>OV816030.1:112214093-113414093 GCA_929113105.1 Agrypnus murinus | reverse complement strand
TAATTTAGCGTTGAAGAATAAAAACATTATGGTATCCCACTTTATCGATTTTAAAGAAAATGTGACTTTCTAGGGCTCCAGATCTGTGTCGAAGATGTGTAGTTTTTTACATATTCCTGATTGGGACATCTTTCCAAGAATATTACACTTAATTAAGCTTGAGTGAAAATTGATTACATGATATGAACTACTCGGTGCTCTTACATATGACCTATCGCAGATAGAACATTTTTTATGTATTTTTGATCGAAATACCAAGATCATTCCAAGGACACCGCAATTGATAGAGTCCAATGGAAAACAGATTTTGCAATCTTTGGGGGTTCTAACTTGTGACCTATAGGCTATAGATGTGTTTATAAAGATTCTTGATGGAGAGATCCAAATCTTTGGATGGACACTTTACTTCATGAGGCTTTACTTTTTGAAGCCTTCAAATGTGACCTATAGGTCGCAGATGTGCAGTTCTTATAGATTCTGATCGGGAGATCCAGATCTTTCCAAGGACACCCTACTTGATGGGGTTAGTATAAGAACATATGTTATAATCCTTTGAGATCCTGATCAGTAACCTACAGGGGACAGATGTGCAGTTTATATAAACTCTTGATAAGGAGACGAAGATTTTTCCAAAGCCATCTCGCTAGATGGGGGTTAGAATCAAAACAGATACTGTGATCTATAAGTCTTATGTATTTTCCAATTTGGTCTTTGAGACCCGGTATGAGATCATGTTGAGGTAACTTAAACATTGATCAGGAGTACTAAAGCTATAACATATTAAAAATTCGGCAAATGTGAAAAGAGGCCACGGGATCATGTATACTGTGCACTGTCCTTTCCGGACACAAAACGTTAGAAGGGAGGATTATTGCGGCTATTTAAAATGGCAGCGGGTGAAATACGAATGTCTTTGGAAAAGCGGTTTCTGGCAATAAGATTCTTAAGTCTTCTTGCCTCATTATGAGGAACCAAAAAGGCAGTATAGATTTTTTAATCTGCACATACAATAAACCTCTAATGTCTTGAGGTCTCGTACATCAACTTTTAGTTGCATTAAATCTACTTCAGCGTGCTTCGAAAAGGTTATCAATTCATCCAACTTGAAGATGATGTCACAGTTCTTAAACTGCTCTTAAAGTTCTTCGCGTTAGTATGTCCCAGGTAGGTTCTATGGGCAATAACTCAGGAGCTTTAGCAGGCCAGGGAAGAACATTGATGCTGAGATTCTCACCAAATTTCATTATAAAATTTGCAATGCGTGGTCGCGCGTTATTTTTCTGGAAAATATCATTTCCAACTCCCCTAATAAGAGAATAAGTACTGGAACTAGTACTTTATTGATGTATCGGTAAGTTAATGTTATGTCGATGAAAACTATAGGTGATTTACCTCCAAACTGTGCATCCTAGAGTTTGCGCCGAGCAAGCCCTATTTCTGCCTTTATACCTCTAAAGGGTAAGCTACCCGTTGCTGACCACCAGCCAGCACCAAAAAAATCTTGACTCATTACTGAACAGAATGCGGATTCAATCACCTTTTGTGCACAAGGCAAGGCGTACGTACCACAACGGACGTTAAGATCCCAGTTCAAATATATGATCCGTCGATAAATCGCACTCATAGAAACAACACGTAGAAAGCTGCTAACTAATAAGTCGCAAGTGACCTCTGAGTCTATTCTTGATCTCACTGACTACCTTATGATGTCAACTACCGTGTCAACAATAAGTACGACGTTCTTCAAGCCCTCCAACAACGCATAACGAAGAATAATTTATACAGTTTGCATCTCATTATGCATTCATGTATTCTTCGCATCCCACTTAATTTATTCAATTATTCAGTAAAGCTTCCGCCTTTAGCAGTATATAAACCCGCTTGTTTGGCTTGAAAATCTGTCTGTGCCAGGACTCACCAGAAGCCTCATCAAGAAACAAACGGGTAAGTGTCTTTTGATTAATTATGGCTTAGTTGCTTAGTTGAGTGGGTCGCGCTAAAACGCCCACTCTCTCTGCGAGATTATGGGAAGTTGTGACCAGGCTCCCACGCTTAGTTGTAGATCACTAGGAGTTTAACTCCTACGCTTAGTTTATAGACCTAGTGCTAGGCAGGGTTGGTTCCGACCACCCTCTTGATTGTATTAGTTTTAGGAGGACATGTACGTCCTCTCAATGTATACTCTTTATGTATGTAAACCTTGTACTCTCTTTATTGTTATTAGTATATAGTTGTTTTCTACGACTTGTGTTTATCTTCCCTCTACCTCTGACTACGTCCTCCAGTCACGAAAACACCTACGTGACATTGCGGTGGAGGAGATGGGACTCGAACTATCTAGCGAAACTACCAAGAAAAAAGGCGCAATTTTGTATTCGTACTGTCACAAACGGAATTATTTTAAATGAAATCCTTTTTGTAACATTTCAACTTGCAAACTGTATAAATTATTCTCAAGGATATGCAGACTGTATAAATTACGTCTAATGAGATTCAAACGCGTGCACGGACGTGGGTAGTTAATTGCATTACCCTTGATAATAATTGTACTAAATGAATGCAAGTTGAAATGTTACAAAAAGGATTTCATTTAAAATAATTCCGTTTGTGACAGTATGAATGCAAAATGGCGCCTTTTTTCTTGGTAGTTTCGCTAGATAGTTCGAGTGGGTTTTACCGGGGAGTTCATCGACGTATGTGTGTGCGTCACTTTTTCGGGGGGTACGCTAGAACGTTTCACGCATAAATTAAGTACAGTATATGTAAACCTATCTAACGTCGCCATCCCTTTTTAACTTATTTTATTATTTATTGAAGGTGTAATTATCTGAGTTTCCTAACCAAATAAGCTGTGTCCAGAAGCTGATCGAGGTCCAGAAAAAACATGGGTTCTCACTGTTCTCAGTCAAAGGAAAGCGTTGCAGAAAAACGTAATCTACTCTTAACAAAGTAATTGTAAGATACGTAATCTAGATAGGTACGAAAATTCGCAAACAAAGGTTGCGTTTACTTTTCAACCGATTAATTCAGCGCCTCAAGATTGGCATCTCAAAACCACACCTACCATTACCATTTACCATTACTAGGTTTCACCATACCTATTTCAAGTGTAATATAAAGTGTAACTCTTTTTTAATGAGCATTATTTGCACATCTAATATGAGAACTGATCGATATCTTCATTCAGAATGAGTTCAAATTGCATCTATTCACAAGCAATTGATTCATCCATACCTACATATAATTATGTTTATTTTTTTTCTGAAAGAAGAAAACACTTTCAAAACAACCACAATGTGAAGATTTCGGTGACATTGCTGAAAATGAAAACTATTATATTACATTTAAAATACTATCATAGGTAATCGTTGCGTCGGCAACCTACTAAACTTAATCAAAAGTCACGTTTTAAAATTGACCATCATCATCATTACTGTCATAAATTAACCCAAACTAGTATTATAAATGGTTCGAATTCATTCACGTTTCCGTGCTCGTGCTGCAAATCAATTTACCGCTTTGTCTGTCTGAAAGCTGAAGCATTTTCCGTTTTATGTGATGATACTCGTAAAATAAAACATGTCACGAGTTTTTAGTAAAAAAAAGGATATGTTTTTAAAGAGCTAATAGAAATTAGCGGTGGCATGAAAAAGTATTTCCTGTACAAGTCAATTCTTAAATTCCTAAAAGATCCAAACTTATGAAGAATAAAATACGCTCAATCATCAATCTTCCTATCTTGATAGATGTATTTCTAAAATGTTTCTTATTTTTTTATTAAAGAAAAGGAATGTCTACTTGAAATGATGTCAGAAGATTTGTAATGTTACGGCACTGTGCAAGTCGGAAATCTAGTTGAAGAAAATAATGTCGATCGGTCAAAGAACAATACACACACACACACACTCATACAATTGACAAGAGTACCCGTAGTGTACGCATTATGTAGTATGTAGCATTAACCTAGATTGATAGCAACAAATAAGGAATACGGAAAACATGGAGTGTTGTTGACCGCTAATTTTGTATCCTCATGTACAGATATGTTCACGTATCCCATATATGTAGTATGTATACGTATATAAATTAAGCGGAACTAATGTAAGTTATGTTTTAATAAACAAAGATGAAAGTTTGAATAACTCTTATGGAAATTTCTTTTCCATTATTAATTTTTTTCAGACCGCTATCTTCATAAAATGTGTTTTAAATAAAAACATACGCTTCAATGGTTGTCGTTTTATTATATTATCAACATCAAATTCATCTGCCAAGCATTATCTTTTATAATAACCAGTGAACGCTGCCAATTCTGTTGATACGTGTTTATTAGTTTAATTAGACTGTAATTAGTTATGCTGCTTATAAGGTGTCTAGAGTATCTAGATTTGCATAATTCATTGCCAAGGTGAAGCTGAAGCTAAAAAGAATACTCGTACACAAAACTTATGCAAAATTCTCTTATACAAAACTGCAGACTGCAGTTCTTTTAAATAATACTAAAAATGTTGTTTTAATCGTCTATTAACGAAAGACATATTATTACTAACACTAATTACAAACACTATAATTATAAACTGTTAACGAACTTAAACTAGATTATTTACAGACTATTTATTTACAATACAACATTTATTTCTACTAATTCACGATGCGCGTATTTAATTCACTGGTTGACTAATCCCTCCTTCTTGCTTTGCGGCGCACACACTTGGCTGAGACCAGATTCTAGCAGGACAAAACTCCAAAAACCATTATTAAAATCAAAGGTATTTTAAGAAGTAGTATTTTAGTAGAAAGCTTAGTGAACTCGTATCTACCTGCCGTTTACCGTTACGGCTAATAATAATCATAAAAAAATCCAACAATTCCAGTAAAATGCAGTTCAGTGTTAACCCTTCCGAAGGTACCAATCTGATGTAGATGTATTTGTAGTTTGTTCATTAAGGTCAAAGTTTTTCTTGTGGAAGTGTTTCTTTTATTGATTTCAATAATTTTTAAAAACATAATTGAAGTGCTAAGAAGTCTTATAAAGAGGTAAGTTTGAACCCTTCTAATGTAAAAATGGTGATTTTTACTTCCCGATTAATACATTTTTTATTTTGTTGCAAGCGTTTTCGTCTGTATATTTAATATTTTTCTGCTATAGTATAAAGAATAACATATTTAAAAATAAAAATTCATAATGAGTCATAAAATGAAATACAATCGAAATGAAAAGGAATAGCTATTAAACGATTAGCAATACAATTTTTGCACATTACCGCCTCGTATTTCATTAAGATATTGAAGAAGCATTTTAAGTTGTGTAATATTCCTTAAAATAAAGAAGAATTCGTGTAAATAATTTTTTTTTGTTTATTGTTTCCAGCCTTACTTTGTGGAACTCCATAATCATTTTGATAATCATTCATAGATTTTGACATTAGAGAAACCGTCAGTCACATTAAATTCAAAAAATACACCACACAGAAAAATAAACTTCATCGACTTGTACAACAAAAACGTACACTACAAAATAACCATAATTGTCAGAACACTGCAAACTTTTATCCTCGTTTCATAAACTTGTCGAATATAACATTCAATGACAGAGAAACACAAAAGGATGGTTTACCTATGGGTAATTCTCTAAGTCCTCTATTAGCTAACATATTTATGGACAAGTTTGAAGATCGAATATTTGAATTAAACCTCTCTAAACACATTATCTTCTGGTTTCGTTATGTTGATGACATTTTAGCTTGTTTTGACAGTTCTTTTGAGGTTATCAATGAATTTTTAATTCTTATTAACAGTATCCACCCTAATATAAAATTTACACTAGAAACAGAACAAAACAGGGCTATAAACTTTCTAGACTTAAATATCAAGATTAACGCAGACAATCTTTTTGAATTTTCCATATACAGAAAACCAACACAAACAGACATAACAATACCAAATGAATCTTGTCACCATAATACACATAAAATAGCAGCCTACAGATCATTAGTACACAGAGCTTTAACTATTCCACTAACAAAATCAGATTTTAGCAAAGAGATATCAACCATTAAACAACTAGCACATGCAAATCATTACAATCCGAACATGATTGACACTTTAATTAAACAAAAAGATTATAGCTATCTAAAGAATATATCCCATTGACAATCAAACAGAAGACACAAATTACATATCTATACCATATTTTGGCAAAATATCATAAAAAATTGCACATATACTAAGAAAAACCAACAATTATAAAATAACATTTAAAACCAACACTAACACTTTTTCATTTTTATTTAATGCTAAAGACAGAACACATGATATCATGAAATCGGGCATTTACCGTTTAAATTGTTCTTTTTGAAGTTCGTTATATATTGGACAAACACTTCGAAATTTTGACATAAGATATAAAGAACACGTACGTCATTACAAAAATAAACATCCTGAAAAATCGAATTACGCCAAACACCTTTTAGAACAAAATCACACAATGACTCTTCAAAATAATATTAAATTCCTACATTTTTGTAATAACAAACGCAAATTAGACATTTTAGAAGCCTTTGAGATATACAAACACAAACTCAGGGTACCTTTAATGAATGAACAACTTGAGCTCAGTAATTCTCCGTTACTGGAAGTATTAGATATTTAATTCTGATTATTATTATTTTATCTAGTTACCTATTTTTGTATCTACCTTAGCGACGTGTTTGTTTATAATTATATTACCTTTGATAATGACAGCATAGCTGTCGAAACAATATTGTCAGGTTGTATTTTAATAAAACTGTGAAACTTTTAATAATCTTTATTTATTTCATAAATAATATTTATTTTACGCCGTTACCTTATTTTTTAATAACATAAATGTAAATAACTTTTTCTTGGTAAAAGTATAAAAGTATCAAACGGATCCAGTTCTAGTGGCTGAAAAGATTTAAAAAAGAATTTTTGATTATTTTATTATTTTTATACTATTCCAGTCATTTGCTTTCAATTAAGCCTATAAAATAATTTTGACCGGGTAGAATCGGGTTCAGTCCTGTGTGCGGCGCTTATATTCATTCGTTGATCGTTCGGGAACCTTCTATACAGTCTGGAATATTGTAGATGGGAAGGAACCTTCTCGTTTTTTCGCGACCCGTGTATAGGGGCTTTCCCATTCATTACAATATGTTAAGGCGGTCTAGGACATTTGGGTGCGAGGACAGTTTGGCACAGAGACACTTCGGCACTGGGGACTTGGGCTTAGATACACTTCCTCGCAAAGACAGTATGGTACAGGGACATTTCAGCGGATGCATACTTTTGAGTGGAAAATTAGGGTAAAACTTTCGGAGGTATTTAAAAATTAGTCTAATCTTTTGTGACAAGCTACCATGTTATCAGTGAACTCTTTTTTATTTTTATGTACACATACACCTTCTTAATTCCAGAATTTCGCTTGGATAGGTTAAATTGCGTTATTAAAGTGCTTTTCGTTTTTAACCACTGAACTATAAGCAGTATTCATTATAAGTGTTGTATTGTGCACTGTAACATTGCAAATATAGATAGTGACAACTGTTATTTTTTGCAACAGCGTTTGTAATTAACATTGATTCAATTACACTAGAATCAGTTCCGGATTATCTATTACGTTGGATATGAATAGGTACGACCCTTCAGGAGACAATCATTTATTTTCAGATGACAAAATAATTTCTACTAGCTAATTAAACTGCACTAATAATAATTATCATGCAATAATTGATAAACCGTCTGGCAGTACATGCGAGCTTTTGTTGATGGATTTTTTCTCATCACACTGTGTTTATTACCTGTAAGTAGCTACAGATTTTGTTTATGTAACTATGGGGCATTTCTCCAAATAGACCTTCTGCCATCTAAAATGTCCCTGTGCCGAACTCTCTCCGGGCGGAAGTGTCCCTGTGCAAAACTGTCTCCGCGCGGAAGTGTCCCTGAGCCTAAGTACCCTGCACCTAAGTGGCCTGCGCCGAAGTATTCCGCGCCAATACGGGGCGCTGAAAAGTTCCCGTGTTAAGTAGTCAGAGGATTCTAGCCCGCGATGATAATTATTCATATGCCTTTATACGTGCCTTTTTCTCCCGTAAACGAGTTAAAACGTATTCTTTATGTCAAAGCGATGGTAACGTGGTTTTATTCTAGAGTAAGATCCAGGCGATTTGGGTCAAGTTGTAGAAGCAAAGGTGATTTACGTGGCACTTCTCCCATAGCAAACAAGATCAATGTAATAACATGATATAACATAGATCAATAAATGAAGGTACAAAACATACGAAAGTCTTTTCACATTTTTCACAGAAGAACCTTACTTCATGAAACTCCATAATGCTGTAGATAAAAGTATATGCTAAATCTCTATTTTGTGTATGACTTGATCAATATGATAATAGTTATTTACGTAAAGAGCCTTGAGAGTGTCTCTTTCCTAAACCAGTTCGCAGATTTCAAGGCGATACCGAACGCGTATGCCTGGAATCGTAATAGCTTAGGAAAAGCACAATTTTTTAGGCACCCGCATAATATAATATTACAATAAAATTGAGTAAAAATCTCAATTTCTAATACGCGAATATAAGCTGCCTGGTGGAGAGTTCTATGAAAACAAGGTACATAACAAAGCAAACTTAGACACCATTACACTAAAAAAAATGTAACCCGTAATATTGATAAACAGTGATTAATAACTAGAGTTGGCTTGTGACAATGAAAAAAAATTATTATAACAAACTATTTGTAATTTTTTTCAATGACTGTTTATTGGTACAATAATTGTATATCAATCATACATTAATTGTAAGAAATGGTGGACTACATATATTGATTAATGACAGAAAATTCATTCTACCATTAATCGTTTTATATACTGGATAAATATACTCTTTCTCTTCAACATGTTTATTAAATATTCTGCAAGACACATTATTAATTTATTATGACAATGAACGGGTGTATTCATTTGAGTATTAAAATAATGAACAGAATTAATCAATATAATGAAAATGACAACATAAGCTAATGTACACCATTTATTGTGTGAACAAACGGATTTATTCATCTGGACCAAGAACGAGTTTATGATAACGGCGAAGTCTTCATACTCCCAACAATCGGCGTTTTTTTGTTTGATGATGATTTTGAGACACTTAAAATGAAAAAAAAACTAAAACCAAATGTGGTTAGAGTAGTACAGCTATGTATGTTCTCCGACAGGAAGTGACGTCATAAGCACATGTGTTATAGGTAATATGTAAACAAACATGGCCGCCAGATGTAAACAATATGGCCGCCGGATGTAAACAATATGGCCGCCGGAAGTGACGTCATACGTAAACAAAGCAGCTGATTTAAATAGCGGTATGCTCTTATTAGATAAGCCCGCCAAGCATATGTAAACATACAGGGCAACCAAATGACATTTAGTTAAAAGTCACTAGATTTGAAATATAAACAAAACAGTTGATTTAAATGGCGGTATGCATGTAAACAAAGAAAAAAAGTCATTAGATTTGAAATGTAAACAAAGCAGCTGATTGGTTGATTTAAATGGCGGTATGCATGTAAACAAATAAAAAAAGTCACTAGATTTGAAATGTAAACAAAGCAGCTGATTTAAATGGCGGTATGCTCTTATTAGATAAGCCCACCAAGCATATGTAAACATACAGGGCAACCAAATGATATTTAGTTAAATAAAAAATTATTAAATAATTCCCTTGATTTAAATAGCTGTATGGTAAATGCTCTTAGTAGATAAGCCAGTCAAACATATGTTGCATGTAAACAACATTCAATAAAAGGAAGTTGAAACCACAAATATTTGACCGTAATAATACAAGCTAAAATTAGTACATTTTTAATATAATTTCAAACTTTAAAAATAATGAATTACGCGTGTGCACATTCAGGTGTATATAAAAGGTTGTTCAAAATATACCGCTGCATTAGTTTACAATTGTATGTAAAACGTGATAGTAGAATTATGGAGATGAACAACACATTTATTGATACCTGTGATGCAGGTAAGCTAAACAGTAGATAATAAAAAGCAATATATAATATTCTTCTGTTTTCTCGTTAGATTATTGCAATCGCAAGGAATTAATTTCTTCGTGGGTATTCTTTCTAAACAATAAGAAAAGAAATCTGTTAATGATTGAAGTAGGATGTATTAATACAGACAATTTTGACCCAATCGTACAAATAACTAACATTAACGATAAGAACTGTTTACGACTTGATTATGATGAATGGGAAAGCTTATCGTCTATTCGAATTGAACATTTATTTAGAAAATTTAAAAATAATAATGAAACAACCAAGTTTATGGAATATTCGGTAGATAGCTGCATTAAAATACGATTTGAAAGCGATGAAAATAAAACAAAGACTGTCAAACTAATAGGGTTATTTGGTTGGATATGCTTTAGTTTGGAAGAAATGGAAAAACTGTTCTCAACAAGAGATGTAATAAATCAAAAATTAAACACACTTCAAGAATATACTAACCAGTGGACTTATACCAATTTTATTTCGCTTGTTGCTTCCGCAGCGCATAAGGAAGATCTAACAGATGATTCAAGTATTTTATCTATGAGCAAATTTTTATGTATTATGATTAAACCAATGATGGAAGTTGTATCATGGAGAAAAACAGATTGTGATTGTTCTTTTATAACAGAAATTGTGAACCTTTATCCAGATAAATTTATAGAAGATGTTAGAAAAGAATTATTGCTATTGCCTAATAATCCTTTTCCTATGCAAATAAATAATGTATTGTAGATGCTATTTTAATATACAGAGATAATGTAATATTGTTGTTTTATTTAAGGTAATAAGAAAAAAACAAATGTTTTTAAAAAGGTTTATTTAAGATGCTATACATAATACAGTTACATATTTTTATTTAAAATGTTTGTTTTATTAATCCAAGAGTCTTGAGACTTGGAGAGACCAAGCCAACGAACAAATAACTTTTCATTTTTTCCACTTCCTTTTCGACGTAACACTTTTTCTATTAAAAAAATATTCGGGTGATTGGTTTTTTGCAATTCTTCAGAGTAAAATTGTCCAAGGATAGGTTTACCTTCCACATCCTTCAACAGATAAGTAACAGGTTTGCCGCGTTTGATTTTATCAATTTTAAAAATTTCTGCAGACCAGTTTGGTGTATATCCCTTGGCAAATATTGATTTAAATTTAGAAATTCTAACATGATCACCAACATTATACTTTGCAAAACCCACTTGCTTATTATTGTTGTAAACAGATAGCTTTGTTGAGGGAGTAACATCTTTAGGTTTTTTACCAGTAGTTCTATGGCAACGTGAATTATATTCAGCAGTGATCTTATCTAAGATATCTATCCATTTGTACTTCCCTCTAAGACTGAAAGCTTTATATAGAGCAGTTTTAATCGTACGCACAGCTCTTTCTGCAATTGCAGCTTTCTTCACGCTATATGTAGAGTAATGGTTGATGTTGTGTTTCTTCATGAGCGCAGAAAATTCTTTGTTGTAAAACTCTTTCCCCATATCAGTTTGTATATTGTTAGGAATCCTACCCTTCTTTAAAATAGAATCCAAAGCTTTGGTAACTTCTACACCGCTCTTTGATTTCAGAGGTCTGGTCCATATAAATTTTGAATAAGCATCAATCACCAAAAGAATAAATCTATATGAACGATTGTCTTTAGCATACGAACCAAGCTCTCCCAAGTCAGCCTGCCACAAGTCATCATACTCCTTGATAATCGTTGTTTTCCTAGGGAAATTTCGTCTAGCCGGTTTGTGTAGTTCCTTCACTACCTGCTCCATTGGGAATATACTTTACTTTAGTCAATTTATCCAAATCTTCTCTCAACTTTTTCACCTGTTTACTGATAGTTGATTGAAATTTATCAATATCATCTATGATTTTCTTAGACGTTATTAAATTTTGATTGGCTTCCTTTATATGGTTGTTAATATACGCATATAACTTGTCTTTAATTTCATCCACATACACCTTATTTGTTGTATCTTTAAGGTCCTCCTCAAGCAGTGTTATTTTGTTAATAGCATCATTTTTAAAATTTAAAATGTTGTCTATAGCAGATCCAGAGCGCTCCACAGCTTGATCTGCACTGACTATGTGTCTAGTAAGACGGTCAAACAAACTCTTTTTTATGGAGTCTACATAAAATTTATTTGCAGCATCAGTTTCGTTTTCAGGATCAACAACGTTTACAATCCTAGCTTTCTTAGCATTATAGTGACCATCTTCATCTAACGTCAGACATCTCTTTTCTATCATAGCTTTAATTCTCTCTCTGATATCTGCATGTATACGATTTATGGTATGTCCACAAGCAGATCTGCATGCTTGGTCCACATAAAGCTTATTAACAGCATCAGTATCGATATGCGGACCGGCTAGGTTCACCAATCTTTTTAGATCACAATCATACTTGGTATTCAAATAATGTTTCAGAGTTACAACATCACCCTCGTTAACAGGATCCGCAACGTTTACAAATCGTTTGTTTTGAATTTCATAATTACCATCAGCAGTGAGGTTGAACCCGATACCTGGATCACCCTTTTTTCCTGCTTTTAATGTCCAATGATATCGTCCAAACTTGTCGACACTCATTTTTACACTGATGCTTTAATCTAACGATTTAAGCTATTATACCTTCTTCTCTAAGTTCTTCAACAATATTCAAAATCTCATTATCATGTCCAGTATGACCAGCCATTTTAGATGCATGCAATAATCTCAAACGTTCAACCAGTTCTCTAGGGGTGTTCCAATAAACATACTCTTTTTCTTTATTGGTTACATGTTTCATACCATCTCCAGAAGTTGACTTGTTTCGCATTTTAGCAATCTGTGGTTTTATCACATTTTGATACTTATATCCCTTTGTACCTTGTATTGGACCAGAGGCCTCATAGTGTTTCCGATATGTATTTGTATCAGTAAGTATATTCATATATGCCTCTACATCTTTGGGAGTATATTCCTTAGGCTCTTTTAACACCAACAGTTCATACAAACCGGGGGTACCAACATACCTTTTTCCTTTAATAACTACATCAGGACCAACAATATCAACCACAGAATCTCCAATAGCCCATTGATCAATATCTATATTATAATGTATACCATAAGTGTTGTCAACCAATGCTTTATTATCATGAATAAGCAGATCAACAAACTTGCGTGGAAGCGGATCGTACTGTTCTAGAAATTGTTCTTCACTAACATTAGAGGATTCTAATAGTTCTGCTAACGAAGGATCTTCAGTTTCTTCTTCAGGTTCCTGTTTAATTTCAGGTTTAATTTGTTCTAAAAGACTTTTTGATTTAACAAGCTTGTTTAGAGGCTCCACAATAGGTTTGTAGGCTTTCTTTGCAAACAGTTCGGTTTCACGTTCACCCCTTTGTAGAGCTTCATATTTACGTTTAATAGCAGCTCGTGTCTTTATTAATTTTTGTTTGATTGCCTTCTCAATAGGATCCATAATAATTGAAAGCGTTTTTTAAAAGACGGCTCGATGTACTTAAAAACAATCGCTTGAAAACCGCTTTCAAATCAATATATTCACTTGGATCACTTTAACTATAATGACATTTATAATGCTTGATGTGTTCTTATATAACAGTCAAATCCACGTCGATATCTACCATCTTCGAAGTCTTTAACAACAGTAAGAAAACCAAATTTTTCTTTCCAACATTCTGAACATAAAGATTTGAACTTTTCAAAGGTCATATCTGCACCAACATGATCATCATACACATGCTTCAAGTTCAAGTGGTCTTGTTTAAACAAAACTATCAAGTTTGAATTATCTCGAATCAATTGTTTAGGTATAATGGAATATGTTTGACAGAGATAGAACGAGTCTACACCTCTATGACGACCCATACTGAAATAATCACGCATTACATCTTGTTTATCGCATGCAATATCATCAAATATCATAATCGAGTGGTTTTCAACTTCTTGCGTTGGTATAATATCATCTTTATCGGTGAACTTGTTGAACGTAATACCATCTAATGGTTCCAACAAATGCTCTAAATATCGATACTTGGGTTGTTCCAATGATTTTGCGTAAACGTTCACGTTCTTAAATTTTAAACCATTTGGAGATTCCAATAAACTAATCATCACATTTGTTTTACCGCACCCCGAAGGTCCACAAATAATGCCTCTAATTGAAGATGGAAATAGAGGTCCATGCTTTCTTGTTGATGTAGGCTCTTCCAAAAAATTATGTTTTTCAATGTGCAACGAACATGGTTGCTTAACAAACTCCATCGCGGTTATGAATCCTCAGGCGTATGATCACTCATATAAATAAGATTTGTTTAGTTGTTAGACATTTAGTCGATGGCGAGCCGTTGTAGAGGTAAAGGTGTTGTAAACACCTTGATAAATAAACTGCCTTTTGAAGCTCATATACCTGGGTATCGTTTTTGTGGTCCAGGTACTAAGTTACAAGAAAGGTTGGCTAGAGGAGATCGAGGTATAAATCCATTAGACGAAGCCTGTAGAGAACACGATATCGCTTATTCGCAACATAAAGATTTGGCTTCCAGACATAAAGCAGACCATATTCTTCAAGAACGATCTTGGCGTAGAGTTAAAGCTAAGGACTCTAGTTTTGGAGAACGAGCTGCTGCTTGGGGTGTTACCACAGCCATGCGAGCTAAAAAAGCTATCGGAGCGGGAATGAGAAAAAAGAAATGTAATAGAATGAGGAAAAAGAAACATAATAGACGCATAGCCTTTAAAGGAGGTTTCCTGAAACACATAAAAGCAGCTGTGAAGTTTGGAAATCATCCTTTAGCTGAGATTATTAAGAAAGCTTTGAGCGTAGCTAAAAAGTTCGTTAAAAGTAATGGGGGAAAGAAAAACTTTTTGGTTCCTAGAGTTATCCCAATACCGAAGCAGGGCGGAATCATACCCTTCCTAATTCCCTTATTTGCAGGCCTCTCAGCAGCTGGGTAAGTCTAATAATGATATTATTTAAAATTATTATAAATAATATTTCCTCAACAGAGCGATCGCAGGCGGAGCCTCTGGAATTGCAAAAGCTGTGAACGAAGCTAAGGCTGCTAAGAAGCAGCTTGAAGAAAGCGAACGACACAACAAAACCATGGAGTCGATCGCTATAGGAAAACAAGGCTCCGCTCTCTATTTGAAACCTTATAAAAAGGGTGCAGCTCTTTATTTGAAACCTTATTCAAAAAACTAACAAGGTTGCCTCGGAGATCGCTCACAGATCAAGATTTAAAAAAATATGCTAAGGATGTTACATACTTCAGAGGTGTGTTTATGCGTGATACCTTACCAACTAAACCGCATATAAACGAAAGCGGAATAGTAAATTTGGATGATATAAAGGGTCCTGGTACTCATTGGGTTGCATACAAGAAACGTAAGAAGGATGTTATCTATTATGATAGTTTTGGAGATTTGCAACCTCCTATGGAGCTCATACAATATTTTAAAGGATGTAAAATTAGATACAATTATGTTCGACAACAGAATTTCAATACAGTCGTTTGTGGACATCTTTGTCTTAATTTCTTGAATGATGATAACGTTATATAAAGAGTTGCAATCAGCTTTCTCAACTAGTCATGTCTCAAACGTTCTCGTTAACGGGTGTGGGTAACGAGCTTAGTCGCAACTATTTTCCACCTATTGAGTTGAATTCCAAGTACCGTTATACGTTAGGCCTTGTTGGGTTTTACGGTTGTAACTCAATCAGAAATATCTTTCCTGGTAACAACAAGATTTATTATAACGATAAAGAGGTGATTATTCCTTCTGGAGCGTACGAAGTAGAAGAAATCAACAAGTACATTCAGTCAGTCGTTTGCAACAACAATAATCGGATTGATTTTGTCCTGAAAGCTAACAACAATACTCTAAAGTGTGAACTAAAATCCATATACAACATTGATTTTACTAAACCTGATAGTATAGGACGTATGCTTGGTTTTTCACCACGCATATTAGAGGCAAATCAAACGCATACTTCTGACCTAGATGTGCAAATCATTAAAGCAACAAATATTCACGTAGAGTGTAATATTACTGGTGGAGCACACCGGAACAGTTCGTTATCGCATATTATATACGCATTCGGTATTTCTGTGGAGCCTGGTTATAGATTGGATGAGAAACCCTCGCCCGTTACATATTTACCTGTGATAGTGAATCAGATAGATAACATTACTTTGAGACTTGTTGACCAAAACGGTGAATTGGTGGACTTTGGAAACGAACAAGTTACCATAACATTAGAGCTGAAGATATCTGTAGAAGAATTGTTATTGCGAATGATAGATTTGATAAAGGGATACCTGCAATCTGGTTAAAGAGGTTATGGGGCTAATTATTTTCTATAAAAAGAAAGACATTTCACAACCTTGCAACAGTGAGCAGTTGTTCGCCAACAAGTACGTACCGCTGACAGACGAAGACGTGCAGGTTTTACAATCTTTGGGTTATACAGTGTTGAGTAAATATGGAAGACGGGTTAAAAACCATATTCAGCGAGGTCCGCTTTAATGACATGATTGTAGAATGCGATCGACGTTCTTATCATCCATATGCAACTAATGCATATGATAATTCAGATGAAATAAATCTGGTTATACAAAAAGCTGATCTGATAACAGCTACCTACAACAGTGTTGTTTACATTGAAGGTACTCTCACACCAACCGATGCAACAAAAGCATACAACCTCACGAATAACGCACCGCTCTTTCTATTCGATGAAGTACGTTTCGTGTTGGGGGATCAAACAATAGAAGTTGTACGGATGCCGGGCATCAACAGTTCAATGAAAGGTTACGCTTCCTACTCTACAGAACAAACAAATTGTTTAAAGCAAGCTGGTTGGAGTCCCTTCAGCGAAGAACTACAGATTGTAGATGGTACTAAAAAATCTTTCTGCGCTTCCATCCCTCTACGACACTTCTTAGGATTTGCGGAAGGATATAGAAAACCAATTATTAACATGCGACAGGAACTGATCCTTGTGCGAGCAAAATCTGATTTGGATTGCTATAAGGGTGAAACTAATGTTAAGATTGCTATTACCAAAATGTTGTGGAAAGTACCCTATGTAATTCCAAACGATGCAACAAAACTAAACTTGTATGAAAAAATTAATAAAAATGCTATTATTCCAGTTAGCTTTCATGCAAGAGATCTATTCATATATCCAACCCTACCTGCTTCGAGATCTTTAGTGTGGCCTGTAAAGAGCAGCACAGGCTTCCAAAGACCTCAGTGGATATTGGTTGCATTTCAAACGGCGAAACGTAACAGCAAACAAGCTGTAGCATCTGATTTTAATCATGTATCTGCAACTAGTGTGAAAGCTAGCATCAACAACAGAAGATATCCTTATGAACAACAGAATTTCGATTTCGCTAACAACAAGTACACAGATGTTTACGATGAATACCTAAACTTTAGAACTCAATATTATGATGATAATATTGCAGGTTCTTTGTTTGATTACAAACAGTTTAAAGATAAACCTATTTTTATAGTTAATTGTACTAAGCAAAATGAAAGTGTATACAATGCTGTTGTTGACTTGAAGTTAGAGGTAGAGGCTGTCAATTCTTTTGATCCAAACACTATCGCTTATTGTCTTATTTTACACGATGTTCTTTTTGAATATGAACCATTTACCGGATTAGTACGTAAAACATAATTTGTAAATATATAATGTATAGCAATTAATAAATGATAAAGATGTATACTTCTTTTTTATTTCCTTTGCCCTTCTCAATATAAGCTATGATGTAACTTTATTTGAACGATATTAAACGAATGTTGATGATGGGTAGTTTGATTATGAAGATAACACACAATAATAAAAAGGCAGAACAAGTACATGTTTCAACAGTTCTCTGCAAGCAGTTGAAAGAGTGTGTGTTATAATGGCTTCTAACAAAAGAAATTCTCCGTTTCCAAGTATCTCAGAAGCTAAAAAGTTTAAAATCGATGATGTTTCTTCAACTATAGACCGCTTTCAATTTCATGCTACAAAGCAATATGTTAAATGGTCGCTTTGGGAACAGTTGTGGGAAGAAGATCTTTTGAACACTCTACAGTTTTGGTTAAACGAAGATAATACTAAACTAATTAAAATTGGTTTAAACCCTTCTACAAATTTTACACCTGTTGTGAAACTTTACGATTATGTTATAAAAACTACTGTTACCATGACTCCTGAAGTTTGGCGTACGTTTATTTCTAAAAAGGAACAAATACTAGAAAGCTTTGATTATAAACAAGATATTGGATTTGATGAATTTATAGTGCGTTTCATGAAATCAATTAACGCAATACAAATACATCACTATGCTGGAGCTTTCATTGTTTTGGAAATGCAGAGTTTAAAGACTCTGTGGGATGCAACCAGTTTAATCGACTATAAGCTATCCCTGTTACAACATCAAGAATTTTCTGTTTATTATAACAACATTATACATAGTGCAGCACAGATGCAAGCTAGAGGAGATGATCTTGAAAACATAAAGTTTATATTAAATAGTTGTTTAAATGTAAATAATCATAATGTATGCAGTATGTTAGAAGTGATGTGTTTCTTTAAAAACAAAGTGCTAGAGGATATACGCGAAGCTTTGCTTTATTTTTTATGTTGTGATATCGAACCATTGGACAAACAAGCTGTGAATTCTAATGCTGTTATAAATATTATATAGTAAATATGTAAAAAACAATTAATCAATAAAATACTGTTTAATGGGTGTATTTTTTTATTTCACATGTATGTTTACAATAAACTTAGTCTACAATAAAAACTTAGTCTACAATAAAACTTATTCTACATCCATTAATTCATCATTAATCCTATAATGTCCCCACGGTAAAGTATCAATACCATTATCTAGTATAAATCTTTTATTATCTTCATTCGAAAGAGCTTTCTTTTTTTGTTCAACACTATATACATTGTGTTGCTTACTTTGTATACTACTCTGATTAACAATTTTTACATAATTATCTTTAAAACAACTTAAATAGTCGTCAAAACTTATATTATGTTTTACAAGTTGATTTACAACTCCTTTAGCCTTTTTTATAACATCTAAACCATAAATTTGAATTGCATACATTTTTGCTTTTAGCCCAACAAATTCATACATAATATATCCTTTATTTTCATCCTTCATTAAACCCAATACCTTTTTATTACAAAGTGGAATATTAAAAGGATTATCTTTAGCATAATCAGAAGTGTCGAACATATTAATGTTGTTTTTAATAACTTCATACACATCATCGCATGTTATTTCATATAACAAACTATCTGTATCCATATAAAGAAGCTTACAGTTCTTGGGATTAAATTGTTTTAACATAAACTGATAGTGAAAGTCATACATCAAAGTTTTTGAAATGTCAAGGACTGCCATACCAACATATATAGGTTTATTAAATAAAATTTCAAGTTTATTTAGTTCAACAGCAACCAAATCTTCACTAAAAATGGTACGGCTATGGAAATTAGGCTTAGAAATATATTGATTTGCACCATACCGACCATTCCATTTTGTGCAAAGCTTTACATTTCTATATTTTCTAACGTTTTCAACAGATTTGCCAAATATTGCGTTATTCAATAATTTAAATAAGTTTTTTTCAAACTCGTTTTTTGCTTTTGATCTTAATTTTGTATTTAAATCAATATAATCTTTCAACCAACAAGCCTGTGTGAAACTTATTGCTCGATGAATTTTTCTCAATATCAACCCTTCCTGTAAACATTGTTTCAATGCACTATGATGTATGACATACCTCGTTTTAGGCTCTAGAGTGGTAAGTAACTTTTTCTGTTTACTGTTTGGGGGAGCTTTATGTTCTGAACAGAATGGCATATTATGATAATCGTGCAAATGGTTTGGGTAATCCAAATCTACCTCATAAATTAAACCTTTTTCAATATCGGTAGGTATATTCAAAATAGTTTCAGAATCTAGATCATTGATTTGTTTATCACTTAACCACTTAAAATCTTTATAAGGTAGACTTTGACTCATAGCCCAACCATATAAATTATTTGCATCAAGATACAACAAATATTTATTGGGTAGTTTTGGATTATAATTTGGCAAATATTTATTGTTAGCTTTGCTGTATCTGGTACATACCTGACTAATACCTCCCCGTATACCCCGCTCTAGAAAAAGTAACATGTCTACATCTGTAACCAACTCTAACTTTATCTTAGTATGTTTTAACATAGCATCCCAAGTATAACTAGGTGATGTAAAATAATGAGCTGGATCTAATCCATGGGTCTTTATTAAATTTTCCCGAAAATTTTGAAACACATCTGCTAAAAGTAACACATCAGTCTTCAAATATATATCGCTATATTCCCCTAAATTTTTTATATTAAATGTTTTCCAAAGTTCTTGAGCATGGTTATAATCTTCCTCAGAAATATGGCTATTTTTTAATTTGCTATAGAAATGTTTTTTATCTGGTAATTCAGTATCGTTAAATTTTTCCCAATTATCCATATATTCATATGGGTATACACCCTTTCGAATTAATAATTTCAACTGCACGCTACTTAAATCAGAACAAATATTACGTAAAATTTTCAAATTGTTAAAATCTAAATAAGAAACAAGTTTTTCTAAAGAATCGCTCATGAAGCGAAACGAATCTAGAAATCTAAATTGAATATTTGCATTTGGAATATTTTTAGTAATCGAAATGTAGCGTTCTTTATTTTTAGGTAAAAGCGATACTCTACCAGGTATTGCAGTCGCAACAGTTTTTATTAAAAAATGTGCATCATACCCAGAGAAGTTGTGAAAAAATATTGGAATTCTATGAGGAATCTTGTGGTTAAGATTACACCCCATGTGGGCCGATCCGCGATATCTACCAGTAAAATGACAATGATCTCTAACGCGAATGTGATCATCTAAGAAGGGTTCCTCACATATATGACATACTGGTGCTAATTTAAACTCTCTTTCTTGAGCATCTAATAGCGGGTCCATTGGTTTAGGATGATCAAAAATGTGTTGTAATTCATCTGCAATTTGCGATAACTCGTTGGCAAACCAATCAACACAATTCTCACCCCTATAAAGTCTAAAACGAGATAAAGAATTATCGTATGCGCTATGAAGATAATATGCAATACTATTGGCAGTATGTTCTTTATACTTAATAGTATCTTTGGTTTCATCATCTTTAAAATCTTTTAACAAACATTCTAAATCTGCATAAATTGTAAAAGGTACTTGAAGTTTATGATGATGGTTCTTAAAATGAACAGTAGTACCAGGTTTTGGTAATATAATTTTACATTTATTTACAGCCCTACAATCTATTTCATGAATATTTAATTTTTGTTCGTTATGAAAATAGTGCAAACATCTATCACAAATAAATGTTTTCCTACAGTGTGATGTAAGTTGACTCTTAACTAATCTAGACAAATTTTTAATCCAACAAAAATGATATTTTATTGAAGCTTGCTTTGACTGGTCACTTTCAATCTCATCTTCAATTTCATCGTTTTCTTTTTCAATTTCATAACTTTCCTGAATCATTAACAAATTTACATGTTGTTGTTTCTTTTCATCACATAAATAAAGCGGAACGGTTACATAATTTTTTTCTGATTTTCTAATCAAACCATAAATGTTTATCGAAATATTTGGATTTTGTTTTAAAAATTTTGACAATTGATCAAACGACATTGGGAAATTAATCCCCTCAAAATTTAACACTTCCCCATAATAGGGGTATGAATTAACGCGGTGTGTAGGAGAATTAGAAGGAACTGGATATAATGCCGATACTAGAGCCCAACCAAAGCAAGCTTCGTCATTATTTTGTACATTTATTATAGCTTTTTTTAATTTTATTTCTTTGGGCAAATCTATATACGATGATGCATGAAGTAACGTAACTTTATTGATATTTACCGTTAGGGACATAATTTTCGATAGAGTCCACCCACTTCCCTGCTCTTCAAACTCGGTTATTTTTTCCATTAACACTGCGCTAATGTGCTTTTGGAACCATTCATTCACAGCATCTCGATCCCTTAAAGTTGAAAACAACAATTTATAATTTTTGGTGTTGAATGTAAATTCTTTGAACAGCAACTCCTCTGTATTGGCAACTGGTTTTGTAAATTCTGCGCAAAATTCCATATTTATTTTTAATGGTGTTGTTGAAATATGTTTTTTTATGTTGGTCCAAAAAAGCGTAAAACAGTCTTCGAAAAACGCATTCAAATCCTTATGTATTAAGTTTATTATAATTGAAGTTTGTAAACGGGATTGAAATGCTGATGTTAGATCCCTCCAAATTACACTTCCTTTTTGATCAAGCTTTGCTCCAGCACCCGTTTTTCCTAAAAAATAACTTTTTGTTAAAGCTAAAACAATAATTATTTATATTTTTACCTTTCAGAAGTTGATTGAATAATTCTTCATATCGACTCAATTGTCCAGCGACCGCTTGCATATGTTTTTTATTTGCAGTTGTTAAATTTTGATTATTTGTATTTACTTCATAACTTATTAATCTTAAATTATAATTAATAAGTTTAATATATTTTTCAATTTTTAATGGATTCAAAGTTTCTTTGTGTTTTTTATATGTTTCTTGAACCATTTTCAACACAACATCAATTTTGTTTAGGAATTCCATTTTTTAGTTTGTTGTAGGTATAGTACTGTGTACAAAAAACAACTTTTAGAATGAATGAAATGTTCACATACATGCTTGCTTATATATGCATCAAACGACCTTGTTATTTTAAGCAAAAGTATAACCTTTACTAAAAGTAAAAAAAACATCTAGAAAAATATGTTTATTTATTGAAGCATACAAATAAGAAAATATTTATAATATTTTATAATATTTTTGTGAAAGAGGAAAGTCCCAACTTTTGTAGATAAATATAATAATGATTTTGGTTGCGTTTTCTAAATATCTACAAATTCAAGTATCGCTGTTTTTCGATCTTTTCCAAGATCCTGTTGTCCTTTGTATACCAATACTACAGATGAAATTGCTTTATTTAGAGCTGTAATTCTTGCTTCGGATAGTATTTTTGAAAATCGTCCTGGTAGAAACATTGAATTGTCTGCTGTTTCAACAATAATCTTGCGTCCATATTTCGTACCCACAGATTTTATTTTTTCCAATTTATACTGTCGATCGATCACCAAATCATCAATATTTATCAAAGGTTTTAATTGCAGCTTCCCAACGTTGTTAAGTTCTTTTAAAAACTCCATTTGGAACTATTTTTCTAGAAGTTTATCTAGTAATTTTTTATTAAGACTAAAATAACTATTGCAGAATGTCTGTATTTATATGTTTGTTCATACGAAAAATTGTTTTTTCTAGAACTGTGTGGAAAAAATATGTATTGTTATTGAAAAACAGTGTTTAATATTAGAAAAAATATATTTTTCACCTTGACAATATCCTGTGTAGAAATCAATTATTTATTAGCAAAATATGTTTACATCCGGTATTTTTTGTTCAATATTGGAAAAAATATATTTTTCACCTTGACAATATCCTGTATACAAAATCAATTTTATTAACAAAATATGTTTACATCCTGTCTTTTCTTCAACTTGATGTGTGTATATATTAAGATTTACCTTTATAAAATCATTTTATCAAATTACTACGTTATCTGTTGTTTAAGTTAGGTAAGAATTATTTATTTTTATAATCTAAAATTTTTTACTTTTTTTAAATTGTGTTAGAAAAATGTCCTGCATAAGCTGCGTCGGATATGGATTTGATTATATTGATTTATATTGGTACATGTATCTTGGTGCTACAACTGATAATATTAAAATAATGTCTGATCCAAACAACCTGGAAGGAAGAGCATTACGGAGCTTTTTTGATAATAAAGGTGTTCAGGAAGCTAATAAACATGGAATACCTTTAGAAATTTATAAGTGTGAACAAGCAAGAAAATCAAGGTTAATAGAACAGAGTAAAATCGATCTGTGAAAAATTATATGTACATTATTTTTTCTGTAAGAAAAATCTTAAAAGGTTATTTTTTAAAAGAAGTTTTGTAAACATGCAAAGAATTTTTTAAAAGAAGTTTTGTTAATTTACATTTATTAAATGAACTAAATAAAATTTTTACACCTGATTGATGTTTTTATTTACAGATTAAAAGCTTTTGGGTTTTCTTATTTGTATCTGTTATTTAGAGGTTGTCTGATAAACAAAAATACTTTTTTCTAGATGTTTTTTACTTTTAGTAAAGGGTTCCTTTAGATATCTATAAACTATGTTGAATAATAATAATAATTGTATTATCTACTCACCCCAAAAATAATGGTGGTAACAATATATAAATCACAAAAACTTTTTTTGTAAAAACGTGTTTTTAACTCACTCTAAATTAGGTTGTCCACGTTAAAACATAATTGATAAAAATAGTTTGTGGTTTGAAAACTTCCGTTTTCTTTCAATGATTAACATGATTGCAACATTGGGTTATTTAATGAAAACTAATTTTTTAGCTTATATTATTGATTGTGAATAACAGATGGCTGCACTAGGATGTTTTAGCGCATAAATATGTAATGATAACCCAAATGTGATATCATTTTGGCGGGCTTATTATAGGATATGTTTACATGCATACCATCATTTAAATCAGCTGCTTTGTTTACATTTCAAACCTAGTGACTTTTAACTAAATGTCATTTGGGGAATTATTTAGTAATTTTCTATTTAACTAAATGTCATTTGGTTGCCCTGTATGTTTACATATGCTTGGTGGGCTTATCTAATAAGAGCATACCGCCATTTAAATCAGCTGCTTTGTTTACATTTCAAATCTAGTGACTTTTTTTATTTGTTTACATGCATACCGCCATTTAAATCAACCAATCAGCTGCTTTGTTTACATTTCAAATCTAATGACTTTTTTTCTTTGTTTACATGCATACCGCCATTTAAATCAACTGTTTTGTTTATATTTCAAATCTAGTGACTTTTAACTAAATGTCATTTGGTTACCCTGTATGTTTACATATGCTTGGCGGGCATATCTACTAAGAGCATACCGCCATTTAAATCAGCTGCTTTGTTTACGTATGACGTCACTTCCGGCAGCCATATTTGTTTACATCCGGCGGCCATATTGTTTACATCTGGCGGCCATGTTTGTTTACATATTACCTATAACACATGTGCTTATGACGTCACTTCCTGTCGGAGAACATACATAGCTGTACTACTGGTTAGGATTAAGATTCCCTTCTATTCATTATGTTTTTTTTTAATTTGTTACAACTTACAAACATTTATTTTTAACAAGAAATGTGTTTACTACCCCAAAAATAAAATATAGCAAAACATGATTCATATATATTATTGATGAGTCAGTTATGGTATACATTGGCAGAAATAAAACACTTGTTGTCGCTATAACTGATGTCCATAATATTAAAAAAATTACATTTAAACATTCTTTTTTAAGAAAAATTATTTAAATAAATTCAACCTACTTTTAAAGTAAATGGTGTAGATGTGCGCGCTAACGATTTCCCTAGCTCGGTTAGTCAAAGCGGAGTGATAATAAATTAAAGTCTCTGCCGCCCCACGTTCGACTCCAGCTGACAAGTAGCTTTTTTATTATTTTTTAAATAATGACAATTTTTCTCTTCAAAAATGTTTATTTTCCCATAATTTTAGTAAATTGCAGTTCAAAATTGTAATTCTGATCTGTAATATTGCTAATGCTAAAAAACGAGATGCTATTTGAAATATGTTAAACGATTAAGTAAAAATGATCTGTTTGCATTGACAACCTGAACAGGCGTTTAATTAGTAAAAAATTATTAAATTAAGAAATCTTGTTTTCAGGAAAATGGTGCGAAAAATACATATAACCCTTACAAATAACTGATAAATAAGTGTTGTCTAACCTTAAAATATGTGTAGTAGATGTAAATTAGAACTATCGTGCTCGTATATCTCAGGTAGTTGGCGTGGGGCAAAATTAGGCTAAAAGGTAACTACGTCCCAGATTCAATATCGATGGATGCCGAATGTTATTTTTAAGTGTCTTTCCTTTTTTTTAATTAAATAAATATTTTACAATGACAATAATATTCTTTTTTCAATAATCTCCTATTGCTTGTTTTTAGTTTTATAAATTTATTGCTTATTTAGAAAAAATTCGCATTAATCAATTTGATCCAAGATGCCATGCTACTATAGAAAAATAGTTTTTTTATAGTATTATTTATTAGGTTAATAAAGAGGGCAATTATCCATGTGAGGTGAAAAATTAACACACAAGGCGAAAGTCGCCTGTCCCAACTTCCCCGACTGTCAAACTCTTTTTTATTAAAAATACAATTTTACAGAAAAATAGTCATTCAAAACAGCCATGAGGCTGTAAATAAAAGAGGTGAAGAAAAAAGGTTCTTAAACATTCTTTTTAAAATACAAGGAAATTCAAAAAGTAGTCGCCGAAAAATTGCAAAAGGATTAGAAGCTGACATCAGGAAATATTACATCCTGACTACGAGATGCGGGCTCATAATAGTCTGCTGAGTTATGATGGAGAGAACTAATAGGTAAATAGCAATTAAATATTCCAAATGTATGTTTTACAGTACGTTTCTTGACGTTGAATGACAAGCGCAATAAGCAAACCATCGGCAATTAAATCCAATTTTTTGTAAAACTGAATCATCACTCACCTCAAAAGGTTAATGTGCAGATAGAGATGTTGGGTCAACGAATTATTGACCTAATTCTTTATAGAAGAGAATCTCTCTTTAGATACATATTTTCTCCCTTAAACGAAAATGTGTTTTTGGCCATTGAGGAGGTTACTTAATAAAATCAGATAATACTGTTTCAACGCGACGAATGTCTAAACCATAGGTTCCCAACCTTTTATGGACTACCGCCCCTTTTACAAGAAAAAAAAATTCCAACGCCCCCCTTTATATAATAGTTAATTATACCAATTTTATATGTCTGTCTATTATCTATAAATAATCACAAATTAAAAATTAATTCTCTCTCTCTCTCTCTCCCTCCCTCCCTCCCTCCCTCCCTCCCTCCTTCTCTCCCTCCCTCCTTCCTTCCCTCCCTCCCTCCCGCCCTTTTCAGACATTTTTGAATTCACAATTTCAATACATTAACTTTTCAACCGATTTATAGAAAGTTATAAAACTAATGGCTATAATGACTTCTTTACTTTATCAGTCACGCGCGAGTGTGGATCACTGGCGAAGCACACAAAAACAATAAGACATTAGAAGAGCTATCCCTGCCTTTTAAAGATTTGATTTCGAGCACGCAACAACTTGTATGCCTTTGTTTGTTTGCGGTGCCCCGGTGCACTTGCCCTGCAAACAGGTTGTTACAAGTTTCCGTATTTTAGTCGAAACATGCTCGATTGCGTAAATCACGTCTTTGCTTACCAACTTGCATAGACTTGTTACCGACAGTCCTAAACCGAATCAATTAGTTAGTTTATCTTTATACTTAATGCTTATTTAAATGTTTTAATGTTTATTTACGCCATAATAATAAGATAAACATCTTAGACGGCTAGATAAAATGTTTTTTCATGAAAATAGATGTATTTTCAAAGGATTATTATATTAAATTTCTAATTAGGTAGGTACGCCCCGACCGCCCCCTTGACTGTCATAACGCCCCCAATTTGCCTTTGGACCCGCTACCTCCCCCACAAAAAGCTCCAGCGCCCACTAGGGGGTGGTACCGCCCCCGTTGGGAACCTATGGTCTAAACCATCTAAGTTTCGTAATTCGTGAATTAGCACCAGAGGCCCAATCAATTGGCCCGTTATGTCTCCGGACTGTTTCCGATTCATTTTAATAAAGTATTTTATAAAGAATTGGATATAGAAAAATTAAGAGCTGCATCAGCGAAAACAAAAACGACAGACTTAAGTATCGTCTAGAAGCGAATGGTTGTTTTGTTTGAAGAATTGTTGCATAGACGTTTTGTTTATTTTCCATGTGATTTTTGTAGTTTTGCTAAATGTTTTGTTTTAGTGCCTATCAAAATTTCTCACATTCTCTCTTGCATTTTACTGGCCTAGTTTACGTCATAAAATACGTCTGAGTTAACCAGTAATTTAGTCAGTGTAATGTATATCAATTTTTGTTTTGTCCTCCAATTTTTTAAGTTTTCAAAAATAATATTTCACAAATTTAATAATTTCGTTAATTAAGTACCTATTCAGGTAGTTAATGGGAAAAATCATTATTTTTACTTAATTGTTCAACACATGGCATCCTATTCTTTTAATGGAGTGCAATACTGCCGATAAGATTTTAAATAAACTTATTATATTAGAGAAAAATTGTTATATAAAATTTTGAATTAAAAAAAATAAAAGTTGCATCACTCCGCTCTGACTAACTGAGCTACCAAAAACATTAGCGCGCGCGTCTACTATCGCGTTTAAATTATTCAATTTTATACAAGGTTGTACTTTTTCTTCACCATTTTCAGGTTATAAGTACTCTTTAGACTAATGAACAGAATGATGAAAAATAGTACTTGAGGGGAAATTTTGCAAACTGTGCAAGCACGGGTAATCCCTATATTCGATTTCCTAAAGAGACATACTACATAAAATTGCTTTAAATTGGTTTTATTTACCTTATAAATAATTTACTTTATAACATACATGTTATTTGTTACATTTTTATTGCATTCTGTCTAGTATATTCTTTGTTATTTCAATTGTTTTATTATTTATCTAGCATTTTATTATTTTAATAGTTATTAGTTTGATTATTTTAAGTTATATAAAATTGTTAATAAAATAGCTATTAATTTCTAATGTAAAAATTATTTGTTAACAATGTATGTTTTGTAGGTATGATTATAGCGTCGTTTATTGCAGGTAGTACATTGCCAGGTACTTTTTTTGTGTACGTTATATTATATTGTTATCAGGTACATAATGATCTGTTGGTTAATAGTTTTTTGTTTTTATTTTCTTGTATGGTGTGACCATTTTTGTTATGCGCTAAGTATTTTTTCTATTTTTTATGTGTACATATTTTTTAATAAAAAATATTATCTTTAATTGAATGTTAACCTTGTTAATTGTTTACTAGTGTATTAGTATTGTGTTACCTACTTGTTGCAATATCAAATTTATCTTTTTTTAGCTGTAGGTTTGTTCACAACTGATATTTACTATTTATTTGGTTTATTTATTTTACATCTTGTGTTTGAAAAGTTATATATTTTTAATTCGTTAAATACATTAGGGAATTTTTTGTTTATTGTTTCTGCTTCAAGTTTTGTAATCAAACTTTTAATTGAAATGTTTAGTTACATAATATGTAATATATCATTTTATAATTAATTTGTCTAGTCTATTGTCTTTTTTCATCAGTTTTACTACCTCAAAATCTATATGCTGATTGAAGATTTATCTTTGAAGGCATGTTTTGCTAAACCCTCTTTAATTTTATATCACGTTTGTATTATTTTATTCTGTTTTTTAATTGTCTTATGATTGATGCAGAATTATATTTTTGTTGTCGTCGTCGTTGTTCCTTGCGTATTTCTCTTACACATTGGTTAATTTTGTTTTGTAATTTGTATGTTGGATCTTCCGTTATTGGATGTAGTTAATCTTCGTTGTCAATTGTTTTTTTCATTTTCTCTGTGATTGTTGTTGTCTAAAATAGTGATTTTATTTTCTTAATCGCCGAGGGTTAGTATTATGTCTGGATTGTTTTTTAAATATTTCTTTGTGCTGTGTATCTTTTATCCCATGATTGTATGTGTGATTGTATAGTATAGTTTGTGATGTTAGTGATTGCATTGTGTTGGTTACTTCGTTTGTGAAACTGTTTTCGTTTTTTAGAATGTATTCAGTGCCCGTGATTATTTGTATGATATATTTATTGTGATTGTTCGAGTTAAGGTTGTAATTTAGACCTAAGCTCTTGACGTATATCTTCCTATTGGTGCGGCTAATTACGCGTTTGTTAATGAATTGTTAATTGGGGCATGTTACGTTAACTGGCGTTGTTTTATCAAATATGTCTTCGAATCCTTTTCGTTTTGGGTTTCCTGTAGGTTGTTATTGATAATGTTCTTGAATTTGTTTTCTATTTGGTTACATTGTTTTTCTAATTATGATGTCTTTAATTTCTATATTTAGTAAGCCTTTTTTGAAAATATTTATGTTTGGTGTATTGTTAAGTGGTGTATAGTAGGTTTGTAAGTGAGTTTTATGTATCTCAAAATTAGATGGTATGTTTTGTATGCTTCTTATGTAATACTTTTAATAATAAAAATGATATGAAAGCATGAAAAATGAAGCAAATATATATATAGCATATATATAGATGCTTAATACCACATAAAATATAAAAAGCCCTTACGCAACAGAGCATTATATACCTGATAACAGTATCAAATAATGTATAAATATAATGTACCTGACAGAATATGAAGGACGTTATAAACATATCTAAGTATATATACCTTGTTAACAAATAATTTTTACAGTAGAAATTAATTACTACTTTAAATAACTAGTTTAACAATTTTAAATAACTTAAAATAACCAAAGAATATATACAGGTCGTAATAAAAATGTAACAACTAACACTAACCTTGTTATAAAATAATTAGCTATAATGCAAGCAAAATATTATGTAGTAAGATAAATATAGAAGATAAGATAGAAAAGGTATATGGTCGGTCTAGTCCCGAAACGCAGCGAACATTATATAACAAAAAACTAAATAAGTAATTTATCACAAACAACTGTACAGCTTGAAAATTTCCAAAAACCCAATGTCTAAACTAGAGAAATCAATCTCCCAGAGAATTTTCCCTCGATCATCTAAAATTCTGTTTACCTATATTATTAATTAACGGAATAAACAGCAGTAGATATAAATTGGAGCCCTGGGGAACTCCAGCAGATGATATGGATTTATTACTACTGTATTTGATGGAATGTAAGCATATTGTAAGTTTTTCTTTGTTTGTTTGTGGAAGAATCGAAATGGCGGACATCCCTCGTACCTCATGGCACCGATTGTTATGATCATATGGCCGATCCTACTAGAATTTCGCAGAATCTGGCGGATTATATTTTATTTTTATTTTATTTATTTGAAAGGAGTGCTAACAGGAAAAATCCCAAGAACGCACTCACTATGCAAACATAAAAAACATACATAGAGTACAAACATTAAATTATTAAACAAGAGAAAAAATTATAGATATTTTCTTTAATTTAAATGAACAAATTTATGTAATCTTTACTAATGTAAATGTAATATAAAGTATATTTTTAATTATATATTATGTAGACGAGAAAAACGTAAATTTCACAAATGAAGTCGTCTTACTAGCTTCTTAAAGGTTGATAAGCAATACATAAAAGGATCAATGGAATGGTAGAATTGATTGTAGGTTCGAGATATTCGATTAATCGGGGACTGCTGACATGAATTAGTTCTGCAGAAAGGATAATTGAACAGTGCTGCATTTCTTATGAGACGAGGCGGTACATAAAAATTTACTAACTCTAAAAGTTCTGGATAATTAATATGTGATGATATAATCTTATACAGAAAAACACAGTCGGCAACCTTACGTTCATTGGATAATGTTAACAATCCTAATTCTTTGCAAAGTTCCTCATAGTTAATAATTGGCATATTGAATTTAGCTCTAACAAAATTTAAAAATCTGTGCTGAATATTTTCTAAAGCATTGATATAGGTTTGATATTGTGGATTCCAAACAGAACTAGCCCAATTTATAATATTGTAAACAAATGAGAAATATAGCGTTTTCACGGATTGAATATTAGAAAAAAATCTTGAAGTACGTATGACAAAACCTAAATTCTTGAATGATTTCTTAGTTATATAACCAATATGATTCGAAAGCGTTAATTTAGTATCCAACATTACTCCTAAGTCTTTAATACAGAAAACTCGTGATAAAGAATTAGTATGTAAATGATACGGAAAGTCAATAAGAGATTGGTTTCTTGTAAATGATATAATGTGACATTTATTAAAATTTAAAAACAGTTTGTTCTTAAGACAGTATACATGTAGCCTATCTAGATCCATTTGTAATAATGTACAATCGTGGATGCTCTCAATTTTCCTAAAAATTCTTAAATCATTTGCATACAACAATATACGAGAGTTTTTATGCATTCGACTATATCATTAACATAAATAATAAACAGAAGCGGACCTAGATGAGAACCCTGTGGTACTCCTGAGGTAGCAGCTATATCATCCGTTAAACTTGAAAAAAATCCGTTAAACTTGACTGCCATATGCCTGTTTGAGATATATGACTTAATCCATCTCAATATGTCTGAAGGTAATCCCATAATTTCTAACTTGCGTAGTCGTAACGTTGCGTATATGTCAAATATCACATTGGCGCGGGATCTACTGTATTATTTCCTTATTTTGTACTACCAAAATTGGTCACGTGGTTGATAACGAAATCCAAAATCTTAAGAGAATGTTCAAGAAATCGGCTTGTCCAGACAAATCTAATACCATATTGCTTTGAAAGATAAAGTAGAAGTCTATGTTGAAAGAAGATAAGTATAGTTAGGACAACTCTGCGGGTCAATCAGTTTCTAAATCATATAATAATCGAACATTTCTATTAATATATTGTAGTTCGAAAAATAAACTTTCATCGGAACGAATAAAATTATGCATACAGAAATTTCAGCAAGAAAATAATATTACAGTGATTTCAAATAAAATCGCTAGCAAAAACACATGGGATTAATAAAGATGGTAAATACATATATTTTTTAACAATTTGTTGGTTAAAAAAGATTCCGTAACAATTTTTAATATATTTATCTTTACTTTTACTGGCAAAAACGCTTCATTTTATTTCCTTAGATAGCCATAAAAATCTCTAACTATGGCAGAAGTATATTTGGAGATGTTATCGCAGCAGCTTGTAAATTTAAATTATGTTTATTGGCAAAATTAGAAAAGCTTTTCTGAAGCTGGTAGTTTTCTTTAACTGTAAATATAATTTATTTCTTTAATATCAGTAACTCGCTTCGTTATGACTTCATTATTAATTTAATTTTTTATAGTGTTTACGAATCAGTGAACGGCAAAATGCGTTCTTGTTTAAGCTACCCACTTAAACTGTCAGGTGTCGGATATATTATTTAATCGAACTTTTTGAATTTAATGAATTGCCTGTAACTTATTAGTACATATAGTACTTTCACCAAAGGTTAATGTAACATAATTTCATTAACTCACTTTGTATGTATGTCTAGAATTCAAATTAGGAAAATTATCTTTTTTTAAGAAATCAAATTACAGATGCAAGTTTGAATTATTCATTCAGGTAGTTAATTTGATTAATGAGGAAAGAAGTTGTGTTGTACATCTCTTAGAAAATAAGATTTTGTCAAAAATAAATTATTAGAAATTTCTAATTATAAAAATTTAATTAACTCGTCGAAATTTGAATATGAATGGTTGGATACTTTCCTAAATATATCGTACAATTCTGTACTATTATTAATTTTGAGAGCCATTTCAATAATTATTCTTTTACATTTTAACTAATTACAAAATATTTATTTATGTTAAATTATCGTATTTGGTTATAATTTCTGTTAAAGTTCCAACTACATGTTAAGGTTACAAAATATTTCTGATAATAATATTCAACACACGTTAGTAGGGTGTTCCACAGGGTAATGCATTGACACATTGTTGTTTTAATGGATTGTTAAAATTATAGTAAAAAAGAAAAATGCAATTGCTATATTTATATTAAACAGTGTCTCCAAGCCAACACATTTATTTTAAAATTTGTTTATTCGTATTGACATATTTAGAAAATTCCATAAAATAAAAACCAAAACAATGTTAAATAATGATAAGCTGTGATCACCATTAAGAATGTTTACTGAGCGCCACCGTGTTTAGGAAATCTTTGATCGATTTAAGATTAATGAATGATTGATTTAATAGATTTCTCATAAATTTAAATAATTTATTAAAGCACTCCGACAACGAGATGTATAGATACTATTCTATCAGATTCAGTGTTCCTTAGGGCAATGTCTTGAGTCTATTACTCTAATATATCTTAAGTGTGGTAGAATTTTATTTTTTTTAAATCAAATTATGTTTTTAGTAACTGCACACCTACATATGACAAGAAGAATATATCTCGGACCGAATAATGAACTGTTTATAATTTAATCTTTCATGAGACTTAAAAGATAACTAATGAATCTCCAATTAGGTTTTTCATTGAAAATTCAACTAATGGTATACTTTCTTATATTTAAGATGATGATACTTTGACTCAATGAGAAATGATTATTATTAATCGTGAAGATTTGGCATTTGTAATTATAACCTCAAAAAGTTGTGTAGCAGAGCCCTATGATATGATTCAGGTAAGTTATAATCATCATTAAAATTGAAGAATAATTATTATTGTCATTAATTATTTTAGGTGATGTGTCTTCACTTGCAACTTTACAATGAACTACTTTGTGAACTCAAGGTGAGTTCTTTAACCTTAAATATATCCAGTCTTGGAGAAATTACTTCACTTCTTGTGAAACAAAACACAAGTCTTGCTTTTGTATACGCACTTTAATTATGCACAAACCTGATGTCTTGAACTATTGATGTTTTTCTTTTGCGCAGCCTGCTATTTGAAACTCGTCTTTACTGAAACCGTCCTTGTATCGAATTCTGAAACTCTATTACTTATTATGTTTGGAATAGAATTTCAATGTATTTTGTTTTAATCTCCTTTAGCTGAGCACTTCTTTGGTTTAGGAAGCGTTCTCATAGCAAATATCCCCTTTCGTGATCTCTCGTCTTCAGATCATAAAAATTGCTACTATCCATTACCTGGCGAACGAAACCCCAGAAGCTATGAAGCTTGTGCGAAAGAAAAGGGCGATTATTACTATTACGCATGCCGACGTGCGGCTGCGGCCGACTTATCAGATGGTATTAGTACAAACCCCACACATTTGTGTTACAGCTAAAGCAAACTAAGAAAACTTTAACCAGATCTGCTGGCACCGGAAAGAGTCGAACCCGGGCCACTTGACTGAGAGAAGAGCACGCCAGTTCCTACACTACCAAAGCCGTTAAGTACAAGACAAGCTATTATTTTAAATTATATTTTCTTTACTCATTTCTCTTTTTTATTTTTGTTTATAAATAATGTAGGACTTTTTAAACACTTGTTAAACACCTTTTTACTGTTAAACTTACTTAAAGTGTGTAATTTTAGATTTGTATTTTATTAAATGTTACAGAGTTAAAAATCTTACATGTTACTCCGTCTATGAACAAATTATTAACCATCTTATTTACCTAACTATATCACATATCAGAAACTCTATTAATTCTATTAATTATAAATTAACTATTGACTCTATTACTTACATTTTCCTTTTTAAGGATAGCTGTGAGTGGAAACCTTTCACCCTAAAATAAATCTGATAAGTAAATTATAATTATGTACAAAAACAAATCAATAAAATTTAACTAAATTAAATCACATTATGATAATTTATTTTTAACTATTCAAATAACAAAAGGCAAATATCTAATAGTTCTTTATATGTAACATTCATAAATCAAATAACTTTTAACTTGAACAACTGAGGTAAGTAAATATTTTTATTAACAATCGATACATAATGTGTTCATTACTGACGTTTAAAAAGTTAGAAAGTAGTTTATTATACATCAGAGTCAATAATAAGTTCTCTTGGTTAGTAATGAGTTCTCTTGGTTAGTAATATCCATTACTTACCTTTTGCTCGTTCTAAATATTCTCAACAGATGACAGAAGTTTCCGTATCTATCTTTACTTTTAGCAGGTAACAAACAGTCAGTCACTGTTTTAGCAACTTCTCGCTATTCCGGTGGTGTGCAACATACATCAGTTTCACTATCAGGCATTTTAAATCGTGTAAATTGCAATTAGGAGCAATGTAATTAAATTTGGTTTAGTAGTGACACGAATTTACTTTGACAATTGTTGCAGCAATTGTCATTTTATCGCCACCTGAATAAAAACGCTGGTGTTGTGTCCTGCATATATCAAGTATAAGGTATCAATGTAAGAACGTAATTATGTACGATTGTGAATAAAATAGTATACATACCTCGGCGGGAAGACATTACGCGTCGAGCAATTGCTGCCCTTGGCGCTTCGCGCCTCGGGCAGCATCATTGCTCTCCGCGTAATGTTCTACTTCCCGCCTCGGTAAGTAATCTACTATTATAAGTTGCTGCTAGAAATATCGTCACAATATCTACAACTGACCTACCAGATTCCGAGAACATCGTAATGACACTTTTGCTAGCGATAATGCAATCTTATCTATTCACAAAAACGTTATTACATCTGCAAATACCCTCTAAACCGAATTAGTGAATGGCTTGACAAAATAAATGCCTTACTAAAAAACCAAGATTATATACCCACCTAAAATATAAAATAAATTATAAATTATTACTTTGAATTAAATCACATTCTAAATGCAAATCCATATAAAAAGTTATCACCGTGACTGGGGATCTAACCCAGGCCTCCCACTTTCCGGGCGGGTACTCTATCCAGAGAGCTACCAGAGCAATCTAAAGGCGAATAACAATTCTTTTATACGAATTAGATAAAACAAATATACAAAGTGTACTACATATAATTGCTTCATCTAGTTCAATGGATCAACAGTTCGCCGGCATTAACTATCAAAGCTAATTTAATTATTTTTTAATATTTACGCTTAAATGTTAACTCAAAGTGCATAATTATAAAAAACGCTTAAATACTTATTGGTTGTTGAAAAGACCAACTAAACGAACTGCTTCTCCTTATGGCAAGAAATTTAAATCCGTTACTGGTTACATCGGAATAGTTTGTAAATTTCTCGCTGTTATGTCTACACGACAAAGATTCAGAACTTTGATTAGAACATAGACTAATTGATATTGTTTGTTTCTTCAGCTATCATCAAAAGAAATCTACTTATGTGTCCACAGAGAGATACCGTTTCGTTTTGTACTTTCGCTCATTGAACTCTGAAGAAGAGAAGAATCTGCTGCGCAATTAAACTGTTCGCATATAACAATATTTTAAAAGCTCGACTCGTTTTTCTTTTACATATTACATTATGTTTTAGAGTAACAATAAATCCACTAACATAATAAATTAATAACAACAAAAGAAAATAAGTCCAGGAAAGACAGAAAGTCCCTATTGAGCGAATCTAATGTTGTAGTCACGGACTGCAATTTGTGTGGCATGAACTGTGTCCTGTAATAATGTGCAACACTGACCTGATAGAGGCTTCCGGGAGCCACTATAGGTGGTCTGTTCTTGCATTATTTATTTTATACTCCCCTTTTCATGTTGCAGCTTTAAGATAACAGACGGCTTCTTAATTAAGAAAATATCTTTACCTACACCAGAAGTGATAATAAAACCGCAAAACTTGTCACGACTGCTTAATGGAACGTAACATAACATATTTATATTTTTTCAACTAATTAAGATTCTAAGAAGTTGAAAAACCAATATCATTGATCTCTGTTTAAATGTTATTAAAATAAAAAGGTGTTTTCAAAGTATAGAATAATAATTGTAATTTTTTGAATATTTTAATAAAATTAGCCTAGAAAGTTCTTGCAAAGGAAATAGTAACAGTAAAGAAGAAAAAATAATATAATTTGCTAGAACGGATCTTCTGTATTATGCCTTAAAGCTAAAAATGTGCCAAAAATATCACAACCAATTCAAATAAAATTCAATAAAGTGATAAACATCGACTTATTTGTGTTGAAAGCCGCACCTCCCATAACATGATAATATCGACAGACAGACACATCATAAAATGTTTTTCAAATAAGGCTTATGTCAATCAGATAACTTTTTTTATGATTTGCTAATATTATTACCCGCATCTTTATATTAACACAGATTTCTACTAAAAGCTCTAACAAAGAAAAAATATTTAACACAGCATTAATAAAATCCCCCAAGACAATCAAATCAAATAATCGTAAAATAAATAGGCAATAATTTGTCTGAGGCCTCCTTGTGGTTTCTCTCGTATAATTTATAGTAATAACCATAAGATGATATAAAGTACCGAAACAGTTAGGTACTACAGCGTTATGGTAATAACTAATGTCAATCTGCATAATATCAAAACGATATAAAAATAAGTGACAGTTTCCGGATCAAATTGTTATTTAAAAATTTCTCACGGTTTAATTCAGATAATAAGGTTAATTTAAAAAAAATCTACATGATTAATCTTAATCAAACTTTTTTGCAAATATTTATTTCCAATAGACGAAAATTGGTTTATAAAGTTGTTTCAACAAATAATAACATTCACCTAAAATAATGAGGATGACGTGTAAACGGCACAGAAAGGAAATACAAAGCACTTATTACTCATTTAAATGATTTGATAATTTGATATGGTGTATGACACACAATAACAACTCGCCGTTAGTACAAACGATAGGTGAATCATAAGTGCATAGGGTGGGATACGCTTTATTTAGTTTTTAATTGGTATAATTTGGACGAAAGTTTATAATAATAATAGAAGAGAGAACTTTATTAATGGAAAATATGATTAATAATTATGTTGTACGGTCGTAAATACTAATTATTATTAAATGTATTTGTAAATGGAAACAGTTGTTTAGCTGGGCCAATCAATCTCATCAATTTATATTGATTTTAGACTGCCCCCTGTTAGATTTACGGCAAATCACAAATTTCTTTGCGAGAGTTTATTTTTGCTCTGGAATTATTTTTTTAATTTATTCGATTTTCTTGTAGAGTTAAATATTCCAATAATTCGTATGTGATTCAATTCTATCTAAACTTCGAGACTTCAGTTAGTAGTAAATTCACTTCATTGAATGATCAATCAACTAATTAATCTCCACTTTTAGAAGATTACATTCAACGACCTCCGAACGGTATGGACTTATTTCTAATTGAATCTTGTTAGTGATGGACTCGAGCCGAGCTTTCCTAGAAAGCTCGACTCGACTCGAAAAAAAATATTCAAGCTCGACTCGAAACTCGACTCGAAATAATCTGTTTCAACTCGACTCGAAACTGAGTCGAGTCGAGCCGGCTCGTTTTGGAATCATAGTTATTTTCCAAATTCATATAGCAGTCGCGAAAACCTTTTAGAACATTTTTTTTATCAACATGTGGCTGCTTCCCGATAATTTTCGAAAAGATCGCATTTTAGATGTTAAGTACGCCTATTGTACTCACATTACAATAAAAATACCAAACAAACAAAACAAAAAAGTTAAAAAAAATTTAGACATCATTGGTATGATGTACCAGTAGCTGTAGATACAGGTAGCTATACCAGCCAAAAGTGACACATTTTAACACCGAAAATTGACTAAACAAAATAAGAAGGAATTATGCGATTTTCACTATTAAGTTTTACTCTATGCTAATTTTTTTCACCTATGTTTTAATTCTTCCCCACTTCTACAGGATGTTATAAAATAATTGCCTATTTTCAAAGTTAAACTCTTCTATTTTTCAAAAATGTATAAATTCTTAACTTTCTGTTTAGGATTAGAGAACTCATTCAACATAAGAACGGTATATACTAAATTGAGAGAAAATGTAAAAACATAAGAAATTTTGTCAAACTAAATCTTTTAATATAGTAAGTTACTTTTCTTAGGTTAGGTTAGGTTTGAGGTGAGTTCAGAAGCTAGGTTAGACATTAGGAAGAAGGTTAGATAAGAAGTTAGATTAGAAGTTATGTTGAAGGTTAGATTAGAGATAAGGTACGTACATAAGTAGGTATGTATGTATATAAGTACATAAGTACGGATGTACATAAGTACATAGCTGAAAAGAAATTGCGCAAAATAAAACTTATTAGTGAAAATCGCATAATTGCATCTTCATCAGCAGTCGGTGTTAAATGTGTCACTTTTGGCTGGGGCACCCTGTACAGCTACCTGTATTTGCAGGTACAGATACAACATCATACCTATACTTGTCTCAGTACATAAAAAGATATCTGCACAGAAACATACTAAACACATGATACAATAAGCTTCTGGTTTAAATTTTTGGGTAAGAAGAGTTTAACTTCCATATTTAACAATATTTTTACTCATGCTCCTAAAGGCTTCCGAAAATTAAACTTACACAAAAGAGAGACTGGATCTAACTGTATAACATATTGTATTCATAAAAAATTTGAAGGTACACTTTCTTAGATATTCAAGGGCAAAGGTCACATCATGTGACCTTGAACTGAAACACTTAATATTCTTTATAAAACATCTTTTAATAAAAACTTTGCTGCTTTAGCTTTAACATAAGTCTAAGATGAAAGTTCTACTATCATTACAAGCAAAGTTATGAATTAATTGTTTTTGTTCACCTTGTAAGCGTAAATTTCACATTTTTTTTATCATGTTTGCAATCCTGAGGTATTAATACTGTGTATCATTGAGGGCTATAACTTTCCATACGTAAGTTGCTTTATGTCCTCTACTGTCTTACTAAATATCACGAAAATCTGAGATGATCGGGATGGAAAGTTATTTGTTTTTGTGATGATTTGGCATGGAATGACCACTATGTAGAATTTAACCAATTTACTAACAGTTTAACCAAGAACTACAATTTTCATTCAGATAACATACCACGCTTGAATGAATGCTGCACTTACTACAGGCTGATATTGAACATGATCATATGGTAAATTTTACAAGCCAGCCACAGGAAAATATGTTCGTCGACATTCAACAGACACGAATAAACGATAAATTTGCCCCCACAGTTTAAAAATGATTAAGCGCCGGTGTCCACATGCGGGAAACTCCCGTTGCGAGCTCGCAACGAGCTCGCTGCGGGCCCGCAAAAATCAGTTCACACTACACGCGGTGAAATGACGCAGGACGCACAGTAAACAATCTACCGCCAAAAGAAATGGATGTATACTGCAAAAAACGGGTTGCATTTGCTTATATTGTCAACAAAATGTTTATTTTAAAGAAAAAAAAGCGATATTGGATGCATCCGTTTACTGATTCAAGGCTGTTAAGAGGCAGATTTGTAACATCATTTGCGGATTTAAGAGAAAATCCAGATAAATTTTATAATTACTTCCGAATGAGCGTTCAGTCATTTGACGAACTTGCTGAACAAATTAGTGACAAGATCAAGTCTCAAGATACACATATGAGACTCGCTATTCCTCCAGTGGAAATGCTAGCTGTAACTCTCAGGTAAGTTAATTGTATGATGTATTTATTCGATACTTCTCAAACTACTTGTAATAAAGGCAACTTGAAAGGATGTAATGAGAAAACAATCATTCTGCACAAAGTATATAATTCAAACATAAACTAAACTACAGTAAAACTAAATAAATACAATATAATTACTACGTACAAAGTATAAAATTAAAAATAGTAAAAGGTTTATTAAAATATAAAATCATATGGCTGGTACTTGGTAAATATACAATTAATGCACAAAATACGTAATCAGTCCCTAACTCTTTTGTTAACAAGAATTTCATGTTTATTTTAACCAATATTACAATTAAATCACCCTGATTTATTGATCCATAAAATCACCCTCAGGTTTGAAAAAATGGTCTCTCTTTTTTTGATTAAAAGCTGAGAAGTCTATTCCCTAATTGTAATTATCTATGATTTGACATTTGACTTTATTTATTTCAATGATTTTTAATCTTTATATCATCTTTTCTTAGAATTAGTAGTATTGCATTTATAACATTGTAGATCATCATTTTTTAAACATACATAACGTCATTCCCTATGTAATTTATTAACAACAACGAGTAACTACGTGTTTCTCGTTGTTGTTTTTTCAATTACATAGGCAATAACTTATGTATGTTTAAAAAAGGAGTGCTTGCAGTGCTAAAGATGTAATAGTCCCCAAAAACAGACAGAATAGAATTCATATCAGTGAAATAAATAATAAAAGTCAGGGATTTTTTTGGATCAATAAGCAAGAGCACTATGATTATAATATCGGTAGAAACAAATATTCGTGTTAACAAAAGAGTTACCGGTTGATTATATAAATATGCACTAATATGTATATTTACCCGCTTACTAAATTATAAAGCTATCTTAAGGAAAAAAAATAATAAATAGTTCTATATCGAATATATCTTCTAAATTAGCACCTTCCATTTTCAATTTTATAATTAACAATACACCGTACTCGCGTCAAACACCCGCAAGTGTGAACCACACAATATATAGCAAGGTACTATGAGCCCGCACTTGCGTCTGCGTCAACCTTGCGGGGCTGTAGGGATCTGCGTCAAGAAACGCCCGCAAGATGCTCGTTGCGAGCTCGCAACGGTGACGCACTATGTGTGAACTGCACCATTTAACTTATAGTATCGTAGACCGCATTTGCGGGCCCGCAGCGAGCTCGCAACGGGAATTCCCGCATGTGGACACCGGCGCTAAGAGAGCAATTACAGCAGAAAACTTTACTATATAAAGATCTTATTTGGGGATTTTTAAAAAATAATGAGTATCTGAAAATTGGAAAAGTGAATTTCTTCATAATTTTTACTATTAACTGGTTCACCTAAATAAATAAATGTAATATTGTTATTTAGTTGTAACGTATCCATACAACAACAAGAATATAATACTTCATTTGATGTATGTACATATATTTATAGTTTCATAGGCGTAAAGTCAGACCATTTTTTAGAAGTCTGTTCTCTTTTTCAAACTACCAAATTTGTTACAAAAGACACGCCTCCATCATCACAACCTCAAATTCATGGTTAATTCTATAAATGTTTATACAATTATATCTTTATATACGTGTTTGGCGCGACTACATTTTCAATGTCCGAGTTCAATAATAATAAAGGACTTGGAATAATCGATCATGATCTTCAGAATCACCGATCCGGATAAGAGTCTCACGCCTATCCCCTGCAGTATTCCATTAGTTGCAGTTCAGTAGATGATACTTATAAATATTATTGATAAATACGCACAGCGGGAATAAAATTGTGGGAACCATTTAGACGGATATTGATAATTATTGCTTATAAGTCGAAAACTCATTCCGATGAGTGAGTAGTACTTTATGGGTGAAAGAAGATTACACGTTACGTGAAAAGTATAAGTGGAAACTAATTTAATACAAAAAAAACTGGTAGAAACGCGTAAAATTGAAGATATAGTCATAAATTAAAGCATTAGTGATGCTTATCATAAATAAAAAATAATAAATCGAAACGTGAAAGGTGCCGATACCGATCGTATCGTGATTGTGTACAAGTTCATTAATTAATAGATTAATAAATTAAGATTTTCATTTAAATTACACACGCCATGGAAGAAAACATAGAAACAAAAGAACATAAAATTATGACTTTAATTATTAGTTCTTAGTCTTAATAGATGCTTTACCGATAATATGTGTGCTTATGTATGACAAGAAGAAAAGGAAGTTTACGCAAATAGAACCAGTTTAGAAAATTATTTTAATTAATTGGTCAATAAAACTCAATCGATGCATTTCTAATTTAAGTGAATACCTGCATTTGCATAATTATGTATGCTGTTTTGCTGAAATAATATAAACATACGCAATAAATAATCTGGTTCTTTACTTGTATTAAATGTACATTTACGTTGATAAACCACTACCTAAGGTAAATGTTAGGAACTTATTACCGTTATATATATTGAGGAAATAGTTTAAAATTTATACAAAAATAAAGGCAAACTCAACACTGAAGTCAATTCCAGAAATAATCTCTAAATAAAGAGCGCCAACTACCATTTCAATCTGGATAGTTAACACAGTGTGGCAGAAGCCCTCGTTTTCTGGTGCAAAAGATCTTGAGTTTGTTTACCCAACGACGACTCACCCGAGTCCAGCAAGGAAAATCACTGTGAAGAGGTGAGTGGCACTCTATGTATAATTGAAGAAAAGGTAAGCATTAAAATATATAAAATATAGTTCCGAAGGCAATATATGACTTTTGCGAACATTTAATATCTAAAAAGTCTAGCTAACTATTTGCTTAAAAGGAATGATAAATTGATGTATATTTTTTATGCGAAAAATTTATTAACGTGCTTTAAGAATATAATCTTTATTTATAAAATAATTCTATTGACTATTACAACAGACGAAGTAATTTCAATACGGGAGCAGAAATAACCAGTAGCTTGATGCATATGTGACACAAATTTATTTTTACACGAGTAATTAATAACTCTTAGAAAAGTTTAGAAATGTAGTTTGAAATAAAACTTTTTATTTAGCTAATTTTAGAATCGTATATGGACTAAAACTAACATAATTTAAACTTTGATACATGTACTAACGAGGAAACCTTTTTTTATACAATAACCGACTTTAACATAAAACAGGGCGAATTAAATATTCGTACTAACGAGTTCGTTACAAGAGAAGGGTAACTCAGAGAAGGGTTACTCATTTGGACATTCAGACAGCTCCAGATGGCGTATGAGGCTGTGCGTGTCCAGTACTGTTTATGGAGATAAACAATTTGAAAAGATCTCCTACGACTGTAATCACTTAAACCCTGATCACCAAAGTTCATAGCAAGTACCCCGCTCCAAAAGATAACCCTCACAAAAGGGCAATACAACCTTGGACTAAGGCGTCCAGAAACCGAAAACCAAACCAACCCACAACAACTAATTTACTAACTGAAACGACACTTAATAAATCTTTTAAGATCGCCAGGAGAGTGTTGCGTAGGTAACAGCAATTAAAGAGTACATTCAATACTAACCACGGTCGCCTGCCGAAATGGAAAAGCAAGCGTCGCCCGTTATAACCTAAGGCCCAAAAGACAACCAGTAGCAACACACCTTTAAAGGCTGCAGCCAACCAAAACCTGATCACCAACAAATCTGAACAAGTTGACCCACCCCAAAAGAAACAAACCCCACCAAAAAGCAGTAATGAAGCATGGAACAGAAGGGAAAAAAGGAGGAGAAGCCTATGAACAAATGGTTGGACTCAGTGCACTCAACTGGAAGCAGAAGACCCAGAACCGGAAAAAATGGAAGGCCAAAACTCAACTAACCTAGGGCCTATAATAATGTAGAGCTTCTGTACATATACGTAAATATAAATTAAGAAATAATGAGAAATATGAGATAATGAAAAATAGAATCCATCTTGTTCTTCTTGAAACATTTTTGAACACGTCTATTAGTATTTCAAAAACATGTCATAAAAGATAGTAAATCAACAGCTAAATAATCCATTATTGTATGTTTTTGTTGAAACTATTACTTCAAACCAAAATTGTTTAATTACAGTATATATTAATAAATAGTAATGTTAATATAAAATTAATGAATTTTGTTGCACAACTTTTTATAGATACTTATTATTATAGATAAATTTTCTATAAATTTGTGTTAAGTTGAAATATATGTTATACTAAATTATATCCACAATCGTGCTAAATAGTCGAATTTTAGTGCCTTAATGCAGAAATAACAATTTTTCTTATTCTGGATTGATATTGGTCCACTATTTTAAGATTTTTATTTTTTTAAATATTGTAACGTTCTTTTTCAAATAATAACAAAAATGCTGTTTAAATCGTCTATTAATAAAGAAAAGATTATTTACAATGCACTTAATTAAAAACACTATAACTATAAACTGTTTAACAAATTATTTAAATGCTAGGTATTTACAAATTTATATGAGGACTATTTCTATAAAAACTATTTATGTATTACAATAATTATTAACATTTATTTATTCAGAGTACATTTTACTATGCCGTTCAAACATTAACTAACTCCCTTCTACTAGCGATCTCAATTTATATCTTTCATACGATGACTCATACATCTAGAATGTTCGATGACGTGTTGATGAGTCATACACGCAGCTGCTGCTACGTTACGTCGATGAGGCGTGTCGATGAGTCATACTCGCAGGTGTTGATTGATGAGTCATACATCCAGGTGTTATTGATGAGTCATAAAGTTGATGACTCATACACCAAGAATGTTTGATGACGTCATGTGTGGGTTTACTATTCGTTACAATATTATAACTACTCATATACAAAATTGAAACTGCTAGAAATACCTACAGCACATATCGAGAAAGTTTTCTGTCTATAAGCGTGAGTAACTCCAAGATGAGAACTAAGGCGCTCCAAGTGGATGGCATTTCTGCTGCGTCTTGAAATAAATATTTTTAATTTCTGCATTTAAAAATATAAAAATTGTAAAAATATAAAAATTAAGTAGTGTTGACTAATCTACACAGCGAAAGCTTCAATATAAAAAAAGAATCACGTTTTCTTCAATAAAGTATTTGAATAATACACTCTATTGTGACAGCTACAGTAAGTTAAAAAACGCCAAACTAATTCAGTGCAACTGCAATCAAAATTATCTGTAAATTCTAAAAATATTCATTTTAAAGTTTTTGATATCTACACATCGAGGAGAATGCAAAAATAAAAAATAAATAGGGCTTTCCTTTTAAAAATCTAAGGGTTGGCCCTGGGAGTGGGAGGGGGTGAAGGATAAGCCAAGTACTAGAATGCAGAAATATGTCCCCCTCCTCCATGCCTTTTACTGTTTTTGTGTTTTTCTTGGAAATCAACATATCAAAAGTTATTTAGGGTGGATAGTTTTCATTGAAACACTCTGTATATATGTAGATAAAACTATTAAGTGGTATTGATTAATATTAGCATTACCATTAGAGAATCTTAGTTCAATTACTTGATTAAATTTATTTATGTTTGATCATATTAGAGTTTATTTGAATATTATTAAACCTCTACTGGTGCAAATTATATACAATGGCATTTACGGTTATGCTTTAATTGAAATACAATACTAGAACATTATTAGTGAGTCATACTCATACAAATCAAAATAATTTTGATCTACAATCTATATCAATGGTTCTTAACCGGTGCTCTGGTTAAGAACACTGGTGCTCCGCCACCTTGTTGCAAGTGCTCCGCGAAATTGTGAAACTGAGATTTAATTTTGACTCATCTACTGTATGTGATTTGAGTTGCACAAATAATGGCTAGATGGCAGCACCTTTGCAAAGTGAAGTGAAGTCGTGTACTCGCTCCTTCATCGCTCGCCCCATAGAGTTTTCAGTTCGCCCGTAAAAATTAATTTACAAAGGTTGGCACGTAAATAACTATTAGTAGCCACTCAAGCATCGTAACGAGTGCATAAAAATATCGCAGCTTACGAAAATTGAGTACCGCGCGGTCATTAGATTTTTAACAGAAAAAGGGCACACTCCTAATCAAATCAAACGATGTTTAGACGGCGTTTATGGTGATTTATCTCCTTCATATTACACTGTAAAAAAGTGGTCAAAATGCTTCAGTTTGGGAAAAGAATCTCTTGAAGATGATGAGCGCACCGGTTGGCCAATTGAAGCGGTAACGCCTCAAAAAGTTGCAATCATTGAAGAGATGTTATTAGAAGATCGCCGAAAGTTCAGGAGTTAGCAGTGATGTCTGACATTTCGGAAACAAGTGTTCGCCAAATTATTCATCACCATTTGGGTTATAACCTACAGAAACACAAAGGCTATTGTTATATATAAATAAATACTTGACCTACCAAAATGTAGCTGTGCTGGAAGTATCAGCTTGATCCAAATAACACTGCTTTAGTTTTTGCCAGCTAGCCCCCAATAAGTCGGAGAGGGGAGGGGTAATACAAGATATAAAAGATAAAAAAAACAAGCGCAACTTCGTTTAAAAACAATGCTTATTACTAAAGCTTCAAGCTTATCAGACAAACGAAGAAATAGATCTTCTACTAAAATATGGTCAACTTCCAATATTTTGGTCGTACCGTACATATATACTTACAAATGACGAACAGGAAAGCAATATTAAAATCATACAAATAAATAAATAATAAATAAATAAAACACACGTAGTGAAATGTAAACTTTCTAAGTAGGGCTTTATTTTACTTGCAACTATTTTCTATTGTGCAGATAAAAAAAATGTAATGTTTAAATAAAAAAAAAAAGGTGAATGGTGATTTGTATCACAGTTGGTTGTACTTAAAACTACCCTACAACAATTCCACTACTCCAGATCTCGTGTTATTCTTAAAATTAACATGCATGCATAAATTGTAAACACATTGAATAAATATATACATATACATAAATAAAATGACACATAATACATACAAATTTAGACAAGCATCCCACCATTCGAAGACCCACGGCTGTTTTATTTAAAGCCTTGCTTAGGGGGTTTTCGCTTCACCCTTCGATATTTGGTTGTTTTGCTCCGACCCGGTATATGTATAGATGTAGGTACGGACACAAAGGGGAAGAACCTTCCAATTAAAATACACGGTCAGATGGGCAGGAACAAGAATACACCAACGAACAACAAAACCCAAACGACAAAAAAAAGACCTACAAAGAAATCACCCTGTATATTGTATTAATTTTATATATTTGAAGATTTTTACCTTTTTATAAACTGAAAGGTCTTTTACAATACAATTCCCTCAAGGTGACGGCTAGGGAAATAATATTACCTAAAATAAAAAGACATTTGTAAGATTTTAAGCGCATGGAAAGGAAACGAAAAGAATTTACCTAAAATGGTTTGCACTAGAACTTAATCCGTCAATTTGACGATTAATCGCATATAAATAATCAAGCGATCGTTCTGTTGAATGTGAGATTTATTCCGCTAAAGCGAATTATATATAAAACCAATTTCCTAATATATCTCGTACATTCAACTTCTACTGCCAAAAAGCCATTTTGTTACTTCCACTCTCCTATTGAGAAGGAACTTAAACGCGCCGGTGCGACTTTACTATCGACAGAAAGAAAGGGAAAACCAGTGACAACCAAACAACGGAGAAGCTTGGTTTTAAACAGTGACCATCAAACAAACAATGGGTTGTGAATTTCAACGTTATAGGGTATGAACAAAATTATTGAAAGATGGGTACCGCGTCTTCTTCCTGCTGTTCAGCGTCAGCGTCGAATGTGCGCGCTCGTTTTTAAACTTGTGTGGAGACGACCCAAAGTCGATTTTGGAGTCCAATTCACTGAAAATGACTGTATTATGATCCCCTATGCAAAAGGGAATCGATGGAATGGCGGCGACCCGATGAACCTCGTTCCAAAAAGGCGAAGTCGTTCAATCGACAAAGAGAGTTATGGCAACAATATTCTGGGATTGTGACGGCATTTTACTGATTGCTTTTAAAGAACGCAATACAACTGTTAACAGTACATATTATGCGTCTTTATTGCATAAATTGAGAAACACTATTCGTGAAAAACGTCGAGGAAAATCGATGTTCGATGAAAATGTTCGATTATTACACGACAATGCATCCATTCATACTGCCGCAATTTCACAAGCTGCCATTCGCGAATGCGGCTTTGAAGCATTGGCTCATCCACCGTACAGTCCGGATATGGCTCTTAGGGACTATTATTTGTTTTCCAATTTAAAGAAAGACCTTAGGGAACGTCGTTTTAAGGACGAGAACAGGTTGCAAGTAGCTGTAATTGAACATTTTGAAGGAAAAACTTCAGATTATTCTTACAAGGGCATTAAATTATTAATTCCACTTTGTAATTAGTGTATTGACATTAAGGGAGATTATATTGAAAGATAAAAATTATGATATTTTACCAGGTTTATTTTTTCTATATCAGGCCTAGAATTTATGGTGCCTGGTATATATCTTTTTAGTTAATGTTATCTTTAACTGTTATGTCTGATGTTTTTTGACTCTTTGATTTTGGTGCTCCGCGAATTTTTCTTATCATTAAAAGTGCTCCCTGACTTCAAAAAGGTTAAGAATCACTGATCTATATTATTCTTGTAATCGTTAGCATCATCATCACTTGTAAAAAGCTACACCAATTTTTCATTTAGCGAATAATTTACCGGCAAATAAAAATCGCATAGGAAATATATTCGTTGCTTTTTGCCTGAATAACTCAATGTCTTTTTGCCTCAATTTAATATTTTTAGTGAATGACGTTTTTATATTTTTACTGACAAATGTACGATATTATTCAAGCGATTCTCTTGTTGTATACCACTCGTGCTAACAAGATTATCAAAAATCTGAATTCAGACAACTTTCCCCGTGCTTTGCAACAACAACAAGAACAATCATACGACATTCTAATATTTTCGATAATTTTTCTGACACTTTGGATATGTAAATTGTAGGGCAAAACATTGGGGAATTTGATTAGGCTGATTTAGGATCGTTAATTACAAATTCCTTGCTCATTTTGTGTAACAGGTCAGGTTTTCTTGTATCCGTAGTTTAAGGTGAAAAGTGAAATGTAAGTGCTAGATAGTAGTTGAAGTGCATTAACTTCAATTTCTACAAGTTTGTCATCATGGGAAAGTGGTTCGTTTTGAAATAATGAATATTTTTTTATTGGCACACTTTACTGTCTTAACAAATATTCCTTCAGAAAGATTAGGGGGCACCCATTCAACAAAATCACCCTGCATTGGGAAAAACCTAAAGTTGTAAATTTTAATTTAACTCTAGCTTATTTCCATAGTGGATAAATGGATAAAAAAATAAATTACCCATGAAAAAGTGGAATAGGTACCCAAACAACACCCCCCCCCCCAATCTATGTTCAAATAGCAATTAAAAACCCAATTATTTTTAATTTTTGCAATTGAAAGGAAAAACTTAAGAAATATTTGTAAATATAATTTTGACAGTTGGCAGGTAATATATTTTGTTCACTCAACAGAAATAGTTAAACCACTCCCTACAAAAGTGCGCAATATTTGAATAGAATTTGTCTATTCATCTATGATCTACGAAATCAAACGCATACTTGACTGTTTCGAGAGCTCTGAGTGATGCCAGGTGTAAAAGAGGTTGTCTAATGAAATTATCTGATAATTACTTTATTTTATAATTTTTTTATCAATTTTTACTTTTTATAACAACAGATTAAAACAATTGTAATAACCATTTATTAAGAGAAGATTGTTATCATTTACTTAAAAAGCAACAAAATACACTGAATGGAAATTTATCTCATAATTAGCATGGCAACGCTCAAATTGCGCGGTGTATGGTCTTGTATACATAGTTATAATAATTTTCAATGTGACAATTTGTATATTTTTTATACTTCTTTGTTGTTATAAATAAGGTGTTCACAATTAGTTTCCTTACTCATCAATCATCATCAACAGGTTATAAAAAATAAAATGTCATTTATATAACGCCATGTGTTATGTCTGTTTCGTCTTAACACTTAGACTCAAGAGTAGAGGAGATTCTATTTCAAACCCTGTCCTCTCTACCTGTGAAGAGATACAGAGGTTTCAACAGAGGGTCTCCATGGAAGTATACTCTAAAGCTTGAATATATTGTTTCTTCTTGCTGCTTTAAAAAGTTCTTGTGCTTCTAAGCTTATTTTGGGTCACATTTCTATTCTAGCCATTGTCTTTTTTCCAATGCTTTCACACATTCCAAATTGTCAAACCAAATGTTCCTATTTATTTGGATCCTCAGTTTTAAACGAATTATTTGCTCTATTATTTTTCTCCCATATCATTTATCATTCTTTCCATCATCTCTATATTTTTTATCATCAGCCTGTTTTTCTTTGCTGTTTTATTCAGTCTCTCTGCATATGCGACTATGCATTTCTTCTACACCCCAATGCCGTTCTCACATTATGCCTATATGCCTCTGTATTCTTAGAATATATCGCGCAATCATTGCTTTGACCAAGAAATGATCTGAGTGGATGTTCCTCTGTATGTTCTCACAATCTTCTTTACAATTTGCATGTATTTTCTTACTTATCAGACGGTGTATTTGGCTTATTGTTTCTCCTATCATTTTCCTTTCTGCTGCAAAGTTTATCAACCGCTGTTCATGATTATTAGTTCCCTCATTGAGGCGTGCCCTTTTGTGAATTGTATTATTTTTTCTTCTTTTCCTACTTTTCCATTCATATTCTCTATAATTATTTTAATATCGAAGTTTGAGATTTAATAATATATTTTTCAAGCTTTTCGGAAAACTGGGTCTTCATCTGTTCTTTCAGTTGGAGCGTTCTAAATCGCGATCTTTCTATGTCTTCCTTTCAATGTAACCAAACTCGACTTATATGTAGTTTATTATCGAATCTTTTAAGTCTTCTTTCACAAGAAATTTTGTTAAGAAAAGTGAAATACACGCTGAGTGTTATTAAAATTATATCAAAAATCGAAATGGAAAAGTAAGTACCATATAAAAATACTGCTACACAACAAATATTGAAGAAGATGAAACCGTTTAAGTTAGTAGTAATATAATGTAATAATTTATTCTAAAGACAAAAGTGAGTTTGAGTAGCAATGTGCGAAGGAACACCAAGTACAGAGCTAGGCTGGTAAAACCACCTATAATGACTACCCAGATCTTGAACTCGATGACAGAACTTAGATCGTTGTTAAGAAAGTCGCTCCTGAGTAGTTACGCGACATGCAACGTTTTCTTGTTTTTGAGCGACGAACACTGGATGAGCCATAAGTTAAGGCACAAACTAGCAATCTCTCGGAGACAATTAACGAAATAAGATATATTTAAACTGTCTTGAAAGCTTCGTAATATAAGTAAGAAGTGTTTACGGTGTAGTAAGTTGCGTTTCTTTCTGCTAAACTATTATTGAAATAAACAAAATTTCATTTTACGCTTTAACGTATGTCTCACCCGTTAATAGTAATGTGTGACCAACGGAATTTTGTTTCAGAGTTGGCCTTGAAAGAAACAGATAGACATATCAGTCATGTGAAATTTTGAATCGTATGAATTAGTTTATTTAAACTGCCACTTTTTGAAGAGAGTTGCCAGATTAACTGTAAAAAAATCAGAAAAAATCCGTTTTTAAAAATGGCATTAATATTTAATGAAGTACAAAAGAGAAATATGGTAGAAATTTATCTGAGAAATGGTAGAAAAATTAATGGGGCTTCAGTTTATTCTCCGAGGGATGCGTTTGCGGATTATCAAGAAGTGTTCCCAACTGAAGCCATCCCATATGATCATTTTTGCAGATCTGTTAAACATTTTGTGAAGTTGTTCAGGGAGACAGGTAGTGTAAGCCGGAAAAAAGGGAGCGGAGGAAGAGTAGTTAGGAACCACCTGACCATTGCCACGGTCAGGCAAATTATGGAAGCGCGCCCGCAGACATCTTTACGGCATTTACACAGTAGGTGGGCCTTTCTTATGACACTTGTAGAAATGGACACTTGTTTGCAAGTGGTCCATGAAATACTTCCTCTAGACAGACATCAGAGATAGAAATTTTCTCAGCAATTTATTAATCGTTTTGGCAATAATAATGAGGGTTTTGAAAAAATTATGGTAATTATTCGATATACCGACCCCTATCGTACATGCATACATACGAAAATACCAAGCGCTACGGGTTTTCGTTAGAAAGACGTCATAAAAACAGGTAGAAATTATAAAATCTTCTTACCATATGACACAAACACCATTTTTACGCAATTTTCACGTAAATACAGCCAACTTTTTTACTAACTGTTACCTAACATCATAACATTCCAACCTCAAAATAGCGATTTTAACATTGTTTTTCTTATTAATTTCCGGTACAGTTTTTTTCGGATTATTGTTCTCTGAGTTATCCTTTACAACTCAGTATCATTGGTTTACCTGAGTTCAAAAGGGTCCGTATATCGAATAATTAATAAAATTATGTTTAGCGATGAAAGTGGGTTCTACCTCTCCGGATATGTCAACTCGCAGAATATGAGGATGTGGAGTTCGGACAAGGAGCAACAATCACATGCTCTAGAAATATATAGGTTCATACGTGTTTTTACGATCGCAAGGATATTAAAGACATATCAATTGTATTCTATTGACATTAAAAGCAATCAATAGTTAAATCAACCTACATACATACGTCACCTTAACAAAACAAAAAAACCCCCATTGTTGTAGTTAGTTTTGAGCAAGTGCAAAACATTTTAATACTTTCTTGCACACCTGCAGAAAACAACTGCTCTCTACATTAAAAATCATGCAGAAAGATGAAGGAAACTTTAAAAAACTATTTTCCATTTAGCCTTTTACTTAATTAGCTTACAAAAATACACAGGGTGTTCTAGAAAAACCGTTATTATTTGGTAAATATGACGACTAAATGATTTTCATAAAAATTAAATGTAAACATCTTCGAAAGTTTTGCACAGGGACTGAAAGTTTTTTTCTGACTGAACTGGATTAACTGAAACTTGGATAAAGGACGTTAGCAGGTTACACTGATGCATCAGTATTACATTCTTATAAATAACATTTCCATTTGTAATTAAAAAATGAAAACAAAGAAGTTAATTACACATCTATCATTAATGTTTCGTGTTATGTATGGTTACTTTCAAAGTTAATTCAGATTACAGATTTCATGTTCTTTTATCTTAACGGAACGTGAGAGACAGGTAAGCTTAATAAACTAACGTGAATAGTATGTGCTAATCGATCTGATTGATGAATGAGATTAGAGTACATTCATTAAATGGATTTGCATTAAATTAAAAGTTCAAATGAAAGGCATACGTTTAAGAGATAAGAACGTTGCTGCATTATAACTTTGTACTACATTATTTATATAAATAGAAAATGTTTTTGACATAAAACACGTTTATTTTAGATGATTCTTGTTTGTTTTATAACATATTGTGATGTTGTAGAATTTTGATGTTTAATTTTAATTTGATTTTATTTTATCTGCAATCACACAATAAAAGAATTTTAAAATGTTTATTTCAGGGTCGATCTTATTATACTCTGCTTTAATTCTGAAACCAATACTGAACTCCTTTATGGGTTCATTTTAAGAATTCAGTGTTTTGTTGTTCCGGGATTTTATATAATGATATTACTATAATATGCAATGAGGAAATTTAATAAATGGGGAACCTTTTATCCCCAAGAACTGTCCACTTTGACATTTGCTTGAAAGAAAAAATGTTTAACCTCACTTATGAAAACACAAGTGACGACTCTGATTAGGTAAGTTTTAATTTATATTTATTACTTTAGTACTTATCTTTAAAATATGTATTCTTTTAGGTTATGGGATGGTCACTTACGGCTTTTACAAATTAACTTTTCAATTTGCTGGTAAGTATATGCAACTTTTAATTTTGATTTTCTTTCATTTTCATCTATATAGTTTTAATACTGAGGAACACTATACAGGGTGTTTTGAAAAAAATGCCTTTCCCGTTAAAGGGCAATAGAGAAACATGTGTAGAGTAACATCTTACTAACAATTTCCTGAAATGCCCCTTTGAAATGACAACCCCCCTTATAAAAATAATAGGCACGCCACTGCAATATAGTAGATAAATCTGTATGAAAAGAAAATTGTGTCTACTAATACATACTTTTAAAGGTCGTGGACAAAAGAGAATAATAAACTAACTAACATAACATAAACTAACATAAAAGAACCCAAGCAGGTAGCGGGATAAATATAAATTCTCCGAAAAGTAATCAACACCAAATAGCAGTACGTGCTTTTAAAACGTTTTAGCTAAATAATAAACAAGTCATTTTGACCATCTGTAAGTAACTGTTAATGACTCAGATCTTTGAGATTTGTAACTGCAGTATGCAGTTTGTCGTCAACGTTCTTTGTATTAGATGGTGGTGTAAACTTGAATTTCGATTAATACACGTTTTAAATTAATAACTTGCATTAGGTAGTGTCTTAACACTTATGTTTGTTTTAGCGATAAGTAGTTTATTTAAGTGTATTTAGTTACTGTTTAAATTATGGCAGAACCTTATACACCTGCTGAATGGACGGAACTTATTATTTTATACGGCGAATGTCATCGCAATGGTGCTGCCACCGCCAGAGAGTATGCCTTTCGGTTTCCTAACCGCCGTCATCCAAATGCACGTACGATCGTACAAGCTATACAGAGAATGTTCGATACAGGATCGGTTATGCCAAGAGCTGGTGGGAGAGGACGAAATCCACACCACGGAGATGTCGCGGAGGAAGAAAAGATTCTAGAGTTAGTTGAAGAGGATCCCACTCTTAGCGTGCGTACCTTGACAGCACAAACTGGTGTACCTTCTACTCGCGTTTGGCGTATTTTAAAGGAAGATTCCCTACACCCATATCATTTTCAAAAAGTACACTCATTAGAACCCGCAGATCATATCCCGCGAGTGCAATTTTGCTAATAGCTATTGGAACGCAATCAGGAAAATCCTCAATTTGCACAAAATGTACTGTGGACAGACGAATGCTGTTTTACTCGCGAGGGAATTTTCAATTCACACAATAGCCACATTTGGGCTGACGAAAATCCTCTTGCTGTCCGAAGACATTATTTCCAGAGGCGTTTCTCGGTAAATGTGTGGACGGGTATTTATCAGAACCGTTTAATAGGACCTTTTATTTCGCCCCAACGCTTAACCGGTGATTGGTACCTACACTTTCTGGACAATGAAGTGTTCGATGGACTTCCACTAGCTGAATTGCCCAGGCTTTGGTTCATGCATGATGGAGCACCACCACACTTTGCGCGCCAGGTACGGGAGTTTTTGAATAACGAATACCCTAACCGGTGGATAGGAGGTGGAGGACCCGTCGCCTGGCCTGCGAGATCACCGGACTTGACTCCCCTCGATTTTTGTATATTTTGTATATTTGGGGATATTTTAAAACATTAGTGTACAGGACAGAAGTGGATACCGAGGAAGAGCTACGCGCACGCATTGAAATTGCCGCAGAACAAATTCGTGCAAATGCCGACATGTTTGTTAACATAAACGAATCTATCATACGTCGTGCGCGAGTGTGTGTGCAGACTAACGGCGACCTATTTGAACACATGTTATAAAGATTGTTTGCATTTAACGGTAAGTTTTACCCATTTTGTTAAAATCACAGTTGTGAAATAAAAAGCAGGCAATGGAATTTACATCACAATTAGGTCAATGAACGTATGTTAGATTTTATTTACTGACCTTAATAAATGATCAAGTCATCAAGGTAGTGAGTCACCCGGCAACTGCTGCTGAAATTCAATTCTGTTGTTTCTGTAAATTGATACGTACGTAGCGGAGGTCAGTTTTTAATTTAGTAGTGCAGCTGTGAGATCATTGTTTGCTTTATTAGTAATTCAGGGTCAAAAGCTTACAAACAATCCATAGTCGACTCGTGACTTGTAAAAAATACGGAAAAATCCAAAAATTTTTGGGGTCTCTATATGGTCACCTTTCACCCCCTTAAAGCATTGCATATTTGTCTGGAACACCCTGTATATACCTTGATACTTTCGTTTTCACTTCCACAAACCTTATCTTGTAATGCACATCAATTTCCTTTCCAGTGGTATGGTGCCTGGTTCTACGCCCTTCAAGAACTTTCTTTCGGCTGCTATGGTCCCAATGCGTTACAAACTGGATACCTGTCAAAACTGAAATGGGTGAGGTCAACTTCCTTTTCTCTTGCTACTGGTTTCTTTAATGAAACTGTATGTTGAATACTAATAAATAATTTTCTTTCTTCTTCTGTAACTCTTTTCTTTTTTTATTATTATTACAATTAATGAGACACTGTGTTAACTCAGGATAATTTCTTGAATATTTTATTTATTGTCTTCTTTATAAAACTTTACATTTATTTTTGGATACATTAATTTTACAACCCTTTTTTATGTTATTTATTTTTCATCTCCCCCTTTACCAAACTACCACATGGAAACCTTGTATATTGTTTTTATGCAATTATTATACATGTATTTTGATAGTTTATAGTTTTTATTTAAAATAACTTGACCTTGCTCATTATTTCTGTAGCTCGGTAATTTTATTATTGTCTATTTATCAATTGTATTACCGACTAACTGTTTATGGTCGTCAAGACTATTTCTGTATTGTTGTTGATAATATTTGTAATGTCTTGTAAACCTTTATCACTGATACATTTTCTTTTTCAGATTTAACTGGAAGTGACAATCCTGTAAACCCCAAAGTTGTATTCCTGATAAAAGTTTGTTACTACATATATGCATGTATTCAATAAATAAAATTAACTCAAACCTGAATCGTTTTAAGAGTCATTTTAAAAATTCAATTTATGATTAGCAATGAAAATCAACACTGAACGTTTTTACATGGGTAACCAAATTAGAAACTCATGATTTTCAAATAATGAGGAAAATCATCACAATATGTATTATGTAACGTAGGTAATGTTAATTATACAAACACGAAAATGCAACAGAAAAATGGAGAAGGTTTAGTAAAACTAATTAACACCGACCACTTCGGGTTCCCCAAGGGAAATATAACTAGCGAACAGTGAGATATTTGTGCAAGAGATTGCGCGTCTCCTATACGTCGCCTGTGGGCAGCTGCACCGAATATCTTCGCGCAGCATGTTTAGTATTTGATAAGGAATGTAACCCCTACATGTCAGATTCCAATTTGATCATATCGATGGGAAGCACTTTACAAGAAGAATTTACATAGTCTGAGAGGCGAGTACTGGGTCTGGGCAGACAGACTAGATCGATATTAACGGTATGACCGGTCAACCATCAGGCTTCAAGATGCAACAAAGTTCAGTTTAAACTTAGACCTAGAAAGCTTCTGAATTAAGATACTAATAAGGGATTCTTTTAGCTACGCATATGCAACTATCAGAAGAGGGTTAAGAGAACAGCTCTAATAGTTGACTGGAGGCAGACGAATATGGACATGAATAAGTAGCAGCCAGATAAGAGTTTAGTATTAGCTTGATAATAATTTTAGTATTAGCAATAAAAATGATTTTTTTTTCTAGTGTGCAGGATTTTCTATTGACAATTCATAAGTACGTTTTTTAAAGAAAGAAAGGAACAATCTCTATAAATTGTTGCAATTGTTACTGAACTATATTAAGGGAGCAAAAATTTATTTAACAAACAATTTCTTTTATGGGAAAAATACTTTTTGTATACAATGAACAGTTGGATTTTACTGTTTTTTCAAAACATTTCAAGCAACATGTTTATGCAGGTTAAAGCATAGAATAACTCAACTATTTTTTTATGAACAAAATTTTGCAAACTTCTATTTAAGTGTTACGTTTGATTTACTAAACAGATGCGGTACTGTTTTCGTTAAATTGATTTCTGTATTCCGCCTTTTTGTACTTTAATGGATTGTAACTAACAATTTACGCAATTACTTTTCTTTAAATGGCTTCATTACACTATGACACTTAAAACAATGAAATGTTTAATTATAACCCGTTATTAAGGTGTATGTCTTCATCAATGACATGAATGTCAAGATTATTTTACGTGGGGTACCCGTGTGAACATAATTGACCACTGTCAATCAGCGGGTTCCTTGGTGACCATAAATAACCTCGGTCAAGCAGCGGGTTCCGTTGGTGACCATAAGTGACCTTATCCCACGCGAGATTCGAATCCGCCCACACCGGTCTCATATACCAGTGCTCCCCCTGATCGGTATGAGTTACCGTCGAGAATTCTCACGAATTTCTCTACCACACACTTAATCTGACAGCTTCATCCGTTGCCCGTCAGCGAGATAGGGTAGAAGACAGCCAGTTTTAAGGGTGAACGTCGTGTGGTCTCCCGAACACCCGACTTCATCAATGACAAACAAAATGTTACAAAAGAAAAACCCCTACCATACGACGCCGCTAGCAGTTTTTAACAACAGAGATAACAAGAGTGCTACTGGTAATCTGATCTTATCTTATTTACACAGGTGTTCATTTAATGTTTTTAAAAATCTTTTGCAATAAAAGGCAACAAAACGTACTTAATTTTGTTTTACAGCAAAATAAGGATGCGTCATTCAACAACTTTGTTGAATGACTATAGTTGACTATATTGTTTTGACTATAGTCAAAATATTCAAAAGATAACATTGAAGTTTAAAATACAACTACATTCTTCTCATTAATCATTTACTTTTACTTTATAAAGTTTTTCTATATTTTATTCTATTTTGCTCTTTATTTTGTACAACTTGCATTTTTGTATTGTATTTTATACAGATATTTAAAACACAAGGCTGAAGTTAGTTTGAGAGTTCTACTGGGCCGATTTACGTGATTCTTTATATTGAAGCTTTCGCTGTGTACATATTTTTAAATGCAAAAACTAAAGAACTGATTTTAAGACCATCTGAGATCCCAGAGTCTTAACTGTTAGAATTACGCTTATAGACAAACTACTTCCATCACTATCATTAGCGTCAATGGGTATGTGCTGTAGCTATTCTTAACAGTTATAAATTTATATTTCAGTCATTATAATACTTAAAAAATATATAAATTTTAGAATAGTAGAAAAAATTCAATTCAAAATAGTTATTATTTCTGTATTAAGGTACAGGCTTTTTATCACGATTCACTTTTTTACAAACCATATCACAAACAATTCTCAGCCGAGTGTCATTTTCACCATTTTCACGAAATTCGATATGTGTCTGTCTCTCTGCTGTCCGTTTTTTAAGATTTTTAAATTTTTATTTTATTTGGCTATTTGATAAAAAAATAGAATAGGAATGACGTCTGAAGAACTAATGCCCTATCTCTTAAGGATCTTCAACAAAATGACGGATAAAATTTAGAAAGTTGGTATATTAATCATAAGGTTCTCGCTCCGCGAATCATATCAGTTTACAGATTACAGGTTTCCTCACCCCTTCTAATCATATCAAATCCTTGCCTTAATTAGATCACATTTTATCTCTCCCCTTCTAATCATATCAAATCTTTTAATCCATATAGTAGCAGATGATGGACGTCGGGTATTCGCTAATCAGTTCACAGGAATCCGTGAATCATATCAATTTAATCACAGGTTACCTCACCCCTTCTAATCATATCAAATCCTTTAATTAGATCACAGTTTACCTCTAACCAATTCTAATCTTTCTAATTATCACGCCTATAAAATTCTTGAATTAGTTCAGCAACAGATAATCTTTAATCAGGTCACAGGTATCCGCGAATCATATCAAATTAATCATATCACAGGTAATCGCTAACGTGAGCGCGATCGGACTCGGAATGCAGGTAGGTATTGTAATGAACGGGAGAAACCACTTTGTATTGCCGGTGAACATTCGAGATTGGGTGCGGAATGTATGGCCAATCAACGATGATTCAATCGCGTTCCAGCAAATCTTCATAGGATATATAAGCTCCACCGCAAAGATAGTGGGCAGTCAACAACCAGCAAAACACATTCGCGCATCGTGGGTAGTATAACATAAATATCAGTGTTGAAATAAATATTTGTGTAGTTGAATTAGTCTAAGTTTGTTAATAGTTTATAGTTGTTTGTAATTAGTGTTAGTGTAAGTTTTTCTCTTGATAATAGACAATTAAAACAGCTCCTTCAGTATTATTTAAAAAAGAACGTTACAGTATATTCGAGTGGTCGCGCATAGGATACGGTCTAGAACGAATACCTATACAATTTTAACTTAATTATCCCCAAGGTATTATGCACCATCTCGCTACTGTCGTTAAAATATTTTCGTGAATTTTTAATTCGTTATAAATAAAAACATTTAAATCGGTTATCTTAAATTATTATTAGTGGTAGAAGGTAATTACTTTTATTGGTGAAAAAACATATTTGCCGAGTAGACTCATGCGCGCACCAGCGAAGTTAGCAGCCTTTCCGCGCGCTTGGCCGGACTGCGGAAGACCTTGAAAATGCAAAACGAACTTTCATAAGAAAATACATGAGATTTTGCCACCGTACGCAGGTGGCCTATCTACTGGGGTTTCCGTAGTAATTATTTATTGCATGTATTACAGATCTTATACGTGCATGTTTGAACAAATTATATGTAGGTAATTTTTATTTTTTTAATTCCCAGTTAAGATTAGGATGTTTGTAGATATGGCAAGGGTTCCGCGATATGTAAAATATTGTATAAGGGTTCCGCGGAAAAATAAGTTTGGGAACCACTGGTTTAGACCAAAATAAGGTCAAGGCCTTCAGTTGTGAAATGGGATTCTTAAGGTTGCCAGATATGGCAATTGTCTCAGTTACTATGAGCTCAGATGATACTCAGATTACAAATGAGCTGTCAAGTCTGTCAATTTATTATAAAGAGTATTGAGTTGAAGTTATTCGAGTAAACTAAATAAGAGTTTATATACAATATACAGCAATGACGCGAATTATTATAAATGAAAGAAAAGCAATTTTGGACGAGTAGTGCAGAATAAAAGGGATTTTTATAAGACAGTTTGCTAAAAATAACAATGTTGGCCATGAAAGTGTTATAAATTGATTAAAAAGTTTTCCGAGACTTGTAGTTTGAAAAACTGCCGAAATCTGGTCCTAAAAATGAATCTCCTAACCCAGGATTAGATAGTAAGGTGTTGAATATTTTTTAAAGTAAATCAATGTTGTCAGTATGCGACACTACGAAAAAAGCAGAAACATCAATAGGAATGATTCAGCGAATAAAGACAAAGTACAATTTAAAAACTTAAAAAAATCAAGAAATCTAAAGGGAACGAAAAACAAACTGTAGCTATAAGAAAACAGACAAGAAAACTGTACAACATCTTAACAAGGAAAAACTAGTGTGTTATAATGGATGATAAGACTTAGTGCAAAATTGATTTTAAAACATTGCCAATGCCCCAGTTCTACACTACCGCGAAAAATGCATATTTAAGCAGAAAGGACAAGTCAATTTTTGTGGAAAAATATGGAAGAAACGAAAAGTCATAGACAAATGCGGCTTTAAATCTAGCCCCTTATTTATTCAAGAAAATCCGAATGAAGATTTATACCGAAAAAATGTTTCCAGTAAGACCGTTCCCAATGATTAAAAAGCATACAACGCCTACTTTATTGTGGCCGGACCTAGCTGCATATCATTATGCTGCGGCCATTAGGGAATGGTATAATCAGCATAAAGTTAATTTTGTCGAGAAAGAGCCTAATCTCGCAAACTATCCTGAAGCACGTCCTATTGAAAATATTGGGCTATTTTAAGCGATAGCTCAAAACAAATGTGGAAGCTGCAACTAGCATAGAAGATTTAAAAAAAATTAAATAAGACCGCCAAAGCAGTCACAAAGGAAGTCGTCCGACTTAATCCGACCAACTTAATATGTAACCTGAAAAAGAAAGTGAGAGACGTGGCAAAATAATGTAACGTTCTTTTTTTTAAATAATAAGAAATAGCTGTTTAATCATCTATTCACAAGAGAGATATTATTTACATACACTAATTAAAACACTATAAATATAAATTATTTAACGAACTTAAATGCTAGATATTTAGAAACTTAAAGTAAATTATAAAGAACTATTTATGTATTATTATAACAATTATTATTAACCATTTATTTATTCACTAATATATTTAATTACTAATTACACAGAGCACATAATAATACGCCGCCGGTTAAACACTAATTAATCCGCCGGGCCCATTGCTGCTGCGATATATACCCTCACGGAAGTGTGTAAAATGCAGTAGAAAGATCGGCCGACGTTACGGCGACCCGTCTCGAACGTTGTAGATTCTTCTGGAAATATGCGTCACCCGTGTAAAGGGTTTTTTCCCTATTCGTTACAATAATAATATTTTTTTATATTTTGGAAATTATTAAAAATCTAGATATTAAAGTGTTGTTTTATTATAAAATTATTAAAAGTATTGCATAATTATAAAAGGTACATGCGTCTGAAGGTGTCAACTCTCTTTTCGATACGGACCTTAACTGAAAGAACAGAAGCAAAAGGAAACTCTGAAGAAACGAATTTCTGTGTAATGTGATAGTAAAAGGTGCTGCCAGACAAAAATAAGTAATTAGAAAACAATGAAAAAATAAAATCAGGTCTCATAGAAATCAAGGAAATCCAGAAAAAAGGAAAAAAGTGTAGCTTTCCCTTTTCTTTTTCCTTAAGCTTTATACTGTATTTTATGACCTAAAATTTCTATATAAGGTGTCCTTAAATAAGTTGAAGTAGTCATCGATCTTATGAATGTCACATAAACATACGATTCTAGTGATAGTTAAGGTTACATTCAAACAATACCACGCCAATACTCTGCATTTTAAAATTATTTTAATAATATTATTTAGAATAATTAACAAAACTCGATGCCGCGCCATTCTACAATTAATAATTATTCAGAGAAACTTTAATTTATGCAATAACAGGTCTTTATATTTACATTAGACGTAAAATCATGGATATTTGAGTTTTACAGAGATTTTACGTCTAATGTTTTAAAAGCCAGTTATTATATAAAGTTTTTCCAATTATTGTTATTTAGAGAATGGCGATACATCGAGTTTTCTTATCGAGTTATCAAATAATACAATCAAAATAAATAATTTAAAAATCAATTCTTCACTTTGCCAGCTTCGGTGGATTAGTGGTTTGTATGTTCGTGCATAATCCAAGGGTCACAGGTTCGATTCCCGACCGACCTGGTATTATTTTATAGCGGAAAAAATTAAAACATGCCTTCTTTTCGGATAGGAATCAAAACTGTAGGTCCTGTCTCAATGCGATAGGGCTTCCTATTGAGGGTGGAATTCTAACAGATTCGGCTAAATTCTAGTTGGGTTGGCCATATGATCAAAGTAATCAGTGTCATGAGGTACGAGGGATGCTCCGTCACCCCGATTCCTCGCCCAAAAATAAATAAATAAATACTTCGCCTTACAGTGTTTGAATATAACGCCCAGATATAAAGGTATTTTCAACACGCAGCATAATAATCCGATTAATCAAGATAATTCTATACTCCTAACAGTTTTGTACTTACAAAAAAATTAACCGCAAGTAACTTGTTTCGTTTAAATCAGCATAAAAATTTAACGTTAATTGCTGAAAGCACCAACATCCATTTATCAAGTTCTTCTCGTGTACACACTTAAGCACGTGCTGGTGTAAAAATCAAATCGATCCTCCGATAAAACTTAATTACATTTATACCTTAGATGTTTTACAACTTGAACTTCTTGTATTTCCTTATGTGGTTTTGCTAACAGGTGTGTCCCTATTTGTGTTTCTTTTCACATGAGAGATCACAGAAAGTTCAATTTCTTTGAGTGCCTTCCTCTTATGACATTGAAACGCTCACTTCTAGTTTTTATTATATTCGATGTTTACAAGAAAAGTAAGGTAAGTAAACATGTTTTTCTTTTCGTGAAATTTTAAAATCAAGAATTTCTGTATATGTAGGTATATGAAGCTGCCGACTGCCGTTATAGAATGGCCTATTATTCAGTATATTTTATTATTCGGGATATGAACATTTTTTTAACGAAAAGTTAATGTGCTAAATTTGGATTGTAAATCTAAAACTCCTCTAAATCAGTGGTTCTTAACCGTTGTAGCACTCTTGTTTTGAAAGCGTTCCATAAGTGTGTAAACAATTAATTTTAGACGTTATAGAAATCTAGACTTTCAAAGATTTGCAATTTTCAAGCGTAAAAACTTAAAAAAAAATATTCCAGAAATCATAAAAATGCCATTCAATAGATTTTGAAGAAACGTGGCACACAATTTTCATCAGTTTGAACTTCAGAGATCATCAAAGGTCGGTCAAAAATGAATTTGAGTATTTCGGACTTCGTCTGGTTTTGGCCTCAAAGTACGGAGACAACACCCGCAGATTCGCCGGGTTGCCCAAATCGTTTGACTGACTAAAACGTGCTTATTACTAGAACGACTAACTAGACATGTGGGCTTGACTAAAATGTCTGCAACTAGTTAAATAACTACATTTACTTTGACTCTGCACAATCAAGAAAATGTTTAAGCAGTCTTTTGAAAGTTATAGTTAATGTGACTCGGGCACAACATCCTATCGATTTACATTTAAAATATGTCTCGACATGTACATCGACATGTTGATTTGACACGTTGACGTGATTTGACAACTTAAAATATCCAGAATACAAAATCGTACGTGCAATAGAAATTTTGAAAAGAGACCAAATACAAGCTCAACCCCTGCAAAGAATATTCCAATGTACTGAAAGCAAGAAGGTATGCTAAGTTTAATGTAGAATAATCTACCTATGAAGGTAGCTGTTGATATTCTAATCTATACCTAAACCATAAATACAAGCAATGAGTCATCACAAATCACCTGGGCGACAGCAGGGAGCTCTCAACACTTTAGTGCATTCGATTTCTCGCTCTATTGTTTACTTTTATCTTTTCATATATTTGTTACACAATAGAGAGAGATGAAATACAATAATGCGTTGGAAGCAACCCGTTGTCTGACAGATGACTTGTGATGACTCATTCCTTGTATTTACGGTTTAGGTATAGTTAAGTCGTTTTAGTCAGGTGCACAACTTCGTCAATCCGGTGTGATTCCCGATTTTAGCTCGATGTTGATACAGCCAACGCTAGTTGAAATTTGATACTTTATCCGATACTTGAATCCATTATTGAAATCAAGGTACCATTCCTCTTTCAACGATACTCTACTTGCTTGGAATTCTTAAAAAAATACCGGTTAACTTGGGTGACTTTTGGAGATCAAGCTGATTTGCAAGAATATCTTTTGTAAGAGCTTGTGTCCCAAGTTTCATCATAATCTATTGAATTCTTTCCTATTTTCTGACTTTTTTAAGATCTTAAATCTACTTGAAAGCCGATTTACTTGCCATGTTAGCGATTCGCAGAATAACAGCGCTCAGATAATTAAGTTTCTTAGATTCTCAGAATTTTTCAGTTTTATAATCACAGATTTTTACAGTAATCGAAGTCTTTAAGTATCAAAACTTTTTCATAATAATTTCACATAATTTTTCGAAGTTTTTGGTTGCTTCGGTTTCTTACACACTAATAATTTCAGAACTATTTTGAATAAACAAGAAAAAGTTTGTACAATAAAAAACAATAGAACAGAAACATACAACAAGATAGAAAGTTTAAAATACAAGGTGTTCCGTATCGTTATGTTCAAATTTCGGGAGTGTAAACTGGGTTCAATACTGAGTGTAAAAGCACAAAAGTAGTAGGTCTATTTTTATTTGTCTTGGAGATACAAGGCTATTAATTTTTGAAGAGTGTCCTTGATTCAAGAAAAACCTGCCTGGAACCGCAACCTAGGTCTTGCCTAATCAAACAAACTCATTGGAACATGTAACGTTATTAATACGAAAGAACATTTGGCTTCATATGCCTGGAGTGTACTACTTTTCGGAATTGCCGTTCAGAATTTCGTAATTATCAATTACCCAAGATGAATTGGCCAGCTAGATCTCCAGATCATAATTTCCTTGATTTATGGGGTTACATAAAAGACAAATTCTATACACAAGTTTCAAACACCCGAGAAGAATTGCTGGAGCGCATTGCTGTCCAAGAAATATGCGAAAATAAGCGGGAAATAAGACGCGTCACTACATCTGTCGGCATGCGACCACAAGCTTGTAAACAAGCAGGAGGAGAACGTATTTTGAAAATTAATTAAGCTTTAAATTTAAGTTAATCACTCATTCATTCATTTTGTTTGTTGCTCTTCAAAACACGAATTGTTACTTTGTTGGAATGATTCTGCCAAATTGTTTCTAAAATAATAAAACAATGAACAGAAGTTCCACCAAAATCACTCTTTCATGATACCTCTTTTAATTAAGAACAATTATTTTGACCATTCATCAGTTCATTTGGAACCAACTATTCGGCTTCACTAGTCCAATTGATTTATTGATCAGTTCATCATTGTGTTCATATCGGTCTTTGTACTAAACGTTCTAAATCTTAAAAGGATTAGTGTTTCACCATTCCAACGAATAAAAAGAAACACCGGTATAGGGGCGTGAAAGGGCAAAAACAATGCAAACCTAATGCAAATAAATAAAACCTAACCTAGTCTAACCTCTAATCTGAACTAAGCTTCTAGTCAAACTCAACATAACCTAGCCTAGCCTAACCTTTAATCCAATTAGCGAAACCTGTCTTCTAACTTAATCTAACCTCTAACCCAAGCTAGCCTCTAATCCAAACTGATCTTTTAACCTAACCCAATTTTTAAACTACCCTAATCTCTAACCTAAACTTAACCTCTATCATAATGTAACCTATTCTCAAACCCAACATCTATCGTAACTAACCTATACAACATATCATAACCTCTAATTTAATCTGATCTCTAAGTTTAACTACTTAATTAACCTCTAACATAATTGTTATATAAACTAACCCCTAGTTCAATATCTAACCTAAGCTTTAACCTGCTTTAAATCGGAATAACTCTGCCACTTTGCAGGGATTCTTCCATTAGGATTTTTATGAAAAGTTACTGCTTGTTTTTGGTAAAATAAAGTGTACATAATCTCTACTTATGCCTCTATCTCTACAGTGTTCGCAATACAAAACTAAACCGCAACTCCTGAATTAATAGGGAAGGCATTATTCCTAATTATTAAATTTAATAAATCAGCAACAATTTTATGTACACGTCACTCAAACAACATTACAGCATATAGAAAATTCTGTGATTGCAAAGTGTAATAGTTTTTTTTTGTAGCAGATTCCTAAGGTCTGAAAATTTAGTAATTAGGAATAGCTTCTTTCTATTTATTCATATGTCTGCTTTTAATAACTGAAAGAATTCTCAGTAATTAATCCACTTATACTTTTGCTCGCGACAACTTGCCAGTTGCGATATCTAGCCCGTCACAATCGCTTCGCGATATTTTCTAAGCTGTACCGCGATATCTTGACTTGTACTGATGAGAAATCATCAGTACAAAGTACTCGAATGGTACACACGGTAGGTATATAGCATAGCCTCGTTCAGTGGGGATGGGGACTATATGACTTTATGACTATTGGTATTGTGAAGTCTAGGCTCCTGCGACTGCTCTCGCTAGTATCGGAAGTTTCTTGTACGAGGGTGGTTCAAATATAAACGGGAATTTTTGAATAAACGCGCGAAGAAGTTAGTGTCGTTAAAGTGGCTGTACTGGATGTTAGATTGGTCTGTTACAAAGCGTAGACAACAGCTGGGACCGCGTAATTTCGCTTGTCAGTGTAGTTGTAGCCATGAGTGAGAAGGACGTACCAGTGTCTGTTGCGCAACGCATTATTATTCGTTTTTTGGTCAAAGATAATGTAAAAACCGCGGAAATTTATCGGAAATTGCTCGAGCAGTTCGGGAATGAGTGCCTCTCCAAGACTCAAGTGTATGATTGGTGTTCCGCTTTTCGAAATGGCCGAGAAGTGGTGGCAAACTTGCCACATGCGCGGCGCCCCAAAACAAGCGTTACCGATGAGAACGTCCGCGCTGTAGAAAAACTCATTTTGGGAGACCGACGCATTACTGTACGCGATATGGCTGCACAAGTGGGCATCAGCATAGGCAGTATTGAGCAAATAATTCATGAACGGCTCGGTTACCGCAAAATATCAGCCAGATGGGTGCCAAGACTTTTGAATTTTGACCAGAAATTCACACGCTGGGAAGTTTGCACGCGTCTCCTGCAGCGATATGCAGACGAAGGAGACAATTTATTGCAGCGCATATTCACCACAGACGAGACTTGGGTGCACTACTATACTCCGGAGAGTAAACGCGCGTCTATGGAGTGGAGGAAGCAAGAGGAAGGCGCGCCAGTTAAAGCGAAGGTTACACTGTCAGCGGGAAAGGTGTTGTGTACCGTGTTTTGGGACATGAGAGGAGTAATTGCGGTCGATTTTCTCACTGAACAACGAACTGTGAACGCGCAGTATTATAGTAACCTTCTAAAACACACGGTGAAACCTGCCTACAGATCGAAACGACGCGAAATTCCAATCCGAACTGCGATATTGCTGCAAGACAACGCCAGACCGCATACAGCTCGGCTTACGATGGAAACATTGCACGAATTGGGTTGGGAAACACTGGAACACCCTCCTTATAGTCCCGATTTGTCGCCATGCGACTATTATTTATTCGGTCCATTGAAAGAGGCACTTGGCGGACAGCGATTCAAAAGCAATGCGGAGGTAGAATCTTTCGTGCGCGAATGGTTACGTGACAAGCCGAAAGATTTTTACGAAAAAGGCATCCTAAAGCTTCCGGAGAGATGGCAAAAGTGTGTAGAGTGTGACGGAGACTATCTAGAAAAACTGTAAAACATTTCAGCTCTGTAACTTAATAATAAAATTTTTTACAGCAAAATTCCGGTTTATATTTGAACCACCCTCGTAAATATGTTTCTGGTCCCGATACGGAGAGTATGTTCGCCTGCTGCTCCATCAAACCTATAGCAAATTGCACTACCAGGTAAAAGGTTGGGTATGGGTATAGGTCTATCGAGCTCCTTGCATTGCTGTTGACATCATTTTATTTCGGGCTCCCGACTCCAAGTGAGTCGCCCTGGTCCTGGCTTCCACGTACCCTTATATCTGCGAAGTTTTATAATTCCTGCGCTTTACTGGTATTTTATTAAGGATAGTATGCTATTGATTGATCAACTGTAAATTGCTTAAAACTCGTTTTGTTTTTAATTAAATATTGTAGTTACGCTTGTAGCGCTATAGAGTAGCATATAATCAGATGGCTTGGTCAGAATGAAGACAAAAATACACTAGTTAGCACAATGTCTCCAGTAGCTCCGGTAAATCGTAAAGAATCTCCCAAGCTCCTATGCTGGCATCCAACCTACTGCCAAGACAACCATCAGCACACGACTTTAATAAATAGAGATCGAGAAGAAGCGGTAAAACACCAAATTAATACTGAAAAAGGAGAAGACAAGCAAATCAGAATATTGAAAGAAAAAGATAGAACAAGGAAAAGTGATAGGTATGTACTATATTGGAGGTTACAGCAGCGTCGGACTTCGTCGCCGCCACCGGGCAATCTAGTAAATGCCTGGTGGCCTTTCTTTATAATCTTACTTAAGTCTATTTTACTAACGCATGTTAAACTTTCTGTATTTTTTAACAGAAAAACACAAAAATCCGGAAGACTTAGCCCTCCCTGCGACGACAGAGGTTGGAGATTTACCGACAACAGTTTTACAAACAGCAAGCACATTTTCTCTCGGTGCGAGATTTTACATTTATTCAATCGCATTAAGGCTTGCCTCGTGTAATTTAACTGATAAGATAAACAGCAGATAAGCTTGAAGGATTCAGTAGCGTCACAAACCGATTTTATTTAAGAAGAGCAAACATGATGCTGAACGTGTATTCGATTATTATTATCAACGATTGGTAGCTTTCTAAGTTAATCTTCAACGATAGGTACATTAAGAAAGCTAAAGGGATATCATTACTAACTATGCACATCTCTAGGATATTTATATCCACTTCTAAGATATAACTTGTTTAATGTTTTACCTTTGTAATAGTGTAAATGGATTTCATTTTTAATATTTTATACTTCTAGCGGGATATAGCTAAAAATTTGCACAATTACTTTTCATTAAATGGCTTCATTACACTATCAAGTGTTATTAATTCATATGTTATTCTTATCAAAGCGCGATGACGAGCTGTCCCATTTTCTAAGGAAGCGGAGTGTAACACCAGTATTTACACAGATGTTGATCACGCGTTGACCTAGATTCTTTAATCTACTGTCTATTGGGACAGTTAATTTACAATAATGGTTTAATTCTTTGTATTTTGTTTTTGTATATTTCATTGGGTAAATGTAAGACGGGAATGCTGTTGAGTAATACCTTTGTTAATGAGTTAATGGTTGAATCGAGACTGGGTGTATAAACACCGTGATGTGGTGTTTAAAGGATTATTTTTGGAACAATTAAAGAATTCTCCTACCTAACATGCTTTGGCCAAATTGGTGTCATTTATAACGGAAATTTTATGCTGATTCCGAACATGTAAGTTATTTTTGGGGAAAACACCTCCAAAATTGGTTGCTACCAACCTAACCTTCACAAAAACGCCACTACCTAACCAAAACGCTTTGCAATAGCAAATTCAAATTTTTTAAACCTAACCTAACCTAAAATCAAAGACGTACTACTCAAATAAATTAGGCAAATCTTAGAATTTGATTAATCTCCAATTCATTATTTTTTCGAATTTAACAATAATTGTAAATTACACAATTTCACAATCGTAGAAACTTAATATAATTATTATTCATTGCCATGAAGATTAAGTATTTTTTCATTTGTGATTCTGAAATTTGGAAATTTGGGTCTTTTGTCACAAGAATGATTTACATATTCCGAATCAGCATAAGATTTCCGTAAAACTGACACCAATTTGGTGAAAAATTTAATTATATTTATTTATTTACTTGTATTAACTAATTTTACAGTGTTTCCAACAAATAAGCTTATTTAGCTTGCGCTTGTTGAATAAAACAATTTTAGAAACTAAAATAATAAACTAAATAATAAACAATGCCTTATCAAGAAACTTATTCAGTTCTTTCACAGATAAATTGAACATATGCTATTAATCTTAAAAATTGTCTGGATAGCACTTCCCAGAATGCACTACTATTGTAACGTTCTTTTTAAATAATACTAAAAATGCTGTTTAATCGTCTATTAACAAAAGAAATATTATTACACTAACTAAAAACAATTATAAACTAACTATTAACAAACTTAAAGTAGGTTATTTAAAGACTATTTATTTACAATACAACATTTATTTACTACACATTTACATTTGACTACTAATTACACAATGCACATATTAAATTCACCTGTTACACAATGATGCCTCTTCTGTGCGCGGCGGCGATTTATATCTCCCATATAATCTTTCTAGAAAACGCTAGATTAGACTGGTGTATTGTGTCTCGTCTAGCCGCCGATGCGTCATATATGCGGCCACTCTCGAACATTGTAGAAGGGCCGGGAACCTTCCAGCTTGTTTGTCGTCCGTGTATAGGGGTTTTCTCATTCGCTACAATATCACACAGATGATGTAACCTCCTTAGCTTGCGCCTAAATCTTGATAATTTTGCAAAAATAACCGAAGTTATTGTAAGCGATTTGACATAAATGTTCAACTTGCTAACTAAAAAATAGCGCCCCCCCCTCCCTTTTTCCCGGTAGGCCCCAATGGCACCAGTTCGACACTGGATTCCAGCCCTAAAATAACTATATTGCAAATATGTTGACTAAACTGTACAATGCAGTCCTAGCGATAAAGGAAGAAAACAAATGTAGAAAGAAATATTTATAGATGTGACAGAATAGGATATATTGCAAAAAACGTATACTACATCTAACATTATGATATAAATAGAATTGTGGTGCACATAGCATCTAAATTATTTATAATACATCACAAAGAATTTAAATTGCATCAAATTAAAAAAATAACTCACAAGATGAATAATCTTACAAATAAATAATTGTGATGTGAAGTTTAAAGCAGTATCTTGCTTGTCTTGTCGGCATCAATCTAGGCACTGTGTATCTTACTGAGTTATAGACGGAGAATTATTATGTACCATGTTGTAAAGAAACTAATTACAAGCAATTTCCTTCAGAAACCATCATCTTTAAAATAAGACCAACACAAAAAGAAACTGTATAGGTATAATAATGAAGGCGTAACACGTTAGAAATTAACTAAATACAGCTTGCAAGCTTGAATGTATCTGTCTAATAAAACTATTTACAGATAAATTTTAACGATTCTTTCAATTATAGCTTGAAGAACATGCTATGTTTAGAGATAGTCAGTACATACGCGTTTTCTCTTTAAATTACCTTAATTCACACCTACCTATTTACGTTAACTAGTTTCAAGTTTTTATATTTAATGAGTAAAATATTATTTTTAATAAGTAATAACATATTATATTACACTAGATAAAAAAATATGAAAATAAAATAATATAAAAACTAGAAAGTTATTAAATGGTTTTTCTTTTTCTTTTGAAGCTAGGATTAAGTCGAATTAATCTTGAAATTCCTTCACGTATTCTTCCATACATAGGAAGTATTATTTTGGAACTGTTGCACACGAATATATATTTTTTAAATAATTATTCTGCCAGATATAAAAACCCGTTATACTAATCAGATAATCTAACAAGATTATGTTAAGAATTCAGTCATATAAAGTCTGAACAAAAATGAAATATTTACAAACATCAAACATCAGTGGCTTAAATGCCGCAATAAAGAGTTGATGATGGGATAATTATAATTATTTATACTCACGTCTAATAACGGTTTATAGAAGATTAAAAGAGAACCGTGTATTACGAACTTTTTTATTACTATTATTTTAATAATGTAATTTTTCTGGTTCGCATTCATAATTAAAATCACATTAACCGGAGAAAAAGAAAAATGAACGATGACATCAAAACTGTAACACTTTTCATGGCTCATTAATGTATATATTTTTTGTGGGTATTTTCTACTGAAACCGAAAGCGAGTGGTGTAAATTTTGATCTAAATTTTGTAATAATTAATTTCGCTAGATATGATTAATTAATGGAACGGAATGCGTCTAGTGAAATTTAATTTGCAGAATATTAATACAATTAAAGGTCGATATGAAAGATAGTATTAAAAATTATGGGTGCAATATTTTTAATTACCATAATGCAATTAATTCATTTAAATACATCAGATATGAAATAAAAATATATACTTTGTGATGATTAGTATTACAGATGTAAATCTTTTTGATTAATGGATTAATCACCAATTAGTATTTTATTTATATTCATCATAAATAGTATACCTTTTTTAAAGTTATTAAGTAATTAATTGGTCATATTATCCATATAATTGACAATGCCTATAGTTAAAGGATAAGATACTTTTGACATTGGTATCTAACCTTTTTACAATTTTAATTTTAGAAACAGCTAGAAACACACGTAATTTCTCTGATAGAATATTGCTACTTGATTGTTAAAAAACGGATTCCCTTTTCATACTATTTTGGAAAACAATATTGAATGTTCTCAAAAAACAAAAATTCTGAATCCAATCATATACAACACTTAGGTTGAAAAATAGAATAATGCCCTTAATTTTAATGTAGACGAATTTCATAAAATCACCTTTTTACACATTCCTTTCTCCACAAATCTAAACGTTTAATTATTATTAATAATTTTATCTGAATGTTTTAGATGCCAAAAACATACAAGCCAGATTGCATAATTTAATTGAAGGTGTTTAATAATGTTACTCTACTTATTTCCACTAAAACAACTTAGATTTTAAACAGCTTTAAGATTTTGAAAATTTAATTAGACAACAAAATAAACATATCTCGTTAACATGAATTTTATGTTACAACTATAATTCAACAGGAAAATTGCTATACATTCGCATACACCTTCAATATAACATAATCGTGTCTGTTCCAGATGATTTAAAACATTAAAATTGAACTAAACTTTATGAAATTTTAAAATTGATTAAAAATACATAAACAATCCCCAAATCGTTAAGTTATGAGAAAAATTATCTATTTTCTATGAAAATAGCCTGGATTCCCACATAATCCTTTATTTCCGTAAAGAGTATTTCGTGTGCATGTTAGTCTTAATTAACTAAATTTATTTTCATTAGGAAAATCTTTTTTACAATTTATTAAATAAAATAAAATTTGCCTATTAAATATTATCGTGGGAGTAAATTCTCCCTAGTATGATCAAATATCATGACAATATGTATTAAATGTTTCTATGATATTATGATGAAAAATATTCACTAAATGTTTCGTTTTGAGCAAACAATTTACATTTAAATCTTCAAATTTTATAACTAATTAACGTGCATTTTCAAAAAATATTTTTTTAATTTAGGATATATTATAGATTATATATAAATATCATATAGCTTATCAATGTTTAAGTTTGCAATTCAAACATTTGAAACATGTGTTGAAGCATGAAAACCTCTGAAAACTTTCTTTTCATTTATAAAACGTTTTTAAACGGTTCATTGTGAAAATATAATTATATATTTTTAAACTTGAGGTTCATAAGCGGCAATGTTGGTAATGGCAGTCAACGTTAGTCCGTTGAGTTATATCACGCATAATAAAGTCTATTATGGTGTTTGTTTGCTAATAAACGTTTGGGTGGTGCAAAATATAATAGAATAATATCGAGTGTTTTTTTAAATTTGACGTCAACGTAGTCTGTGAATAGTCGATTGTGAATTATTTAAACACGTGAGTAATTTGAACGTTTTGACAATGACATTTATTAATACGATCAAGATCCGTTTACAATCAACTACCCATAGCCGCCTTCGACGTCAAATTTAAAAAAACACTCGATATATTTATTTGATCTAATCTAATATATCTAACCTAATATCGTATTAATTATGTTGAACAAAGTTTTAATTTATTTTTATTCTTGCAGAAAGAAAAATAGTTTTTTTTGTTTTATTTCTTTCGTGCAGGTTTCAGACAGAAAAAGTTCAATATTTGCACAATATAAAAAATCATTTTTAAAAATTTTTTTAAATAAAAAAATCTGTCATTTCTATGTTGGGCAAATATTGTAAATTCAATATTTTACTTATATATGATGTTACCTGGATAAAAATCAATTTAATTTATATAAAAGTTAATAATAAATAATATCGGGGTGGCAAAACCATTAAAAAACCAAGTCCTGCCACAACTGATGTTGGATTCGATCGGGTAGTGGTCCTCAATTCTACAGGAATTGGGGGATAGTCCGAAGCTGGACGAGGTACAATCTTCTAGGAGAAAGTGCCGACGGGTGAGTACGTTTATCGCTCCGGTACTAGCCTGGAGAGCTAGTAGAGGATGGATAGTAACCTCGCTCCCACCAGTGAGTTACTGTTAGCATTCTGTCACACAATGCACATGCTAATTGAGCGTAATCAATTCATGTCATTTTTACGGGAAGGAACACCTGAACGTTCAACAATATATAGATTCAATTACAAACAAGAATACCATGTTTAATACCAATTCTATTGTCGTTAAGGCAAGTTAGCAACGGCCTATTATAAATTTATCAGGAAATAGGCTAATAGAAAGCTGTTAGGATGGTTGATTCCATTCGTCAGAACAGAAGCATGGGTATTAGATGTGGTTATTTGGTTATCAAAAGTTCAATCGGCCTTTTCTCACCTGGTTCATCCGCCGCTGATTAGAAAACAAGCGTTGGTAATCAATATTACAATATTCGCTTTATAATATTGTTTTATTGTTTTTATAGAAATTGTAATATCCTTGTCTTGTTCTTCTCGGTTGAAAACCTAATAGCGAACGTGAGCATGTTTTATTTCTTACTCCTGCCGCGTCAATATCTAATGTAACATGATAATCAATTCAATAAAGTCTTCTCAGGTCTTTCTTGAAAAGTAATTGAGCAATCCGCCAGTACGACTTACCACTGAGAATCAAACGTCATCGGAGTCAGTAGATGTAATCAAAATAATAGCAGAACTCTAAAAATAGTAATTATTGAACCAGTTCTGCTAACACCATATTCGAGATGTGAACTTTGATGCAGAGGCTCTCTACACCTACAACAATTTCACTATGTCAGAGTTACCAACATGGACCAGATAAAAATTCATGCTAAAGCATCAACAGTCTATCAGCAGGCTATTAATATTATGGAATAACCTACAAACATCAATTGGGTAAGTCGCAGAAGCATTCTGCTTACCATATATCGATGGCGAAAGTTGGATTATGAAACGTTTGTTAATTAAACATCTCTGTATGAAACTCGCTTTTGCAATCCGTAGTCATGCTCAAACGTAAGATTAGGTGCCGGGCCATTTTAGTCACCCCTGCAGTTACTGCCTGAACTATGGAAAGAATCCCAACAAGACCATATAGGATTTTCTAAGATTGCATTAATCAGAAATATGTTTATTGAAAAAGACTATTGAAAAAGTATTTTACAATTACTTTAGTTCAATCAACTCTCAAAAAGTGCCGATAGTTTTGTGATAGACGACCATGGCAGCGTTATTTAAAGAATTATCCAATGCTACTTTTGTTATTTTGATTTTATGCACATTCCAACTCGGCTAAGTTATTGTAATACATTGTTTGATTCGCATTGTTCTATTGTCTGAGTTTTAATATACACGCTTTTATTTACCAATCTTATTTCTTTTCCTTGTTTTGTAATCATTGCAACGCACACAACAAAAGGGAGTGCAAAGGTGCAAGCATAATTGATTTAATTGACCAGTATTATAATAACGACTACTACCCATATCAAAGTCCCAAGCCCCAGAAGCTATGAAGCTTGTGGAGGGGTGGGAGAGGGGCGATTATTATATTATGCAGGCCTAGCGTCCAGCTGCAAGTGACTTACAGATGTCATAACACAAATCCCACATTTGTGTTACAGATACATTAATCTACATATTTCTGCATTTCGATAGTGTAATTTAAAACATTTGTTGCTTAACTTACACTTGTATATTATTACTAGAGAGCGGTAGCTTTGAAATCAAAAGTTTCAAAAAGTTTACGTTCGTATTTTGGTGTCGGTTGAACATGGACGTGGATTACGAAATGCGTTATAGTAAATTTGGGGAATCTATAGATTGAAAAACTCGGTAAACAAAATAGTCGTGCTAGCCAATATCTTGTTTGACTCAGTGAATCAAAACCTCCCTTTCTCAAGAAAACAGATTGACAGAGTCGAACAGGTCTTAGACCAGCAATGTGGGGCCACATAACGGCCAGCTATTGGTAATACAGCTTGGCTTAGTATTTTTATACATGGATCAAAAGGAAAGCTGTTATTATCAAATTGTTTATCAATAATATTCATTCTTTAACATGCGAAATGTATTGGAAACAAAGAAACTTCAAAACGAGATATTGGCTACTATTTTGAAAAGATTCAAAGTTTTTTATTCCACGGAGTGTATACATTTTACTTTAATAATTTTAATAATTAGTGTTACTTCTCTGCTTTAGTAATTGCAATAACTAATTATTTATTTCGCTGCAATAAGATTTACAGATGCTGTTATAAGATAACGAGATAATGTTCTATGCATCTACTGAATAAATATCCAGTTCCCAATTAAAATTGATTGATGAATCCTTAATATTATACGTATAGCACTTTGCTTATTCGAGTGCATACAAACCCGCTATCGTATAATAATTTTGCTTTCACTTTTTCACGAATCTATAGAAGTTATGAACATATAGATCTTTTCATGATAAAATTTAAAAATTTATTTACAACACTCCCTAAGTCTTTAATTGCTACTAAATGGTATCAGGTTTCATATCGACATATAAGGTAATCTTTTATCCATATTGCTTCATCATAGATAAATAAGTCGTTATAATCGACGGGTCGCAGGGTCACTGCAAGAAAACAACATATTTTGACTAGTTGTTTTGAGTGAAGGGGTGATGTGCCTCCATTTTGTGAATTGTAAAAAGTTGTTTTTTGTGGTTATTTCATGCAAGTTGGTTTTGACCTTGAAATTGGATGGAATATAAATGCAAGCTTTTATTATTATTTGCTGAAAGATACAATCGTAAGTGACAGTCTTGAAATAGCTTCAATCTTTATTGTGTACAGAAAATTAAGACAATTAATTGGTTTGCAACAATAATTGCTGTTTTTGAATTATTCAAGAATTAATGTTTATAGAAACAGAAGATTAATCTAATGTTATAAAATTCAAGATTAATGTGCTGAATTGCAGGGTAACTTTTAACAATAATTTTATTTAAAGTAAAATAGTAGGAATTGAAACATTAGCTGTTTATATAATCTATTTGCTTGAGAAGTGATACTTTTTTGTCTATACCATCAATTGCATTTAAATAGAACGTTTTTATTTTTTAATTAAAATGTGTTTTTATTAATATGTTGTTTATATGAGGATTTTCTCGTTTCAATTTAGAATCAATCAGTTTTGGAATTGCATCCCCCATATTGAAGAAACACAACGATAAATTAAAGAATTGTCAGAGTTTATTATACAAGGTGACATTCATAGGCAGCCGTAATTAATTCGCATCAGCAAACCTTTCGATTTTCCCATGCCAAAAAAGAATTTTAATGAGAATTTGTTGAAATGCTACACATCGCATCGCGGCTTCTAAAGAATATAATCCGTGAGTATCCTATGGATACTTACTTTTGAAACTTTTGCAGCTACCAACTGTTAGATTTATTATATACATATATGTACTTATTAGTTGTAAATTGCAGTAATAATATTTTCATGTGCAGAACCTAAAAACAAAAAGGATTATACCTACTTCATTATTACTTCTGCATGTAACCGTTCGTTACATATAGGTAAGTGGTGATTATTATACGATAAGAATCTTTTTATGTAACCGGAAATTGTATGTTACTTTAATAATAAAAACTATAAAAAATATTCAATAGCTGTTAGATACAATAATGAACTGTTTAAGATTTTATTAGCTTGACGTTTATTGCAAGTTAATTTATATTATTAGTTACGAAGAAAAATTATTTACGATGAAAGCAATGAAGGCAATGCCCTTAACTTCTAATCTATATTTTTGCAACTCAACATTAGAATAATCGATAATTATTATCTGGGATCGCATGCAAAACCCGCATGAAACGATGCAGTATAGTTAAACACGAGTTTGTATAAATTCAACCAAGTAGTTACATACTAGTAGCGTGTAAAATGTTGTAAATTACAAATAATAGTTCTCTTTACTTTGAGTAATTGGCAATTATATAATGGATGCTGTCTAGACCAGCAATAATGTGTCGACAAATAATGAGTGAGGAGTTACGGCAATTATACTTTCTCCAACTGATTGAATCTGTTTGATATGAAGTATTTTAAAAAATTACGATTTTTAGTCAAAGATATCTTTGAAAATAAGGAATAATCAAAAACAAAGAAGAAAAACAAGAAGCATTTCGACCGAGTCTGGACAGATAAGTTAATTTACAAAATGCTAAAAGTGAACGTTCCCTCTTCCCTGTTTCAAACTATTTACTTAAATTCTTGTTGTTGACAGAAGTTCTCCGGTAAAAATTGATAGATAGATAATGAGATACAATCTGGTGTACCACAAGGTTCGCTATTAGACTCAATATTATTTAATACATTTGTTTTTGACAATTACACCAAGTGCCCAACCTTGCCAGTAGGGTTTCTGAGTTTCGACAGTAACATTTAACTAATGCTAAACTAACATTTAAACTAATTACATTTTATTATAAACTTTCTTTGGTAAATCTAAAAATCTTATTAAAGTTATTTACAACGCCATCTAATGTCTTATGTTGTGATATCGTAGCTTCACATATTCAATTAAGGTAAATTATTGATCATATTACTTCATAATAAGGGTAATGCCACCACATGGTGTCTTGTTAAAAAAATCATAATACTAACATACCTGATTAATTAAAAGAGCATCGTCGTGACGCCTACATTTTGTGAATTGTGAAAAAGTAGTATTTTTCTGGCAGTTTTAACGTTAAATGTAACGATTTGGTTGCTTGAATTTGAATCCATTGTGGTGGCTATGAATTGTTTTAAATATAATTCTTGTATTATCTGAAGGATTATTGGTAATAATAATAATATAATTCTTAATAAAATCTTTATTGGTACTCAATTAGATATCTGCTAATCAAATTAACCTGGTTTTCAGTTCTTCATTTGTTGGAATGGGAATATAAATGCTGAACTTGACTAGCTCAACCGTAGTGCAAAAAATTAAGCGTGAGTCCAACGTAAGTACTGCACTTTTAAAATACAGTTTGTAAAATCTTCCCACGTAAAAAAAGTTATTATTTGTTTGGTCATTTTGTTTTATTAGTTTAAATAGAACTTAATAAAAACTTAAGTAGAAACTTATACCCTGAAAATCTCGAAATACTTCATTTGGTTCTTTTTTTGGGAAAAATCATTTAAATTAGTACAACCTACTTTTGAGATAGGTCTGGTGTGCTCGAGTGGCAACATGATTTTGTAGCTTAGTTAGCCGGAGCGGGATGCCCTATTCTGTTGGGGTCCCAGGATCGATTTTCAATTTTCTTTACAAAACAGAAAATTTAAAATTCAAAATGTTTGTTTTCCAATTTTAATGAATTTTATTTCAAAAGTCGCAAGATAAATAATTTGCGCAAGACTAATAAGCAGGTTCGGTAATTTTTTGTTTAATTCTTTTAATATAATTTTGTACTTTTATAAAATATTTTGTTTTACTATTTTGTTTTTGGTTTATTTTTTATGTAACAGTAAGTTTTGCTAAATGTTTTGTTTTACTATTTATTAAATTTTTTACATTCAGTTTTGCATGTTAAGTTAATTTGATAAAATCAATGCTCAAGTTACGTAAACGTTAAGGGGTGCGATATATAATTTTCCTAGAAGCAACAATTCACTAATTTAATAATTTTCTCTACTGTGCCTATTCAGATAGTAAATGCAAAATGATATTCATTTTTAGTTTTACTGGTTTTTATTCATGTGTATATTGTGGAATTATATTTTTAAAATGTAGTTTACTGCAATTATTTTCGAAGAGAAAAATCACAGTTTTATTTTATGTTTTATGTTTATATTTATTATCACCCCGTTCCGGCTAACTGAGCGATGGCTAATTAGGTGCTTGAGCGAACAACACTGATTTTGAGATTGTGATTGTGAAAGTAGATTATACTAATTTAAATAATTTTTCTCTAGAAAAAATATTGAACATAATTATTTTTTGTAATTTTCAAGACATGAGTCCTGCTTAACTAATAAATGAAAAAAGAAATAATAACTTTATTTACTTGAGGAGATTTTACAAAGGGGCTTTTCCAAATAAGTCATGTGTATAGTAGGTTCCATTTAAACGAGAAAAGTTTCATCTGAGCACATCCATTTTATCTTCTGGGTTGTCGGGTAAGGATTGAAGTTCCTAGGTTTTTCTTTTTTTTGTATTTTAGCTTCTTTTAGGAAATGTAGGTTATTTTTTATATTTTTTCTGAATTTCTATATCTTTTTATTTTTTTAAACACTTATTTACGGTTCTAACTCGTTATGATCACTAAAACATCGGCCATAAAGGTCTTTCTTCAATTAAATAGACGAATAAATAATAATCACTCGAAGGGGTATGCTGCAGTTGCGGAAAGCTGCAATCTCGAATGGCAATTCCGTGTGATACACTAGCGGTATGTACTGAAACATTATCATGCAATAACCTCACGCCTCTAAGTAGTCAGTCAGATTTTCACGTCGTTTTGCCAATTGTGAATCATTTAAGAATTAAATTTAAATTTATATACTAAATTAAAATTTCAGAATTAAATATAATTTGAAATAAATAAAGATTATTAAAAGTTTCACAGTTTTATTTATTAAAACTGTGAAACTTTTAATAATCTTTATTTATTTCATGATTATGGAGTTCCACAAAATAAGGCTGGAAACAATAAACAAAAAAATATAATTTGGTCTAATCTAGATGTGTGCCTATGAACATCTAAATTTTATACAAAATTATAAGTACACTTAAATTAGGCTGTAAGGTTTTATAATAAAAGCAGTGGTTTAGCTGCTTCTTTGAAGCGCGGGAGTTATAACTGCACGCAAAGCAAAATAATGCTAAATAAGCATTGTAATAATCTGGTCTGTATAGGGGCGTCCCCAGCACTTGTTGCCCTTGTGCAAAGACTATTACTGCTGCCCCCAATTTTTATGTTAATTTGAAACAAATATTGTAACAAAAATATGTTTATTACAAAAATAAGTCCGTATAATACAATTTAGTATTTCTAACTAAAACCAGTTTAATATCATATATTATTTTTCCGATAATTTTAATTTGGAATTTGTTATCGCTGCCCGTCGTCATATAGTATATTAGTTTTGAATTCATTTGGCTGTCCTAGAATCTGGGCAGCCAGGTATTACATCAGATATCAAAATAATATATATAAGAATAAGATATAAAAAATAGTAACTTTGTATGTTTGCTATAATATCTAATTCATATGGAAAGATTGTTACTTTGCTGATAGCCGCCTCAGGTAGCTCAGAGGTAGAGATGCCTTCTAGATAGCGAAAGGTGCTGCGCGTTCGATTCCCAGCTGGAGTGATACATGCTTTTCTATGCTATTACATTTTAAATATAACTTAATGTAGAAAATAATAAGTATTTTTTATTTTTAAAAACCAGAAATCGCGACTTTTAGCGTACCGAGTTAAATCTACAATAGCCTTGGAATTATGGAATTAAGAAAGTATAAAGAACGAAATACAGACAATATTTGAGAATTAAAGAAGCAGGAAGTCAAAGATTGTAAAAGAGTTGTATAGTAGCAGAGATTGCATTAAATTAAGAAAATTGCATACTGTCGCTTTCTTCAGCTATTTAAAACAATAAAAAGTAAAATCCAATTCTTAAAAAATAATATTATAGTTTCAATTTCTCACAATATCTTAAAGTAATCGAATCTGACCTAGATCTCCAAGTAATCCTTTTGTTACAGTTAACACAATAATATTGGTTCATGAACCTTAGAATCTTAGGACATCAATGGTGATTTATGCAAATCGTTTGGTTTTCCTGATACATTTGAACTTAATATGAATTAATTATGCTTAAAGAATAACGTGGGAAAATTCTTTGTTGTTTACATTTAGTTTAGTTTTGTAGAGGTTTCAGAATTGTAGACATTTAAAATAATAAAAATAATAGTTACAACTGTGAAAATAAATATAAATCACTGAAAAAAAAAAGAGTTTAAAGAACTTATTTACTAATTGGTGGCATTTTAAATGAGTTGATTAAGATTCAACATGCAAAAATTCTGGAAAACCCAATTTATTTTAATTAATCATAACAGGAAGTGAAAAACATACTGGCGGGTAAAAAATATTGATTTCCGTTATACAAATATATTATACGAAATATTTAACATAAATAAAATCAAAACTACTGACTGTGAGTTCAAGTTAAATAGGCTGGAACTATTTGCAATACATTTATAATAATAATCATTCTTTTAATCAGCAATTTCCACACAAAAGAAGGGTTCTATAAATAAGTTAACAAGAGGTATAGTAGGTAAGAAAATAGCAAGCGCTTCATGCAGCAATGATTGGTATTAAGAGATAATAAATTAAAATAAATCGCACGTGCGATTAACGGAAATGCGAATGAAAGAATTGAATTATGCATTTTTTGTTTGGATGTCAGTTGCATAGAATGCAATGGCCAGCAAAAGCGAGGTGCTTGTAATGAGATTCTAATCGTTTGATTTATTATGTACGGTCGCGGTTTCAGCGGAAAACTCATTAAACGAAGAGAAATGATGTGTATCGTTATGTGGTGTGAATTTACAATGTAGTAATTGGTAATTAGCCAGATAATTTTTAAAATTAAAATCATGCTAGAGTGTTAGATAGTTCATTCTTCTATTTCTTATTCTTCATTTTTCAGATTTTTGACTCTTTGAAAAATTTAAACGTATAATTGGTCTCATAATATGAAGATTAACTTTTATATATGCTATGCTGGTATGCTTTACTCAGAAATCCATAGTTTTGTCAAGTTGTCTTCCCCACTCTACTACAGCACTCCAGCAGTTCCCCAGATTTAAACTCCAGTTGTGTTTTAAAATTTCAAAATCCTAAAGATTTCGATATACTTCCATAGTTACAACAAAAGTCTAAAACTTAAACTTTCAGATGATTTTTAATTTTCAAATTTCCACAATTTCAGACTTTTTTCCTAGTTCAGTATTGAGTTAATGTTTGAAAGAATCTCTAACTGTTTTTAAGCTTTGGAACTTCAAGGTTTAAGAGGTTTTAATGTTTCTAACTGCATTCAATTTTTTCAATACTTCAGATCAAGTCTAGGAAAAAAATATCATTGCCTAATACCTTGAACGAAATTTTTTTAACTGTGGATAGAACTAAACGACCCACCTTGGGAGAACAGGCTGGGTCCTTTGCCGCGCCTCCAAAGGACCTACTTTCTTCGGTTTGGATTTTTTTCTTGGAAACGGCAAGAGATAGAGAAATAATCTCAGCGTGCTATAGAAGAGATGACCCATTGCTACATATACTTTCTCTATTTTCTCTGCTAGCATTTTTTGTTTTCTAAGATTTTCAAGCCAAGAAACATGGGCGTGGGAGGCTTCTCCAGAGCAACACATTTGTGGCTGTAAATATGAAAGAATTAAACAACGAAGCCAGTAGCGTGCAAAAATTAAAGCTTATTTTGCCAATTTTGTTATGCAAAACATCATGCCAAAATATATACACTAGTTTGAACATAATATGTTTTTGATTAAAGCTCTGCAACGACTCTATAGAATTGCAATTCACGGTGAGAAATTCTCCCCCATGAGTCAAAATTTAAAAAACGTAGTTGTTATTTAATAAATTATCTTTTAATCAGTACGAAATTATTATTGGGTATCTTATACAATTCGAATACTGGTTGTAGAAAACTCTAAATAAAATATGTTTGGTTTATCTGAGATCGAAATCCTCGAACCCGGAAACCTTTGTTTTTAATGCAATGGCATCTACTACTTTACATTAACATTTTTCATCATACTTTTTAAAATAACATCGCCCTACTTTTTCTTTACATTTTGCATAAAGCAGTTTGAGATTATATGATCTGACGTAATAATTTATAAGACTATGAACATTTTAAATTGTTAAGTTTAAAATCAACAATTCACAATTGTTAAGACACTGGCACTGATTTAATCAAAATAAAATAAGATTGAAACTCAAAAATTAAAAAGAAAACATTAAAATTATTAAATTAAGTGTTCAAAATGGGATCCATTAACTTCTTGACATAATAGGTAAGTCAGTCGATAGGTAAACTCATATCTAAGATTTTGAAGCATCTTTGGCGTAATCGTTCTGATTTAATTTCTAATTTTTTCCTTTAAGGTATTAATAGAATTTGGTCGGTTAAAATACACCTTACTCTTCAGGTAACCCCACAGGAAAAAATCTAGGGCTGTAAGCAGAGCTGTATCTAGGTTGATCGTGCTGGTCACTCAATTGCCCTACGCTTCCCAATCAAACTACTATCTGGAACGATCTGGAAACACTATGTTTTCAAATATTCCCGAACAACAACACTACAATGAGGAGGTGCTTCATCTTGCCGGTACCATCCTTAGTACCATTCCTCATGATCGGGATATAGCCTGACTAAGGATGGAACAAGATGGCTTTTTAGCAGCTCTAAATATTTTTCTGAAGTTAGTGTTCCTTCTATAACATAAGGACCTAGAATTATATTTTCAACAATATCGGTCCAAAAATTCAACTTTTCGAGATATTGGGTGTGGGCCTCCAGCATTTTTGGGAAAGCTCAGTAACGACAGATCCGTTTGTTAACAGCTCCATTCAAACAAAATGTGGCGTCGTCAGTAAAAATGATATGACCGGCGAAATCAGGATCGACATTGCACATTTCCATCATGTTTTCAAAAAACACTTGCTTTCAATCAAAATTGTCTACGTGGCGTCGAAAATCGTCTCTAAGATGGCCCTTTTCGAAAAACTTTTTCAATTTTACTTACAGTGGATTGCATAATAGGATCTTGTATAGGATACGTCATATTAAATAAATTGGAGACTTCTTTCTGTGCACGTTGTTTATCCCCTCATAATTAGAATTACAATTCTTTGTTTTTCTGTTAACCAGCGAACCATTTTTTATTAACTACACAATTATATTTTAACTGCACAGTTATACAGCTTAGTTGTTTCCTATTTAGTTTCATTATGTCTTGTACTTTCTTGCTGGAAGGGGACATCATTAATGCTTTAGAGTGTCTATGTCCATCTGTTCGCTCCCAGTAGGTATTATGTTTTTCCTTAAGTAGGTCTCCGACAATCCCTTTTGCGGTTAGATATTATATATAAGATTAGCATATGCTTAGAAGCTGATTGGGCAAGTTGGTCAGCTCTTTCGTTACACTGATAAAAATAGATAGTTATAGTAAGTAGAAATATATTTAGCATCAATATATTTATACTTACTATAACTATCTATTTTTCGCAGTGTATCTTTCATAATTTTAACCACTCTAAACAAACATCGTTATTAAATTATATAGTATGAACAAAAAGTAACTCCATCAAAGGTGCCTTTGGAATTTTGAAGTCATGTGTATTAAAACACCAGAAAATTATTCAAAATAATCAGTCCTTCGACAGCGACAGTTGTTATAATTTTCTAGTGTTATAATAGACACGAGTTCAAAATTCCAAAGGCACCTTTGATGGAGTTACTTTTTGCTCATACTATATTTTGAATGCACATTGCATATTTTGAATGGAAATCAAATCCAGGACCTTCCACTGTCTATGTGGTATCTTTACCAACTAAGCTACTGGAAGACAACCATAAGCATAGCGACAGATTTTCCATATGTGTCGGCTAATTCATATGGGAAATTTGTCGCTATGCTATTGTCGCTATGATAGTCGTTTTTTGGTAGATTAGGTGGTAGAGATACCACCTAGACAGTGGAGGGTCCTGGGTTCGATTCCCAGCCGGAGCGATACATTTTTCTATATGAATTTGCATTCAAAATATTCTCCAACAAATTTTGTAAACATATTGTTATTGGTGCTATTTCAGCTTGGAAGATTGAGCTGTGTTGACCAAGGTTTACACAAAATTCCCTGTTCCCTGTTCTTACCTCATATACTTATGTTCCAGAGCTGTGTTTTGTTTTGGAACCATACAGATCCTTGTCTTTTGTTCAACTCCCGTTTTTGTTCTTTATCGCCCCTCTCAGGTAGTAAAACCCTAAAAGTTCCAAACGGCGTTGTTTTGTCGAATTGCTTGTAAAGTATGCGTTTTTTCCGATATGTTAAAGATCTGGGCATTTGCTCCCGATCTACGATGCACTATCCGTTGATTGCTTATTTTAAGTCTATATGCCGCTACCAATGCCTGGGTTTCCACTACTAAGTGAAGTGGACGAATGTTCAGCATTGCTTCCATAGAATCTTTAGGCGTAGATAATATCTCTCCAGTTGCCCCTACGCAGGCAAGCCTTTATAGTTTATTTAATTTGTTACTTACCACTCTGTTTCTGGTTTTATGCCACCAGAGGATAGAGGCATATATATGATTATCGGTATAATCACTCCCGTGTATACCCACAAACACATCTTTGGTTTCAGACTTCAAGTTTTGCCTACAGTTCTTCTGTAAGCGCATAAGAGCCTTGTGGCTTTGTTAGTTATCTTTTTCAAATGAGAATTGAAATCAGTTTGGTGTCTAAGGTGACGCCCAAGTATTTAACTTCTTTCCCCATAGGTATTGGCTGTTCACTGACTCATAATACCATTAAATCTTGAAGGTTTCTTCTAAATGTAAATGGGATAATCAAAGTCTTGTTCGGGTTAACCGAAAATCCTCCTTTTAGACACATCTCCATGGTAATCAAAGCTTATCGTATCAAGTTCGTTATCCACTACCTTGAATTTCCCATTTGTGAGTATCAGAATGGTGGCTAGTTTGCGAAAGTTAAAATTTTTTAGGTCGCTCCTTCTAGATTTCTTTAAAATGTTAAAAAATGAGTCCAAAATTTCAGCCCATTTGGTCAATATTAACCCGTGTCGCCGACAGATTAAAGCTAGATAGGATTTAAAGTAGGTTTGGTGCATTTCTAGAGACTTTGTGGCATAACTTTTATCTTCCCATGTTTTAACCTGTAAATCTGAATACGTAAAATGAATAAATTCCCATTAAAGTGGGTGAAATGAATACCCCCCCCCCCGTTTTTGTTGTTGAGAGGGAAATGTGTACTATTATAATACGGAAAAGGATTTCTGGGAGAAGAAAATAAATAGCATGGCACTCTGACATCCAATGAAGACTCAGTGGCTATAGCGCACCAATTAAAAGGCAATAAAGTTAAATACTAATCGAACAGCTAACTGTTTAGAAATTAAAATGATAACTTTAGCGAATGTTTTGCACTCATGCCAAAACTCGTTTGGAATATACCAAAAAATAATTATAAAAGTGAATGATATAAATTTTCGTTTTCGAAATATTACGATTCCATTCATATGCCAAAATTAAATGTTACTATTAGGTAACACAATATTCTTTATAAGAAGATAAGAAATAAAAAAAATAATTAAATTAAAAAACTTGTTATAGTTTAATTGATAGGGTTTAAGCACAGAAATACATATATTTGTAAATATGTTTTACTTCCAGTTATAATAACAATGTTTTAATATCCTTTGTATGTATCAGTCCAAATTGTTGGTAAGATGTAATAAATATATAAAGAGGACAACGAATTTATATGGCAAATCTTGTAGAATCTTTTTTTTTATTAATAGAATTTATTAATTGTAAAATATTAACAGAAAAGTAATATTCAAGAGAATCTAATTAAATGGGTTCAGTACAGTCAGAGTATTAGGGAATTTGATTCTAGATGCAACACGGGATGATGCAGGGGATCTTTCTGTAAGTACAATAATGTCTGATATGTATTTTATGCAGTTATCTGCTCTCTTGCATGTTTAGCAATAATTTATATGTATACAGTAAGCTCATTCCTATAATGGCAGAATAAAGATACGCAAATCGCATAAAAAATTATTTTTTTATAAATATTTGTATAAAACAATAATATTTTATAGTTTTATTCAAATATCTTTCTCTTTAGCACGCTTAAAAACACCTACTTTTGTTCCAGAACAAGATGATCCAAAAATGTATTGTATTCAAAGAAATCTCTTCAGAAAATCAAGTTTTATTAAAATGTAATTAAATAAATATACAATTATAGAAAGTGTAAGGCGACAATATAGGCGACAAAGTGAAAATAGTATATAGGTTTCAAATTTTATTTATAGTATTAAAACAAAGGGCTATTTATATTAATAAGTGAAAGCAGACAAATAAGAAGAAATGATCCGAGAAAAAGCAAAGTGTGTCACACATGATATCAATATCCCCTAAAGAAAAATCTACTCATGGATTTTAGACGCGCCAAAAGAAATAGCTTAGCCCAGTTCGGACAAAAGAAAGCATTTAATTTATTTAAGTTATTAGAGATCGTCAGTAAATTACTAGTTGTAGGGTTATTATCCTTCAGAAATTACCGACTGTGAGCATTAAACAACACCATTAAAATATATTAAGGCGTGAAACATTAACATCTGCCTTTACAGCTTTGTTACTATTTAAGGTTACATGAAATATCCTTATAATAAATTAATAAACGTTTTTATCCGATCGGGCGTTTTGGTTTATTTACAAGCTCTGCTCTCAGGGCGGTAAGTTCAACTTACCGCCCAAGGCTCGGTAATAAAGTACCTCGTCATTTAAGTCGAAATACACTCACTATCATTCTAAAATTCGTTCGAATTAAGACAAAAATTGTTTTTGTTTATTCAACTTCATAACAATCAGGCACATTAACCGACTGAAAATTCACATTTTCAGTGTGATGTGTTTAATGTTTACTCTATATATTTAAAATTCACTCATAGATCCAATCGGGCAAAAAATAGTGTAAGCATTATGGGTGTTAGGTACGCTTTACCAATCTCGGCTAATATGGAGACCTCCGCTACGCGTCGGTCTCCACACTATTCGCCTCGACTGGTAAAGCGTACCTACCGCCCTTAATACTTAAATAACTATTTAAAGCTGGCTTTATTCCGAAAACCATAAAAGGACTAGCGAAGTAAACGGAAAGTCTCATAATATACATCTACATTAATAAGAGTCATTACCTGATTTGCAAAAGTCGAAAAAAGGGATAGAGTTAAAGGATAACAATATACCAGCTCATATTCAGCCAGCCTCGATGGATTAGTGGTTTGCATGTTTGCTTCATAAGCCAAGGGTCGCAGATTCGATCCCCGGCCGAGCTGGTAATTTTTCATAGTGGAGAAAAATTAAAAACATGCCTTCTTCTCGGATAGGAAGTAAAACTGTAGGTCCCGTGTCAATGTGATGTTTGGCACGTTAAACTGGGGTTGAAATTCCCCCAGATTCGGCTAAATACTAGTAGGGTCGGCCAAATGATCATTGCAATTGGTGCCATGAGGTACGAAGGATGCTCCGCCATCCTAGCCTAAAAACAAATAAATAAAATAAATAATAAACAACATACCCTTTCAGATAATGTAAATCATATCGGCCTAAATAGGCTAGCGGTGAAGATACGCAAACACTGTTCTTCAATACAGCGCATTGCGTCTATCTTTAGGCAATGCTATTCCAAGGAGGGTCGTCAATTCGAGCCTAGATTCTAAAAGAATATTTTTACTCTGTTAGGGCCATGTAAATCCGATTTGGATAGAAGAAAGATTAGACAGTTCTTGTTAAAACTGAGAAAAGACTGAAAAGACTAGTTTCATAAGACTGCTCATCTTTCTTTAAAAAAAAACTCGAAAGTCAAAACGTTGGTGTCAAACTGTCGAGCCACATGAATGTGCTAGAGGAACGTGAGATATAGGGTTTATCTTCTGTTCCATATGTAGAATCCCTCGCTTCTTTAACGAAGCTTGGAAGTTTCTGGTAGATTGGAATAAAAGGAACAAGAGATGCCTTCCAAAGTTGAAATTTCCTCGACTCTTCAAAAAAAAAGTCCTAAAGAAAATGGAATCTGCAATTGAGAAGAATATTAAATTCGGATTTCGAAGAAGATTCATTAAGTAACAGAAAATGTCAATGTAGAAGGAAACTGATCGGAAGGTTATATAAAATTATTGGAAAATAATAGATTGGTAAAAATACCATATCGAGAGGTCCGGGGAAAAAATAAGTAAATCGTGTATCAGGCAAGGAAGTTGGCCTTAGATCTACCGAAGAAACATTACCATGAATTGAACATTAATCAGAATCTGTCTCTAGATTTTTATAACTTGGAGAGTTCCTCGCCGGAAAAGCTTTATAGATTTATTTTGTTGGCTGCGTAAAAAAGAAGACAAATGATTATATGGTGAAGATCTTAAGAAAACAAAAAATGTGGTGCGTCCTTTAACAAAAATAAAAGTGGGCCAACTATGTAGTATGGGACAGGGCTCATATTAAGGTATACCTATCCTCTAATAAAATATGAGTGCTATTGCGAAGAACTAAATGGTGCAAATGTTTTCTTCTGTAAAACCATTTCGTTTCCAGAGAATTCAAAAATTGTTGTCAATTTAAAATTTCCAAAACGTAAAGAGTGAATAAGGGTTTATTAAGATTTTTTTTCAACATAGTCCCCTTTAAAAACTTACACTCACTAATGTTGGCCCGTAGATGTTATAATGCCATTATACCCGTTTGGTAAAGTATCTCGTCCTGGTGTGTGAAATACTCTGTTATGGCTGCTGCAACTTCTTTAGTCAACGAAAGTTTTTGGCTTCAGAAATAAGTGGAAGTCTAAAGGAGCTAGATTTAATAAATAAAGAGGACATAGATCTAGATCTCTCGGATGAGTGTAAGTTACCAAGATTGCTGACATGTGGATAGAAGCACTTGTCTTTATGTAAAATCACATCTTTCATTAACTTTTCAGGTCGTTTTTTCTTTATTTCTTCATAAAGTTGTATTTAGTTTGACCCTTAAGGAAAAAGTTTATCAATATCCTCTTATAATCCCAAAAACAGATTCAGTTTCAGTATTTTGACATTCATAACTCGATGCTGAAAATGTTTTGAATCTGTTCATAGGATACGCTCTTTGCTAGCAATTTTTGGTTCCTTGATCAACTTTTTATTCGGTAATAGCAGTTGCAGATCTTCCACTGCAATGGTCAGCTTCAAAGCTGTCTATTCATGTTTAAATTCATCTGCACATTCTTGACTGTTGTCTATGAAGAATTTCTAATCTGCAAATATGTGTTACTCCACGATTTTCAATTTTTTCCGATTTTGATAAAGTCTGTCCACAATCAAAGACAGTACTTATATATTTAAAAAATCACAAAAGTCCTAGTTGGAGTATCAACCAATACTTTGTAGATGTTTATAAGAGATCATCTAACCTGATAAAAATAAATTGTCTAGTAATTGCTAAACTATGCCTCAACAAACAAATTAAGAATCTGGGTCCCAGAAATCACGAGGGTGGAAATGTAAAACATATCGCGAATCACGAGGTGATCACTCGACGATCACGTGGTTGACTCGAGTAATTTAACTGATAAGAGAAACAGCAGATGATCTGGAATATTCAGTAGCGTCAGACACTGATTTTATTTAAGAAGAGCTAAAGTGATGCTTAACTAAAAAGTACAATCCTAACGTACACTGCTGCCTTTTTTTTAACAGCCCTGGTAACATAAGATGCTGCTTACACTCTTATCTTATCATAATGTGTATCACAGCTGTTGATCACGCGTTGACCTAATTTCTACATTTTTTTGTTTAAGCCTAGTTCGTGCTACGCTTTATGTATCGGTTGCAAAAACTTGACCCCCGTATTATTATGAATTTTAGTAAGAATATCACAAAATATACACCCATGACCTCAAAAGAGTACATCTTTGGATTCGCTGTGTGTTTGAGACCGTTTTTTGAAGTTTCTGTATTTTGACTTCAGTTTAGGATGTTTGATGAAAACATGAAAACCTGAATGTCTGAAGAACTAGTGCCCTATCTATTAAGGAACATGAACAAAATAACGGATAAAGTTTAGAAAGGCGGTATATTAAGCATACGATATGAATTCCATGTAGAATTTTGTGGCGAGAGTAGATGGGTAAATCGGTGGGGGGGGGGTAATTCGGGGAGGATGGCTAAGTCCATGGGGAAGTCGGGGCTGGTGCATAAAAGATGTAAGATTAAGTTGGAGGGGTATTAAGCTGGAGGGGTATTAAGTCAGAGGGTAAATCGGGTTGGAGTGGGTAGGGTGGTTAAATCGGGGTAAGATAGGTAAGAAGGATGGTTGCAAGGAAAAAGCAGGGGTGGTTAGTGGAATAGAGATGGAGGAGGAGGTGGTCTCTGGGTAATTCTTATTGAGGTTAGACTGGTTAGAGGCTACCTGGACTACTTTTCTTCAAAGGCGTATCTAGTGGATACCTGAGCTACCTTTCTAGAACGAATTAAGAATCAATAGTATAAGTATTTTCTAAGGCTTAAAGGCAAATTATTGTTTTTATTGTGGTATGGGTAACAAATACCCACATTAATTTTTGAAAATATAGATTTTCTTAAAGCAGGTAGAAGGTATCTAGATACTTTTCAATTTAGTTTGTATCTGTATCTAAATATACTTCATAAGATGTAACTGTATCTGAAACTAGATACATCGTTTCAACAGTATATTTATGTATCCGAATCTAGATACAAATAAAAAGTATCTTACCCAACACTGGGTCATCGTCATTCATCATTACTGCATAAAATAATCTGACCAAAAAAAATGTCGGGTCGTATTAAAATGACCAGGTCACAAGATTTCACATATTTTGACCTGATCACGATCGACTGCGACCTGGGACCAGGTCGCACTGATGAAAACTAAAATAATTATTTTAAGAACTGCAAATTACAAAATTAAATTTGATAATAAACATATTTTTGAAAAAATAGTTTTCGTTGAGGTGGAAAATGGGGTGAATTATAACAAATAGGGTGGACGTGGAATAAATTATTTCAGGATGGGCGAGGAAATATTAGTGCCTATTACTTTGGTAATCGGTATTGTAGTATGATCACGATTATCGGTACTATCCAGTTGTACTGGACATGCATGTGGTACGTAAAACTTTTAGATTAAAGGCATGATTGCGCAAGATGGATAAGAATGAATTAAAACTACTGACTATTTTCTATTTCTGAAAGATTGTAAGGGTCATTTGTTAAAATTGATTACCCTTGTTCACTAAGTAGTAATTAATCTTAAACACTGATACAAAGAACAATATTTTGAAACTGCGATGAGACAGTAGCGGGTGATATCAACCAGTATATAAATGTGTATGAAGCTGAAACATGGTATTACTATACAATGTTGAACAACAATTAAAGACAAAATGCTCGAACTAGAACGTGTATTAGTATTATGGTTATTTTCAATATGTTTTGCGTATGCACAAAACGAAACTGCGAATGATAGCTTAAACGATGAAGTAGATGATAAATTTCCCTATGGTACGTAAACTAAATCAATGATTTTTAAAAATGTAAATGTTTTTATCTGTTAACCTTCACACTTGTATTTATGAGTAATCCGTTTTATTATCATTTTTGCATGCAACTGCTATTTTATATTTTCTTATTTAATATAAATAAATATATACTATTTTACTTTGTGAAACTCAATACCATGCAATCAAAATTAAAGCAATTAGTAAAAAGTTTCACAGAAAGCTTCAGTATTATTTATTTATTTTATTTATATAACTTCAGAATTTAGTTAGCACGTGTTCAATACACCATACTTGTATTTAATATAACTTCAGCAACAGAAAATTACTGTGATTTTTTTTTGTTCATATATCTGGTGTTTACGATTGCACATCTCGTAAGCTTAGAGCTATATTACACATACCAGAATGTATGCGAAATTTTTAACCAAAGCTTTTCTGAAGATTTTCGACAAAATTTCTACAACAAAGCGAAGAATATTTGGATGAGCAATTTTGTCTGTTTTACACAAACAAAAAGATATAACACAAATTATCCTCATTTGCGCACCTAGCGATATAACCATTTTTAAAAACAAAATAAACCGATGCGTTGTAGGTCAACTATGAGTGTTTTGTGCGCAATTATCCACGTTGATTACTCGCAAATTCCTAATTTTTTTAGGAATTCTTCCAAAGTTTTATTGTGAAATTATTCACAATACATTTCGGAATAAGAATACTGCATTACACGTCAAAGTTTCTTTAGCAGAATCTTGTTGAAAAATTTTAGCAAAAATCTGGTTAAGAATTTCGCATAAATTCTCGTATGTGTAAAACAGCTCTTACATTAAGTAAGTCTAATTTTTGTTTGTATTAACAAAGTGTAGGGATTTTTCCCCACTCGACGCACAATCTACGTAATTAGAATGCAATTCTTTCGAAAGCCAAGAAAGTTAGGAAAGTGATTAAAAGCAAACAGACGTTTCAACAAAAAATTAACGATTTCTGAGATATGGGGGCTGTTGGGAAAATTTTAAACAACTTAAACATGACAAACATCCTCGCTCATAAGAGCTGTTCACACGAACAGCTGTTCATAAGAATCTTACACTGGATTGGAAGGTACTCTAGTGCCGAATATAAATGGTATAGTTGGATAACTGGAATGTTATCTTCACATACTTCCCGGAAATTATGCAACAATTGGTACACTGGCAGTCGTTCGATTTTCTTAAAATAAAAAAAGCGCAATGACCAAAAACAGTTTTAAAGCAGTGCCACTTTGGACATGACTGACTTGACTTGACATTTCTTTTTATTACTCAAGACAAGCAAGATGCTTGGCTTCCATCAAACAAAAAAACATACATGCAACTGTGTATAACTGTGAAAAGAGAGCCACTTTATCCAGGCTCGACCTCATGCCGGTCTGGATGACTTTGCTCAGTAAGCATGAACACGAGAACCTATTTACGTTCAGGTCCACGGCCAAAACGCGGACCGTATATGATATTTTAAATAAAGCGACCCAAATACCATTTTAAAGCAGTGCCTATCACTTGAAAAATTAACTGACCCTAAGTTTTTTTATTGTCAAAAGAAGCAAGATGGTTGGCTTCCATCAAATGAAGACCTCATGTCAGTCTGGGTGACTTCGCTCAGTAAGCTTCCACCGAGTAAGTAGCCAAACCGATTACTTACGTTATAATTATTATTAAAGCATTCTGGTTGTTTGTTGGTCTTCGGGATGAAGGAAATTACTTCGTACCTTACGACACTAATTACTACGATCAATTGGCCATTCACTTCACTGCACTTCACTTCACATCACCGCACTTCACTACACTTCACTTCACTGCACCGCACTTCACTACACTTCACTTCACTTCACTGCACTTCACTACAGTTCAGTTCACTGCACTTTGCTGCACTTCGCTACACTTCACTAAACTTTACTACACTTCACTACACTTCACTTCACTACACTTCACTACACTGCACTTCACTACACTTCACTGCACTTCACTGCACTTCACTGCACCTCACTGCACTTCACTGCACTACACTACACTGCACACACTTCACACACTGCACTACACTACACTGCACACACTTCATACACTGCACTGCACTGCACTACATTACACTGCAGCTCACTGCACTAAACTGGACTGCACTGGACTGAACTAAACTGCACTAGACTACACTGCACTACACTAGATCGGATTGGACTGGACTGCACTGCACTATATTGCACTGGACTGGACTGACTTCACGGCATTGCACTGGACTGAACTGCACTGCACTTCACTTCACTGCCCTTCACTTCACTGCACTGGACTGCACTTCACTTAACTGCACTACACTGGGCTGGGCTGTGCTGGACTGGACTGGACTGGACTGGACTGGACTGGACTGGACTGGACTGGACTGGGCTGGGCTGGGCTGGACTGGACTGGACTGGACTGGACTGGACTGGACTGGACTGGACTGGACTGGACTGGACTGGAATGGGCTGGGCTGGGCTGGGCTGGGCTGGGCTGGGCTGGGCTGGGCTGGGCTGGGCTGGGCTGGGCTGGGCTGGGCTGGGCTGGACTGGGCTGGACTGGACTTGACTGGACTGGACTGGGCTGGGCTGGACTGGACTGGGCTGGGCTGGGCTGGGCTGGGCTGGGCTGGGCTGGGCTGGGCTGGGCTGGGCTGGGCTGGGCTGGGCTGGGCTGGGCTGGGCTGGGCTGGGCTGGGCTGGGCTGGGCTGGGCTGGGCTGGGCTGGGCTGGGCTGGGCTGGGCTGGGCTGGGCTGGGCTGGGCTGGGCTGGGCTGGGCTGGGCTGGGCTGGGCTGGGCTGGGCTGGGCTGGGCTGGGCTGGACTGGACTGGACTGGACTGGACTGGACTGGACTGGACTGGACTGGACTGGACTGGACTGGACTGGACTGGACTGGACTGGACTGGACTGGACTGGACTGGACTGGACTGGACTGGACTGGACTGGACTGGACTGGACTGGACTGGACTGGACTGGACTGGACTGGACTGGACTGGACTGGACTGGACTGGACTGGACTGGACTGGACTGGACTGGACTGGACTGGACTGGACTGGACTGGACTGGACTGGACTGGACTGGACTGGACTGGACTGGACTGGACTGGACTGGACTGGACTGGACTGGACTGGACTGGACTGGACTGGACTGGACTGGACTGGACTGGACTGGACTGGACTGGACTGGACTGGACTGGACTGGACTGGACTGGACTGGACTGGACTGGACTGGACTGGACTGGACTGGACTGGACTGGACTGGACTGGACTGGACTGGACTGGACTGGACTGGACTGGACTGGACTGGACTGGACTTCATTTTATTCCTTCGAGGTTAGAAGTAGCTTGGAGCAGAAACTAAACCATTGTATGGAGGTTGGCAGGGCACACTTTAAACAGCTAAAAATTGTTTCCCAGTATTGATCTGTATTCATTGCATCTAGATTTCAAAACTGTGTGTGTTGTTCAAGATTTTAAAATTTCAAAGTTCAAGTGAAAAAGTTTTACAAAATTAATAGTTTCCGTTTCTCAAATTTTGGGGGTCTATGCAAATATTTATACCCTTAATATTCCAAGATTCCAGAAGTTGGCGGAGACTAGAAAATTCAGATTGTTGTACCTCCAGCCTAATCGGTTTATTATGACCATTCAGTGTCACATGGAATCTCATGGTGTTATCGTTGCATTTCTTTAGTAATATTCTTATATATTGAACTAATACGATATATTTGGTTGAGATTGGGTCCCTAGTTTGGAGTTTATTTAGTACATGATGATAATGGGTTTTACGAAGTATTTATTGGATAAAGTTCATTAGACTACATCATGTTGAATACACTTCGGTTTAACCTTACTGAAAGATTGTCCAGCATGTTGGATTTACTATATTACTCATCGAACGTATTAATTTCAGACTCGGTAACATCACGATATGCACCCGAATTAACACCAGTACAAGAACCGGGATATGGAAGAATCCCTTATACCATTACAGAAGCTCGACTTAGAGAAATTCGTAGTCATTTCATGTACTGGTATTTTGATTTAGGGGGCTCAAATGGTAAAGGTGACCGACAAACGGAAATTCATGAAGGAAGTTCACGACTTCACAAACGCCTAAACTTCCATTTGCCCTTTTTTGGATTCAGATATAACTATACAAACGTTGATTTAAACGGATTTTTATTATTTAGCGATTATATTCCAAATCATTCCCCTTATCCACTGTTATTCCCTGAGAAAAACTGGCCCCAAAAGCATGATCCGTCATTCATTGGAGTTTTTCTTAGTAAATGTAAAATAGGAAGAATGCGATATGATGATTTGGATAAAAGAAAAGAAGGGGTATATTATCGTCTAGAAAGTAATCTTCGACTGCGAACAGATCAGTTTGGTGTAGAACTCAGAGAAAGAGTTAAATGGGATATCAGGGAAGGCATAATTGGTGCTGATACCTTTGATCCAAGACATGTTATAATTACTACTTGGAAGAATGTTTCTTTTGAAGGGGGCATCCAAGAAGCTTTATATAAAGTAAATTAAGAATGTTTTTATCTTGCAATATTTTTACTACTATAAAGATCATTTCTAGACAAATACATTTCAAATAATATTAGCAACAGATGAAGTGTTTACCTACGCTATCTTCAACTATTTAAATATTCAATGGACGGCTCACACAGAAGCGGGTGGTAGCACTGCATTTGGCGATGGTGGTATTTCAGCATACGTAGGTTTTAATGCTGGAAACGGTACAAGAAGCTATGAATATCACCCTTACAGTCAAAGTTCACAAATCCTTGATTTAACTAAAACTGGTTGGGGTAATGGATTCCCAGGAAGACATATTTTCAGAATCGACGAAGATATCAAATCGGGAAGTTGTATAAAAGAATCAGGTGCGTCGATTTGTTTATCCTTTATTTTCTATTTATTTATTTACTAATGCAGTATTTTATATTTGTTTACATTTGAATTCCAGATAGTGTAAATAACAAATTAGTTTTTGCACCAGAAAGTGGTAACATGTTAGGAGGAACTATAGTTAATATCACTGGTCCTTGCTTTGAACCAACAGATATAGTTACATGTAAATTTGATATAGCAGATGAAGTGCACGGTACAGTTGTAGACAGAAATAAGGCAATTTGTATTCAGCCTCAGCTGTCTATTGAAGGATATGTTAGGTTAGTAGTAACTGTAGGCCACAGAGGAAAGAAATGGCAAGGAAAATACTTCGTGGGTAAGTCTGTTAATGAGATTATGTTTTGAGCACCCTAGAGTAATAATTGTTTATTTTTTATCTCAGAGTCACCATCAACTGCTGAAAAAATCTACTTTAATAATAGGCAGGTTCATGAAGTGCATCCTTCAGAAATTGAAATTAACTGGTTGTATACAAATTTAACCAGCAACAGAAATGCTAATGTACGTATATCGTTATGGGGTTATCATAAAACAACGAGCAAATCAGCTCTTATATATATTGACGAACTTGCTACTGACGTTTATAATAGTGGATTGTTCACCATTATTCCAGCAACATATAGAAATCGGAACAATCACATTTTAGACCTTCAATTTGGATTTATTCAAATTAACCTCACTGATCCTAATAATGGTAAAATAACGCCAACTATTTGGAGTAGACCCATTCCTTTGGGATGGTATTTTGCTCCCCAGTGGGAACGAGAAATCGGCAAGAACTGGGCTGAAGTTCTATGCAATAACTGGATTAAAGAGGATAGGACCTTAAAAAACTTTACCCAAGAACTAACCGAATGTCCTTGTACACTGGAACATGCTTTATTAGACAAAGGTCGTTTTCTTCCAAACCCTGACTGCGATAAAGATTATAACCCATCATGTATGTTACATAATGGTGCTATTCATTGTGTCAGAACAAGTCCTCTAACGTACGTACCTAACGAACAATAATTTAAAAAATATTTTTTAAATAAAGCATGATTTATTTTTCTTTGTTAAGATCAACAAGTGCAGAGCAACAATGCTGTTATGACAGAAATGGTTTTCTAATGCTGTCTCATGACAGTAAATGGGGTTCTTATCCGCGTCGCTCACATAGTTCTGGTCAACATATGAACAATATACCATCGCTTTCTCAATGGCACCAAGATATTATTCCAAGATACATCTGCTGTGCATGGCAGTATGGAGAATCAGATGGCTGCAAAGCTCTTCGACTGAAAAGGCGCCCTAGCCAAGATTGTGTTGCATATCAAGCTCCAGCAATAGCTGGAATTTTTGGTGATCCTCATATAATCACATTTGACGATAATCAATATTCCTTTAATGGAAAAGGCGAATTTGTTTTAGTGCGATCTTTCAAGAAGGATAATCCATTAGATATTCAAGCTAGATTTGAGCAGTTATCATCCAACAAATATAAAGAAGATGTTAAAGCTACACATTTGACATCAGTAGTTGGTAGAGGAAACTTCTCAGCTGTGGTTGAAGTTCGACTAAGACCTCAACAAGCACAATGGCGTTATCGACTTGATGTTTTTGTTGATGCACGTCCAGTCTACTTTGATCGATCACCACTTAAATTTCAACATTTTCGAGGTACATCATAAATATTACTATCTTATAAAAAAATGATAGTTAACATTTATACAATTTACGATTTTGTCTTGATAGGTGTAACAGTATATACCCCAACCTACATACTTAATCAATCAGAAGTTGTGGTTATGTTCGATTCTGGAGCAGGACTAGAAGTAGTTGAGAATAAAGGATTTATGACTGCTAGAGTATATCTTCCACAACTATTTATAGTAAATATTTCATAAATATGTAGGTTTTTATATTCATTTACTTGAAATATTGTAGAACCACACTCGAGGTCTTTTTGGCAATTGGAGCTTGAATAAATATGATGATTTTACTAACCCGGATGGTACAAAACTACTTATGTTTGATAATTATTACCGCTCGGAAACAATACACAACGATTTTGGTTTGAGGTGGATGGTACACGATAGGGAAAATTCAAAGATAGGCGGGTCTTTATTTTTACGCCAATATGGAAAAACTTCTGATTACTACAACGACAAAAACTTTAAGCCGCAATTTAATGTGTCAGAGGAATCAATACCATTAAATCGTAGTATCGAAATTCACAGAGCTTACGAGATATGCGGTAGTGATCGCGAATGTTTTTATGATTATGCACTGACATACAACAAAGATTTGGCACTCTTTACACTACTGTATAAATATGATATATTAATGCTAAAGGAAATGAGTAGACATAAGATCATATCTTGTGGTGTATTAGAAACTCCAAAGTTTGGAAGGAAAAGCACATTTCAGTTTACACCTGGAACCGGAGTTCGCTTTGAATGTGATGAAGGGTACCACCTTGTAGGAGACATTAAACGAGTATGCACTGTTGAAGGACACTGGAGTGATTTTGTGGACGGACCTACAAGATGTTTATGTAGGTTTCTCTATATTATTCTTTGCATTTAAACGACCCAATAAACAATTTTTGTCTTATAAAGGTTCTCAAAATACTACCATAACCAAATTATAAAACCTTTGGTAATATAAATTCTTGATGATCGGGTTTCAGTTATCTCTATATACCACTTAAAAGCTTAAATGGCGGGCTCTATAAGGGTAATTTCTGTAACAACGGTGATAGAGATATAACTGTTACCTTTATATAACTTTTTATAGACCCCTTATAGGCCTTATGCGCCTTTAATCAAGTAACGAGAATGTTTTCGCAACCTTTAGAAACGTTAAGACACCAGAACGTTTAGACACCCGTATCGCTTTATTGGTTATCCTGCTTCCTCTTGCACTTATCATTATGTTCTATATTTCTCTTTATAAGTTGATGGGAAACTAAGTTAATTATAGAGTATCTATAACATCTCCACAGGGCAAGTCTCTTCTTTCGCATACAAGATATATTCCTAATATAAAAATACACTGACATTATTGAGGCTCTCATGCAGACATTTGAAATGGCCAAAATTGTACTACAATTCTTTTCGGATCGTATGATTTTTATTTGTACCTCTAAAAATTAGAGCGCCGCGAATGTCATAAATATTTTAGAATTCCAGTAAAAAAACTTTCTTTAGCTTGTTTTCCCATAAATGCATCATATATATGGCGGGTGTATCTAAAAAAACCAAGAGGACATTATAAAACCAATATGTAACTTTTAGTGTGCTTATAAATACTCCTAAGCCGCTATATAAATTTAAGGAACAATACGGCGCTAAAGTGTTGTTAAATAACGTTTTACGGTGTTCACAGTTACCAAAAGTGACGGTATATGACTTATAATAACGCTCCTCACTGTGAGTGATGGTAATCTCTTAAAGCACGAGCCGACACTGAAACGCTGCTTATACAGTGTCTGCCATCAAGTTGGATCCATATAGGAAATTTTCTTAATATTCTGCTTGAGAAAAAACTTTGCGGGGCAATCCTGCTTCCAAAGATACTTAAAATACGCCATGTCAAAATTGACAGGTGATATTAGGATCTGCAAATTCGCCATTGTTTTTTAAAATCGTCGAAAAATGACCTTATTTGTTAAAATATAGAAAAATTATTTCTAATGACATTTTACGTTCATATAGTTTAAACGAGATATACCGACATAAGAAAAATTCTTTTTAGCATTTTCTGATACACCCCGGTAACTGATTATTTTGAAATCATCTTTAAAGGAATGGAAAAGCAACAATTGCATAGCAAATTTTGCTAATCAAAGGCAAGTGGAAAGGCAACCCTTTCCACTCCTTTAAAGCGTTTTTAATGATTTCAAAATAATCAGTTATCGGGGCACCGGGGTATCAAAAATGATAAAAAACAAAATTTTTCTTGTGTCGGAATATCTTGTTCAAACTCGGGATATGAACGTAAAAAATTTTTCTTTAATAAGATTTTTTCATATTTTAACAAATAAGGTCATTTTTCACCGATTTTAAAAAACAATGGCGAAAAATACCTAGTGTAACCTATCAACTTTGACATGGCGTATTTCAAGTATTTCTGGAAATAGAAGTGACTGCCCATTAAGTTTTTTCCAAGCAAAATATTTAAAAAATTCCCATATGGATCCAACTTTATGGCAGACACTGCATAACTTGCAAGTTCCGGCTAGTCGCCGCATTTTCAACATTCATAACCTCTCAAAACTATTTCGCACTCTATATTGTTTGTGGTGCGTGTTTGTTGTGCTGAATTATTGTGTGAAAATGTCTTTTAAAATAGTACAAACAAATGAACCGGGACAAAAACTTCTCCTATTAAGATTTGCGTCAACATGCTTGGGAGGATAATGCTATTTTACAGTGACCAAACTGGGGTTACAAGTTTGAAAACTAACCTCAAAATAATATGAATTTTAGTTTTATTTAGTTTTTAGTGTTTTCAACATCAACAACCCTCAGCTTTTATAACGGTAACTGTTATTACTGTGGGTACAGTAAGTTTAATATTTATAACCACCTACACCTACATAGGAACTCAACACTATTGGTTTTATAAATTGGTAACTATTACTATTATAAAAACTCATTATATAACCTTTGGTAACGTTACCATAAGTAATATAAGTTAGTGATGGAAACGTTTCACTCACCACTTTATAAAACCTAAAGCTCTTGGACCTTTTAGTAATTTTATATACCCACTATATAACCTTGCAACCAATTAGTAATCTTATAGACCGCCAATATAAACTCGCAACCTTAATAAAACCTATATAAAAACTGACTGTTATTTAAGGCGATAAAAATTGTTTATTGGGGATGTTTAGATGTTCCATTCATTTTCAAGTTCTTGTTTGTAAATATATTGATAATAACTGGCTTAATTTCTTAATCATTTCAGCCAACTCCACAAATCATACTGAAGCTGTTCAAACTGATCAAGAAGTTCAGAATTCTACTGAAGAAGGATTCTCGATACTAGAACTGAAACTAAACCTTGCTTTAAACCTCAACGTAAAGTTGAGACGCAAGCCGAAACACGGGATATAAATCAAATTTCATTTACCTTAGAAAATTTATTTAGCTTTATGAAAACTGCTAACATAGAATGATCTATGGACGTACCTAAGGATTCATCGAAGTATCTGTGAATGAATCGACTGGTTGTCTTGATATAATGTAACTTAATTTTTGGAACTTTAATAAATTCGACATATCGACTCACGTCTAATTCTTAACTTTTTAGACACTAGTTACCGTGGTTCTAAATATTATTATTATTAGTTTATAGTTTACACAAAATATTGTATGTTTGTCAGTATATTACAAAAACAATTTCAACTATGAATAATTGCTTTAGAAAACTATGTAGTGTTTGTTTGTTTGTTGGTTTATTTTTGGACAAGGAATCGAGATGTTATGATCATATGGACGACCATACACTACATTTAGTCGAGTCTGGGGATTCCACTCTCAGCGCTAAACATCGTAATAACAGGATGCGTGCGGTTTTACTTTCTTATCCAAGAAGAAGGTATCCAGATGACACAAGTTCTTTCGGTCACAACCACACTGACTGCAACCTCCATCACCTTATCAAATAATCAACCTACTAAAATATGTCCCAAACTGACAATATCCCAAAATGTTTATCGAAATCTGCTAACAGTACTCTCTTCTGGTTCGTTAGTTAATAACAAAAAACTTGCTAAAGCAAATAATTTCTTTCGAACTCAAAACTCATTTCTACAATTACGTTTTAGAAAATGGTAACTAGAAATTAAAAACAAAGGTTATTCAAAACACAGGTTAGTTTATGTTTCTAACAAGTGATTATAAACCCTCGACATCTCAGTTGCTGTGAAATTTCATAACGTATGTGTTTTATAATTTCACGACAATATTTTTTTGAACGTCAAATAATAGTTATTTATGGTACAAGTGAGTTAAGTAAGATACTATCCACGAATGAAAAATTTACCCTAGAAGGGTTAATTTTTCTTAGTGGATAATATCCTTAACTCACGTGTGCCATACAAAATTTTATCCAACACCTCTTTATTTAAGTTTAAATATTAATTTGCAAATTTAATGTTAGTCTGTAGTTTTTGACAGTAATAAATTTAATACTCTAGCGCGATGACTGGATTTTAATAATATTATGCAATGTAAGCTGGTGATTGGTTGCTACCTAAATATAATAGCAGTCAATCACCATTCTAATGTATGTAAGTACAACAATGCTTTTCTACCCACAAGTGAGTAAACAGCTTATTTAATGGCTTGCAAACATCAAGTTTTAGCTCTCTTTATTTAGAGGTGTTTGATAAATTATATTAATTGTCAATAATGTCAGTATAGCGTGCTATCATACTATATAAACCTCATACGTTCTATTTTTCACAGCAACCGAGATGTCGACAGTTTAGAGTCACTCTATATAACTAAATCCTTTATTTTCATAAAGTTTAAACCTATAATTCAAAATAGAAGTTTTATACTCTATTATCAGATTAAATAGGGTTATATTTGGCTGTTTTTCAGTTTAGGTCCGCCACCCACATCCGCATATGCTAGGTAGTAGGTACCATTCGATGTGTCTCATCGAGTTGAACAATATTGTCCCGAGTGTAATTTATGGTGGAACAGTAGTTTTCGAGATAATCGTCAAAAACTTGTTTGGAAGGGGCGTCGTAGACTTCCATTTTAATTCCCTAATTAACTTCAACTAACTTAACCTAACCTACTCTAACCTAACATAACTAAGATTAAATTACGTAAAACTGAATTGATAAACAACGCAAAACTACCTTAAACCTAAGTTAGATTATGTTAGGTCAGGTTAGGTTAGGTTATAAGTTCAGTTATAGATTGTAACCAACACATTTTTACAAAAAAAAGATGCCCTACACTTCCCCGCCAATTTGTAACAACAAAAGACCAAGCCCCACGATGGGACTGTCAATTTGTAACAAGAATTATTTTACCAAAAAGTACTTAAGTATACAACTTATCTATGCCTCGGCTTAGCTTAAATACCATAAAATGAGAACTCCCTTCCTCGTTTAAGATTAAGGCAGGTCATAGGTGCATTGGAGCATTATCAAATTCATAGAGCTATGGATATAGGGGCGCCAGCATAATTAATTTAAATTAATAAAAGAGTGTTATTAATGCTCCACAATACGGGGCTCTAGAGCTTAAAATGAATGCGTCTCAATTATGCAAGGACCGAATTCCGGCACTTTGTTATTACACCAAAAGCAGCACATAATAAACAGTAAATAAGAAATAACACCAATAATACCATTTATTTATTTATTTCACATAAGAAAATTAATAGATAGTAAAAAAGAACTTGAAGGCTGTACTATGATCAATATTAGGTTTGAAGTTAATCAATTTTACTTGAAAAAATTAAATTCAGAATTTCATAAAAATTTACTTATTCCCATGTCAAACGTTTTTTTAAACCGAAACTTTAAAATTTCTATCACGTAATTATAACAATCCACTCTTAAATTCTGATCAAATGAACTAATTATCGCCTCCACAAAAAGTAGGATATAAAGAACCCACCTGATTATTTCTATAGACTTAATTTGGTCTACAAACGTTACTTCAAATGACTCATTGGGAATGATCACCAGGTTGCTCAGGACCTTTTGGAGAAGGCTTCCGGTTATTCATTTGTGGGGATTCAAAATACTAAGGACTGCCTAAGGACTAAAATATTCGCAATTAACATCAAACAAATAAACAAAGGTAAAGCTCACAGTTTCCACCGTGGAAATTAACACCAAGTTAACTTGATTGCAAGTCTGGATCAATATTCTCGAACTACGAGGGCAAGGTGAAAAGTTCTCGGCCTGACAATGAAAGACTGCGACTTTCAGTTAAAAAATGATTTTATTTTTCTACATAATCTCCCTTGACTTCAACACACTTGATCCAGCGCCTCTCCAACATCAGTATTCCTTCCTGGAAGTGAGAGTCTGAAAGGTTGTGAAAATATTCATCTACGGCCCTCTCAACTTCTTCAATGGATGCGAAGCGCTTCCCAGAAACAAATTTCTTTAAGTTTGGGAACAAATAGAAGTCTGGGGGTGCCAAATCAGGAGAATAGGGGGGATGGCCGAGCAAATCATACCCCAAATCCCGCAGTTTTCCCATCGCCAACGCACCCTTGTGTGCAGGTGCGTTGACCTGGTGAAAGATGATTTTTTTCTTCTTCAAGCCAGGCCTCTTCTCGCGAATTTTGGCATCCAGCTGGTCAAGAAGGTTGGAGTAATATTCGCCTGTAATTGTTCTGCCTTTTGAAAGATAATCAATTAACAAGATCCCTTTCGCATCCCAAAACACGCTGGCCATGACCTTTCCGGCAGATGTGATCGACTTGACGCTTTCTTTGGCGCTGAACCACAGGCTTCCACCCACTGCTTGGACTGCTGTTTCGTTTCTGACGTGTAGTGGTGGACCCATGTCTCATCCATGGTGACAAATCGCCGCACAGATCGGTCGGATTCCTGTTGAATCGGTCCAAAGATTGCTGCGAACATCGTTTGCGCATTTGCTTTTGATCGGCATTCAGCAAATGCGGCACCCATCTTGCACAGAGCATTCGCATCCCTAATTCTTCGTGCAAACTGTTTCGCACCCTTTCTTCCGATATCCCCACAGCCTCAGCTATCTCACTCACCTTCACTCGCCTATCGTCCAACACGATATCATGCACTTTTTCGATGGTTTCTGGTGTGGTTGCGGATTTTGGTCGTCCTTCACGTGGGTCATCTTCGAGGGATGTGCGACCACGTTTAAATTCAGCTGCCCACTTTTTAACAGTTGACATGGAAGGAGCAGAGTCCCCGTAAACTTTTGTCAACTTCGGATAAATTTCCTTAGGGGTTAATCCATCCAAAACGAAGAATTTTATAACCGCACGATATTCAAGTTTATTCATTTTAACAAAAAACACGCAAGATGTCTACTGAGAAAATTCGTGTAAACAAACTACTTGAGCGAACAAGTTGAAACTAGTCATACGAACTAATGACACATGCACCAAAGCTGGAAACATAATTGTTTGCCGATTGCAGCACCATCTCTGTGTCAGGCCGAGAACTTTTCACCTTGCCCTCGTAAGGTCAATATCGACTTTTTTTAACTTAAATGCAGATCGATTTGTCCAATTGAAAGTCCAAATTGTCGTAAGTCAAAAGTCCGCATTGAGTTTTTCCCTAGGAATAATGATCGATATTTAGAAAAAAGGTTTATCGATCACATCAATCAAACAAGAAGAAACTTTAATTAAAATAAAGATTTTTATTGCCTTTTCAAATTCTCAAGGGATTCAAGATAGACGACGAAGCGTGACAAAGAATATTCTAATTTCAATATTTTTCAAACTTTCAAACAAAGATTCAATGCTTTTAATAAATCACAACACCCATTTTATGCACTAAATATATCATAATTGGCCCATCAAAAGTGGACTTAAAAAGAAATTTGCAACGTTAAACAGCGCCAGTTCTTTTAGGCTCGTACAAAAAGAGAACGAAAAAGCAAACGTTGTTTTCAACGAACAACAAGCGTGGGTCTCGTGACCAACAAGCTGCCTTTTAATTGGTTTAATTCAGGCGTCATTCTGGTGCTATCCTGGCGCGAGAACGCTAAACCAGAGATTTATTATTGATTATTGAAAACGAGCAATCAAAGTGATTTGAAAATCGATAATTCATAAATAAAATGTTCAATTTAATTAACAGAAGAGAAAAATATTTACAATAAGAATTAAGTTATTACAAAGAAAAGATCGATAATTCTATAGTCAATAATAGTAAACCTAGATGACGTTGCAAATAAACATTGAAAATTTAATTTATTTTAGTATACAGGTTATCTTCCAAAAAACTAACCCAATAATATTTTTTATCAATATAGAAGGTGTTCTTAAAATAAAAGAGTAGATAGAAGATCTGTCTGTTACAAGGTTAGATTATAGACTTGGTTATAGGTTAGGTTATAGGTCAAGTTATAGGTCAGGTTATAGGCTAGGTTATAGGCTAGGTTATAGGCTAGGTTATAGGCTAGGTTATGAATTAGGTTATAGGTTAGCTTTGGTTGCATGTGCATCAAAACATGCATTTCCAGATAGAGTAGAGGAATTAACGTATAAGTATATGGCTCCCCCTACAAAAAAGTTTTTGGCGATTATCTCGAAAACTACTGTTCTCCCCCAAATTTCACTTTGGACACTATTGTTCAGATCGATGAGACACATCGAATGGTATATACGAGTAGCATGTGTAGCTGATGATGGCAGGCCTAATCTATAGTGTCGCCTTATATTTTTTAAACATTCATTAAAATAAAATTAGCGAGTTACAAATTATTGTTATAAATGCATTTTGCAACACCAGTTTAGATGTACCATTCAGTCGATCGGTATTTAAAAGATTTATAATAACAATGACAGAAATAGTAATCTCTCATCAACCCGATTTGATTTTCTTAAATGCCTGAATATTACACAAATAAAAAATTTGCTTCCGCAGGTTATATCGTACAATCATAAAATACTTTATAAAAATTATTGTCAGAAATGACATTGTTATAAAAATAAACCCTTATTTTTCTACAAAATAAATCGATCGTATGTACACGTACAGCCTTACATTATGCTCACTGTACTATAGTGAGACGCAAAGAGACGATTATCTTCATGACATCTGATAATAATAATAATATTATTGACATTCAAAATGTTGAGCAGATTACACCCATAATATCCGAAGCTATTGACCCAGAATCATAAAACTACTACTCTCATATATGATGCATCAGCTGAATGGAAACATACCTGTACGAGGTTTCCAGTATCCTACGAATGTGCTACTGCAAGTTTAAATTATCTCCCGAACTCTTGAATGAATGCTGCCTTTGCTGCCTAGAATGTTATTTGGTAAATTCATGATTGCTTCATGATGGCTTCCCACTATTAAGAGGGTTGCCAAAATTTCTTGCGCCTTTCACATATTTTGTATATGGGAGGTATCAGATTAGACAAATAAATAATATTTAGTAACAGATAAGTTTGATGTGTTATTTTTTCTCACGAATACAGTTTTAAGTTATCTATCGGTAGGTATTGATTAAATTGTAAAATTTTCTACCATAAGCGCAGATATGTGCCTATGACAGTAAATATTTAGGTAAGCTATAGCGAATTATAGGTTGTAAGCTATGCTATATACAGTTCTCTTGGAAGCACATGTACCCCCACCCTAACTTTCATAAGCTCCTTTTAGTAAATTAGTGTAAATTGCTTTTGTATCAAAAACATTTAAAATAATAAAAGATTATAATTTGTAATTTTTTATTTCAAATTTATTACTTGCTTGTTAAAACAAATTTACGATTTAAGTTGATTTTTAAATTTATTTATGACCTCATTTGTCAAATACTATAAACATTCAATAGCCCGAGAAAAAACATTTTAAGCGGAAGGTTGGTCTCAAAAGATATCAAATGCAGAGATAACATCCGCCTTTGGTATATTACAGTTACAGTACGCACCAAACTAAATTTGTTCAAAGTTATGATATTTTGTTTAACAAATTTAACAAATTCTTTCCGTACCGTTTCACTTTTGTTCAGTTCAGTGAGACTTTTTATTCATCTTTACTTATTTCATAAACAAATTTGGGTTAAATAAGAGATTCTGCAGAGATTTACCGTATCGATCGGACATTTTGCGACGATTGTCTAATGTTTAAATAATTGTCAAAAGTTAAATAAATAATTAATCGTATTGCCTGGGAGTTATTAATATAACTCAATTGCAATCATTTAAAAATTTTTAAATGATTTATAAAAGTTTAAATAATACTTGAATTTAAGCAACTTTAAATAAAAGATAGAGTTCCGGTGATTTCATCGTTTGTCCTGTTTTGGGTAACTAAGATTTCTGGGACAACGGTTAATTTGAAAAAAATTCAATTAGCCAGAAAAATGTTGGATTTGATCGCTTTCGTGCACATGACAAATTAAGGGCATTTTAGGTAAGCAGACAAGTTTTTCGACATAAGAAAACGTTTAACTATTAGCAAAGTTCCAGCTTAATATTTAAGCAGTTCAGCATTATGGTTTGTAGTCAACATTTTCACAATGCAGCCTCAAGTTGAATGAAATATTTTGTAAGCTTGGCTGTGAAATGAAGGAAATGTAATAACATTTCTGTTACGGTAAATTAAATCAAATATATTGTTCACTATTAATACTTTTTTTTAACAAATTGTAGATGTAGCCATACAATTCTCTAGTTATTATTTCTATTGGATTCAATGCGTTGAACCCCTTTTTAATTTCTTGGCAGAAATTATTTGAAACTGCTTTATTAAAAGGACTAATATTGTTTACAAATTTTCCATTATGATCCGTTAATGAAAACAACAAGGTTTAAATTTTAATAATTTTTTTTAAAGACAACATTTTGACGTTTAGGAACAGCAAATTTGTGTGTCGTTTTTGCCTTATATTGATATATTAAAAATTGATCATTATCAATTCTTTCCAAATAGTGAGCGGATATGTATATAACATCATTTTAATTACGATTATTTACATACAATCTGGTGGCGCCTATAGTGGAGTAACGCTAAGCAAAAAAAGTGCGTTATCTCGGAACCGGTCCAAACTACTTCGATTTGAATAATTTTTTTTCAAGTCTTGTAAATATAAAATACTAAAACCTTTACAAACCAGAAATTGACGCTCAGAACGGGAAATGTGGTGAAACTCGAATAACCTAAAATCACAACCAAGTGGTCCCGCACCGGTTGCTCGACCATCTCAGAACAGGACAATTTTTGGTGTGTTATCACATATATGTATTGGTAGTTCGAAGGCACTATTAATTTATTTTTATTCATTTTGGTTTAAATACGGCAGCCATATTTGTTTCGTGGTGCACGACGTTTCTTGCAGTTTTCTATGTAAACGAAAATCTTGATATCGCAAGAACAGTTGGTCGTAGAAAGTCGCGGTAATAACCATTGCATTGTTCACATTTCGAACTACATTTGTTGTTCTAAACATAAATTTTATAAGATGCTTCCTTATGGGCACAAATTAAGTTCGAAGTTTAACGCTTTTTTTGCATAATTTCGGCTTTTTAGAGTGTCATATTTCCAGACAATGGTGAAGTATCAGCGCTTATTCTTTTTAAAAAAGTACACAGTTAGGGATAGTTTATGTTTAAAATATTTCAAATCTGAAACTTCATTATTTTGGTATTTATGGGCTTTTGAAATTCTCGTTTTCTTCGTTTTTGCGCAACTTTGGACCTCAACATCTCTTATGGTCATGGATGGATGTTCTTTATATTACGTACATATGAAGCAATATGATGGTAAACTGTGGTAAAAATTTTAACTTTGTTATTATCGTGAGGACAGAGTTATGCTCAGTTGAAAACTGTAAATATATTTCATTTCCATTATTTAAAAAAAATTATTCAAATCTAAGTAGTTTGGACCGGTTCCAAGATAAAAACGTAAGGTTACTCCACTACTAATACAATTTTCTAAAATAATTATTATACCTTCTTAAATCTGAAATCATCATTCCCGCGTCATGCTTTTTGACAACCTAGTTCGATATATTTTGAATTATAGTAAAATAATAAGAACTAAATATATGGATGTTTATTTATTTATTATATTTGTTTTAATTTATTGGAATACTTTCTTAACAAGACGTGGCAGAAGATAATAAGAAATATTTGTATTTTCCCCGGGAAAATTTATTCTAGAATAGTACTCCAAAGCATAAAAGGTAGTTATGATACTAACACCAAAACCATAAGAATACAGCAGTTGTATATTTCCCAAAGCTTTAGGTTTAATTCTAATGCCTGTCATTACAAAAACTACTCCCCCAAAAAACATTACAAATAACACCGGCAGAAAGAATCTCCATGAGAAACTAGCTATGTATTCATGAACGGCAGCCGACAAAAAGAACGCCATAAATTTAGCAGAATGTTTACTATTAGGTGTAACATATTCATAGAAATCCTTGTAAACATAGGTATATATCCAATCATGTGTTACAATATTCCATGTTCTGAAGTACCTCTCAGGAGCACTAGAAATCCACCAATCCTATAGACACTTACCTTTAAACAAGTCTTAACTACTACTATCAAAATCCTTACCTTATAAAATAATCGGTCTGAAAATCGTAACAGCTCTGCAAAAAGATTTGACCATGCATGAAATAGCATATAATCCAGAATTGGCAAAATTAAGAGGCTAGGACCTGTATTTGATAAAATAATCATAATAATATCTTTCCATCCAAATGGTTTTCGTTCAAAATTTTCAAATCTCGATATGTAGAACCTTTCTATCAAAAGACTTGACATGAGTAGAGTTCCTAAAAATTCTAAAAAACAAGTAACTACGAATTTCCATCGGATAGTTTTATTCCTAAATTAAAAAAATAGAATATAGAAACAAACTAATATTCCTATTTTGTTCAACACTTACCGTGGGTAATCATCTTGATAAACTAGAGTAGGAGCAAATAGAAAGTATAGGAATTTTCCAAAAGCAGGACAGATTATTTTAGAGTGATTGTTCGAATTATTTAATACCCTTGGTGCATTACTTCTCGTAAAGGCATAACCTTTCATCAAAAGTCTAACCTGAAACAAGCTTAAAACTAAAACTGAGCGTTAAACTTATTTGAATGTTTTTCACTAAACTACGTTATCAATTGAATGGCAAAGTATTCTAATATTCTTGGTAGATCCACGTATCAAATTTGGCATAATAAAATTAATCTTTTCGTAACATCCTGTATCGCTATGCTTTTGTGTTATATTGTATAGTTTGTAAGGGGATTTTTGCATTCTCCCTACCTTTAGTTGCCCTTCCGAACCTTTTCGAAAGTATTTCCTGTTTTGATAATTTGTTTCGTTAACTTTAAAAAATGTGTTAGTGACATCGCATTTTGAATTATGTATTCCGTTTGGAGAATTTATTAAAATAGTATATTTCGTAACAAGTGTCGAAAGTAACAAATATCACGCGAGTGTTTATAATAGATATACGAGTGCGTAGCGAAGCGGAGCACGAGTAGATCTATTATAAACACGAGCGCAGATATTTGACTTTCGAACGAGTTACGAACACTATTTTTTAGACGACTGTAACACAATAAAAAAAATAGTGAAAGACTGAAAATTGAAATTATTAACCAGGACCTATTCAACTTAAATGAGCGTACTCTGCAACCCTCAAAACAAGCAATTTATTTCCTGTATAGACGCATATGACGTATTTAAGACGATAAAAAGTTACTAATACGATAAGAAATTACTAGTATGATAAAAAAGTCACTAAATAATGACATTTGTAATTATTAATCAGCTTCTATTCAACTTAAATCGTTCTCTGCATCTCTCAAAACAAGCAGGTTTGATCTGTTGCATAGGTACTTTCTCGTCACATTTTTATTTGTCATTACCTATTATGTTCTGTGCTGTAGGTATTTATTTCTCTTTTGCTTGAAAAATACAACAAAGTGGGATAAAAAGAAATAAAATCATCATGTTAACATATGAGCGAAAAAATTAGTTTAGTTTAGTCGGAAGTGGTACCTACCTGTGTTGCTTCTTGTGGTTTGTAAAAAGATTCCTGAAGGTAAGTTAATTTAGGTATTAATTTATATTAAAGTACTTGCAGTTTGTGGGTTAGGTTTATTATTATTTTGTGTTATTAACAATATTAATAGTAATTTGATTGTTACTACACTTATAAAAATTTACAGGATGGCGCGAGTCATGTAAATTTTGTTCAGAAACTGTTGAAACATGGGAAGGTGGATTCTCTGGTGTCACAAAAGAAGAACCATAAGCTGTTGGAATTGGTGAACTTCTCGAACAAGATGCAATTGGTGAACTTCTCGAACAAGATGGAATTGGTGAACGTCTCGAGCAAGACGGAATTGGCAAACCTCTCAAGGAAGATGGAATTGCTGGTGTTGTTGATTCATTGACAGAATTCAAGATCGTATTGGCAACTTTAAGTTTGTTCTGCAATGAATCATCAATATAGCTTTCGGCAATTGGTGTTGATTGCCAGCCACCATGGCGTTTTAGTGTGGTAATATCGCCACCAGCATCCACCAAAATTGTAGCCGAAGAACGTCTATAACAATGACCTGTGTACATTTGTGGTTCTTTTAGACCCAAGTAAGTGGCAATTTGTTTTGGAACACTTCCAATTTTATTGATGCCCACAGGTTGTTTGGTGCAACGATTTTTTTGATAATTCACGAAGAATCGTCGTTCAGTTAAGTTTGCGGGTCTGAGAGCGGCATACTTTTTATATATTGTATAAAAATTTCCTGTTACTGTGAATATTCTTTGTTTTTTTGTTTTCGTGTCTGGTATTCTTATAAGTACTGCAGAATTGAGATCTTCTATATCATCTATTTTCAAAGTCAGTAATTCTTGTTTCCGGCAAGCCCCACTAATTCCAATTATTAAAATTACCTGTGTAAAGAAAATAAAGAGATTGTTAACCTATTTACGTGTTTTATTGTAGACTTACTTTTTGCAGCAAATAAGTACTGTCAGGGGCTTGATTAATAAATTTATTTATTTCTTCTGCTGTCAGGGTCTTTGATTTCTTAGGCTTGTAGCCTGCCGATTTACGTTTCAGGAGTGCTTTTAGTTTCATATATGAAGCAATATTTATATTTTGGTTGACGAGTAGCGTCGTTCTGAGCATTGAATATTGGACCCACAGCGTGGTTGGACAAATTTTATTGGATAAAACTCCAAAATACGCCAGAAGAGTATTCTCAGAAAATGATGTTACAATACCTTGTTCTTTTCGCCACTCCATGAATTGGTTGTATGCATAGTCATACCTCTGTTTGGATTTTACAGGGAGCAATTCTAATGTGGCTTCTTTTGCCGCTTCCAAAACTGTAGGCGGTGTACAAGTCAACTCTTCTTCACTATCACTCATTATTATTTGGCTTGAGAGATGAAATGCATGAAATGTCAAATTGACCTATTTACCTGCTTGATTTTTTGAAATAATTATAATTATTCCTGCATAAACACACAGGCACTAAGGCGTATCTAAGACGACAGAAAGTTACTAACACGATAAAAAAATTACTAATACGATAAAAAAATTACTAATACGATAAAAAATTACTAATATGATAAAAAAGTCACTAAATGATATTCGGAACTTTCATACATAAATTGTAGTGCCGAAACTGTCTGTTTCGTAAACAGTCGTCTAAAAAGGCATTTTTGTGGATTAAATTTATTTTCTTGTGGTGTATGCCATTTGTTTGGAATGCTTCAAGGATTTTTGAGGTTAGGAACACATTCTGTAAGGTTTATAATTGTTGTATTCTACTACGTTCATTTCTTATAGTTGTGATTTCTATACAGGGATAATTTTTTGTATGCCGTCATTTCTGATTCTGAAGCGGTTTAACACTACTTCAAGGCCTCCTACCAGCGAAGATATTATTTGATGCATACCATGTGCATATTTGATAATTCCTTTTTCTCTTGTTGATCTTCTGAGCTATTCACTTTTTTTATTATCCGGTTGCTTGCTGTTCCTTCAGCAGCATTCCTTCCGATACGATACCTGGAGGACTGCTACAATCAACAACAACTGAAGAAAGTAACGGTATCATAACTTTCACGTAATTAAGCTCCTGCATACGTCAAACTATTACATCAAGCAATCTCAGTTACGGCAATGTAAATTAATTAATAATAATACGACATTAAATAGTTTTTCTGATTTAAATAGTGTTTCCTCGGTGTGTCACACACTGCAATTTGTATATAAAAATTTTGTTAGAATCATTAGAGTGTGTCCGTATAATTTGCTTCATGAAGTGTATTAACTAATTACTACCTACTTATTATTATTAATTGAACAATATAAGTGAATCGCAGTCGCGATAACTTAACGTATAATCTTTTGTGACCCTAGTTTAATATTTGTGCTTATGCAAGATTAGAGTAATAAGTATTTAAGACTACATCGATTTCAAGTAATTAGCGACAATGAACTCGTTCTAAACCTATGAAATATAGTTTTCTACGTTTTTTTTAATTTTTGATTTGTTGTAGGCCTGAATTATCAAAGTAAAAATTGACATTCAATTTTTGATACTTTAGAACTTAGAGACATTTCGTATTTACGTCAACAATTTGTCGGATAGAATTTTCCAGAAAGTGCAATTTAATGATCTGAATATTTTCTGGTTCAAATACAATTAGTTTCATTTTGTGACATAAAAGTATGAAGTATATTTTGAAATAAGGAATAACCAACTCAGGTGGAGTTGGTAAAAGTTAGTATATTTATCTCATTTGGCATGATAATTCAAAGCATGCCTTCTTTTCGGATAAGGAAATAGAATCGTAGGTCAATGCGATGTTTGATACGTTAGAAATACCTATGAGAGTCGAATTTTAGATTAGTTTAAATTCTAAGGGGGTTGATCATATAAAAAAGCAATCAGTTCCAAGATACTGAGGATGTTTTGGTATACTGAATCCTCTCCCAACAAATAAACCGATTTCGGATTCATTTTCATGCTTGTGCGTCACGACGCCGCATCTGTTTTAAGTTGAAATAATGAATAATGAATTAACTTTCATTCGTTCAGTTTTACCATCTCAATGTATATCTATGTGTAAATAATTAGTGTAAATAAAATATCGATTTATGATTAATCAATAGTTTCATATAAATATAAGTGCCCCAATCCTAATATCATAAAAGCAAAGGAATTATTCAACCGTTGTAACAATTTTTCTTTCAAGGTTTTTCCCCAGTTCAATTTCACTTAATGATTAACCTAAAATTTTTCTTTCTTAAAACGCTTTTTTCCAGTGTGTTTATCATATTTTTGACATTCCAAATATGGTAGGTTAGGTTAGGTTAGGTTAGGCTACCTCATTGGTGAATTCAGCTTTATCTCGGTTTTCTTGAACTTTTTGATACGATAATCACATTTATCCTTTTAAAAGGTGTGTTGTAATTTGACTTGCAAATAGAGTGTTTGCTTCATTCCAGTTTTAGGAAATTTTTGATAATTTCTCTCTTTATGAGTCTATGGAATTTAGTGCAATTCCTAGTGATCAGTTTTTCACAGTGGTGATTGATATCACAGGAATGCAACTTTTGGTCTTTTAAGCTCTACTGCAAGGAATACCTTTCAATACAAATATAACAAGATAATAATAATAATAAATCGCCTTTATTTTCCCAAAAAGAAACATACATTTCAATTAAAAATTAAACATTCATATTTAAGTTAAATCAAATAAATGAATTAAAGAGAAAAGAATCAAAATATAGAATATGTGTGAGGTGTGAGGATTCCTGGCGAAATCTAGCCAAAGGCTACTCTATTTAACCTGGAAACCCCACGAACCCAAGCTATAAATTTTAATATAATTAATGTATAGTGCAAAAAAAATAATGAAATATATAAAATACACAAAAATAGACTAAAATCTGAATTTCAGGTATTTATTACCAATTGTATTGTTAGTTAAAGTTATACAATTAGAATTGTATAACTTTACCGCATTATACGTAAAACCTCTACGATATAAAGAAGTTCTGTGTTTCGGTATAGTGAACAGATCAGTATGTCTTGTATTACAAAGTGTATAGTAGACCTAGGTAACAATTCAGAACGAAGGGATGTAGTCGGATCTTTTAATGTTAGCAGAGTGTGTGTGAAAGTTCCCAATTGATATTGTTAATGATTTTCCATTCTCATCCAACCAAGCTCCTTAATTTTAAGCGAAACATGATCAAATCGACGTAAATTGAAAATAAATCGACAACACCAATTTTGTACTTTTTGAATACGATATTTATCAATTGTGCCAAAACAAGAATTGTAAATAAAGCTGCAATAGTTAAAATGTGATAAAACTAAGGTTTCAGATAGCATCTTTCTTTGATTAAAGGTTAAAACATCTCGGTTGGCATACAATAATTTTAAGGAAGAATAAGCCTTCTGCAACAGTTTTGAAACATGCTGCTGAAAACGTAGTTTAGTGTCTAAAATAACCCCTAAATTCTTGGCTGAATCAATTACATGTAACATCTCATTATTAATTTTCAAATTATGTTCGTTCTTCACCGATATGACTTGATTAATATTACCGAATATAAGTAAGTGGGATTTGTTAGTATTAAGCTTTAAATTAAGTTCAAAAGCAAGTCTATTGATTGTATCAAGGTCTTTGTTGATGTTTTCATAAGCCTCGGTTCTTTCCAAAAAATTAAACGATTTATAAATTTGCGTATCGTCAGCATACGCTTGTATTTTACAATATTCTAGAGATTTTAAAATTTCAGCAGTATAAATAATGAATAACAGCGGGCCTAACACAGAGCCTTGAGGCACACCAGACATAATCGAAAAAGAATTAGAAAATTGATTATCATTCCTTATTGTTAACGTTCTATCTGATAAATAAGAATTAATCAAATTAACCGCTGCGTTCTCAAATCCGTAGTATTTTAATTTTGCACATATTAGTGCATGATTAACAGTATCGAATGCTTTAGAAAAATCTAGTAAAATCAATGCCGTAATTTGTTTTTTATCGAGAGCGTTAATAACATCATTTGTAACAGTAGCAAGGGAATCAGCAGTACTAAAACCAGATTGACACTGCGGCAACAAAGAATTTTTACTAAAGAACTCGTACATCTGTCTATATAGAATCTTTTCAAAAATTTTAGATACACAAGGCAAAATACTAATTATATTCTTAAATCAGAATAAGTCTTTGGATTTGGGATTTTTGGCAAAGGTACACCTATTGCTTCCTTCCAAGCTATTGGAAAATAGTCAGTTTCAATACAACAGTTAAAAATATGAACAATAAATTTAATTATAAACGGACTGCAGTATTTCAGCATAACAAGGGAAATGGTATCCGTACCTAGAGCATTAGATGTTAAGTTATATAAAATCTTATTAACTTCTTCTATTGATGTTAATGAAAAAGTGAAGGAGTTATCAATTGGACTAATATTGTTTTGATAATTATGTATTTGGGTATTGAAATTACTGTTAATTTGATAAAATGTGCTAAAATAATTACCAATAGAATTAGGATTAGATAGGTTGGATGGTATATCACAAGATTTAGAGAATCGAATATTCATGTCAGTTAAGGTCGACCATACTTTACGAGTATCTTTGTTCATAGAAAGTGTATTTAGATATGCTCTTTTCTCCCGACGAACAGAAGCAACAGTAAAATTTCTAAGCTCTTTATACTGATTCCAGTCAGAGGAGAGTTTAGTGCGCTTAAATTTTCTCAGAGCTCTGTCACGCTCCCTCATAATTGCCTTTAAATTATCCGTCAACCAAGGTGCTTTAGGTTTAGTAACTCGCACATATTTTATTGGTGCGTGCACATCGAAGACCGACAAAATAAAGGCCATGGGCATGGAGACTTTATTATCAATATCCGATTCATAAACTATGTCATTCCAAGGTAAAGATTCTAAATCTAATAAAAACAATTCACGATTGAAATTTTTGAAACTTCTCGTTTGTATTAATTTAGGTTTGAATTTATATAAAGGAATGTCTAAGTTACAATATGTTGCTTGATGATCAGATATATCATCAGCAATCATGGTACCACAACTGCTAACCATATATCGGTTACTTACAAAAATCGGATCCAGAAGTGTACTACTTGTTCTAGTTATTCGTGTAGCTTCGTTTATAATTTGTACTAAGCCGTATGAATCTCAACAAGAACTAACCGGATTTTGAACATTAAAGAAATCTACGTTATAATCACCAAGGCTTATGAATTCATCAACAGTAGGAACTAAAAATGAACATATATCGTCGAGACAAGCTACAAAATCATTTAAGTTAGTCTTTGGTGGTCTATAAATTGTCCCGATTATAATATTTTTAGAATGAATTTTAATTTTAAGAAATAAAGAATCAATAGCATCAAGAATTGGAAAATCAAACGATAATACCTCACAATTGTGTTCTCACATAACAAGCAGCTCCACCACCTCTACCATCCCGATCTCTGCGAAATAATTGATATCCTGGTATAAGAACAGCTTCTGTAACTACATCAGCTGAAGGCCAGTTTTCTGTAATACCAAACACATCAAACTGATTGGTAATTAATAATTCATTGAGAATTAAATCCTGTAAAAAGTGACCTTACATTCAAATGTCCGATCTTCATATCAGCCCACCTAAAATGAAGTAAAATAAGTATGAATAAAGAAATATAACATAAACGTCTTGGGGTGGTCCCTTGATGTAGAACTAAAAGTAATCAGTAAGCAAGATTATCTCTGTATTGGAATAATCCATTAAATATAATAGATAAGTTTCTAAATTAAAAATCCGAGGTGAAACATTACAGGCAAATTTGACAGAATTAAAATAAAGATTAGATAATTACATTTAAGTAAACTAAAAGAATAGATAACATAAACTGTTAATACTGAAATTGTAACTTAACTCTAATGAACCATAATTGTACATCTGCAATTTTAACGTAATAAACTGAATTGTATAATAATTAATAATAATTGAATTGTGGAATAAACAGAATGTTGAATTATCATTTTATATCCACAATTTTAACGTAATAAACATATTTAAACATATTTAGTATTTAAGCAAATTTAATCCCTGAAGTAGTATTTCCTTGCATACATTTATTTATGTAGGATAAATAAAGACAAATAAATCAAAAATGATAACATGGAAACCGCCATGATAAATTTAAAAACCATTTATTATGTACATATAGACATAAAAAGGATATGTCTTCATTGCACAGTACTGCAAATGTTCTCTAACTCTGTCATAGAATTGATAGCAATCTTCTTATTATGGTTGAAGACAAAGATAACTCCATCAGTAGACCATATGTTGTTACGGCCAAACCGCTCAATAGCACAATTAAGGATATTAAGCCTTGTTCTTGTTAAATCTTCTTTAACTATAATAGAAGTACCTTTAAATTTTCTTTTATTAGAAAAAACTAGCTTCCGGTAACGATAACTAGTGAATTTTATAAGTATCGGGCGTGGTTTATTATTATTCATTTTGATAGCACCTACACGGTGGCAACTATCAATGTGTTCTATTGTAATTTGTATTTCTAAGTTGTTATTGATATTATCCATTACCAGCTTATCTACATCTTCATTTTTTACTTCACTAATTCCGTAAACACGCAGGCTGTTTCGCCTGGTGTATTGCTCCAGTTTATCAATTTTATTTGACATATCAATATTTTCCTTTTAAAGTTTGTCTATACGTATTTTGAAATTATCACATAAATTGAACAATTGATCGAATTTATCATTCAACTTTTCCACAAGAGGTGATAATCCACCCGTGTCTATTGTTTAAAGCTGATGAAAATTTATTTCATATACTGATTCACTGCTGTGCAGTGTAGCAGTGTAGACGTTTCGTACTCGCCGCGGGTTGTTTCACAATTTACAATAGTCCCAAGATGCCTGACACTCGATCTTCTTCTGAAGATGCAACGGTGACAAGACTGGTGGAGAAAATTTTATCTTGTCCGCTATACATTGATACGCTAGTTAGCAAACTTAAAACCGAAATTATAAGCAGCCTAAAGCAAGAAAACAAGGGGCTTACCTAAGAGGTGCAGTCACTAAAATCCGAGATTAGGAATTTAAAGAAGGCCAACGATGATATGGAGCAGTACACCCGGAGAAATAGCATACGGATTTTCGGCTTAGCAGAAACTAATTGTGAAGATACCGCAGAAGTAGTCTGTTCTCTTATTAAAAGTAAGCTAGATGTCCAAGTTTCTCCACAACACATCGATGCTTGCCACCGTTTAAAGGGAAGAGAAGGTATGCATAGACCAATTATCGTTAAATTTATCAGTCGCCTAACAAAACAAACCATATGTACTAAAAAGAAGCTATTAAAAGGCACCAAAATCATTATAAAAGAAGATCTAACTTGGAGAAGAAACCAACTGTTACAACAAGCTTCTAAAAAAGTTGAGATTAGGAATACATGGAGTAGGGATGGGAAAATATTCATAAAAATTAATAATCTAATTAAAATAATTCAATCCGAAGAGGACATAGATATTTTTTCTGAAACCTTTGCAGTACAGAAATAAAACTACCTTGTAAAATAGCGCTTGGTAATTCTTTTATCTTCGAGCGCTTTTAAAGTTTTTGTAGGTACATTGTAGGTGCAATTTATTATTATTTTCCATTTGTTGCTACGATTTTTATTTTGTGTTACTTTAAATGTTATTTAATAATTCCTCTAAATTTACACATGAACTATTAATAACTCATATCAATATTTGTTCATTAAATGCAAAATTAACCCGACTAAATGGATTTGTGCAGACTTATAAGCCAGATTTGCTCTGCATTTCCGAAAGCTGGCTGAAACCAAATATACCTACCCGTACAGTGAACTTAGCTAACTATAAATTTTTTAGACAGGACAGATTAGACAGACATGGAGGGGGTGTTGGATTATACGTCAAAAATAATCTACAATGTAAGGTAGTGCAAGTAGATGACTCTATTGAACAACTATGGGTACAAATAAATTGCTTAAATCAGACTTTTATAATAGGTGTTGTCTATAATCCGCATTGATTTTTTTTTCTGATTTTATAAGTAATTTGCATAACTCATTACTTGAAGTTAGTGGCTACTCAGAAAATATTGTTGTGGGAGGTGATTTTAACATTGATATGAGTAAGATGGAACCGGCAACAGTAGAGTTGATGTCATTATGTGAAAATTTCGAATTAACACAAAACATGCAGGAACCAACAAGATTGGATTCGCTCATAGACTTGTTTTTGTCGGCTCACACTGTTCTTATTACAAAATCTGGGGTATTTGCAGATGCCAAACTATCTGATCATGATACGATATACTGTACGCTGAAGGCAATTAATCGTAAACCTGCGCCATTCATAAAATCATACCGCTGTTTTCGGAATTTTGATATTAACGTTTTCAACAATGATCTTTTAGCTATAAATTGGGATGATATATACATTTGTCCTGATATAGATACGAAAGTACAATTTTTAACTGAAAATTTACAAGAACTCTTCAACAAGCATGCACCTTTTCGACAAGCTAAAATATCTAAGCTTCCTGCACCGTGGTTAAACGATAATATTAAATTTCTTATAAAAATGCGGGAATATGCTTATAAAACTTACAAGCGTAGCAAAACTGATGCTAACCGCCATCAATATAATCAACTAAAAAATCAAGTAACAAGTGAATGCCGTAAAGCTAAAAAACAGCATTTTAAAGACCTCTCTCTTACAAACCAAACCAATTTAATCTGGAAAAGCCTCAAAAACAATATTTTAATCAACAATAATAAATCGGATCTGCCGGAAAATATTTCGGATGTTAACAATATAAATGATTTCTTTATTAATTCTGTTCCTAAACTAGACCGAAATAACCGAAATTTATCAGACTTTTATAAGAATAACGTAAAATCGGACCAAGTATTGCGTTTCCATCATGTGCTGGAAGATGAGATACTTAAATGCATTAAAAGTATAAAGACTAATGCCGCCGGCCATGGTGGAATAACAATACGCATGGTACAACTGTGCTTGCCTCGACTTCTCCCTAATGTGACGCATGTAATTAATTTCTGTATTATAAATTCAGTCTATCCATCTAACTGGAAAAAAGCCTACATACTTCCGTTAAACAAAGTGAAAAATCCAGAAGAATTTAAAGATTTACGTCCTATATCAATTCTTCCAATTTTCTCTAAAATTTTAGAAAAGATTATTAATACTCAACTAAGAGACTTTCTGGAAACAAATCATCTACTGCCTGAAACACAGTCTGGGTTTAAGCGAGGCCACAGTTGTGCAAGTGCACTGCTTAAGGTTACTGACGATTTGCTAAGAACTTATGATGATAAAATGGCTTCAGTTGTTGTGTTATTAGATTTTTCAAAGGCTTTTGATACAGTTAGCCATGAATTATTGATATCTATATTACATTATTGCGGACTTCAGAAGAAGCCACGAATTTCTTTAGAAACTTTTTGGTAAATGGTCAGCAAGCAGTTATATACAAAAACCATACGTCCCGATATCTATATGTTACCTCCGGGGTCCCTCAAGGGTCGGTGCTTAGCCCTACGCTTTTTTCTATATATACGTCTAACTTTCAATCGCATCTTCGATATGCTAATTCCCAGTTTTACGCTGACGATACTCAACTATATTTATCTTTCCGGTGGTCAGATGTAGGAGACGCTTGCAGAAAAATAAACGCTGACTTGCGTGTATTGTCAGAAGTCGTTTCGGAGCATTGTCTAAAATTAAATCCGAATAAAACTAAGGTAATATTAATATGCAGCCCTTACATCTATGAATCACTCACAAGAGAGATTAATATAGAGATAGACGGAGTAAATGTGGAAATGCATAAAGAAGTAAAAAATCTCGGACTAATTATAGATAAAGATTTACGTTTCAAATCTCACATCAACAATGCAATTAAAAAAGGATTTTATAATCTCCGCATCATCTATCAGAATGGAGAATTTTTAGATATCCGTGTAAAAAAGATGCTTTGTGATGCTTTAGTTCTGCCTCATTTAAATTACGGGGATATAATATATGGATCATGTATAGATCAGAAAGATGTTCATAGAATACAGCGGTTACAGAATGCTTGTTTGCGGTTAATTTATGGCATTCCCAGGACAGTGTATCGCATATCGGATAAATAGGTAACTGCGGGATGGTTAAATATGTCCAATAGACGTCGTCTGCACACTAACATCTGTTATTATAAAATTTTAATCTCCAAAAGTCCACGGTAATTATATAACAAAATTAGCTTTCGAACGGATGTACATCACCTAAATCTACGATTCCGGGGCCTTATAACTATCCCACCACATAGAACAAACATGTTCAAACGATTTTTCTCGTACACAATAGCGACGTATCTTAATAAACTACCATATGATTACAGAGCAATGACTGTAACTAAACTGAAAAAAATCATTTTTTTGGAAATGTTCAGCAAACAGTAAATATACACATTTACATATATTTCAAGTTAATAGTTCATGTGCTTATTGAATAGCATATAATAGCACACTTAAGTCTACCTGTTTCGTTTCTTAACTTTAATTGTTCATTATTATATTATATTACTTAAATTTTTTTTAAGAGGTTAAGTGGTAGAGCAGCGTCAGTGTGAAGTGCTGATGCTGAACTTCGCCTCTTTCTACATCTATATTTATTTCTTTATAATTTTTCTTTTTTTGGGTAAATAAAGGCAATTATTATTATTATTATTATTATCATTTCATTTCAATTTCTTCTTGTTTCTCAGGTTAGTATCCTGGCTTCTATTACCGAGGGTGCACCGCACCCCTTGGGCTTATTCTTAAAATTAATTCTGTGGTGCTTTGTCCAATACTTTTCGCAGTATATGTGTTGTCCCTAATAGGACACTTTTCTGCAGACTTTGTATGAATTGAATTCCCGGTACTTCCTTAATATAAGTGTTAAATTTGTTGGATATGGCGCCTAGTGCCCCTATGACAATAGGCACGATAGTTGTTTTGCAGTGCCACATCCTCTCTATTTCTATGGCTAGATCTCTGTATTTTAACAGTTTTTCCGCCTCTTTGTCCCTAATTCGACGATCTCCCGGTACTGCAACGTCTATGATATAGCATGTTTTGTTCTTTTTATTTTTTATTAAAATATCAAGCTTATTGGCACGAATCTCACGATCGGTTTGTATTTGCTGATTCCACATGATTACTGTATCATCTTACCAACTTAACGCCCGAACAGGGACGTTATTACAACCCAAAAATATAATAGCAACTACTGTACTTTCTATCAACAAATATTTTCTAGTCATTAAATACCATACTCTATCAAAGAATATGGAATATACCGGGCGTTTCATTAAAATCGACAAGTTTAATCTGTATTTCTAAAGGTCGGAAGCTTGAATTATTTCTAATAGCTCATAGTATTTCTATATTCCATTTCACTGTGTTTAAGTACTAGACAGATCATGTATGAGTGCGTCCAACGCAGTGCCTTAAAGCGCCGAACTAAAACCACAGCGTCAATAAGATGTCAGCTACTTAATATAATTTTTTGCTGCGCTTTACGTTGGTGGACGGGTTCAATATATTTCTTATGAGAATTGTAGATATTGTCGAAACTTAGAATTTGGATCAAGGTATATAAATAAAAGTACCTAAACTTACGTATCGAAAAACGTTTCAGAAGGGAGGGTTAGGCATCGTTAGATGCCGTTTATGAATCACCGCCTAGTAGGAGGTTCTGTATAATTATTTCTTTGTCTCACTTTGCATGTACAGTCGAGTGATTCAGTATAATCTTTGTACTTTCTAGTTAGATTTTATTTTGAAAATAAATTGTTGGGATTCTTCTGGATTGTTGTTCAGATACGACTATACCACTTTAAGCCTTTCTATGAAAATTCATAATGAAATAGTAACGATTTTGTTATAAAACTTCAATTACAAAATTTAAGAACGTACTTGTTCAACCAGAAGTCCTACTGAAGCTGCTACAGGTTGTTCTGCTATTATAACTGCTCCCGTAAAAATACACATAAACAATGGGATAAACAGAATAAATAAACCCAACCATAAAATATCCCATACTTTTAATTTTAAGGCTAAAACAAATTAATTTTAAATATCCTAAATTCAAGGTACACTGAAAGACAAATTAAATGAGACTCGTATAGGTATTCTAATTCAAATGAAACCGACGAATTTGATGAAATTTGAAAATAAATTGCATTAAAAATATTTCAGTTTAAGTTCGGTCCTGATATATTTAGGGAATCCAACAATCACCTGTGCGCGCAGCTGATTTTTTAAGTACCTATACGAGTCTCATTTAATTTGTCTTTAAGGTTACATGTAAACTTACATTTTTGTGTTTGTTGAATTCGAATTGTGGACCAGCATTTAAAACCAAAATAAATCATTAATATTTTTAAAAACATTGCAAGCCATATTAGTATAAAAAAATGAAAATTAGCGAATCCTTTCCGTATGAGATTAAAACCAAAGTTAATCCTGAAATCAATTTAAATGGAGTTTTCAATTTTTTTTAATTAAATATAATTGAGAAAATACACTTACTGTTGTTTATAGAAATAATCGTGAGCTGCTGTTTGTAAAAGTAAGGTAAGTAATATTGCCACTCCAATATTGTGAACTGTCCAAATGTGTTTATTTTCGAATAAATCGGTTAGCATTGAATTTCTAGCTTCGAACTTTTTAGCGGGTAGTTTTTCAGGTGTATCTATTCTAATTTAAATAATTCTAGTGCTATTTCTAAGAAAATATACAAAAAGAACATAAAAAGGTTGCACTTACAGTTTTTTAAGAGACACCAGCTTTTTCTTAGACTCTTCAGACATCATCATTTCATCTTGGACACCATTCCCATTCAAATCCTTTCTATCCTTTTTATTTATTTTTCTATTTGTGTAGGTATTTGTATTCCCTTGAATCATTGTGGGTAACCTGAATTAAAAAAGTTACTGATTACTGTCACCGCCGCACAGTGCGACATACAGTACCTTTAGCGGGTCAAAAATAATTTTTATAAATATGAAAAAGTATATTAACTTTATAATGTAAGAATGAATATTGATTATTTTATAACATTTTAATTACCAATAAGACAAATAACACAATTTATTGTATTCATTTTATGGTATATATGTACATAAGAGAAAATTTAAATATTAAATATCTATGACTTTTTAAAACAAACAATAAATATAATAGATTTAACCACAATTAAACTAACTATGTAAATTAAAATAAATAATTATTTTTAACTAGGGTTGCCAACTTTTGAAAGTAGGAAGTAAGGACACTCAAGAATTTCCAGGAACGTTATTTATTATATTCATTTACATAATAAAGGTTTTCCAATGCTATTTAAATGAAAACGAAACGTTAATGTAATAAACCGGCCAATGTCGTTAAAAGGGCTCATCATCAAAAACTAATTAATAATAAAAAAGAAACAAAAAAAGGATGATGAATGACATTCATTAAAGAAGCAAAAGGCATGGCCAGACAGCATGAACGACTGGAAGGAGCGCTGGATTTACGATTTCAAACCTCCGTTCTATTCCCCTATTATTTGTTTTAATAGATTATTTAATATATTTCAAAAACAATTTTTTATAATTATAATGTTTATAAAAAGAAATAACTTACAATTAAATACTAAATGGCATGCATAATCATTTAGTTTTATTTTTATTTACCATAAATACACATACAACATTTAAACAACAACTATAAAATTAAGGGCTCACTTTATATAATTATTGTCTTTTATAAATATTATATGCATAAAAAAGGTCTATGTATAAAATAAACAATTTATTAAAGAAACAAACAAAAAAGGATGATAAATTGGGTACATTCATTAAATAAGAAAAAGACATGAATAGACAGCATGGCCAACTGGAAGGCGCGCTGAATTTACGACTACAAAACCCCGGGTATGTTCCTGATTCGGGTAATTATTTTTTAAAGAAAATATTTAATATATTTCATAAATAAATTTTTTTTATAATTATAATATTTATAAAAAAGAATAATTACGTAAAACTATCCCTTAATTTTATGGTCGTTTGAACAATTACCGGAACTGAAAGTAGTACTCGGGATTTGTAATCCTAAGTTCAGTACACCTTCCAGTCGGCTATACTGTCTGTTCATGTGTTTTTGCTTGTTTAATGAATGTCATTTATCATTCTTTTTTGTTTGTTTTTTATTATTAATTACTTTTTCATGATGTTTTACAATTATTACTAATTAAGTACGTTTACTTATTAATTGTTTAATATTAATAAATCAACAATTAATATTAAATCATTTACGCATGCTATTTCTGGTATCACTGCCTGAGAAATCTCAGTTTCTCTGAATCTATCCATCTGCAAAATAATGTGTGGTGGGGGACTAGTTTGAGAGGTTCCCCTTACCGCTGACTCTTCAGCAGATGGTTCAGGACTGTTTGAATATAGCCTTAATGGTCAATCAGTATCATAATAAAAATAGAACTTCAACTGCGGCGTTTGACCTTTAATAATAATTAACGCCTGTCAGTTAATAATTAATAAGTCGTAGATTAGTTGTTAGGTTATGTGTTAGTTGAAGTTTATTAGATATTTAGTAAATATATGTACTATTGATTTCATAATGATCTAGGACAGCAAGGCTAACATGATGCGATTTTATTCTTTTTTTTCGATAAAATAATAAAAAATTGCATCATATTAGCCTTGCTGTCCTAGATCATTATGAAATCAATAGTACTTCTAGACAATTTTCAAGATTGGCTGTCATTAACGACATTGACCGATTTACTACATTATACTATATATAATACTTTTTCGTTATTTTCTGAACTTTTAACCATATTTTAATGGCTTTTAATAACAATAATGCACCAAATTACTTAACTTGATACAGCTCACAAAATGTAAAATTTTAAGTAAAATATTGAATCATTTTCGTTGATTGTCTTAAATAAGGACAAAACCCGTCCTTTCCTATAACAAGAAAGTACGAAGGACACAGTCTTAGAAATAAGGACTGTCCTTCCAAAAAAAAGGTCAGTTGGCAACCCTATTTTTAGCATAAGTACGTTAAATATACTGCTAAACATAAAATACTATAAAAACATTTCTCGACAAACAAAAATAATGTCCGAATTCTAACCTCAAAAACAAAAATCAAATACGCATTTATAAAATGTCATTAATTAAATATTTGTTTTATATTTTAAAACAATTTAAATTCAATCTTTCTTCTTTATTGGTATAAAGAAACTTCTGTATGTTCAGTAGCTCTTCTTGGTTAAAACAAGTAGGTACAACTTTAATGGATTCACTGTTTTAATAATATTAATAATACCCACTTTCTTTCAGATAAGTAAATCAGGAAAACACTTCATACCAAAGAACAGAATCTTCTTTGCAAAAATATATAACAGATAGAATAATTTATTACCATTACACACCATTTTATTAAAAGCAATACCAAATTAAGGGAATATGTTTTTAATTGATTTTCTTCATTACAACTTTATTTTGCAGCTTTACGATCTCTTCATTTAAACTAATCTATTATAACCCTCTTACCAAAATTTATAAATTTTGTTTCACTTGCATATTATTTGTTGTTTATACCTGTGATACGAAGTACATAAACAACTCCTTAACAACCAAGCAGGGACATAACCAGGGCGTTGTAATTCATAACGCCCGCTCATGGTTTACTTTGCAAAATAACGAGTATTTGTATGTAGTTTCTGGGCGTATTTGTATGTAGTCATCCACGAATTCTTTTGTGCCGAATTAATTGCCGACAAAAATTTCTTAGCTAAAATTAGCTAAAATAGCATTAGTGCTATTAGGATTTTTTTTGTTTTTATGTTGGTAACAACAACAAAAAACATTTGAATTTAAATCGTCATTTATCTGTTTGACTTTTGTAGATTTACTGTTATCCGACAAACATAAAAATTCCTAGTTTTATAAATATATAAACAACGCCCTTGGCAACGCCAACAATTATGAATTAATATATATTATGTAGTTAGGAGATCAAGCGATACTTGAAATCCAAGAAGATGTATAACGCCGAGGCGCCAGCCGAGGCGTTATAACATCTTCGAGGATTTAAAGAAGCTTGGTCTCCGTATTGCATAAGTTGTTTTATTTTATTTCGTATTTCAATCCTAATTTCTCCGTTTTAAAATCAATCCGAATTTATTGCATAAAGAAGCAAGTTGCCTTGTCTGTGTCATCATACGCGTAACTAAGGAGATAAAAAGCAGCATGCATGCATGCGTGTGGCTATAATGCAACATCAAATTATTTACGTTGCCAACAACAACGGATATCAAGAACGTCTTGAACTCCGGTGTCATTGACAACGGAGATCAAGATATACTTTATGTTACTAATTGTGGTATATAAACAATTGTTTGAAATACGAAATGAAATAAAACTAATTTTCTACTTATACATAATATTCTCGCGAAAAATAAAATTTTGTATGCACCACGAGCGTTACTAGATGATAATACCCTTCGGGCGACTTCCATGCCTCGGGCTGAAACATTGTCGCCCTCCTGGTATTTTATCATCATTCTAACACCCTTGGTACATAAATAACTATTATGTATATGCAAATTTTTCCTAAACAGAAAGTGCTTTCTGAATGTACTGTTTTCATGGCAATTATGGCTTCTTCTCTGCACTCTTATGTCAAATACTGTAACGGTATATTTTTATCAGTCCTGAACAAATGTAGTTTTGTCTACATATTTACTAAAAATCTTAAGTCTGGTTCTGCAAATTTACGTTCCTTTTAAAATGTAAACTTGTGCTAGCATTTGGTACAAACAACCCTATAAAAATTATTTTAAAAAGGTTGGTTTCAAATCCTCTTAGAATTATAAAAAGCATTTGGGCAATAAATTACTTCTTCCTGTATTTTATTTATATACGTGTATACTGGCTAAAATAGCTTCTTTGTTAAAATCCTGGAAATTATTAAATATGGCTCGTGATAAACCTAACTTTATGTCCGCTACGTGTTAAAAAAGTCTTTTTGGTTACTTGCATGTGCGTTTAAAAAATAACTTGAAGTGTCTGCTAGTTTTACAAAACAACATCTGCATGTACTATTCGTCCGCGAAAACACAAATTGCGTAGCATTTGGTTCTTTGGGGTCAAAATACAGTAGAAAAGTTAAGAAGATCTTCCCTATCGACTCCACGTGGACTGTTTAACCCTGATTCGTTTAAGCCAAAACACGCGACTCTTTGATTGGTCTATGTAGATCTGCACCCTCCGAATTATAATAATATAACCTTCAGTTTTAAAAAAGACGCGACAGTTCCGTTCAGTTGCTGGTCCGAGACACTTCAGTTTTAAGTTTTGATACAGTACAGATTACAAAAGATTACAAAATTTGTAATCTTTCTATATTTTATTTTTTCTTTGTGAAATGAAAGTAAATATGATTTTAAAGTTAATTAAAACCAGTAAGACAGAACCATTTAATTATGACAGTTTTTATTCATACCTTCATTAAACTAAAATTTTGATTTTGTTAAAATTAACTAATATTTTGCACTAAATTTATATCGGTCTGATTTCATTTTCTGATTAGTGATTTTAGACAGATTTATTAGATTCATTTGATCTATTCGATCTATTTAATTATGGTTATTAAGCTTCATAATCAGATGGCGCCCTTCTTGTGTATGTTTTTGTGTTTTTGAAACCTTTATCCATATCTTTATAAATTAGATAACTGCAGAACCAATACTTTCGACCTGAAATTAAAATTTGTAAGATAGAGCTAAATCTCAAGCCGTGGTAATCTTGTGCATCTTTTAACGTAAGTATAATTTTTATTATTTATTTTAGTTAGGCTAAAAACGTTCGTTTCAATACATAATACTGCTACTAGATAGATATAATTAATTACTTCAATAAATGAAAGTTTATTATTATTATTAGCTATTCATTTTGTTTGTTACTCTTAAAATGGTGTACTATCTTGTTAATAAATAGGTGATATATAATTATTTTATTATTATTGTTTACAATTACGTCAACAGCAACACAAGCATATGACATATGAACGAACCATGTAGGTTTACTGCACTTAATCACGTGATGCCTCTAGAAGTCTAGACTGGACAGTACCACTCAAACAGCGGTGGATTGCGCATAGCGTCTTTATGGTCTTATGATGAATATGTTAATTTAATAATATTATTAAAGTTAAATTAGGGCGCACCTAGTTTGATATTATTATAGCTTCAGTTTCTCAAGTATTAAGTTTTAACTAACGTGTTATATTTGTCAAGTCTTAATTTACCGTTCGTATCGCTAGGTTAACATTAGTGTTCCATACTGTTATTAAGGTATTATCTGCAAAACAATTTATATCAGACATTTAAGTTGCGTGTCTACATAATTGGTATAAATTATAAATAATAAAGGACCTAAAATATACCCTTGCGGCACCAACAGATTGCATTGTCTTCTGGATGAATTGACTTCATTAAACCTGGTAATATGATGTCTATTAGTTAAATAACTTAAATAACTTTCGAAATCACCTATTATTGGTTGAACTCTTATTTCCGTATTTTTCCATTTTTCTTAATTAAGATATCCCTATCAATTGTTTTAAATGCTTTTTTTAAGTTCAAAAAGACCGACAATATTTTCTTATTTTTATTCATTTGTTTCTTCCATTTTGCTGAGATTTACTTGTTATAAGCAACTTATAACTATTTTTTGCATTTCGGTAATTTTCCTACTTTATTTCATTACCTGTTAATCTAGCTATCTGACACAGTTACTCTTAGTGACTTAGAAATTTGAGTTTTGGCATATAAATACCTCTTGTTTTGCTGACGCATTGTTATGATTTCATATGGCATTAAACTAGTAACGCAGTTTTGTAAATGTTCTTGCAATTCAGCCATTACGTCAACGTTTGCATTTTAATTTCCGTGTATGTTTTTTTGACCTGATTGTTCTGGTTTCGAAATACCTAGTAAAATTATGATTTTGAAAATGAAGTGCAATAAAGGTCACTAACAAGTGGTCACTAATTTTAGGAGATTGGAGTACTATTGCTTCTAAATTGTGATCATTGGTAATCACATAATCTATTAAAGATTTACTGTCCTTAACCCATCTTGTTGCCGATTTCACAATTTGTTTCATATCAAAAAAATGAATAATATTTTTTTGCTTATTGCTACTAGATGTTACATTAAACCAATTAATATTAAAGTCTCCAATTATTACATGTCTTTCATTATTGGATAAATTTCGTTCGTTAGTTCACAGCAATTTTCAAAGAATTCTAGGAATTCACTGTGTTTAAGGAATGATACAATATAGTATATATGCCAAATGGGAGACCGTTGGTAACCCTTACATTCATTATCCGCGCGAATATTGTAATATTTAAATATAAAACCCGAATATCTAAATTTCGAATGTTGTATATAATAGTTAGTTATGTGCTGTGTATAGAAAAGCGCAGAACGTTTTATTTTCTCTTACACATATTATTTCAACCATTTGAGATAACTTGGTTCACTTTAGAATAATATAGGACAGTGGCAGTGCTTATCTTGCTTAAATTAAAGTATCTTTAAGAGGCACTCAACAGAAAACTACACAAATTACTGGAATCACTCAACAGCCTGTCTATTTTGTATCAACGAATGCACCCAAAGTAGGCGCTAAACTACACAAATTGCTGGAATCACTCAACGACACTGACTCACTCAGCGTCATCGGCATATCCTCAACGCTCGGCCAGGAGAAGTCGCTCAACTTTGTAACGGTATTACATACTTGGTTGACGAATTTAAATTGTAACTCTGTATTATATCTCATTTTTTACAATAAACTCATACAAACTTCTATTACAATATTTTAAATTTATTCCTTGCCTATTAAAATAAATATAAAATTCAGCTAATTCTCGGATTTATTTATGATCCCATTTGACGAATAGAGACTGTATTTCGTCTCAGTTACCCTTGTGATAAAAATTTACTACTCTGCAAATTACATTTTTTCTCTTGAGATAAACACGTTGTCTTCTAACAATCCGTTTAAGTCGAGATAAAACTATTAAATGTGAGAGACAAAGCTGTTTATTTTACCTTTAATTTAACAATTTAATAAATCTTGTGAATTTTATAATTAATTATTTTATTTTATAATTATGGAGCTTCACGAAGTAAGATTCGAGACAATAAACTCTGTTTATTTATCATAGGTGGACCGTGACATCAGCATAATGCTGCACAAGTTTCGATACATTTCACTTTCTTCGTTCAATCCATACTCAGGGATGTTTTTTTTCTCTTGTGAAATTCAAAACGTGGGAAGATTAAGTGGTTGGTTGTAAAGGTGACACGCGAACTACCGCAAAGATTTACCATACCGTTCGGAGATTGACGGGGTGGTTTGCTTCGGGATTTCTAAGTCCATTTTGTGGCGACTATTAAAGTCTGTTTGAAGTTTAAAATAATTGTTAAAAGTTAAACAAATTCGTCTAAGGATTATTAATCTAATTCAATTGTCATCCTTTAAACTATTTTTGAAGATTAAATAGTAGTTAGATTGGATCGCAAATTACTAAGCGGTCAACTAAACTCTGCGAGTTACGCGGATGCCCTATTTTTCGAATTTTCATTTAAGTGAGTAACAATAATTCGCAATAAGTAATTATTATTCGTAATACGGTATTATATATATTATTAAATTCTACTTATAATTAAAGTTGTGTTTTAACACTTACACAATGTTTTCTGCCAGCTTATTCTTGTGATACTAATTGTTAGATCATAACTATCTTCAATGTATGCTTTTGTAAAACAATAAAAACCAATAGACCTTGATTATAACTTATTACAAATAAAGAGAAAATCGTATGCAATTTGAACTGTTTTCCTTCACATATCAATTTACAATAGATTACAATTAGCTGTTTTTAACTGCTTTTATAAAACGATATTTTCTTTTTATCAAACAATTATTTTCTTTTTTGTCGGTTTAGTGTCTACTTACTTAAAATGCAAATGCTGTAAAGATTGTGGCTTTAATGAGCATTTTATGTACTACAAGTACACTATCTAAGCTATTAGTAAAATTGCTCTGCTATATTATAATGTTCCGGTTTCGTCTTTGAACCACAAGAATGCGTTTGTGTATTGTGGTGTCATTGTTCTAAATTACCATGAATGTAAACATTCGACGAAGTAGGTAATTTCCTAATGCACGTAAATATAAATAAAGCTAAACTCTAACCCATTTATGTAGAATGAAACTGAGAGGTCGAATCTGGTGATCTATTGGTCATAAATGTGACCTATTTTAAACGTATACCCATTTTACGTTGACTGATTATTAGCAATTATCACTTTTGCCTTTTATTGTGTTTGGAAACTTTCTAAAGCGCTATAAACGTAAGTACCATATAAAAACAGCTATTATGCCTCACCTTTTTAAAATAGGAATTTCTTTTTAAGTTGTTTGAAGACGAGCGCTACAACATTGAACATATAAAGAATTAATTGCCTAAAGATTTATGAGAACGCGTCTAATGTGTGAAATATGGTGACAAGTGAAATTACTGGTTTTTATATGTCTACATATAACGGTTGTCTGTCTGTAAATGTTAATTTTAAAAATCTTTACAGGTAATTGAAAATTGAACATGGCGTTGTCATCGATGACAACCTGAAGTGTGAATCGTGAATAGAATTAGGCTGAAGGTACTGGTAGGTAGTCGTGAGTTTAACTCACGACTCACTAGTAAAGTTTTTTATTGAATGACTTCCTATGGTGATTTATTTCATTGTAAATAAACGGTCGCTATATTTTTAATTCTAAATGATTTATGAAGAAATGCGTTGGTTTTGAACTTAAAAAGCTGTCAATTACTATTTAGTATTCTTATCGAATACCTATGCATTCGAAATCTCTAAATTTCATTTTTAAACAAAGAAATTTTAAAGACTTCCATAAACAGATTGAAAGTTCTCAATAGTAAACAAAAACAGAAAAAAATAGTTACTGTTAAGAATTAAAGGTCACTACAGACTGACAGAAGGAGTCATCGGATAAGAGATACTTCTGGGAAATAAAATTAAAAGTTTCACAAATTGATGTATGCCTGTCAATTGTTTCCACATACATATAAATGTCAACTTACTATCAAAAGTAAGAGATAATAACAAACTTGTGAAATCTTTCATAAATTATTTTAATTTTATTTCATTATTTTATTTGGTTATTGAGTTTCACCAAGTAAGGTTGGAAACAATAAATGCTAAGGGATACCTTTATTTATCAATCATACTTCTCAAAATAAAATAGAGTTAGGTGTATTTATTAAGCAATGCGTTTCTTAGATAAAGATCCTAGATAATTAAGGTCTCTTAAGTTGGCTCAGCCAAAATAGCACAACACAACAAGAAATATATAATGATTTAGTGCTAATTAATTGCTATTTAATTGCGCTAAATAAAAAATTATTGCTATGTTTTTTTAAAAGAAACCATGGCTGAGCTGGCAAAAACCGTGTGCTCAACCGAAAAAACAAGGAAATACATATTTTTTGATTTAGTGAGAATTAATTGCTAATTAATTGCAAATTAATTGCGCTAAATAAAAATGTATAGCTCTTATTTTAAAAAAAAATCATCTTCTAGATTTTACTGCTCCAATATCATCAGTTACAGTCCTTAAGTTCTTTTAATGTATGACTTAATACTTGCACTAATTGCCCTACATTATTGTTATACTACTTGTAGTGGTAATATTCTAGTTCTGATGTAAGAATTTATCGGGGTAAATTAAAGAAATTCTCTTCTAATAATAAAAAAAGGCAACACCGTTACCGAAATACATTTTGGTCGTGGTCAAATACAATGTGTGGTTGGGAGACACCGTTTAAAATAGTGTAAATCTGTAAATTTCCTTCTACAAACAACACAAATTTATCAACAGCTTTTATACCAGAATGAATAGTCAGGAGACTCTTTCTTAACAATTAACAATCTCCTAAATCTTACATTATAATCAACACAAACTAAAACTAATTCCTAATATAAACTGGGTAGTACTGACCCGTAATGTCAGTAGTCAGTGACGTCGCTCATATGCACGTAAAGTTTCTTCCCTAGACATTGATTACTGCATCGAAGGAACGACCATACAACGTGCTACTCAGATAAACTATTTAGTTGTATGGTTTGATACGAGATTTTCATTTCAAAAGCAGATTGCCAAAGCTTGTTCTTGCGAAACTTTAAATGCTTAGAGATTCAGTTGTACTTGAACCATTTTCTTCTCTTTTGTAAGAAACACACTAGAATCTACCGCAATTATTTGGTATTCATCTCATGTATCTGAAGAACTTTGCATCGAAAGAATACAACGGAAACTTTTAAAATATTTATCATTTAAGAAGACTGTCACTTTCTTTGCACGCATCACTGACTATGATTTATTAAGTGAACATAATATTGATTCCCTTCGGACTAGATGTAAGAGTTAAGGAAATACAGGATTGATTTAAGATTTAATTAAAAAGACTATTAGCACAAATATAAAAATCTTAGAGCGACTGCAAACAACCTATTATCGATCTCGGCTCTTTTTATTCTGAAAGCTCTATTGCTGTATTAAAAGCGTTATTGCAATTATTAAGAACTATAGACGCAAAGATCGTGGAGCAAAGAAATTTGAGATACTGAATGCGGTTAATGATAATGAGTAAGTATTTTAATATTAAAGTAAGAATATGTAGCAACTGTTCTGGTTTTTCAAAATATTCACCTTTACATTTTTATGAACTTATTCATTCTACCAAATCATTTTTCAAATGTCCGAGCCCATTGTATTATTAAATGCATCTGCAGCTTCTTCAGGAGTGTCAAACTGTACTCTGCAGAATTTGCGTTTGACTGTAAGGAACAAGAAGAAAGCGTACAGTGTTAAATCTAAATTGTAAAATGGGTGTCTAAATAGTTCGACTCCAGCGACCCGTTCTTTAAAAACGTTTGAGAAACAGTGTGGAATGATGCACCTAATGGTGCATGATTAACTAGTTCACACGTCTTGTTTTTTCTTTGAGATTCATCTAAAGTTTTTGTTAGGTTTTTTTACGGTCAGTGTAATTTGTACTAAAATTGATCATCAGTAAATACCACCTTGTCATTTTCTTTTGTTTTTACTTTTATTGGAAAGTATAAGTGCATATAAAATATACTATCGTAAAAGAATTAATTTATTGCCACCTTGATAAACTTTTGCTAAGGAAGTTATTGTTATGTCTTAACAGCAGGGACTGGAATCCTTTACAAATATAGGTTCCGGTTCTTGGAAATTCAAAATAAGGGTTTCGGTTCCGGTTCCAGTTTTAATTTTCTAAACATTAAGGTACCGGTTCCGGTTCCAGGATCTTTTTTAGGTTCCATAAGGATTCCAGAAGCAAAAGTAATGACGTCACATTTTATGTTGGTATATAGCTCCAAATATTTCCAAACAAATATGACATTGATAACTGGCAGTGGATGTATGTTAGGTTAAAGTATTGTTTATAACATGGGTGATAAATATATTTGCTCTTCGGTCTTTCAACTCTTTACTCTGAAAGCTCGATTGCTATAGTTACAATTATTTACAACAATGGATACCATAGAAATGGAGCTCTTGGAGTAAACAGATGTGAAATACCGAACGCGGCTAATATTGTAGATTTTTTCAAAAAGAAATTTGTTTGGAAATATTCAGGGCTACCAACATAAAATGTGACGTAACACTTGTCTAGTCAATTCACTATTTATTGGTCAATTAGTAGTGGAAGTGGACCTAGTATCAACATCAACTCAGTACGAAATGATTATTGGTCTGGAGAATGTTGAACTATTTTTTTTATTTACCAGTAGAACCGAAATGTGGAACCGAAAAATACCGGTTCTTTCGAAAATTTATTACGGTTCGGATTCTCATCTTAACATTAACACGGATTTTACTAAGGGTTCCGATACCGGTTTCGGTTCCATAAAAGTAATCGGTTCCGGTTCCGATTCTTTTAGCTTCCTGTTCCAGTCTCTGCTTAACAGTGATCAAGGTTAAAAGTGTTTGAGAAATTGCAAACTAGTGTTTTGCCACTTGCTAACAAACATCCAAACCGTAGCAACCGCCGGTGATACAGCTGCAATACCTCTTGACATGGTATTAATAACATTTTCGCAATATCCACGAGTGAAACATGTGTAAATTGTTCTTAATTGGGAATTAAGCTCGTTAATTAATTAAAATCTGCCTTAAGATTTAATCGAATTGGGAATTCGATAAAATCAACTGTCAATGCAGTAGATGTACTTTTTTGGCAGAGCTCGTAATTTACATAAGAAAAAAAATACATATGGGTCATTCCTTCTGAACTCAACTACCGGCTAGGTCCAGAAATTAGCGCAACTTAGAAAGGCCAGCAGGGACTCATTTTAAAGCTTGAGATCTATACTTTCGAATGTCACATATCTCCTATATGAAATAATTTATATTTGACCCCTAAAACAGAGTAATATTTAGCGATAATAGGCATATGTTTACTTTTGGAAATTTAAAAATGTACGTCATTGTGAACTGTAACGCTCTATGTTTAGAAAATATAATTAATTAAATTATTAAATAGGATGTCTAATTAAAATAATTTCTGTAAATAAAATGTAAATAACGCTAAACAGGTGTTTTTTTAATAATGAAAGTGCATATATTTATTAAAAATTTCTAATAAACGCATATTTCATGATTTTTAAGTGCGTGCATATTTAAGTGCATATTTCACATTTTTATAGTGCATAAGTGCATGCATATTTCAGCATTTTTAAGTGCATACAAATCCTATACCTATTTATAACTATTATAACCTACTATTTTAACTAAGTGGAAAGTAAATTTGATAGGCACAAGAAAATAAAGTAAAATTTAATGAAGACGAATCTAAAATTATGCTAGTCGCATGAAAACGGTCTCCCAAAAACGTTGGAATATATGTACAAGTGCGAACCATTGGAGTATGTAGAGAAATATTTAAATTTTCTAGATCATAGATTTTCATTCGACAATCTCATACACATACAGTATGTTTCAGCAAATTGTAGTAAATTAATACCTGGATGTGTATTAATTTACTGCATTTCTCTGAAACATCGACAAGAATTTCATGCAGATCAAGGCAGCCGGAACCTAAGAATCATCTACAAAGGTGCAATCCAACCCATTATGACATATGGAGTAACGGCCTGGAACAGTCTTAGAAAAGCAAATGAATATAGTAAGGTCAAAAGAATATAAAAAATGATGAATAGAGAAATATTGAAGACGTACAGTATCCTATTGGGAATTACACCAATAGTTTGAAACAAGAAAACTCCTTCCAATATTTCAAATATTAAAATTTTGTAATTTTAATTTTTAACAAAATTGTAATTGTTTTTTTCCTACACATACACACCTTACCTAATCTAAATCTTTTCCAATCCTTGGGATAATGGAATATTCGAAAGGTTTTTGAAAAGTTCAATTATGTTTGTGACTTTGGGTTTTATTAAACATATAATTCGTTAAATATGTTTTTCTTTTTACCCCCTTTTAGTTAAACCCAATTTTATCGATTTTTTATCCTATGGTTGATACCTTACTAATAATTCAAATCATGTTAAAAATGGTGTTTCAGGTTTGGATACAAGCATACAAGTTTCTAAGTAATGAATATCGTATATTTCCTATTAATTTTAATGTGGATCTGTGTAAGGAAGTCAACGTGGATCGTTTTGGCGTACTAGAATCGTATAGAGAAGTTCGGCGAATGTGGAGCTGCGATGCCCTTTTAAAAAGGTAAATCTTGGTTTTACATACATAAACAACTACCAATGTATTTTCAGGGTTACTATTCTTTGCGTAACGCCCTTTTTGAATTTTACCAAGTTTCCACCACATGTACCGGCGGGTCAGTATATGCTTGACGTGAAACTGTTTGATAGCGAGAATTTTATAGCGGACATCAATGTAGAATCTGTTGTTGAATATATTATGAAAAAATGGGAGTACTAATGCCTGCAAACCCTATGGATTCTTGCTACTTGAATTAATAAAATGTTCTACAGTATTTGTATGTCTTATGTTCAATAAAACTTAACTCTGCTTAAAAAATGCATAGATGAAAATTTAATTCCAAGATTTTTACAAAAAAAGTTTAACAATATTACTTTTCAAAATTCGAATAATCAAAAATTTGCAAATATTTATCAAACTTTTATTAATAAAACTATTACAATACTGATCAAAGATTTTGATGAAAAATTAAATTTTCTCAAACAAAAAATTAAAAAAAAACTATAAAAAATATATAGAAAAAAAAACACTCCTCAAGATATAATATTTTCTTTTTTAACTATAATAACCAAAAATACCTACAAATTAAAAGAAAAAGCAACTCAAAAACATTTAAAAAGTCCATCAATTAAAAGAGAAAAAAACAATAAACAATCAAAACATTAACTTTCCTACTCAAACAAATTTACCAAATACAAACTGGATAGAAAATTTAACTACCTTACAAATACCAAAAAAAAATACAAAAAGTATTAGAATTAGACCCTAACTTTAACATTTTTGATTCAAATGAAAATATAATAGTAAATATTGAACATGATATTATTAACTATAGCAACGCTTTTTTCTGCACGGTAATTCAACAATAAAAAAACTAAATAATAATAATTATACTTACGTTAAAAGATGCTCAAGATTACCACGGCTTGAGATTTAGCTCTATCTTACAAATTTTAATTCCAGGTCGTAGGTATTGGTTCTGCAGTTGTCTAATTTATAAAGGGATGGATAAAGGTTTCAAAACACAAAAACATACTCTAGAAGGGCGCCATCTGATTATGAAGCTTAATAACAATAATTAAATAGATCAAATAAATCTAATGAATCTGTCTGAAATCACTAATCAGAAAATGAAATCAGACCGATATAAATTTAGTGCAAAATGTTAGTTAATTTCAACAAAGTCAAAAATTTAGTTTAATAATGATATGAATAAAAACTTTCATAATTATATGGTTCAGTCTTACTGGTTTTAATTAACTTTAAAATCATATTTATTTTAGAAAACACAAAGAAAAATAGGATATAAAAAGATTACAAATTTTGAACTCAAAAGTTCAAGAAATAATTCCCTACCTAAGAGCTCTTGACTAATAAAATTTTATTGAATAAAAATTGTATACTAAATTACGTGTAAATGAGAAACAAACTGTAAAAATATTACAAAGTTCTAACGAAAATTCACATAAATATTTAACATTAAAAAAATTACATAATTCACAGTACCTGTAGTTGTCAATAATTCGCAAGCCAAATTAACGCTAAGTTGCACAAGAATGACTCCTGCACGCACCAAAATAATTACTGCAGGACGAATGGAGAAACTGGAATGTTCGTCGAACCCTCGTAATGCCTGTAGGTGGTGAACTATTATTCCTGAATTTACCCAAAATAAAATAACTGAATGCAACCATAAACTTCCATAAGATTTGGTTATTAAATTAATCTTTATAACCATCGCAAATGTTCGCTGTTTTTCTTTAAAACAACTCACTTATTATTTAAAACTGAACTAAATTTATAAGGCACATAACTCAGATTCCATTTGTGATCGAAATTTCGAACACTGAAGATAAAGCCTGTAGTTATTAATTTTTTATCGTTATTTCGGTACGAGAATTATTTAAACGATATACGATGCGGTAAACTGTATTAAAGCTACTACACTTTTAATAGGAAAAACTAGATTTCCCATTCTTCAAAAACACAAACATCAGGAAAAATATTTAACTGCATAACGGTACTCTTATTAACCGCAAATTCTTAATTAATATTTGGAAACTAATTACACAACGGTATGTTTATTAACTGTAAATTTTTAAATAACAAGGCACGGCATCCGATACCGGCCATTGTTTATCAACTGTACTGTATCGAAACTTAAACTGAAGGCAAGTGTCATGTCTTTTTAAAAACTGAAGGTTATATTATTATAATTCGGAGGGTGCAAATCAGCATAGACCAATCGAAAAGACGCCTGCCCAAAATTGAACAAATCAGAACTAATGTAGTACACGTGGAGTCGATAGGGAAGATTTTCTTCATTTCGTTACTATATTTTGACCCTAAAGAACTAAGTACTACGCATTTTGTATTCCAGCGGACGAATAGTGTAATGCAGATGTATCGAAACTTAAACTGAAGGCAAGTGTCGTGTCTTTTTAAAAACTGAAGGTTATATTATTATAATTCGGAGGGTGCAGCAATCCATTCACTATACGGTGTAACACATTTACATTTGATAAGAATGAAATCACATTTATCAGGCAACAAGTTAATAGTATGACGATGTATGAGCAACCCCTGTTCTGTACATGTGGAATTTTGTATATTTATAAGTTTACCATTTTTTAACAAATAATGGACTTCTACACCTGCACACGAAGTGTGTCGATAATCGTTTTCACTACGTACAACCACAGTGTTCGATAGTTTAGCTCTTTCGATTAACAACCCGGTATTGTGCGTTTTATAACGCGAAAATTTAATTTCACCCTTATCTGTTGTTTCAAGAACCCAGTAATGTTGCCAACCCACTTTGATTGAACCCATTTTTGTAACTGACGGTAAGCGACTGATGTGACTATTTAAACTATACCCCCACCACTTTTAAAACGTGTATTATAGATACCCTCTCTATACTCTTCTTTCAAAACTGGAGCGATTACATTTCCCACGTAGCTTATTCGTCTCTGAAATCGTACCCTATCCCTTGCTATTATCTCCCATTGACTTCTGCGTGCTTGACGATGTGCATACTCCCATGTTAACATGTAATGCATTTTGTTTTTACTTTCATCAAATGTCACTAAACCACCCATTTAATCCGTCCTCTATTAAGTCATATGCAAAGTCCCTTAGATGTTGCGCAATGAGCTTTTTTACCAAACACTCATCACAAATCACACCTCTAATGAAGTCTTGACACAACTGCACGCCTTTTCTATATCGTTGTGCTAACTCTTGACAATATTCTGGACTGAATATCTCCGTACCATGAACAGCTTCGTGTGCCGCATCCTCCTCTAGCGCTTCTAATTCACACCGTAGTTTCACCACAGCATTCAGTTTATCAATAGCTTTGCTTGATACGTCTTCACTGTTACGCGTCTCCATTGTATTTCACTACGTTACACCTAGACCATGTGTTCTTATATTCACCCGCCCCCCACCCTTTCCCCTCTTCATTCTTCCATTACGCAATACACCTTTTGACTTCCACATCCACTATTACCTTTTCTGGTAGATAATGCACAACTTCTAGCATTCCAAACACGTTCGGGATTTGCATCTTCATTAATGGTTCCAATATGTTTGTGATGTTCACTATGCAGTCACCCGGCGTGTCTACAACACCATCTATTATGCTATGGTAGAAATTGAAAAAATCCAAACCCTTCAGAAGGTTTAATCGATATGTTAGTAACGGTATTAACTGCCACAGCTCATATAAGGACTCCCACGCTAAATACAATTCATCATCTCCTGCATCAGTTATCTTTATGATTTTTGTTTTATCGTAATTTCTGTTAACACGCTCAAACGAGATAGTTTTTGTACCCATTTTCAAAGGAACCCCGACCTCTTCTCCTGCTTTAAAGTATTTATTAATGACTCCTTCATTGGTTATTAACGCGTTCCACTCCGTTTCATCAAACAGCATGCACTGATTCTTTACTCCAGCTACTTTTATTACAGGAGTGAATCCCAAATGAGCACATAATCCAACAAATACAACTTTACTTTTTGATTTGTTTAAATAAAACACTGATTGATTCACTAGCGGTGCCCATTTAGCATCCTTAGGAAGCTCGTTTGGAACCATCAACTGCTTTTCTAGAGCTTGCGCTTTCGCATTCTCAATTGATTTAGCGAGGCTTTCCATTGTAACACTGCACTGTACACTGCAACTGCAAACGCTTTACTCTTCCCATACATGCAACCTACTATATATATATATATATCTAAAGCTTGACCTTGAATGGTGTTTGATGACCTTGAAGAGTGGTCTTGAGTTCAAGGTCAAAACATTGTTGCCATACTGATGGCCTTGAGAATGCGGTGTTGACATATTGATGACCTTGAGAATGCGTTGTTGCCATATTGATGGCCTTGAGAATGCGGTGTTGACATATTGATGACCTTGAGAATGCGTTGTTGCCATATTGATGGCCTTGAGAATGCGGTGTTGCCATATTGTTGACCTTGGGAATGCGGTGTTGCCACGTTTACGTGACAGAGATAGATTCAAGGTCACCATGTGTTAGAGAGAGATAGGTTCAAGGTCAAGGTCAGGAATGGGGGGTGGTTCCAGAACTCTCAATTTTTTCCCTACTTCTAACCAATTATGGAAGATCATTAATGAAATAGGAAATTCACAAAAAGAGAAGAAAACAGTAGACTGTATCAAGGATACCAGTGATAATGAAATAATCAATCCAAAAGACATAGCAGACTACTTTAACTATACATTCATTAAAATGGGCGAAACACTGGCAAGAAACATAACATCTGACCCTAATTATCAACCTCTGACGCAAACATTACATAACAGTTTCGTTTTGCTCAGAACTGACAAAAATGAAATCAAAAACACAATTTCACAACTTAAGTGTAAGAAATCTCCTGGAAATGATAACATTCGACCCGAAGTATTAAAGCAAATCTCAAAATACATTGAAGAACCACTAGCATATGCATTCAATAAATGCATAGACAGCGGAGTATGGCCAACTACCTTCAAAAAGAATATTGTAATACCTGTATTTAAAAAGGGTGATACTACTCTCCCTACCAACTACCGAACTATCTCCTTAATACCTTCTCTGTCAAAAGTCTTCGAAAAGCTAATCGAAAACCGTCTCCAAAATTTTTTAAGTAAACACAACTTGCTTTAACCACAACAATATGGATTCAGAAGACAAAGATCAACTGAAGATGCTATACTGGAACTTACAAAAAAGATCTATAGTGCTCTGGATAACAGTAAACCTTGTTTATGTATATTCTTAGATCTTTCAAAGGCCTTCGACACAGTCAGCCATAGCTTACTACTTGAAACGCTAGAACAAATTGGTATAAGAGGAGTAGTACGACAATTTTTTAAAAGTTACTTATCAGGTAGATCTCAATTTGTAAAAAATAACAAAACAGATAGTGAAACAATGGAGATAAAGTATGGTGTTCCACAAGGATCAGTTTTAGGACCCGTACTGTTTAATGTGTATATAAACGGCCTTTTCTCTGTTGAGAGTAAAGGAGAAATAATGGGATTCGCTGACGATACTGCCATTTTCTAGTCTGAGGACACGTGGCAAACCTTAAAAGAAACAGTAGAATCAGATTTCCCAAAAATCAAAGATTGGCTAAATTATAGACTATTGACATTAAATGTGGACAAAACTCACTACCTACCCTTCCACTGCAATTCATCTTCAGCACCTTCTTTCAACACATTACATTTTTCCACGAATATCCTAAAGTATACAATTAAATCAGTCACCAATACCAAGTACCTGGGAATATATTTTGACCAATATATGAGGTGGGATATCCACATTCAATTTACTTGTAATAAACTACGAATGATGTTGCCAAGATTTCGATTCCTTACCACGATTTTGACTTACAAGCAGCTAAAACTCCTTTATCAAGCACTGGTTGAAAGTCACCTCCGATACGGACTTATAGGATAGGGTGGTGCCTTAAAGACACACCTGAATTCTTTAGAGGTTATCCAGAAAAGACTTTTGAAAACAATCCTGAAAAAAGATTACACGTACTCATCTAATTTACTTTTCAAAGAAGCAAATGTATTCAATATACGACAACTTTATTTTTTCAAAGTTGTTTCTCTATACCACAAGAAGAAACATTTTCATCTACAGAGACATACGTACAACACCCGACAAAGACTTCATACGGTACCTCAAATGCAGAAATCAATTGGTCAACGCTCGTACATTTACCTTGCTCCAAAGTTTTACAATATAATTCCTGAAAGCATAAAAGTGATCACTAATATACATCAATTTAATCCAGCATTAAAGCAATTTGTATCTGAACAGCAATTGGTGTGTAATGCATTTCACTAAGAAGATCCAGACAACATGATGCGCATGCTTCGTTTTAAAGCCTTATTTTTTTATTATTATTTATTATCAATTTAAGTATGTTACCTTAAAGAAAAAAAAAGCAAAAAATAAGTATTTATAGTGATATAATTATTAATAATATTAAATATTAATATAATAATTAAGTAGTTTTTTTACAAGTAATAAGATTTATAAGTAAATTACTAAAAAGAAAATATGTATATTGTTTAAGCATATAGTATATACCTAAATATAGTATTAGATGTATACATAGTAGAGTTAGTTTACAAATACTTTTATCATTCTTTTCCCTCGAAACAAGCGTCAACTCGCTTATCGAGTATTTAATATTTATTATTTTTAGTAGATTTAATCTTCAGTGAAGAAAATGTATGTATGTTATATTATCTATAATAAATATTATTATTATTATTATTATTATTATATATGCATTGCGCATGCAGTCCTATGTTTACAGTAACGCCATAAAACTTGAATTTTTGGAGAGTAACTTCATCATTATGTAGTGGCAAACCTGTTTTTTACTGTCAGATATGCGCTCTTGCGATTTCAACTAACAATTATTACAAAAATCAAAATAAATCGATCACTTAAAATCATGCTGACATAGCATTACGTTTATTTACTAACTAATCTTATTTTAAACTACAAAAGATGTTGAAATGTTTGCCTTCTTCAATGCACAGTGCAAAACGTCTGTTCATGTTATCAAACACTTTCTGTAGAAGGTGAGGTGTAACGTTATCACATTCTTTCACAACTTTTGTTGTAAATCTTCTAGAGTATATGCAGCGGTGTCTTAAGAATGGTGTTTAACCATGAGCCACATAGGGTCGGGCATTATCCTGCTGAAAGTAACCGTATTGCAGTTCCTTGTCGATCGATCAAGTCGATGGACTTGATCGATAAACCAATTCAGAATGGTGTTCTAGTATCTTTTGGTAGTGATAGCCTCTTCAAAAAAATGAGACCGACCAATATCCTTCGCAAAAGAGCTAGTCAAATGACGCTTTTGTGCCAATTTGGCATTTGAGATGTTACTGTTATGTTCTTATAAGATACCCTTCGACAACGTTCATTAATATAAAAGACGAGAAAAAACAATTTTCATAGCTATGAAGGACTACCATGAACCTACGAGCCTTGAATTATGGAGTAATCATGCAAACTATTAATCTATCGAGACTGGCTAAACCTAAGGGCTAAACAATTGGGACGCACCTATACTTTCGGATTAAAAATCGCACTTTTTATCATGCAAAATAAGGCAGATATGAGCATTTAGAAAAATCTTAATAACGACGTTTCTACCAATACAACCGGGGCGTCGTCGTCGGCGTCGGAGTGGCGATGTTCTGTCTAATGCATTCCTGACTGGTAGCAACTACGTCATCACCCCACAGGACAACATGTTTACAAGCGTTTCCCTTGTAACGATATGTATTTTAAACAGACCATTTTGACAAATCAATTTCTTTTATTTTTGACTATTTATAACCTGCTAAATAAAATAAAATACTACATAAATAACCCAAATACACCTCAATGACTTAAGGGGGCCTCTAACGGCCATCATGTAGGGCATGTGAAAGAGGAGATCTGTAACGAAAAAAAAAGATTTTTACACACCCATTGTTGAGGTATGTTAATGAGATATTTTATAATATCGCAGTAATATTGCACAATTTTTTTAATATTGCATAAATATTATAGAAATATTGGTTTTAATTGCAACATAAATATTGAAAAATATTACACCCAGTGCAGTCAAATTAAAAAATAGCGTAGGAAAGTTCAGTTGAAGTCATTGGATTTTTACATAAGTCTTCCTTGAGGGCTGTTAAATAACCTCCTAAAAGCCACCGCCTGTAGGTGGTGAGCTCGAAGAGATAATGAGGGTTAACCACGCACGTTTGAAAGTCCATTGGTTCTCCTTTCCAAAAGGACCATACTTATCATGGTTATTATACAGGGTATGGTTTTATCAGCTCTTAATGTGAATACTGCATGTTATTTAAATCTCCGAAAATACGCTATATCATTTCTGGATAAACCGGAAGTGGGCAAAAAACGGCTACTCAGAAAAAACTTAAAAACTAAGAAGCAGACTGGCGAACATCGCATTACATTATCTCAGTTAGTTCAAAAGCTATATAGGTATATAAAGAGTCAAAATATAACGGGACACTCGGTATAATTCCACATGAATACAACACAACATTATTACTTATGTTAACCAAAACAAAAAAAAATATACACAAAAAATGATGTTACCAAGGCTGTACGTGTTAAAAATCTATATACCGAAGTATGAATTTTTCCTGCTTTCCGTACTGTGTAACTCCAAAACTGTTAATTATAGAGCATTGTAGCCACAGAGACTTTTGATCAGAATAATGTAAACTAACACGTATCACAATTTCAGCTAATTTGACCAGTATCCAATATCCGTAAGAAACGCGTGGGGTTCTTTGCACAACGGCACTCATTAGGCTTGGTGCGGGCCCTTTACACAATATCCCGCAATCTGCATCGGTTAATTATTTACTAATATTGTTAATGCTAGTTGTTAGGCTAATTCTTATGCATTTTCTGCTTATTACATGCTTATTAAAAATAATTATTAAGATTGTTTGATTAAAAAAGTAAAAATTCTAATAAAACGAACAAATATAACACCTTTATTCCTCATCAGAAATTTAAAATCCTGTATTAGGATAGCAGAAAAGGGTGAGGGTGGTTTGCTGCTCTCCTGATAGCTACATTTACATATTGGTTGCACCCGTATGTAGTAGACATTCATGACACAATCTGTAATATCATCATTAATAGTGCTACTAGTTAACAGATGGCGTCCAGTTGTTACAAATTTCAAAAATGTATTTTAAGTTATTTTATAACAATTTAACAATAACAATTATAACAATAAATTGTACGAGCCTCAATAGATATTGCCACAGGAAACATATGCACTTCCTCTTAAAGCCAAAAGACAATTTGAATGTAAAATATGTAATTATAGATGTTCATTAAAAGGAAATCTCAAAAAACACATGCTTACTCACAGCGGCGAGAAGCCATTTAAATGTACTTTATGTTATTATAAATGTTCATTAAAAAGTATCCTCAATAGACACATGCTTACTCACAGTAGTGAGAAACCGTTTGAGTGTAATTTGTGTAGTTGCAGGTTTTTACGAAAAAATCATCTTGAACAACACCTGTTTATTCATGATACTGATAAACCATTTACGTGTAATCTATGTGATTATAGATGCTCACGAAAAGGTAGCCTAATGGTTTGAAACCGTTTGAATGTAAATTATGCAGTTATAAATTTTCATTGAAAAGTAAACTCAAAAGGCACATGTTTAGTCATAGTGGTGAGAAACCATTTGAATGCAGTTTATGTGGTCATAAATGTTCACAAAAAAACGATCTCAAAAGACATATTCTCATTCATGATAATAAGAAACCATTTGGATGTAGTTTATGTGATTATAGAAGTTCACAAAAAAGTAATCTTAAAGCACATGTGCTCACTCATAGTGGCGAGAAATCATTTCAATGTAATATATGTAATGTAAAATATTCAGCACAGTCCACTATCAAGAGACACTTGCTCACTCATAGTGGTGAGCAATCATTCGAGTGTTGTTTATGTGATTATAAATGTTCACAAAAGGGTAATCTTAAAAGACATATTTCTACTCACAATAGTGAGCTGCATTTGAATGTAATTTATGTAATAAATAAAGATTATTAAAAGTTTCACAGTTTTATTAAAATATACCTGACAATATTGTTTCGACAGCTATGCTGTCATTATCAAAGGTAATATAATTATAAACAAACACGTCGCTAAGGTAGATACAAAATAGGTAACTAGATAAAATAATAATAATAATAATAAAAATTAATAATAAAAATCATAATTAAACATCTAATACTTCCAGTAACGGAGAATTACTGAGCTCAAGTTGTTCATTCATTAAAGGTACCCTGAGTTTGTGTTTGTATATCTCAAAGGCTTCTAAAATGTCTAATTTGCGTTTGTTATTACAAAAATGTAGGAATTTAATATTATTTTGAGGAGTCATTGTGTGATTTTGTTCTAAAAGGTGTTTGGCGTAATTCGATTTTTCAGGATGTTTATTTTTGTAATGACGTACGTGTTCTTTATATCTTATGTCAAAATTTCGAAGTGTTTGTCCAATATATACCAAACTATAAAAAGAACAATTTAAACGGTAAATGCCCGATTTCATGATATCATGTGTTCTGTCTTTAGCATTAAATCAAAATGAAAAAGTGTTAGTGTTGGTTTTAAATGTTATTTTATAATTGTTGGTTTTTCTTAGTATATGTGCAATTTTTTCTGATATTTTGCCAAAATATGGTATAGATATGTAATTTGTGTCTTCTGTTTGATTGTCAATGGGATATATTCTTTTGATAGCTAACCTATAATCTTTTTGTTTAATTAAAGTGTCAATCATGTTCGGATTATAATGATTTGCATGTGCTAGTTGTTTAATGGTTGATATCTCTTTGCTAAAATCTGATTTTGTTAGTGGAATAGTTAAAGCTCTGTGTACTAATGATCTGTATGCTGCTATTTTATGTGTATTGTGGTGACAAGATTCATTTGGTATTGTTATGTCTGTTTGTGTTGGTTTTCTGTATATGGAAAATTCAAAAAGATTGTCTGCGTTAATCTTGATATTTAAGTCTAGAAAGTTTATAGCCCTGTTTTGTTCTGTTTCTAGTGTAAATTTTATATTAGGATGGATATTGTTTATAAGAATTAAAAATTCATTGATAACCTCAAAAGAACTGTCAAAACAAGCTAAAATGTCATCAACATAACGAAACCAGAAGATAATGTGTTTAGAGAGGTTTAATTCAAATATTCGATCTTCAAACTTGTCCATAAATATGTTAGCTAATAGAGGACTTAGAGAATTACCCATAGGTAAACCATCCTTTTGTAAATAAATTATGTTATTAAAAGTGAAATAATTTTGACTTATACAAAGGTCAAATAATTGAATTAACTCTAACCTTTTAACTAATTCTATATTACAATTGATCAAGAAACTCTCTAATAATGGAATACATTCTTGTGGTGGTATTCTGGAGAACATGTTGCAAATATCAAAACTAACAAGTTTTGAATGTGGTGGAAGATGTATGTTTTGCAGCTTATCTACTAATTCTAATGAATTTCTAACAGAGTATTTCGATTTGTAACCTATCGTGTTAATAATCTGGTTCAGTTTTTTGGATAAAATGTGATTAGGTGCATTGATGTATGATACAACTGGTCTTATTGGCATATTCTGTTTGTGGGTCTTGACTAATCCATACAGTTTAGGTATTTGTGGGTTTTTATTAATGATTTGTTGCTTTTCTAATTCTGAAAAGCAGATATTGCAGTTTTCTAAACCTTGTTTTATTTCTTTTTGGAATTTTGTGGTTGGGTTTTTGTTTAACGTTTCAAAATTTTCTTTATTAATAAATTCATTAACTTTTTGTATGTAAATATCTTTTGAAAGAATTACCAAAGTGCTACCCTTATCTGCTTTAACAGAAATTAGATTGTTCTCTGTGATTTTCTGTTTTATAGATTGAAGAAGTGATATGTTAGATGTGTTGTACATTTTGTCCTGTTTCAAAGACATCTCTTTTAACAAATTTGGAATTTTGCATAGTTATTATGATCTTTCTTAAGTATAGTTTCGCATTCAACGGCCAAAACGTGTTTGTTTATAATTATATTACCTTTGATAATGACAGCATAGCTGTCGAAACAATATTGTCAGGTATATTTTAATAAAACTGTGAAACTTTTAATAATCTTTATTTATTTCATGATTATGGAGTTCCACAAAATAAGGCTGGAAACAATAAACAAGATTATTTCGTCTTCGTTAGAAGAACAAGCCAAGTTATACAAGAAACTTATGATCAAACACGGAATCGCAAGTCAGAATGTTTGGTTTAACCAAGAATGTCTGAAACGTCAGGTTATTCCTAACTACATAAACATCACTACCAGAACCAAGAATTCGATTACTGAAAAAGTGATTAGGAATGCCAAAAGAAGATGGCTCAAAGAAGAATCGAAGAAATGGTTTAGTATAAGAGACAATATGCACGTTTATATAAAGGTACTCTATACAGAACTTACTCATAAATTACACAATATCCAATTTGACATCTTAGATTTTGACATTAGAGAAACCGTCAGTCACATTAAATTCAAAAAATACACCACACAGAAAAATAAACTTCATCGACTTGTACAACAAAAACGTACACTACAAAATAACCATAATTGTCAGAACACTGCAAACTTTTATCCTCGTTTCATAAACTTGTCGAATATAACATTCAATGACAGAGAAACACGATTTCTTAACAAAGGTTTCAAATTTTGTCCTTTTCCAAAATTTACCAACAAAATTAAAGAAATTTTGGCCGTTGAATGCGAAACTATACTTAAGAAAGATCATAATAACTATGCAAAATTCCAAATTTCGAATTTGTTAAAAGAGATGTCTTTGAAACAGGACAAAATGTACAACACATCTAACATATCACTTCTTCAATCTATAAAACAGAAAATCACAGAGAACAATCTAATTTCTGTTAAAGCAGATAAGGGTAGCACTTTGGTAATTCTTTCAAAAGATATTTACATACAAAAAGTTAATGAATTTATTAATAAAGAAAATTTTGAAACGTTAAACAAAAACCCAACCACAAAATTCCAAAAAGAAATAAAACAAGGTTTAGAAAACTGCAATATCTGCTTTTCAGAATTAGAAAAGCAACAAATCATTAATAAAAACCCACAAATACCTAAACTGTATGGATTAGTCAAGACCCACAAACAGAATATGCCAATAAGACCAGTTGTATCATACATCAATGCACCTAATCACATTTTATCCAAAAAACTGAACCAGATTATTAACACGATAGGTTACAAATCGAAATACTCTGTTAGAAATTCATTAGAATTAGTAGATAAGCTGCAAAACATACATCTTCCACCACATTCAAAACTTGTTAGTTTTGATATTTGCAACATGTTCTCCAGAATACCACCACAAGAATGTATTCCATTATTAGAGAGTTTCTTGATCAATTGTAATATAGAATTAGTTAAAAGGTTAGAGTTAATTCAATTATTTGACCTTTGTATAAGTCAAAATTATTTCACTTTTAATAACATAATTTATTTACAAAAGGATGGTTTACCTATGGGTAATTCTCTAAGTCCTCTATTAGCTAACATATTTATGGACAAGTTTGAAGATCGAATATTTGAATTAAACCTCTCTAAACACATTATCTTCTGGTTTCGTTATGTTGATGACATTTTAGCTTGTTTTGACAGTTCTTTTGAGGTTATCAATGAATTTTTAATTCTTATAAACAATATCCATCCTAATATAAAATTTACACTAGAAACAGAACAAAACAGGGCTATAAACTTTCTAGACTTAAATATCAAGATTAACGCAGACAATCTTTTTGAATTTTCCATATACAGAAAACCAACACAAACAGACATAACAATACCAAATGAATCTTGTCACCACAATACACATAAAATAGCAGCATACAGATCATTAGTACACAGAGCTTTAACTATTCCACTAACAAAATCAGATTTTAGCAAAGAGATATCAACCATTAAACAACTAGCACATGCAAATCATTATAATCCGAACATGATTGACACTTTAATTAAACAAAAAGATTATAGGTTAGCTATCAAAAGAATATATCCCATTGACAATCAAACAGAAGACACAAATTACATATCTATACCATATTTTGGCAAAATATCAGAAAAAATTGCACATATACTAAGAAAAACCAACAATTATAAAATAACATTTAAAACCAACACTAACACTTGTTCATTTTTATTTAATGCTAAAGACAGAACACATGATATCATGAAATCGGGCATTTACCGTTTAAATTGTTCTTTTTGTAGTTCGGTATATATTGGACAAACACTTCGAAATTTTGACATAAGATATAAAGAACACGTACGTCATTACAAAAATAAACATCCTGAAAAATCGAATTACGCCAAACACCTTTTAGAACAAAATCACACAATGACTCCTCAAAATAATATTAAATTCCTACATTTTTGTAATAACAAACGCAAATTAGACATTTTAGAAGCCTTTGAGATATACAAACACAAACTCAGGGTACCTTTAATGAATGAACAACTTGAGCTCAGTAATTCTCCGTTACTGGAAGTATTAGATGTTTAATTATGATTTTTATTATTAATTTTTATTATTATTATTATTATTTTATCTAGTTACCTATTTTGTATCTACCTTAGCGACGTGTTTGTTTATAATTATATTACCTTTGATAATGACAGCATAGCTGTCGAAACAATATTGTCAGGTATATTTTAATAAAACTGTGAAACTTTTAATAATCTTTATTTATTACATAAATTACATTCAAATGCAGCTCACTATTGTGAGTAGAAATATGTCTTTTAAGATTACCCTTTTGTGAACATTTATAATCACATAAACAACACTCGAATGATTGCTCACCACTATGAGTGAGCAAGTGTCTCTTGATAGTGGACTGTGCTGAATATTTTACATTACATATATTACATTGAAATGATTTCTCGCCACTATGAGTGAGCACATGTGCTTTAAGATTACTTTTTTGTGAACTTCTATAATCACATAAACTACATCCAAATGGTTTCTTATTATCATGAATGAGAATATGTCTTTTGAGATCGTTTTTTTGTGAACATTTATGACCACATAAACTGCATTCAAATGGTTTCTCACCACTATGACTAAATATGTGCCTTTTGAGTTTACTTTTCAATGAAAATTTATAACTGCATAATTTACATTCAAACGGTTTCAAACCATTATGAATGTGCATATGTGTTTTGAGGCTACCTTTTCGTGAGCATCTATAATCACATAGATTACACGTAAATGGTTTATCAGTATCATGAATAAACAGGTGTTGTTCAAGATGATTTTTTCGTAAAAACCTGCAACTACACAAATTACACTCAAACGGTTTCTCACTACTGTGAGTAAGCATGTGTCTATTGAGGATACTTTTTAATGAACATTTATAATAACATAAAGTACATTTAAATGGCTTCTCGCCGCTGTGAGTAAGCATGTGTTTTTTGAGATTTCCTTTTAATGAACATCTATAATTACATATTTTACATTCAAATTGTCTTTTGGCTTTAAGAGGAAGTGCATATGTTTCCTGTGGCAATATATATTGAGGCTCGTACAATTTATTGTTATAATTGTTATTGTTAAATTGTTATAAAATAACTTAAAGTAATATTTAACTTTTAACAAACTTGAATTTGAAAGATTTTTGAAATTTGTAACAACTGGACGCCATCTGTTAACTAGTAGCACTATTAATGATGATATTACAGATTGTGTCATGAATGTATACTACATACGGGTGCAACCAATATGTAAATGTAGCTATCAGGAGAGCAGCAAACCACCCTCAGCCTTTTCTGCTATCCTAATACACGATTTTAAATTTCTGATAAACTTCTTTAAAATAAAGGTGTTATAATAGTAAAAATATTTTTATTTCACATTTCAATTAAAAACCTAAAAAATTCTTTCAAAATTTTACATCTGAATATAAGAAGTTGCCAGAAAAATTATGATAATTTTGTGTTGTTTATATCTGAATGTTTAGAAAAATTTGAGGTAATAATCTTAACAGAAACTTTTCAACAAAATGATGTAAACCTATTTAATATTAAAGGGTATACGTTAATCTACAATTCAGGAAACTTGAACAGAAATGACGGTGTAATGGTATATATAAAAGATAATTTTCAGCATAAATTTAAAATAGTTCAAATGGGAATAACAAAATTAATTGAGCTCAAAATTCTAATTAACAAAAAGAATGTCACTATAACTGCCATATACAGATCGCCAAGTACTTGCCCAATAACGTTTAATAGTGGACTGCTAAAATACTTACGTGGTATAAATAAATCAGATATTCATGTCTTTGTAGGTGATATCAACATAAATATTTTAGAGGACGAAGAATTTGCAGAAGAGTATAAAAATGTAATGAACACCTATGGATTTACATCTTATATTAACGAATACACGCGCCCGGCTAGTAAAACATGTCTTGATCACTTTTTTGTAAATTGTCCAACAGATATAGCGAACCATATACAAACATTTATATTTAGAAACTATGACATTACCGATCACTCCCCAATCGCATTAAGTATTAATAATTTCAATAATTTAAGAAATAATAAAGAACAATTTAATGTCAACAAAAAATATATTAATTACAAAACACTTATATCTGATCTACAAAAAGAAAATTGGGTAGAAATATATACTGAAACAAATGTTGACAAAATGACTGAATATTTTATTCAAAAACTCCAAACATACATAAACTTAAATACTAACAGTATAAACATGACACAAAAACAAAGATGTATAAAACCGTGGATAACCCCTTCATTAATTAAATCTATAAATGAAAAAAATGCTCTCTATAGGTATCTAAAAATGTATCCTAACAATTTCAATTTACAAAACAGGTACAAAATATATAAAAATAAATTAACTAAACTAATTCAAATATCAAAGAAAAATTACGTTCAAAAATTAGTAGCTAAGAATAGGAGCAACACCAAAGGTCTCTGGGAATCTGTAAACATCATATGCAATAAATCTAATCCTAAAACAGATATAAACTGTATTACTAATCAAAATGGCGAAAAAACAAGCAATAACTTAGAGATATCCAATGAATTTGTTGATTATTACACTGATTTAGGAAAACATTTTGCGGAAATTATTCCCGAACCAGATAACTTTCAAGAAAATATACGCAACTTTCTTATGGAATTTTAGGATGGGGAGGAGTACGTGACAGTTATCTATATTCCTTAAATATTATGCAAAAATGGCTAATAAGGATAATATATGGCAAAAACCTAAGATATCCCAGTGAACTATTATTTAGAGATAGCAAGTTTCTGTGTATTCGTAAAATATTTTGTTATAAAATCTTAATAAATATTTATCTAAATAAAATTAAAGTAGATAAACTAACGCATATACACAACACAAGGATTAAAGAACACAACTATGCTATCTTACCTAAACATAATAAAATCATTTTTCAGCGTTGCATCAGTTATTTGGGACCTAAATTATTCAATCATATTCCTGAAAACCTGAAAAAAATAAAAAACTTTAAAAGGTATAATTACACATATAAACTAAAAGAGTGGATCGCTTCTAAAAGCACAGGATTTTTTGCTAATATAATCAATAATCAATAATGAAACATTCCAATATACATAAAAAAAAATCTACTTACTTTAAACGTTTTCAAGGCTTTGTCATTTCACTATTCTCGTAATTAACCCGGACTAGTCAATTACAGAAACTATCTAGATAGATGTTATTACATACATACATAAATGTTCTTTAATATAAATGTAGTCTCGTTTTTTATTTTGTAAATTCTGTTAGTATTTGTATTGTTATATTAATTGCTTGTAATTTATAGGTACTAATATTAATACTAAGTAATATTCATACTAATATATCACGTACAAGCAACGCCTACTTGTAGGAATAGCTTCAGTGAGTCTTCCTGTTTATTTAGTAAATCTTTTCTTTACAATGTATACGCTTTTTGAACTAAATAAACATTATTATTATTATTATTATTTATTTGTTCGTTTTATTAGAATTTTTACTTTTTTAATCAAACAATCTTAATAATTATTTTTAATAAGCATGTAACAGAAAATGCATAAGAATTAGCCTAACAACTAGCATTAACAATATTAGTAAATCATTAACTGATGCAGATTGCGGGATATTGTGTAAAGGGCCGCACCAAGCCTAATGAGTGCCGTTGTGCAAAGAACCCCACGCGTTTCTTACGGATATTGGATACTGGTCAAATTAGCTGAAATTGTGATACGTGTTAGTTTACATTATTCTGATCAAAAGTCTCTGTGGCTACAATGCTCTATAATTAACAGTTTTGGAGTTACACAGTACGGAAAGCAGGAAAAATTCATACTTCGGTATATAGATTTTTAACACGTACAGCCTTGGTAACATCATTTTTTGTGTATATTTTTTTTTGTTTTGGTTAACATAAGTAATAATGTTGTGTTGTATTCATGTGGAATTATACCGAGTGTCCCGTTATATTTTGACTCTTTATATACCTATATAGCTTTTGAACTAACTGAGATAATGTAATGCGATGTTCGCCAGTCTGCTTCTTAGTTTTTTAAGTTTTTTCTGAGTAGCCGTTTTTTGCCCACTTCCGGTTTATCCAGAAATGATATAGCGTATTTTCGGAGATTTAAATAACATGCAGTATTCACATTAAGAGCTGATAAAACCATACCCTGTATAATAACCATGATAAGTATGGTCCTTTTGGAAAGGAGAACCAATAGACTTTCAAACATGCGTGGTTAACGCTCATTATCTCTTCGAGCTCACCACCTACAGGCGGTGGCTTTTAGGAGGTTATTTAACAGCCCTCAAGGAAGACTTATGTAAAAATCCAATGACTTCAACTGAACTTTCCTACGCTATTTTTTAATTTGACTGCACTGGGTGTAATATTTTTCAATATTTATGTTGCAATTAAAACCAATATTTCTATAATATTTATGCAATATTAAAAAAATTGTGCAATATTACTGCGATATTACAAAATATCTCATTAACATACCTCAACAATGGGTGTGTAAAAATCTTTTTTTTTCGTTACAGATCTCCTCTTTCACATGCCCTACATGATGGCTGTTAGAGGCCCCCTTAAGTCATTGAGGTGTATTTGGGTTATTTATGTAGTATTTTATTTTATTTAGCAGGTTATAAATAGTCAAAAATAAAAGAAATTGATTTGTCAAAATGGTCTGTTTAAAATACATATCGTTACAAGAGAAACGCTTGTAAACATGTTGTCCTGTGGGGTGATGACGTAGTTGCTACCAGTCAGGAATGCATTAGACAGAACATCGCCACTCCGACGCCGACGACGACGCCCCGGTTGTATTGGTAGAAACGTCGTTATTAAGATTTTTCTAAATGCTCATATCTGCCTTATTTTGCATGATAAAAAGTGCGATTTTTAATCCGAAAGTATAGGTGCGTCCCAATTGTTTAGCCCTTAGGTTTAGCCAGTCTCGATAGATTAATAGTTTGCATGATTACTCCATAATTCAAGGCTCGTAGGTTCATGGTAGTCCTTCATAGCTATGAAAATTGTTTTTTCTCGTCTTTTATATTAATGAACGTTGTCGAAGGGTATCTTATAAGAACATAACAGTAACATCTCAAATGCCAAATTGGCACAAAAGCGTCATTTGACTAGCTCTTTTGCGAAGGATATTGGTCGGTCTCATTTTTTTGAAGAGGCTATCACTACCAAAAGATACTAGAACACCATTCTGAATTGGTTTATCGATCAAGTCGACGACAAGGAACTGCAATACGGTTACTTTCAGCAGGATAACGCCCGACCCTATGTGGCTCATGGTTAAACACCATTCTTAAGACACCGCTGCATATACTCTAGAAGATTTACAACAAAAGTTGTGAAAGAATGTGATAACGTTACACCTCACCTTCTACAGAAAGTGTTTGATAACATGAACAGACGTTTTGCACTGTGCATTGAAGAAGGCAAACATTTCAACATCTTTTGTAGTTTAAAATAAGATTAGTTAGTAAATAAACGTAATGCTATGTCAGCATGATTTTAAGTGATCGATTTATTTTGATTTTTGTAATAATTGTTAGTTGAAATCGCAAGAGCGCATATCTGACAGTAAAAAACAGGTTTGCCACTACATAATTATGAAGTTACTCTCCAAAAATTCAAGTTTTATGGCGTTACTGTAAACATAGGACTGCATGCGCAATGCATATATAATAATAATAATAATAATAATAATAATAATAATATTTATTATAGATAATATAACATACATACATTTTCTTCACTGAAGATTAAATCTACTAAAAATAATAAATATTAAATACTCGATAAGCGAGTTGACGCTTGTTTCGAGGGAAAAGAATGATAAAAGTATTTGTAAACTAACTCTACTATGTATACATCTAATACTATATTTAGGTATATACTATATGCTTAAACAATATACATATTTTCTTTTTAGTAATTTACTTATAAATCTTATTACTTGTAAAAAAAACTACTTAATTATTATATTAATATTTAATATTATTAATAATTATATCACTATAAATACTTATTTTTTGCTTTTTTTTTCTTTAAGGTAACATACTTAAATTGATAATAAATAATAATAAAAAAATAAGGCTTTAAAACGAAACATGCGCATCATGTTGTCTGGATCTTCTTAGTGGTTGCATGTATGGGAAGAGTAAAGCGTTTGCAGTTGTAGTGTACAGTGCAGTGTTACAATGGAAAGCCTCGCTAAATCAATTGAGAATGCGAAAGCGCAAGCTCTAGAAAAGCAGTTGATGGTTCCAAACGAGCTTCCTAAGGATGCTAAATGGGCACCGCTAGTGAATCAATCAGTGTTTTATTTAAACAAATCAAAAAGTAAAGTTGTATTTGTTGGATTATGTGCTCATTTGGGATTCACTCCTGTAATAAAAGTAGCTGGAGTACAGAATCAGTGCATGCTGTTTGATGAAACGGAGTGGAACGCGTTAATAACCAATGAAGGAGTCATTAATAAATACTTTAAAGCAGGAGAAGAGGTCGGGGTTCCTTTGAAAATGGGTACAAAAACTATCTCGTTTGAGCGTGTTAACAGAAATTACGATAAAACAAAAATCATAAAGATAACTGATGCAGGAGATGATGAATTGTATTTAGCGTGGGAGTCCTTATATGAGCTGTGGCAGTTAATACGGTTACTAACATATCGATTAAACCTTCTGAAGGGTTTGGAATTTTTCAATTTCTACCATAGCATAATAGATGGTGTTGTAGACATGCCGGGTGACTGCATAGTGAACATCACAAACATATTGGAACCATTAATGAAGATGCAAATCCCGAACGTGTTTGGAATGCTAGAAGTTGTGTATTATCTACCAGAAAAGGTAATAGTGGATGTGGAAGTCAAAAGGTGTATTGCGTAATGGAAGAATGAAGAGGGGAAAGGGTGGGGGGCGGGTGAATATAAGAACACATGGTCTAGGTGTAACGTAGTGAAATACAATGGAGACGCGTAACAGTTAAGACGTATCAAGCAAAGCTATTGATAAACTGAATGTTGTGGTGAAACTACGGTGTGAATTAGAAGCGCTAGAGGAGGATGCGGCACACGAAGCTGTTCATGGTACGGGGATATTCAGTCCAGAATATTGTCAAGAGTTAACACAACGATATAGAAAAGGCGTGCAGTTGTGTCAAGACTTCATTAGAGGTGTGATTTGTGATGAGTGTTTGGTAAAAAAGCTCATTGCGCAACATCTAAGGGACTTTGCATATGACTTAATAGAGGACGGATTAAATGGGTGGTTTAGTGACATTTGATGAAAGTAAAAACAAAATGCATTACATGTTAACATGGGAGTATGCACATCGTCAAGCACGCAGAAGTCAATGGGAGATAATAGCAAGGGATAGGGTACGATTTCAGAGACGAATAAGCTACGTGGAAAATGTAATCGCTCCAGTTTTGAAAGAAGAGTATAGAGAGGGTATCTATAATACAAGTTTTAAAAGTGGTGGGGGTATAGTTTAAATAGTCACATCAGTCGCTTACCGTCAGTTACAAAAATGGGTTCAATCAAAGTGGGTTGGCAACATTACTGGGTTCTTGAAACAACAGATAAGGGTGAAATTAAATTTTCGCGTTATAAAACGCACAATATGGGTTCCGGGGTGTGCACTCCCAGGCTGCAAGGTAGTACAGGGGCCCGGGTCGGTCTAGCCAACATGACCTGGCTGCCCTATCAACTTGCGAAAATCTCGCTTATGCCGTAATGCCAGGTGGCGCCTGGACCGTGAACCTTGCGGTATAATGCGGGGGGCTCCGTCGAGGCCACCAGAGTCGGATTCTTTGGAATCCTTTGGCTGTTGCTGGTTCCTTAAACTGTCAAACACTTAATGTATTGGAAAACACACACACTATACTTACACACATACTTAAACAAAATTAAAATTATGATGATGAATGATGATAAAACAAACAACGTTTCAAAAGTGCCCCTTGAAGCAACGGAGTTTCCCGGCTCCACCCCCTTTACCCAAATCCCATTCAATTCCCCAATCCCAACCCCTACCAGTTTAGATTTTCCCCCAATTAAAAGTCCTGTTAGGCTCAGTGAGACGGTGGATTCTTCTCCCCGGTTCCTAGTCATGGAGAAAAAAGAAGGTGACTTTGCTACGACTAGTCCTTTTGTTATATCAAAGGTTATCTACGGACTTATAGGTAGAACGAAGATAGTTAAGAGAATACAAGGCATGATATTGATAGAGACTGTATCTAACGCTCAATCGCAGAGATTGTTAGAAGTTTCCCGCTTTGGTGATTATGAGGTTAAAGTGTATCCTCATATGTCACTGAATACATCTAAAGGAGTAGTTTACTGTCGGGATTTCCTAAATTGCACGTTGGAAGAGATAAAAGAGGGTTTAAAACATGAAGGTGTTATAGAAGTTAAACGAATTAAAAGCAGGAGGAATGGAGAACTTGTCGATACTCCTAATCATATCCTTACGTTTAACACACCTAAGTTACCGAGAAGCATTATCGCAGCCTTTTACCATTTAAATGTAAGACCCTATATACCCCCTCCTGTCCGTTGTTATAGGTGTCAGTCGTTTGGTCATGTATCCTCTGGTTGTGATAAATCTGAATTATGTATCTGTGGTAATCCCTCACATAGAGGTGAACCTTGTACGCAACCCTTTAGCTGCCCTAACTGTAAAGATAATCATTCTGCGACATCAAGGTCATGTCCGGTATTCAAGCAAGAGATGCGAATACAGGAAATTAGAACTGTTCATAGGGTATCATATACGGAAGCAAAACGTATGTCTAATTCCTTCACTGTCCCATCCCGATCCTATGCTCAAGTTACCACCCAATTAGAAGCAGATCCTTTACGTACACTAATTCCTGAAATTAGAGGTATTATTAAAAAAGAACTGGCAAAGCTAACTAATGCTCTCTTAGTAAGAAGAACTACTACCTCCGAAATCGCCAGCAGTGATGAAGAGAGAAATAATAGTCAAATATCTACTCCTAAAGTAAATTCAACTATAGTAACAGCTTCTACAAGTACAGTAATTGATGCTAACACTGGTGTAAAAGATAAAAGGAAACTTTCACAACTAAGTAATAATACAGAAGATGAACGAACTATCGAATCAAGCCTGGAGTCCATCGAACGGACGATATTAAATAAAGTAAAAAAGAAAAAACGAGGCTGGCCGAAAGGCAAACCCCGTAGAGGTACATCTTAAAATATTTATCTACAATGGATTATAATACATTTATCTTACAGTGGAATTGTCGTGGATTTTTTAACAAATTAAGTTCAATTCAATTATTAGTTTCAAAATATAACCCTGACTGCCTCTGTATACAAGAAACTAAATTTAATTACAATCAGAACTACGAACTAAAGAACTATTTTCTACTACGAAAGGATGCTACAGATGGAGAACGTGCTCATGGAGGCGTTGCCATGCTCATAAAAGAAAATATACCTTACAGCAACTTGTTACTTAACACCGAACTGCAAGCCATCGCAATGCGTATAACTTATCCAAAGCCTCTTACTATCTGTAATATATATTTCCCAAGCGCACCATGGAGTACTGAGGAGTTCGAAGATCTGGTCAGTCAGTTACCCCATCCCTATGTAATTTGTGGGGATTTTAACTCACACAGCTTCACGTGGGGGTCTTATAAAAACGATAGACAGGGTAGGGCTGTTGAGGACCTAGTTGACAGACTGGATATATGTCTTCTTAATAATGGTAATCCAACACACTTCGATGTATCGACTGGACAGTTCAGTGCTATCGATTTAACTCTCTGCACTCCATCTTTATCGACAAATTTAGTTTTTTCTACGGACCCAGATCTACACTTTAGTGATCATTTTCCGATTATTATTAAAAAACCTAGTTCTGTCAACGCTCCCACGGCAATTCCACAAAAATGGATTTTAAACAAAGCTGATTGGAATGCATATAAAGAATGTGTAGACACGTTGATGGCCTCATCTAATGCAGAATTAACGATGCCCGGCATCACCAATTTCATAGTAGAAGCAGCAACAGTACATGTCCCAAAAACAAAAAGTATTCCACACAGACGAGTAGTTCCATGGTGGAACGAGCAAATCCGGTCTCTTGTTGCTGAAAAGAAACGAGAACTCAATCTTCTAAAAAGAAACACTACTATTGACAACTTAATAAACTTTAAAAGAGCTCGGGCAAAATGCCGGAAAACCATCCAAGCAGCGAAAAATAAATCGTGGCAGGAATATGTATCTAGTATTTCCACTTCTACTGATGTTGGTGAAGTGTGGAAACGAATACGAGCCATTGCTGGAAACCGTAGTTGCTTCAATATTACTTTAAATATAAATGATGAAATCATAGGTGATCAACAAGATGTTGTTAACCATCTAGCGCAGCATTTTGCACAGTTGTGCAATATAGAGGCAGCTCAAGTCAATAACGAGGATGATTTCATAGATTTCAATACACCGCAAGAACATGAATACAACCGTCTCTTTTGTATTGACGAACTAAACGAGGCACTTGGAAAAAGCAACAACACAGCACCAGGCAGTGATGGTGTCGTAAATGCATTTCTTCAGCATCTAACTGAAAACGCAAAAATTGGTTTGTTAAATATATATTGTAACAAGAGAGAAAAGGAACGAACCTCTTTTCGAGCGACAGGTGGTGTGTTCTGCCGCCTTCGAGAGAATGACGCATCGCACAAGCATGTAAATCAGACGCGGTTTATTCTAGCATTTTCTAGAATACATAGAAGGTTCCAGCGACTTCTGGTGCGTTTATATGAGGATATAAAAGCGGATTGCGGATAAAAGAGAATGAGTCAACAGCAAGTCATTAACTGTGTATTACAAAATAAATAGTGAATATAAATGTTGTATTAGAAATTCATAGTCTGTAAATAATAGTTTTTAATGGTTTATAATCATAGCGTTAATTTATAGTGTATTCATTAGTGTATAGAAATAAATATTTGTTTGTGAATAGACGATTTAAACAGCACTTGTATTATTATTTGAAAAAGAACGTTACAGTGTTGTCAGGTGTGGTGTTCTAAAATAAATAAAATCGCGTAATAATTAAATAAAGTGCTGTGAGAATAAATTTTTAGCGTTAAAATTAATTTCAACAAACGATTAAAATGGTGATGAAACTATTGAAAGATCTCTTAGTAATAGATTTAAAACGGGAATTGGACGAGAGGGACTTGGATAGTAATGGAAAGAAAGAAGTTTTGATAAATCGGCTAAGAGAATGGCTTTTAGAACAGAAGGAAGATCCTGAAAATTACCGCTTCGAAATACCTGGACCCGCAATTGATACTAGTTTGTTGTTAAGTAAAATGGAAGAAAGTTCTAGAAAGTCCGAAGAGAATTCTAGAATTTTAAAAGAAGAATTACTTGAAAATACTAAAGCGCTGGAAGAAAAAGTATTGGAAAAACACGAAGAGAATTCTAGAAAGTCCGAAGAAAATGTTAGAATGCTTAAAGAAGAATTACTAGAAAAGGCCGAAGAAACTGTTAGAATGCTAAAGGAAGAAATACTGGAGAATTCCAGAAAATCTGAAGAAAGTTCTAGAAGGCTTAAAGAAGAATTACTAGAAAAGTCCGAAGAAAGTTCTAGAAGGCTTAAAGGAGAATTGTTGGAAAATGTCAAAGCGTTGGAAGATAAAGTTTTCGAAGAATTTTTGGAGAATGCCAGCGCGTGCTGCGAATGCTTTAACAGAAATTAGATTGTTCTCTGTGATTTTCTGTTTTATAGATTGAAGAAGTGATATGTTAGATGTGTTGTACATCTTGTCCTGTTTCAAAGACATCTCTTTTAACAAATTTGGAATTTTGCATAGTTATTATGATCTTTCTTAAGTATAGTTTCGCATTCAACGGCCAAAACGTGTTTGTTTATAATTATATTACCTTTGATAATGACAGCATAGCTGTCGAAACAATATTGTCAGGTATATTTTAATAAAACTGTGAAACTTTTAATAATCTTTATTTATTTCATGATTATGGAGTTCCACAAAATAAGGCTGGAAACAATAAACAAGATTATTTCGTCTTCGTTAGAAGAACAAGCCAAGTTATACAAGAAACTTATGATCAAACACGGAATCGCAAGTCAGAATGTTTGGTTTAACCAAGAATGTCTGAAACGTCAGGTTATTCCTAACTACATAAACATCACTACCAGAACCAAGAATTCGATTACTGAAAAAGTGATTAGGAATGCCAAAAGAAGATGGCTCAAAGAAGAATCGAAGAAATGGTTTAGTATAAGAGACAATATGCACGTTTATATAAAGGTACTCTATACAGAACTTACTCATAAATTACACAATATCCAATTTGACATCTTAGATTTTGACATTAGAGAAACCGTCAGTCACATTAAATTCAAAAAATACACCACACAGAAAAATAAACTTCATCGACTTGTACAACAAAAACGTACACTACAAAATAACCATAATTGTCAGAACACTGCAAACTTTTATCCTCGTTTCATAAACTTGTCGAATATAACATTCAATGACAGAGAAACACGATTTCTTAACAAAGGTTTCAAATTTTGTCCTTTTCCAAAATTTACCAACAAAATTAAAGAAATTTTGGCCGTTGAATGCGAAACTATACTTAAGAAAGATCATAATAACTATGCAAAATTCCAAATTTCGAATTTGTTAAAAGAGATGTCTTTGAAACAGGACAAAATGTACAACACATCTAACATATCACTTCTTCAATCTATAAAACAGAAAATCACAGAGAACAATCTAATTTCTGTTAAAGCAGATAAGGGTAGCACTTTGGTAATTCTTTCAAAAGATATTTACATACAAAAAGTTAATGAATTTATTAATAAAGAAAATTTTGAAACGTTAAACAAAAACCCAACCACAAAATTCCAAAAAGAAATAAAACAAGGTTTAGAAAACTGCAATATCTGCTTTTCAGAATTAGAAAAGCAACAAATCATTAATAAAAACCCACAAATACCTAAACTGTATGGATTAGTCAAGACCCACAAACAGAATATGCCAATAAGACCAGTTGTATCATACATCAATGCACCTAATCACATTTTATCCAAAAAACTGAACCAGATTATTAACACGATAGGTTACAAATCGAAATACTCTGTTAGAAATTCATTAGAATTAGTAGATAAGCTGCAAAACATACATCTTCCACCACATTCAAAACTTGTTAGTTTTGATATTTGCAACATGTTCTCCAGAATACCACCACAAGAATGTATTCCATTATTAGAGAGTTTCTTGATCAATTGTAATATAGAATTAGTTAAAAGGTTAGAGTTAATTCAATTATTTGACCTATGTATAAGTCAAAATTATTTCACTTTTAATAACATAATTTATTTACAAAAGGATGGTTTACCTATGGGTAATTCTCTAAGTCCTCTATTAGCTAACATATTTATGGACAAGTTTGAAGATCGAATATTTGAATTAAACCTCTCTAAACACATTATCTTCTGGTTTCGTTATGTTGATGACATTTTAGCTTGTTTTGACAGTTCTTTTGAGGTTATCAATGAATTTTTAATTCTTATAAACAATATCCATCCTAATATAAAATTTACACTAGAAACAGAACAAAACAGGGCTATAAACTTTCTAGACTTAAATATCAAGATTAACGCAGACAATCTTTTTGAATTTTCCATATACAGAAAACCAACACAAACAGACATAACAATACCAAATGAATCTTGTCACCACAATACACATAAAATAGCAGCATACAGATCATTAGTACACAGAGCTTTAACTATTCCACTAACAAAATCAGATTTTAGCAAAGAGATATCAACCATTAAACAACTAGCACATGCAAATCATTATAATCCGAACATGATTGACACTTTAATTAAACAAAAAGATTATAGGTTAGCTATCAAAAGAATATATCCCATTGACAATCAAACAGAAGACACAAATTACATATCTATACCATATTTTGGCAAAATATCAGAAAAAATTGCACATATACTAAGAAAAACCAACAATTATAAAATAACATTTAAAACCAACACTAACACTTTTTCATTTTGATTTAATGCTAAAGACAGAACACATGATATCATGAAATCGGGCATTTACCGTTTAAATTGTTCTTTTTGTAGTTTGGTATATATTGGACAAACACTTCGAAATTTTGACATAAGATATAAAGAACACGTACGTCATTACAAAAATAAACATCCTGAAAAATCGAATTACGCCAAACACCTTTTAGAACAAAATCACACAATGACTCCTCAAAATAATATTAAATTCCTACATTTTTGTAATAACAAACGCAAATTAGACATTTTAGAAGCCTTTGAGATATACAAACACAAACTCAGGGTACCTTTAATGAATGAACAACTTGAGCTCAGTAATTCTCCGTTACTGGAAGTATTAGATGTTTAATTATGATTTTTATTATTAATTTTTATTATTATTATTATTATTTTATCTAGTTACCTATTTTGTATCTACCTTAGCGACGTGTTTGTTTATAATTATATTACCTTTGATAATGACAGCATAGCTGTCGAAACAATATTGTCAGGTATATTTTAATAAAACTGTGAAACTTTTAATAATCTTTATTTATTACATAAATTACATTCAAATGCAGCTCACTATTGTGAGTAGAAATATGTCTTTTAAGATTACCCTTTTGTGAACATTTATAATCACATAAACAACACTCGAATGATTGCTCACCACTATGAGTGAGCAAGTGTCTCTTGATAGTGGACTGTGCTGAATATTTTACATTACATATATTACATTGAAATGATTTCTCGCCACTATGAGTGAGCACATGTGCTTTAAGATTACTTTTTTGTGAACTTCTATAATCACATAAACTACATCCAAATGGTTTCTTATTATCATGAATGAGAATATGTCTTTTGAGATCGTTTTTTTGTGAACATTTATGACCACATAAACTGCATTCAAATGGTTTCTCACCACTATGACTAAATATGTGCCTTTTGAGTTTACTTTTCAATGAAAATTTATAACTGCATAATTTACATTCAAACGGTTTCAAACCATTATGAATGTGCATATGTGTTTTGAGGCTACCTTTTCGTGAGCATCTATAATCACATAGATTACACGTAAATGGTTTATCAGTATCATGAATAAACAGGTGTTGTTCAAGATGATTTTTTCGTAAAAACCTGCAACTACACAAATTACACTCAAACGGTTTCTCACTACTGTGAGTAAGCATGTGTCTATTGAGGATACTTTTTAATGAACATTTATAATAACATAAAGTACATTTAAATGGCTTCTCGCCGCTGTGAGTAAGCATGTGTTTTTTGAGATTTCCTTTTAATGAACATCTATAATTACATATTTTACATTCAAATTGTCTTTTGGCTTTAAGAGGAAGTGCATATGTTTCCTGTGGCAATATATATTGAGGCTCGTACAATTTATTGTTATAATTGTTATTGTTAAATTGTTATAAAATAACTTAAAGTAATATTTAACTTTTAACAAACTTGAATTTGAAAGATTTTTGAAATTTGTAACAACTGGACGCCATCTGTTAACTAGTAGCACTATTAATGATGATATTACAGATTGTGTCATGAATGTATACTACATACGGGTGCAACCAATATGTAAATGTAGCTATCAGGAGAGCAGCAAACCACCCTCAGCCTTTTCTGCTATCCTAATACACGATTTTAAATTTCTGATAAACTTCTTTAAAATAAAGGTGTTATAATAGTAAAAATATTTTTATTTCACATTTCAATTAAAAACCTAAAAAATTCTTTCAAAATTTTACATCTGAATATAAGAAGTTGCCAGAAAAATTATGATAATTTTGTGTTGTTTATATCTGAATGTTTAGAAAAATTTGAGGTAATAATCTTAACAGAAACTTTTCAACAAAATGATGTAAACCTATTTAATATTAAAGGGTATACGTTAATCTACAATTCAGGAAACTTGAACAGAAATGACGGTGTAATGGTATATATAAAAGATAATTTTCAGCATAAATTTAAAATAGTTCAAATGGGAATAACAAAATTAATTGAGCTCAAAATTCTAATTAACAAAAAGAATGTCACTATAACTGCCATATACAGATCGCCAAGTACTTGCCCAATAACGTTTAATAGTGGACTGCTAAAATACTTACGTGGTATAAATAAATCAGATATTCATGTCTTTGTAGGTGATATCAACATAAATATTTTAGAGGACGAAGAATTTGCAGAAGAGTATAAAAATGTAATGAACACCTATGGATTTACATCTTATATTAACGAATACACGCGCCCGGCTAGTAAAACATGTCTTGATCACTTTTTTGTAAATTGTCCAACAGATATAGCGAACCATATACAAACATTTATATTTAGAAACTATGACATTACCGATCACTCCCCAATCGCATTAAGTATTAATAATTTCAATAATTTAAGAAATAATAAAGAACAATTTAATGTCAACAAAAAATATATTAATTACAAAACACTTATATCTGATCTACAAAAAGAAAATTGGGTAGAAATATATACTGAAACAAATGTTGACAAAATGACTGAATATTTTATTCAAAAACTCCAAACATACATAAACTTAAATACTAACAGTATAAACATGACACAAAAACAAAGATGTATAAAACCGTGGATAACCCCTTCATTAATTAAATCTATAAATGAAAAAAATGCTCTCTATAGGTATCTAAAAATGTATCCTAACAATTTCAATTTACAAAACAGGTACAAAATATATAAAAATAAATTAACTAAACTAATTCAAATATCAAAGAAAAATTACGTTCAAAAATTAGTAGCTAAGAATAGGAGCAACACCAAAGGTCTCTGGGAATCTGTAAACATCATATGCAATAAATCTAATCCTAAAACAGATATAAACTGTATTACTAATCAAAATGGCGAAAAAACAAGCAATAACTTAGAGATATCCAATGAATTTGTTGATTATTACACTGATTTAGGAAAACATTTTGCGGAAATTATTCCCGAACCAGATAACTTTCAAGAAAATATACGCAACTTTCTTATGGAATTTTAGGATGGGGAGGAGTACGTGACAGTTATCTATATTCCTTAAATATTATGCAAAAATGGCTAATAAGGATAATATATGGCAAAAACCTAAGATATCCCAGTGAACTATTATTTAGAGATAGCAAGTTTCTGTGTATTCGTAAAATATTTTGTTATAAAATCTTAATAAATATTTATCTAAATAAAATTAAAGTAGATAAACTAACGCATATACACAACACAAGGATTAAAGAACACAACTATGCTATCTTACCTAAACATAATAAAATCATTTTTCAGCGTTGCATCAGTTATTTGGGACCTAAATTATTCAATCATATTCCTGAAAACCTGAAAAAAATAAAAAACTTTAAAAGGTATAATTACACATATAAACTAAAAGAGTGGATCGCTTCTAAAAGCACAGGATTTTTTGCTAATATAATCAATAATCAATAATGAAACATTCCAATATACATAAAAAAAAATCTACTTACTTTAAACGTTTTCAAGGCTTTGTCATTTCACTATTCTCGTAATTAACCCGGACTAGTCAATTACAGAAACTATCTAGATAGATGTTATTACATACATACATAAATGTTCTTTAATATAAATGTAGTCTCGTTTTTTATTTTGTAAATTCTGTTAGTATTTGTATTGTTATATTAATTGCTTGTAATTTATAGGTACTAATATTAATACTAAGTAATATTCATACTAATATATCACGTACAAGCAACGCCTACTTGTAGGAATAGCTTCAGTGAGTCTTCCTGTTTATTTAGTAAATCTTTTCTTTACAATGTATACGCTTTTTGAACTAAATAAACATTATTATTATTATTATTATTTATTTGTTCGTTTTATTAGAATTTTTACTTTTTTAATCAAACAATCTTAATAATTATTTTTAATAAGCATGTAACAGAAAATGCATAAGAATTAGCCTAACAACTAGCATTAACAATATTAGTAAATCATTAACTGATGCAGATTGCGGGATATTGTGTAAAGGGCCGCACCAAGCCTAATGAGTGCCGTTGTGCAAAGAACCCCACGCGTTTCTTACGGATATTGGATACTGGTCAAATTAGCTGAAATTGTGATACGTGTTAGTTTACATTATTCTGATCAAAAGTCTCTGTGGCTACAATGCTCTATAATTAACAGTTTTGGAGTTACACAGTACGGAAAGCAGGAAAAATTCATACTTCGGTATATAGATTTTTAACACGTACAGCCTTGGTAACATCATTTTTTGTGTATATTTTTTTTTGTTTTGGTTAACATAAGTAATAATGTTGTGTTGTATTCATGTGGAATTATACCGAGTGTCCCGTTATATTTTGACTCTTTATATACCTATATAGCTTTTGAACTAACTGAGATAATGTAATGCGATGTTCGCCAGTCTGCTTCTTAGTTTTTTAAGTTTTTTCTGAGTAGCCGTTTTTTGCCCACTTCCGGTTTATCCAGAAATGATATAGCGTATTTTCGGAGATTTAAATAACATGCAGTATTCACATTAAGAGCTGATAAAACCATACCCTGTATAATAACCATGATAAGTATGGTCCTTTTGGAAAGGAGAACCAATAGACTTTCAAACATGCGTGGTTAACGCTCATTATCTCTTCGAGCTCACCACCTACAGGCGGTGGCTTTTAGGAGGTTATTTAACAGCCCTCAAGGAAGACTTATGTAAAAATCCAATGACTTCAACTGAACTTTCCTACGCTATTTTTTAATTTGACTGCACTGGGTGTAATATTTTTCAATATTTATGTTGCAATTAAAACCAATATTTCTATAATATTTATGCAATATTAAAAAAATTGTGCAATATTACTGCGATATTACAAAATATCTCATTAACATACCTCAACAATGGGTGTGTAAAAATCTTTTTTTTTCGTTACAGATCTCCTCTTTCACATGCCCTACATGATGGCTGTTAGAGGCCCCCTTAAGTCATTGAGGTGTATTTGGGTTATTTATGTAGTATTTTATTTTATTTAGCAGGTTATAAATAGTCAAAAATAAAAGAAATTGATTTGTCAAAATGGTCTGTTTAAAATACATATCGTTACAAGAGAAACGCTTGTAAACATGTTGTCCTGTGGGGTGATGACGTAGTTGCTACCAGTCAGGAATGCATTAGACAGAACATCGCCACTCCGACGCCGACGACGACGCCCCGGTTGTATTGGTAGAAACGTCGTTATTAAGATTTTTCTAAATGCTCATATCTGCCTTATTTTGCATGATAAAAAGTGCGATTTTTAATCCGAAAGTATAGGTGCGTCCCAATTGTTTAGCCCTTAGGTTTAGCCAGTCTCGATAGATTAATAGTTTGCATGATTACTCCATAATTCAAGGCTCGTAGGTTCATGGTAGTCCTTCATAGCTATGAAAATTGTTTTTTCTCGTCTTTTATATTAATGAACGTTGTCGAAGGGTATCTTATAAGAACATAACAGTAACATCTCAAATGCCAAATTGGCACAAAAGCGTCATTTGACTAGCTCTTTTGCGAAGGATATTGGTCGGTCTCATTTTTTTGAAGAGGCTATCACTACCAAAAGATACTAGAACACCATTCTGAATTGGTTTATCGATCAAGTCGACGACAAGGAACTGCAATACGGTTACTTTCAGCAGGATAACGCCCGACCCTATGTGGCTCATGGTTAAACACCATTCTTAAGACACCGCTGCATATACTCTAGAAGATTTACAACAAAAGTTGTGAAAGAATGTGATAACGTTACACCTCACCTTCTACAGAAAGTGTTTGATAACATGAACAGACGTTTTGCACTGTGCATTGAAGAAGGCAAACATTTCAACATCTTTTGTAGTTTAAAATAAGATTAGTTAGTAAATAAACGTAATGCTATGTCAGCATGATTTTAAGTGATCGATTTATTTTGATTTTTGTAATAATTGTTAGTTGAAATCGCAAGAGCGCATATCTGACAGTAAAAAACAGGTTTGCCACTACATAATTATGAAGTTACTCTCCAAAAATTCAAGTTTTATGGCGTTACTGTAAACATAGGACTGCATGCGCAATGCATATATAATAATAATAATAATAATAATAATAATAATATTTATTATAGATAATATAACATACATACATTTTCTTCACTGAAGATTAAATCTACTAAAAATAATAAATATTAAATACTCGATAAGCGAGTTGACGCTTGTTTCGAGGGAAAAGAATGATAAAAGTATTTGTAAACTAACTCTACTATGTATACATCTAATACTATATTTAGGTATATACTATATGCTTAAACAATATACATATTTTCTTTTTAGTAATTTACTTATAAATCTTATTACTTGTAAAAAAAACTACTTAATTATTATATTAATATTTAATATTATTAATAATTATATCACTATAAATACTTATTTTTTGCTTTTTTTTTCTTTAAGGTAACATACTTAAATTGATAATAAATAATAATAAAAAAATAAGGCTTTAAAACGAAACATGCGCATCATGTTGTCTGGATCTTCTTAGTGGTTGCATGTATGGGAAGAGTAAAGCGTTTGCAGTTGTAGTGTACAGTGCAGTGTTACAATGGAAAGCCTCGCTAAATCAATTGAGAATGCGAAAGCGCAAGCTCTAGAAAAGCAGTTGATGGTTCCAAACGAGCTTCCTAAGGATGCTAAATGGGCACCGCTAGTGAATCAATCAGTGTTTTATTTAAACAAATCAAAAAGTAAAGTTGTATTTGTTGGATTATGTGCTCATTTGGGATTCACTCCTGTAATAAAAGTAGCTGGAGTACAGAATCAGTGCATGCTGTTTGATGAAACGGAGTGGAACGCGTTAATAACCAATGAAGGAGTCATTAATAAATACTTTAAAGCAGGAGAAGAGGTCGGGGTTCCTTTGAAAATGGGTACAAAAACTATCTCGTTTGAGCGTGTTAACAGAAATTACGATAAAACAAAAATCATAAAGATAACTGATGCAGGAGATGATGAATTGTATTTAGCGTGGGAGTCCTTATATGAGCTGTGGCAGTTAATACGGTTACTAACATATCGATTAAACCTTCTGAAGGGTTTGGAATTTTTCAATTTCTACCATAGCATAATAGATGGTGTTGTAGACATGCCGGGTGACTGCATAGTGAACATCACAAACATATTGGAACCATTAATGAAGATGCAAATCCCGAACGTGTTTGGAATGCTAGAAGTTGTGTATTATCTACCAGAAAAGGTAATAGTGGATGTGGAAGTCAAAAGGTGTATTGCGTAATGGAAGAATGAAGAGGGGAAAGGGTGGGGGGCGGGTGAATATAAGAACACATGGTCTAGGTGTAACGTAGTGAAATACAATGGAGACGCGTAACAGTTAAGACGTATCAAGCAAAGCTATTGATAAACTGAATGTTGTGGTGAAACTACGGTGTGAATTAGAAGCGCTAGAGGAGGATGCGGCACACGAAGCTGTTCATGGTACGGGGATATTCAGTCCAGAATATTGTCAAGAGTTAACACAACGATATAGAAAAGGCGTGCAGTTGTGTCAAGACTTCATTAGAGGTGTGATTTGTGATGAGTGTTTGGTAAAAAAGCTCATTGCGCAACATCTAAGGGACTTTGCATATGACTTAATAGAGGACGGATTAAATGGGTGGTTTAGTGACATTTGATGAAAGTAAAAACAAAATGCATTACATGTTAACATGGGAGTATGCACATCGTCAAGCACGCAGAAGTCAATGGGAGATAATAGCAAGGGATAGGGTACGATTTCAGAGACGAATAAGCTACGTGGAAAATGTAATCGCTCCAGTTTTGAAAGAAGAGTATAGAGAGGGTATCTATAATACACGTTTTAAAAGTGGTGGGGGTATAGTTTAAATAGTCACATCAGTCGCTTACCGTCAGTTACAAAAATGGGTTCAATCAAAGTGGGTTGGCAACATTACTGGGTTCTTGAAACAACAGATAAGGGTGAAATTAAATTTTCGCGTTATAAAACGCACAATATGGGTTCCGGGGTGTGCACTCCCAGGCTGCAAGGTAGTACAGGGGCCCGGGTCGGTCTAGCCAACATGACCTGGCTGCCCTATCAACTTGCGAAAATCTCGCTTATGCCGTAATGCCAGGTGGCGCCTGGACCGTGAACCTTGCCGACCTTGTCCACCAGAGTCGGATTCTTTGGAATCCTTTGGCTGTTGCTGGTTCCTTAAACTGTCAAACACTTAATGTATTGGAAAACACACACACTATACTTACACACATACTTAAACAAAATTAAAATTATGATGATGAATGATGATAAAACAAACAACGTTTCAAAAGTGCCCCTTGAAGCAACGGAGTTTCCCGGCTCCACCCCCTTTACCCAAATCCCATTCAATTCCCCAATCCCAACCCCTACCAGTTTAGATTTTCCCCCAATTAAAAGTCCTGTTAGGCTCAGTGAGACGGTGGATTCTTCTCCCCGGTTCCTAGTCATGGAGAAAAAAGAAGGTGACTTTGCTACGACTAGTCCTTTTGTTATATCAAAGGTTATCTACGGACTTATAGGTAGAACGAAGATAGTTAAGAGAATACAAGGCATGATATTGATAGAGACTGTATCTAACGCTCAATCGCAGAGATTGTTAGAAGTTTCCCGCTTTGGTGATTATGAGGTTAAAGTGTATCCTCATATGTCACTGAATACATCTAAAGGAGTAGTTTACTGTCGGGATTTCCTAAATTGCACGTTGGAAGAGATAAAAGAGGGTTTAAAACATGAAGGTGTTATAGAAGTTAAACGAATTAAAAGCAGGAGGAATGGAGAACTTGTCGATACTCCTAATCATATCCTTACGTTTAACACACCTAAGTTACCGAGAAGCATTATCGCAGCCTTTTACCATTTAAATGTAAGACCCTATATACCCCCTCCTGTCCGTTGTTATAGGTGTCAGTCGTTTGGTCATGTATCCTCTGGTTGTGATAAATCTGAATTATGTATCTGTGGTAATCCCTCACATAGAGGTGAACCTTGTACGCAACCCTTTAGCTGCCCTAACTGTAAAGATAATCATTCTGCGACATCAAGGTCATGTCCGGTATTCAAGCAAGAGATGCGAATACAGGAAATTAGAACTGTTCATAGGGTATCATATACGGAAGCAAAACGTATGTCTAATTCCTTCACTGTCCCATCCCGATCCTATGCTCAAGTTACCACCCAATTAGAAGCAGATCCTTTACGTACACTAATTCCTGAAATTAGAGGTATTATTAAAAAAGAACTGGCAAAGCTAACTAATGCTCTCTTAGTAAGAAGAACTACTACCTCCGAAATCGCCAGCAGTGATGAAGAGAGAAATAATAGTCAAATATCTACTCCTAAAGTAAATTCAACTATAGTAACAGCTTCTACAAGTACAGTAATTGATGCTAACACTGGTGTAAAAGATAAAAGGAAACTTTCACAACTAAGTAATAATACAGAAGATGAACGAACTATCGAATCAAGCCTGGAGTCCATCGAACGGACGATATTAAATAAAGTAAAAAAGAAAAAACGAGGCTGGCCGAAAGGCAAACCCCGTAGAGGTACATCTTAAAATATTTATCTACAATGGATTATAATACATTTATCTTACAGTGGAATTGTCGTGGATTTTTTAACAAATTAAGTTCAATTCAATTATTAGTTTCAAAATATAACCCTGACTGCCTCTGTATACAAGAAACTAAATTTAATTACAATCAGAACTACGAACTAAAGAACTATTTTCTACTACGAAAGGATGCTACAGATGGAGAACGTGCTCATGGAGGCGTTGCCATGCTCATAAAAGAAAATATACCTTACAGCAACTTGTTACTTAACACCGAACTGCAAGCCATCGCAATGCGTATAACTTATCCAAAGCCTCTTACTATCTGTAATATATATTTCCCAAGCGCACCATGGAGTACTGAGGAGTTCGAAGATCTGGTCAGTCAGTTACCCCATCCCTATGTAATTTGTGGGGATTTTAACTCACACAGCTTCACGTGGGGGTCTTATAAAAACGATAGACAGGGTAGGGCTGTTGAGGACCTAGTTGACAGACTGGATATATGTCTTCTTAATAATGGTAATCCAACACACTTCGATGTATCGACTGGACAGTTCAGTGCTATCGATTTAACTCTCTGCACTCCATCTTTATCGACAAATTTAGTTTTTTCTACGGACCCAGATCTACACTTTAGTGATCATTTTCCGATTATTATTAAAAAACCTAGTTCTGTCAACGCTCCCACGGCAATTCCACAAAAATGGATTTTAAACAAAGCTGATTGGAATGCATATAAAGAATGTGTAGACACGTTGATGGCCTCATCTAATGCAGAATTAACGATGCCCGGCATCACCAATTTCATAGTAGAAGCAGCAACAGTACATGTCCCAAAAACAAAAAGTATTCCACACAGACGAGTAGTTCCATGGTGGAACGAGCAAATCCGGTCTCTTGTTGCTGAAAAGAAACGAGAACTCAATCTTCTAAAAAGAAACACTACTATTGACAACTTAATAAACTTTAAAAGAGCTCGGGCAAAATGCCGGAAAACCATCCAAGCAGCGAAAAATAAATCGTGGCAGGAATATGTATCTAGTATTTCCACTTCTACTGATGTTGGTGAAGTGTGGAAACGAATACGAGCCATTGCTGGAAACCGTAGTTGCTTCAATATTACTTTAAATATAAATGATGAAATCATAGGTGATCAACAAGATGTTGTTAACCATCTAGCGCAGCATTTTGCACAGTTGTGCAATATAGAGGCAGCTCAAGTCAATAACGAGGATGATTTCATAGATTTCAATACACCGCAAGAACATGAATACAACCGTCTCTTTTGTATTGACGAACTAAACGAGGCACTTGGAAAAAGCAACAACACAGCACCAGGCAGTGATGGTGTCGTAAATGCATTTCTTCAGCATCTAACTGAAAACGCAAAAATTGGTTTGTTAAATATATATTGTAACAAGAGAGAAAAGGAACGAACCTCTTTTCGAGCGACAGGTGGTGTGTTCTGCCGCCTTCGAGAGAATGACGCATCGCACAAGCATGTAAATCAGACGCGGTTTATTCTAGCATTTTCTAGAATACATAGAAGGTTCCAGCGACTTCTGGTGCGTTTATATGAGGATATAAAAGCGGATTGCGGATAAAAGAGAATGAGTCAACAGCAAGTCATTAACTGTGTATTACAAAATAAATAGTGAATATAAATGTTGTATTAGAAATTCATAGTCTGTAAATAATAGTTTTTAATGGTTTATAATCATAGCGTTAATTTATAGTGTATTCATTAGTGTATAGAAATAAATATTTGTTTGTGAATAGACGATTTAAACAGCACTTGTATTATTATTTGAAAAAGAACGTTACAGTGTTGTCAGGTGTGGTGTTCTAAAATAAATAAAATCGCGTAATAATTAAATAAAGTGCTGTGAGAATAAATTTTTAGCGTTAAAATTAATTTCAACAAACGATTAAAATGGTGATGAAACTATTGAAAGATCTCTTAATAATAGATTTAAAACGGGAATTGGACGAGAGGGACTTGGATAGTAATGGAAAGAAAGAAGTTTTGATAAATCGGCTAAGAGAATGGCTTTTAGAACAGAAGGAAGATCCTGAAAATTACCGCTTCGAAATACCTGGACCCGCAATTGATACTAGTTTGTTGTTAAGTAAAATGGAAGAAAGTTCTAGAAAGTCCGAAGAGAATTCTAGAATTTTAAAAGAAGAATTACTTGAAAATACTAAAGCGCTGGAAGAAAAAGTATTGGAAAAACACGAAGAGAATTCTAGAAAGTCCGAAGAAAATGTTAGAATGCTTAAAGAAGAATTACTAGAAAAGGCCGAAGAAACTGTTAGAATGCTAAAGGAAGAAATACTGGAGAATTCCAGAAAATCTGAAGAAAGTTCTAGAAGGCTTAAAGAAGAATTACTAGAAAAGTCCGAAGAAAGTTCTAGAAGGCTTAAAGGAGAATTGTTGGAAAATGTCAAAGCGTTGGAAGATAAAGTTTTCGAAGAATTTTTGGAGAATGCCAGCGCGTTAGGACTATTGGAAGGTAGATTGGCGGAACAAGATAGGGTAATAAAGATGGTAGAAGAGAAAATAGCCCAAATGCAATTACCACCAACAACTAAGAAAGACGATATGGCCGAAATGCTGGAAGATAGAATGAGGCAACTACGGTTTCCCTCAACTTCTGAGTGGCCGTTTAATGAAGTAAAGAAACAATTTAAAGAAGAAAAGGTTCCTGCCGTAGGGATAAAAGTAAAACCACCCACGTTCGATGGAAAGATACCTTGGTCCACCTACTACAAACAATTTGAGGCGGCCGCTGGGGCCAACGGATGGCCACGCAAGGAAAAGGCCGTTTCTCTAACTGTGGCTTTGCGTGGAGACGCGTTGAACGTCCTGCAAACAATCCCAGCAGGACAGGAAAATGATTACCAATTGTTAGTGTCTAGATTGGAAATGAGATATGGAGACGCGCATCTTCAACAAGTGTATCACGCGCAAGTGAAGAATCGTATCCAGAAGAATGGAGAAAGCCTGCAGGAGTTTGAAGCCAATGTTGCGCGGCTTGTCCGATTGGCGTACCCTACGGCACCCGATTCATTTCTGGGACAACTGGCTGTGCAGACCTTCATTGATGGGTTAAGAGACGGAGAAACACAACAATCATTGAGGCTGGCACGACCAAGAACAACTGATGATGCGCTTGCTCACGCCTTAGAATTTGAAGCTGCAAAACAAGCGTCCCGAGGTCACGGACGTGTTCGGACCGTTTTGGAAGAAGATGAAGGTTCTAAAGATCGCCTAGAAGAATTATTAATGAGAGTTCTTCAGAAGGAAGAGAACCGTAAAAATAATCCTCAAGAAGTTCGAGGACCCCGTTGCTGGAACTGCGGTGAACAAGGGCACATACGACGCCGCTGCCCTAAACCCAAACAAGTTCAGCCGTCGGAAAACTAAAGGGGGTCGACGAGAGGGGGCGAACGTTGACCTTGAGTGGAGATGCCCCGGAGATCACCATCCATGCCGTAACATCGAAGAACAGTACCAGCAGTTTGTTCGTAGATGGGAAGATTGCTAACCGAACTGTTCCACTACTTATTGATACGGGGGCGACAAAATCCATCGTACGCCCTGATGTTCTACGATCAAGTATTAAGTTGTTACCCACAACTACTCAACTCCGTACAGCAACAGGTGAAGTGATACCAACACGCGGAGTGGTGAAGATGAAGATTGGTATTGGAAGTGAAGAACGTGATCATGAGGTGCTGGTAGCCGACATCATTGACGAATTCATCTTGGGAATGGACCTCCTGAAAAAATTTGGTTTTACATTGGACTTGAAGGAGGGTGTTTTGAAGGTTGGTAACGAAGAACTTCCGTTGCACCCACGAGAAGATCCTGTCGTAAGGGTTTTGCTGACAGAAGATGTGATATTGCCTGGTCAAAGCGAGTGGTTGTCGAGGCAGGTTTGGATGGAGATCTTCGGGTAGGATGTGTGAGAATGATGGAGCCTGTTTGTGATAAGAAGATCCATAGTGGCATATTGGTGGGAAAAGCGCTGATCAAGGTTGGAAAGACTGTACCGGTGAGGCTTATGAACGTTAATGTGGATCCGGTGACATTGAAGAAGAGTACCCTTGTGGGACAGTGTGTGCCAGTATTCCGAGTAGCCAGGTGTATGGCTGATGTTCCAAAACCAGTGCCCAAAGACCATGGTGGAAAATTAGTGGGTATGGTTACTAGTTCGTGCGAAGACCTTAACAGAACGGAAGTGAAAGAGGTACAGGGTTTGGTTCACCGATACCAAGATATCTTCGCTCTTGACGATAGCCAGAAGGGACGAACAAATATAGCAAAACATAAAATCAATACAGGCAACTCTATGCCTGTCCGTCAGCAGCCGAGGCGTCTACCTCTAGCAAGGCGAGCAGAAGCCGAAAAGATTATTACTGATATGGAAGAACAAGGGGTCATCGAGCCATCCAGCAGTCCATGGGCATCACCGGTGGTCCTGGTCAGTAAGAAGGACGGGTCAACGAGATTTTGTGTGGACTATCGGCAGCTTAATGACGTGACCAAGAAAGACAGCTATCCCTTACCACGCATCGACGACAAGTTAGATACCCTGTCTGGTTCACGATGGTTTTCGACTTTGGACTTGAAGAGTGGTTATTGGCAAGTTGAAATGGAACCTGAAGACCGAGAGAAGACCGCGTTCACTATTGGTTCCGGACTATGGCAGTTTACGGTTATGCCTTTTGGTCTATGTAACGCTCCGGCCACCTTTGAGCGTCTAATGGAGACCATCCTGAGAGGGCTGTCGTGGAAGACCTGCCTGGTATACCTAGATGATGTGATTGTAGTCGGAAAATCATTCAACGAACATTTGAAAAACCTACAGGAAGTGTTCCGAAGACTACGTGGAGCCAATCTGAAACTGAGTCCGAAAAAGGGCCACATATTCAGAAAGGAAGTGAAATATCTCGGGCACGTCGTATCACAAAATGGAGTGGCAGCCGACCCCGATAAGATTCGTGCAGTTCAAGAGTGGCCAACACCGAAAGATAAACACCAAGTTCGTAGTTTTCTTGGGTTATGTACCTACTACAGGCGTTTCGTTCCTGGGTTTGCCAATATAGCGAAACCTCTGACAAGGTTAACTGAAGATGGGCGCGAGTATGTTTGGAGCGGAGAGTGTGAAACAGCTTTCCAACAGCTGAAGCGTGCCCTGACAACAGCACCAATATTGAGCTATCCACGGACAGAAGGGAAATTCATACTTGACACAGATGCAAGTAATTTGGCCATTGGGGGGGTACTTTCTCAGATACAGGATGGACAAGAAAAGGTCATCGGCTATTTTAGTAAGGTTTTGTCGAAAGCCGAAAGGAATTATTGTGTGACCAGAAAAGAACTATTGGCCGTCGTGAAGTCCGTTGAGCACTTCTACAAATACTTGTACGGACGGAAGTTTTTATTGAGGACGGACCATGCAGCGTTGAAATGGCTTTTACAATTCCGTAATCCTGAAGGCCAGGTCGCAAGGTGGATCGAACGATTACAAGGATACGACTTTGACACCGAACATCGAGCGGGCACTAGTCATCGAAATGCCGATGCTCTTTCAAGAAGACCCTGTCCAACGGATTGCCGTCATTGCTCTCGTTTGGAAGAGAGGGTTTGCCAAGTACTAAGGACTACCATCGTCAACGACAATTGGTTGCCGGAAGAATTGCAACGACAGCAGGAGGCTGATCCCGAACTAAAAATGGTACTGGAATGGAAGCGCGTGCGAGAAAGGCCTGCCTGGGAGGCCGTCAGCCCTTTTAACAGAACGCTCAAAGCATATTGGGCCCAATGGGAGTCCTTGAAGGTGGAAGACGATCTCCTGAAGCGAGTACTGAAGAGTGAAGATGGCACCACCATTAGGTCTCAGTTCGTGGTTCCAAGAAGCCGAGTGGCTACAGTATTGCGACATCTCCATGACGGTGCCTCCGGAGGACACTTCGGTGTGAAAAAGACCTTGGAGAAAGTTAGGGAGCGTTTTTATTGGGTCAACTGTAAAGAAGACGTGAAGGAGTGGTGCCGGAAATGTGAACTATGTGCCACTGGCAACGGACCCTTGGGGAAACGAAGAGCACCTATGAGGCAGTACAATGTGGGTAGTCCTCTGGAGAGAATAGCTATAGACATTGCCGGACCATTTCCCGAAACTGACGATGGGAATAAATACATCTTAGTGGCAATGGACTATTTTACCAAATGGCCAGAAGCATATGCCCTACCAAACCAGGAAGCTGCGACTGTTGCTGACGTACTAGTCAAAGAGTTTTTCACTCGCTTCGGAGTGCCCATGGAGCTGCATTCGGATCAAGGCCGCAATTTCGAGTCTGTACTCTTTGGAGAAGTCTGTCGATTGTTGGGCATTCGCAAGACTCGGACCACACCGTTACATCCGCAGTCCGATGGAATGGTAGAACGCATGAATCGAACAATGGGCAAATATTTGGCCAAGGTCGTCTCCGATCATCAACGAGACTGGGACCAATACCTGCATCTGTTCCTGATGGCTTATCGTGCATCGGTCCACGAAACAACCGGTCAGTCACCAGCGTCTGTGATGTTTGGACGCGAGTTACGGTTACCGTGTGATCTGGAATTTGGGTCTCCACCTATAGAGCAGGAAGTAGCCGGGAATGATTATGTCATCAACTTAAAGAAGAAGTTGGAGGATATTCACGACCGAACCCGAAATAATAGTCGAATCGCGAGTGACCGGATGAAGGCTACGTACGATGTGAGAGCCCAAGAAGGAGGGTTTCAACCTGGAGAGCTTGTCTGGTTATACAACCCGCAAAGGCGTCGTGGCTATTCTCCAAAGTTACAGCGAAATTGGGAGGGTCCATACCAGGTGAAGAAACGAATAAATGACTTGATTTATCGCATCCAGAAATTGCCAAGGGGGAAACCAAAAGTGGTACACTCCAATCGTCTGGCGCACTATGAGGGAAATAATGACGCAGTCCCGGATCGGAAAGATGAGGCTGAAGTGGCTATCAATACCGTAAGGCCTGAAGATGATCAGCCAACCTTTAGAGAATTTATGGCTGCGTTCTCTGGAACTAGAAAAGCGCGATTCGGAGTCACGACTGAGATGCAACAAGATCTCTTCCGGGTCCCTGGTGATTATTCCATTGCCCACTGTGTCTCCGAGGATCTCCGTATGTCCAGGGGGATCGCAGTGGTGTTTAGAAATAAATTTGGACGGCTGAATGAACTTCGAGAACAAAATCCCTCTGTTGGTAAATCCTTACGCTTGCCTGATCATGACCGATCCATTTACTACTTGGTAACTAAGCAGTTTTATTACCAGAAACCCAGTTACGCCGACTTGTGGAGGGCACTATGGAATTTGAGGATCGAGTTGCTTACCAGGGGAATTAACAAATTGGCAGTTCCCAAACTCGGCTGTGGGCGGGACCAGCTGGATTGGAGAATCGTTAGAAACATGCTGGAAGTTGTCTTTAGAGGTACGGACGTCAAGATCTTCGTCTGCAGTTTTGACCCACAGCCCGCATTAAGGCCAACGAAGAGTGTAGACTGTTATTTCTACCGTAATGGAACGTGTAGTCGAGGTGAAGACTGTCGATATCGTCATGACCCGTTCTACAGGAACCATAGCATAAAACCTGTTCTGGGACAGAACAGACTTGAAGAGGGGGGCAGTGTAACAAGAGAGAAAAGGAACGAACCTCTTTTCGAGCGACAGGTGGTGTGTTCTGCCGCCTTCGAGAGAATGACGCATCGCACAAGCATGTAAATCAGACGCGGTTTATTCTAGCATTTTCTAGAATACATAGAAGGTTCCAGCGACTTCTGGTGCGTTTATATGAGGATATAAAAGCGGATTGCGGATAAAAGAGAATGAGTCAACAGCAAGTCATTAACTGTGTATTACAAAATAAATAGTGAATATAAATGTTGTATTAGAAATTCATAGTCTGTAATTAATAGTTTTTAATGGTTTATAATCATAGCGTTAATTTATAGTGTATTCATTAGTGTATAGAAATAAATATTTGTTTGTGAATAGACGATTTAAACAGCACTTGTATTATTATTTGAAAAAGAACGTTACAATATAATAACATATGGAAAACTGGTATTTTACCAGAATCGTGGAAAGAAGCCACTATAATCCCCATATTGAAGCCAGGAAAAATACCAACAAGCCCATCAAGCTTTAGACCAATCTCTCTTACAAGTTGCATCTGTAAATTAATGGAACGGATGGTTACCAATAGATTATCATGGCTGCTTGAATCTAGAAAATTGTTAAGCAAGTATCAATTCGCATTCCGTAGAGAACACTCTACGACAGATGCGTTAGTGTATATTGAAAATGCTGTTCAAGGAAGTTTTCTTGCAGGTCTTCACCTAACAGCTATTTTTATAGATTTGAAAAGTGCATTTGATACTGCCAGGCACAGTACAATATTAGAACTAAACTAAATAAATGGGGAATAAAAGGATACTTACCTAAATTCGTAAAGTCGTTCCTTGACAACAGAGTCATTAGAGTCAGAGTTGGCAATGTTTTATCTGAAAATTATAATATTAAAAACGGGACTCCACAAGGTTCCTCGCTAAGTGCCACTCTGTTTATAATAGCGATACAAGGACTGTTAGAATCCATCGACACAACTGTTCGATACTGTGCCTACGCAGATGATATCGTAATATTTACTTTTGGACAATCTTTCAACAATATTGAAGAAATTTTACAAAATGCACTCTCTAAGCTATCCTCGGAGGCCACTAATAGAGGTCTTCAAATTTCAACTGAGAAAACGGTCTCGCTACATTTCTGTCGCAAACGAAGCACCTGTCAACAGGAACACAACTTTCAGATGAATTCGGTACCTATTAAAAACGTAGATAATTTTTGTTATTTAGGCCTAATATTTGACTCTAAACTTACCTGGACGCTACACATCAGTAAACTGAAAGCCCGTTGTAATAGTATCTTAAATATACTTAGATGCTTGTCAAACCTAAACTGGGGATCTGACCAACAGACACTGCTGATGCTGTACAGATCTTTGGTTCTATCTCGAGTAGATTATGGTTGTGCGGTATATTCCTCTGCCAGACCACCCCATTTGAGTATTTTAAACACAATACATAACATGGGAATACGCTATATAATGGGGGCCTTTGTAACAAGCCCAGCAGACAGTTTATGCGTAGAATCTGAGTTAGAGCCTTTATGGCTACGCCGTCAAAGGTTACTATTGAACTATCGTGTCGCGGCATTATATCGCACGCATAACCATATTCGATCGTCCTTAGTCAGCAGCGCTCTATTGGACCTCTATCAAGTACAGGATACGCGTACTAGACCGGCGACCGTTAGATCCATCGTCACTTCTAGGGCATGGGAAATCCCCGAAGCTGGTTTATATTTAAATGCCTACCTCAAAACTTCGCCATGGACCGTACCAGCAATAGATATTCGTTTCGATCTTCGGAAATATAATAAATCTGAAACAGCTGGTAACGTCATTAAAATGGACGTTTTAAATATTCTCGATACATACGGTCAGTGCAACGTATTTTATACCGATGGGTCTAAAACAGAGTCAGGAGCGGGGTGCGCCGTAGTCAACGGCAATAATATATCTACATGGTCACTTCCACATACTGTAAGTGTTTTTACATGCGAAATATATGCTTTATTGCAAGCGTTAAGTATATGCCGAGAATCAACGTCCGATATTCATGTAATTTGCACAGATTCTTTGTCTTCTCTGTTAGCAATAAGTAACAAATTTAACAACGAAGCTATAGTACAAGACATACACACCTTACTATCAAAACTAATAAGTGAAGGCAAACAGATAGTGTGGATATGGATACCAAGTCACATTGGCATCTCTGGAAATGAGAAAGCAGATCAAGCTGCAAAATCTGCAGCAGCTCGGATTCAGAATGATGTAAATGTGATTTGCCCAAAAGACGCAAGAACATACATAAAGCAAAAATCAGAACTTCAGTGGCAAGCGTCGTGGAATACAAAGACTACCGCTCTAAAAGATATAAAACCGAGTATCAAGTTACAACAATCTGAGATTACACTTACACGTATGGAACAAGCAATAATAAGTCGATTAAGAATAGGTCACACCCGATTAACTTCTACCTTTCTATTAACAGAGGGAAGTAGGCCTAATTGTCCTACGTGTATAACTCCACTTACTGTCGAACACATCCTTATCGAATGTAATGAATACACCAACCAGAGAAGAACTTGTGGTTTATCTGATACTCTACCAGAAATTTTGAACAATAATAAAGAAAGTATTTTAAAGTTACTAAAATATCTACGTTCTACAAACCTAATTTCTAAACTGTAAAACTTATTAGTCTGTGATAAAAACTATTATCTGTGATATTTTATATATTCGAATTATGTTTATTTACTTACAAAACTTATATTAGCCAGTTTTATCTATTTTACCTATTTATATACTTTTTTTATAGTTTTATCAATGTTTTGCATGGTATCCTATTATATATTTTCGTTCGTGCTAATTGTGTCTATTGTTGTAGTAATTTGTTATTTATATTTATTGTACGTACCGATTTGTTACTTATTACTGACCATTTATATCAGTGATATTTTGTAGCAAAAGCGACAAATGACCCTGGCAGTCGAGTCGCTTATTTAACAAAAAAAAAAAAAAAAACAACTCTCCTGAGCTACGAACATGCATTGAAGTGCAATTGGTTTTAAGAGTTAGAGCGACCGCGTTGTCTAGCGTCTAGCATGAAACTGTCATGTTGACCATCTCTTGCAGTGACTGCTTTAAATTGCTGTTCTATGGAAACTATTTATTGTTTGAGTAAATCAAGAAACTCAGTATTTTGTATTTCTTATTTAAATAATTTTATTGTACATTTAAAACAACTCAAAATATTAATGAATAGTTTTACGGTTGCCACCTTTTGAAAATTAAAATGTAGAATAAAATACAATTAAAGGAATGAAAAGTTTATTACACTTATTAAACATCCATATATAATATAACGAGCTTGTTCAGGGTTTGTATGCTACAGAGTGATCCTGATAGCTAGCGCCACTATGCGGTGCATATTGTTAGTTGAAGCGAAGAAAACACCTGGCATAAAAGCAGCTCTCTTTTGCTATGAAAACAATTTTAAGGTTTGTACCCATGTTATTATTATATTAATTAAGTGAATTACATTTTTAAAGGTTAGAAGAACCGATGGTGTTTGCTAATATATATTATAATAAGCAAAATAATTTATTATTTACAATTGCCAGACTGAGCAAATGTAAAATTGTTTTGAATCTACCATTTTTTTATTTGAAGAACACCAATAATTCTCCATCATCTGATCAGAAACACCAAACCTTCCAATTTTCTTATTTCGTCCAATAAACCTATATCTTACAAACTACCTCACAGGAAACAGACCGAAAAATTGTACCATTTGCTCATTGATCAACTATGACGCTTAGGTTTTCTAGGAATTGATCCAAATCATCAGTTGAATGACAAATTGTTCAAATGAAGGACTGTCTTACCAAATTTAGATGCGTGGAAACCCTAAATATGTTCTTGGTAGGTTACACACACTTGTGTCTATTTTTATTGCTTGCTCAACATGCAATTTAAATTTCTTCATGTATATTACATTCTAATCGTGTCTCACTACTATGAGTGACTATGTGTTTTGCGAGTCTAGATTTCTGTGAAGATTTATAATCACGTAAATTACAAACAAAAGGTTGCTCACCACTATGACTGAGCATGTGTCTCTTAAGATAACGCTTTTGTAAACATTTATATTCACATAAATTACATTCAAATGGTTGACCATCGCTATGAGTGAGAAGGTGGGTCTTGAGAGTAGACTGCACCGAACACTTAAAATTGCATACATTACATTCACACGACTTCTCATCACTATGAGTGAGCATGTGTACTTTCAGATGACTTTTTTGTGAACATTTATAATCACATAAATAGCAATTGAATGGTTTCTCATTACTATGAATGAGAATGTGTTTTTTGAGATCATTTTTCTGTGAACATTTATAATTACATAAACTACATTCAAAAGGCTGCTCACCTCTACGAATGACCATATGTCTCTTGAGGTAACATTTTTGTGAACATTTATAATCACATAAATTACATTCACACTATTGTGAGTAGAAATATGTCTTTTAAGATTACCCTTTTGTGAACATTTATAATCACATACACAACACTCGAATGATTGCTCACCACTATGAGTGAGCAAGTGTCTCTTGATAGTGGACTGTGCTGAATATTTTACATTACATATATTACATTGAAATGATTTCTCGCCACTATGAGTGAGCACATGTGCTTTAAGATTACTTTTTTGTGAACTTCTACAATCACATAAACTACATCCAATGGTTTCTTATTATCATGAATGAGAATATGTCTTTTGAGATCGTTTTTTTGTGAACATTTATGACCACATAAACTGCATTCAAATGGTTTCTCACCACTATGACTAAACATGTGCCTTTTGAGTTTACTTTTCAATGAAAATTTATAACTGCATAATTTACATTCAAACGGTTTCAAACCATTATGAATGTGCATATGTGTTTTGAGGCTACCTTTTCGTGAGCATCTATAATCACATAGATTACACGTAAATGGTTTATCAGTATCATGAATAAACAGGTGTTGTTCAAGATGATTTTTTCGTAAAAACCTGCAACTACACAAATTACACTCAAACGGTTTCTCACTACTGTGAGTAAGCATGTGTCTATTGAGGATACTTTTTAATAAACATTTATAATAACATAAAGTACATTTAAATGGCTTCTCGTCGCTGTGAGTAAGCATGTGTTTTTTGAGATTTCCTTTTAATGAACATCTATAATTACATATTTTACATTCAAATTGTCTTTTGGCTTTAAGAGGAAGTGCATATGTTTCCTGTGGCAATATATATTGAGGCTCGTACAATTTATTGTTATAATTGTTATTGTTAAATTGTTATAAAATAACTTAAAATAATGTTTAACTTTTAACAAACTTGAATTTGAACTGGACGCCATCTGTTAACTAGTAGCACTATTAATGATGATATTACAGATTGTGTCATGAATGTCTACTACATACGGGTGCAACCAATATGTAAATGTAGCTATCAGGAGAGCAGCAAACCACCCTCAGCCTTTTCTGCTATCCTAATACACGATTTTAAATTTCTGATGAGGAATAAAGGTGTTATAATAGTAAAAATATTTTTATTTATTTGTTCGTTTTATTAGAATTTTTACTTTTTTCATCAAACAATCTTAATAATTATTTTTAATAAGCATGTAACAGAAAATGCATAAGAATTAGCCTAACAACTAGCATTAACAATATTAGTAAATAATTAACCGATGCAGATTGCGGGATATTGTGTAAAGGGCCTCACCAACCCTAATGAGTGCCGTTGTGCAAAGAACCCCACGCGTTTCTTACGGATATTGGATACCGGTCAAATTAGCTGAAATTGTGATACGTTTTAGTTTACATTATTCTGATCAAAAGTCTCTGAGGCTACAATGCTCTATAATTAACAGTGTTGGAGTTACACAGTACGGAAAGCAGGAAAAATTCATACTTCGGTATATAAATTTTTAACACGTACAGCCTTGGTAACATCATTTTTTGTGTATATTTTTTGTTTTTGTTTTGGTTAACATAAGTAATAATGTTGTGTTGTATTCATGTGGAATTATACCGAGTGTCCCGTTATATTCTGACTCTTTATATACCTATATAGCTTTTGAAGTAACTGAGATAATGTAATGCGATGTTCGCCAGTCTGCTTCTTAGTTTTTTAAGTTTTTTCTGAGTAGCCGTTTTTTGCCCACTTCCGGTTTCTCCAGAAATGATATAGCGTATTTTCGGAGATTTAAATAACATGCAGTATTCACATTAAGAGCTGATAAAACTGTACCCTGTATAATAACCATGATAAGTATGGTCCTTTTGGAAAGGAGAACCAATGGACTTTCAAACGTGCGTGGTTAACGCTCATTATCTCTTCGAGCTCACCACCTACAGGCGGTGGCTTTTAGGAGGTTATTTAACAGCCCTCAAGGAAGATGAGCATATAATTACCCAAAATTGTTTTTAAACTTCCTATTTGGTTTGGTAAACAAGCTATTTGATTTTGTATGTGCGGTAGGTCGTGACACATTCTAACAGTCCTCAAAAGGCGCCCTTTTAGCTATTTTTTCAATGCGTGAAAAATTAAAAATGATAAGGATTTTTTGTTCCTATTGACGAGTACTGTCACACATTAAATTTATGCTGATCTTTATTCAAACACCCAAGCGGTCAGGGTTTTATAGATGTGACATAAGTCACTTCTCGAGACTAATGTTCTTCATGGTTTGTATATCTGCATAGAAAAATTATATTTTTATATAATTTTTTAATAAATAAAGAACATTCTCGTATTTGTACGAATTTTGCAACTTTTTAGGGTAGGGGGTTTACGCCCTCTTCCCCGGAATATTTACGTTCTTGTTTGCAGGGTAGTTATGGAATTAAATCTTGAGCTAGCGAACATTTGATGGGGCTCTAAGGAAACACAACTAAACTAAAAGGCTAAGCTACAGAAATACATAATTCAATTATTAATATTAAAGAAAATCAAGCCACAGGAGGTATTTTTTGCAGGTTATAATACAAAATGTCTACATCTGAACACAATATATAAACTAATTGAATATTATTTTATGGTGCACTATTAATCTTACAAGGCTAAAAGAAGTAACCAGTATGTTACATTTGTTTTACATCATGAATTGATGGCTAATTAATCTACGTTCTAAGGTCACTTAACACAGGAAATTGTGTTCCATAATAAACCATGGAACGTATGCTTTGTTCTATTTTAACTAATTTAATAAATTTTCTAAAGTATTAGTTAAAAGATACGAAACTTGGCGTTAGTTAGTTGTTAACTTGGCGTTAGTTTTATTTGGAAAATCAATTAAATGGAAAAATCACGACATAGAATGATGAAGGTAAAGGTGTAATTCCGTTGAGAGGAATTTTCAAATTGCAACCAAGTGTTAAAAAAAGAACTAAAACCAAGAAAAAAAAAGCAAATCTTGAGTGTATTTTAAGAAGATCACGAAACAACTCAAAGAAATGTGAAACTTTACACAGACATAGATGGAAGTAGCTTCTATTTTCGCTTAGAAAATCGGGTTACTACGCGATGACACGCAGAAATAAACTACATTTGTGAATTATTAGAAATTAATGTTACTCGTTTAATGTTATGTTTTTACAGTAACGATCATTTAGCCAGAGTTTGTGATGTAGCATAAAGACAGTTCCGTGAATATATGACATTTATTGCTCAAGATACGTTTCGAAATATGCGGTTTTAAGAAAAAGAAAAGGTTAAACACGATTAGTTTACATATTTTACTTATTTATATAACATATAAATAATTCTAGAATGAGTTAGGATTCAGCTTCGATGATCTTCCAATCCTACCACGCCCGAGCAGGAAGATTCGAGCTAAAACTGGTCACCCATTCAACTTCTGACCGCGTCCGGCTTTACTTTAACCGCACAATCGTCGTGTGATCAACAGTTACAATTTAGTGTTTGCTCTGTTTATGTGCTGTTTTTTACCTACTTAAAAATTAATCAGATGCAGCAAGTAAAAGGCAAAAGCTGTTGACGTCTAGCTAGCTCGTCGTGAGGTAAAGTTTAGTTTGAAGAATCTATTCTTACAAATACCTACAATTGCTATTTAAAAAATATACCCTCTGTTACTATCAGCACCCTTACAGAGCGAACGGACTAGTGGACTAAGTGGACTGTTCCCACTTTCCGCCCATGTGCGGTGCTCCAGCTGGAGTAAGATTCCACTCAAATCCACAAAGAGTCAGTTATTGGTGATGTCTTCTTGGCTATATTCTCAAGTGATTCTTTGAGTTCCTTAACTGCACTTTTCAGGTTAGTCATCATTTCCGGTTCACCACGCCGATTGAGAAACTAAAAAATTGAAAGCAAAGTCAAAGGGAGTGTGCCACTGCAAGGTGCACAGCTCTGGTTTGCAAACATGTAAAGAGCACTTCGTACCGTTGGAATTTCTTCCTAAAATGAGAAGCCTCCAAAAGTACAAGTAGCCCGTTTCATAGCACATGAATGGACTCTTAAGGAGCAAAAATCACTTTGAAATAGTAGGTAGTCGACCTATTTGTGGTCGTATTATCCACCCTGCACTCCTACTCACATGCTCATGTCTACGAGCCATTAGCGCTCACGTAAGTCATTACATACTGCTTCCTGTCCATGTCTCATCTTATCGTATTAAAGATCAAATAATAACTTCGTTGTTTGATGTTTAGGATCAGAAAAACGAGTACTTTATTATTATAAAATAAAATTATACATGCGAATGAGAGGCAGAGAATCCACCTGTCTGTAATTTCCATGGCCGGGATTCTAAGTTAAGTTCCAAAAATAGCAGACGCTGACGACATACAACTACATGTACATATATTATGTGATGCAAGCGCTTACATACTTGTAGCTGGTGAAAGGAAGTGTTTGTACACTATTATCTCTGTCCATTCTTAGCATGGGACTTCAGGACGGTCTCATGGGAAGCCTAATAGTACATATGCTAATGGTACATGAGGTCAAGCTCAACTGTAGTATGAAAACCGACTCTAAGATTTCTTTGTCGGCTTAGAGAGAAGTTGGGTTTAAACGATTTTCTGCTCTCAGGGTTGGTTAGATTCAGGAGACTACGGACACGGAATTATGAAAATGAGTTATAACGGAAGACAACGTGGCTGAAAAGGGAACGCGGAATAAAGGTTTTGTAAACATTTCACTTGGGGCTGAAGTTGGTTCATGGAGCCAGATTTCCTAAGAACGCGATGACAGAGCGGCCGAAAGAATATGAAAAGTCAACAGGCATTTCTAATGAAGAATTAGAGTTGACGCTGTGCAGTGATTACTTCAACCTAGTATTTATCTAATCTAAATCCTTACAGCAGCTGGCTCAGATTTGTTCGTGTTACCTCATGGTATGTTCGTGTTACCTCATGGTATGTTTGATATGTACCTACATAACTTCGCTGCTACCTTTAGGAAGAAAAGTATTCAGAAGCAGACGGAGACCCTGCGATCATCTGAATTGTAACACGACATAAATCTGTAGATCAAAAGAATGCAATGGGAAAATTTTCCGAATTAGATGACCTTCATACAAGGGAAGGGGGTTCATAAGACAAGTAGGTTGCCTCTATCACCAATTACGATGGATAGAATCATGAGGGATCATAGCCTTTTTTATGTCTCCGTACATGCTCCAAGACGGAAAGATACTCATTGTCCTGGATCCTAAACATCAGTGGATGAAGTTATTACTCGACCACAGCCTTGGTAGTGTAATGTCTAGCGAGCTGGTCTTTCAGCCGAGCGGGCCAGATTCGACTCCTGTTACCGGTAGATCTAGCTAAAGTTTTCTGCAGTTTTACTTAGCTGTGACACAAATGTGGGATTTGCGCCGTTCCATCTGTAAGTCGGTTGCAGCTGCACGTAGGGCCTACGTAATAATAATAATCGCCCCTTCCCTCCCGCGCAAGCTCATAGCTTCTGGGGCCTGATTTCTAGGTTATGGGTTGTAGCAATTATTATTATTATTATTATTACTACCTCACTGACGCTAGACATTATAGACAGACAGTACGCCATGAGTTACGTCAACAATAGTGGATTCCATACATGCGCACAGTAGTAAGAGGCGTGTTTGAAATGCAAGTTGAAAAATTTGCAGCTTGACTCTCTACTATTCGATGTCGGAGTGACAAGGAACAAAAAACCATTCACGTGCGTTGGCCGCGATTCTTCATAAAGCCTGCCCAGACTATAAAATGTTTTTAAGCCCGTGGGAGACCTTTTGTAACGTCTTGAAATACATACCTTCGTTTTATAGTAAGAATTCTAAATACCCCCCCCCCCCCCCGGTAAAATACAAGTATTTCGTCTTGGCCAAATTTAAAATAATTCTCATGCTAGAATATTTTCCCGTATGTATTAAATGACAGTTGTACCCCGATAAAAAAATTCTCACGGTCAAGATTCAGTTTGCAGACGAAAATTCATGAAAATATCGCCAAGTAATAATGATTGAGCTTCTTTTTTTTTTGTTAAAAGCACGTATAAAAGCTATTCATACTAATTTATAAGTCTGAGACAACTCAAGTATTTACTTGTTTGTTTAGAATCTTTTGTGTTTTAGTTAGAAACAAAGGTTTGTTTATAAAAATTACGATATGAAAACTGAGCATTTTTTAATGTTCAAATCGCATGATAAAACTTTATTACTTTTGACAAGTTTTTACGATTTCTGTACACATGGCTCAACATCCGTTAAAAAGAAGTGTCGAGTCACTTATTCAATTCGAGAATAACAACGTCATTGTATTCCTGATAGATGCATTTTAAATTGTTCTCTCGTAAGAAAATCATAACAACAGTTTGCATCCCTCAAGTCAGTCTGAAATAATTTGTCAAACAGAGCGTCTGATCTCTTTTCCATGTAGGAGCAGAGTTCCGCAAAATTTGTACCGCTTAGAAATAAGATTTGTGAATTAAATTTAAAATAAGTACTGAAGTACTTCTTTTGAAATGTGATTTGAAAATCACAGTGCTTTTGGAGTCACAAGAGAAAAGTCTCCTGTAATAATGAAATTATATGGAAATATTCCGTCTCTTTTCATTGATATTTTATGAAACATAAAGAACTTAATTAAGTAATAAACAAACTTCATAATAACTTCTATCAATAACTGTATAACTCAGTATCCAAGTTCAGTTTTCATGAACTTGAAATTAATGGATAATAGAAGGGTGTTTTAGTTGTTACCAGTTATACGTAGTGTTCAGTGATAAAAAATATAATTAGTCTTCATGAAGGATTATTAGTCGATTACTTATAACAAGGACTAGCGGCTGTAAAGTTAAGGTATTGGCTACCAATAAATTTAAGTCAGATCCCTAAATTTTGCTAACACTGTCGGGTCAATTATCACCAAAGTCTATTTTTAGTATTTGAATAAATATTGTCTAACCTAGACTCTGTTGAGATAACATTAGACCAATTAATTGTTAGAAGTTCTAGTTGTTATTCAAGTCAATGAACTCGTAAACATTATTTATGATGTTATGTAATCAATCAGAAATCTCTTCTTTCTTGTGGATTTCTGAAGTAATTAATAGAACGCAACAAGTAAGTGGCGTTCATATTCTTTTATTGGCAAATATTTCCTAATTCCTGTTTGCAATTTAAAAGCTTAAGAAACCAGTACCGACCAACCTGAGCTATAATTTGATGAATGAGAGATCTCAACCGGAGCAATATGATTTAACGTAAGTATGGTCATAGTAGAATTTTGTATTGTAAAAGCATGGAGTTTTTGACTCTTATTAATTAGGTTACAACTTCTAACATCTGTAGGAAGAACGGTACGTGGTACTTTACTGCACTGTAACTTTTGGGATCCTCTGTATATTTCAAAATATAAAAAATTCCAATGATTCGCAACGCCTAACTATAGCTTCTTGGAGCCAGGAAGCTTTTTTGAAAAGTTCCGAAATTGGAAACGTTTGTCTACTTTAATGATCTTCCTATTCTACTATGGATACTGCATTTTCTTAACGCAGGTGAACATTTCAGTAACCTCTTAGGGTAGAGCAATCACCAAGATAAATATTGTGCATATGTTCGATTTTGACTTGGTCATCGTCGCCTGGATCTTCCCTTGTAAGTTCCGATGGAAAAGAATGAAGATAATCCCGATACAAACCGGAAAGACTAGTTCCAAAGTACGCAGGAGTTTTTGTTATTAAGTTCTTACCAAGTGATCGGTTATTAATAAGATTAGTTATCATGGATATGGAACAGTATTATAAATACAAACGAGTGGCCATTGTAAGGTGAAGCCTTCTGGAATTCTGTTAAACAATTCATCCGACGATAAGAAACAATGGCCTTACTATGAATTTGTTTCGTCTTTATTTGTAAAGCAGTAATTAAGAATGTTGGCTGCAGAAAAATATGCTGAAAATTTAAAAGAAATTAGTACAGTTGATAGATTTTGCAAAATGGTAAGTTGTTGATACATTTATTATAACTTAATAAATGATGGAAAAAATTTGACACCAAAACATTTCACGTAAAAACGTTGTAAGCTTGTGCCGTTAATGCTTAAAATTTGTTAAAAAGATAGTTTTCCAAAAGAAAGATTAATATGAAGAATTTATCGATTGAACGCTTGATATAGCTCGCAAAGTAACAACGTCGCATTGCGACAAACGAGCTGGAGACTTAAATGCTTTATACAGCTACATGCAGGACTCTGGCCGCTCGTAATTTACCTCTCCAAAACAAAATCAGTTGTGTTAAATAAAAAAATACTTAATTCGAAACATTTTTTACTGCTACGTTTTAAATGAATCTGAATAAATATATTTGTAATATTTGCAAAGATAACCTCAAAACTTGAGTCAACGTCATTTACTGCACTAATTTGTTTTCATCAGAGGAACAAACGAAATAGTGGTACCAACTTAAACCAAGGTTGTCACTTTTTTACTATTCTAAAAGCGTATAATTTATTTATATTCTAGAGAAATTTCTTTATTTTTTAGTATTTACATAGTAATATCATTTTATTTTTACTAATAAAAAAGTAAACTTGAATGAAATTTCTGATTAGAAGAATTGTTTTTCCGTCATTTTGCCACGTTCCTAAGTTTGGACTAGACATTCAAAAGTTAATCTCTGACTTTAAAAGGACTAATAAAATTAACTAAAAACATATTATATAGTAAATAAACTGTTTTCACATGCATACTAATAAAACTGGTATCGTTATACCCATTATTTGAAGCAAAACTATGTTAATTATTTCTATTTGTCAAAATAGCACAGCTCCATAATTTTTGACTTAAACTATCCTACCACAACTTCTTTAAAAAATTCAAAAAATGTATGAATTATTTACCTACTGGAAGTTCAGCAAAGAACAAGCTATTATTTCCTTATTGGAATGATGATTTCTTCACATTGTAATAAACGGGAAAACCCCATGTATAGACTGGCGACGAAAGCAGACGCCTAGAGAGTTCCGGGCGCTTCGAGAGTCTAGTAGAACATTCGGGACGGCAACCCACGAAACATATTATAAATGTGGGTCGTTTAAGAGAAGAGCAACCATTTAATTAAATGCGCACAACGTGAAGTAGTCTAGATAAATATTAGTGTATTCTAAATAAACATTGTAATTAATTAAATAAATAAATAAATAGCCCGTAAATAAATTAGTTTAAATTCTTTTATAGTTTATAATTCGTGTTTTTAACTAGTTAAGTTTAAATCTAGTTATTGTAAATATTTCTCTTCTTATTATAATTTTAAAACAGCATCTTTAGTTCTATTTAAAAAGAACGTTGCAATATATGTTTCTAGAAAAGAAGGAAGTTCTTTAGTAGATGTTTGACACTTTCCTTTTAACGATCTAATCATAATTGCATCTATCAATACCATCGTCTATTTAATACACTCTACGTTAAAGGTAAACAGCGTCCACGTTTTCCACTTTTCAGTTTTGAGGCGTGTAAAATAAATTAGTAATTTCCTGTTTATTCTCGAATAAGTGTTAAAAAAGTACTTTAATGAGTAATACATGTGATAGGATCGGACGAATCTTATTAGCATGTTAGGATACATTATCTACTCTAACCGACAAATAACAGCTTCTAGTAAACAAATTAATATAAAGTACCGACTGATTAAGTAACTATTTCCTGCCATCAGCCACTTACAGAACTCCTTGCCATGGAGGATCTGTTTGTTTGTTAATGTGTTTAGATTTAATGTTACCTAGTTAATAACAGTTATTAGAATTAAAAGCGGCATTAAAAGCTTATTTGTCGAGTAATAATTATATTTGCATAATTATAAAGGCGTAGCCCAGTGTGCAAAAATTACAAATCAAACAAAGCCATTTTTAATCCAAATAACACTTACTTTTTCTCCTTCTAGGATTAAAAGTATGTACTTTTAGTCTAGGATGCGAAGTATAGCCTAGCAAGACGTTCATTTTGTATTAAACTTAAGTAACAAAAACATTAAAGCCATATTCAAACAATATAATTGATTTTTAATTATTTTATTTCATACTGTCCGGTAAAAGGGTATTTACCGGACTCATTTGAGTCCGGTAAATGAATTATTACGTTACAAGGCCGGTAAAAAATTTTACCGGACTGAAAATCCAATTTGAGTCCGGTAAAAAATTTTACCGGACTGAAAATTTTAAATGCATTTTTTTAAAAAACGAACAATGTGAGGCAGTATGAAATAAAACGCCTTACGTCATACTTCCGGTAAACCATTACAGTAGCTCGTTTCAACATTCGAGACTCGGCTCCTTCGTCGCCTCGTCCCGAAACGTTTTCAACTCGCTACTGTAAACTTGGGTTTACCGGACTTATAACGTAATATACTATTGATAATTTATATTATTTAAAATAACTAACTAACCTCGATGTCGCACCATTGTGTAAATAACAATAATTTGGTATAAGTTTAGTTTTTATAATAATTGATGATTAAATTTATAAGAAGAAAATCGTGGTTATTGGAGGGATTTTAAGTTTAATGTCCATTTAAAGGCCATTTATTATGCGGGGTGTCTCAAAAATAACGAACGATAACGCAGAGGGTTAAAGAACGTCAGAGGTACAATCTAAAACTGAAAAAGATTCTAACAGGAAAAACATTTTTTTATTTGTAAAAAATTATTTGCAATACCTTTTGCTAATACGGCCCTGTTATTTTGCATCAATTTGTTAGTATTAGTTAATAAATAGTAATAAGTCTTCCAACATTGGGACAGTCAAAACATTGTAAAATGATATGTATTAACCTGCAGAGTTGACAAGAAATTCGGAGGAAGTCTGAGTCAAAAACACTAATATTGGTCAAATTAGAGTCTTTTACAAACGATGACATATCACCGTAATAAAAGTTTTTATTATCCATAAACTGCAATTACCTATCATCAAACTAATTATTCTTATTCTCAAGAGCTTATTCGAAGGCGTTTTCTATTGAAGAGTGGCAATTTAAGTTAACATTTAATTGTCCAAGATTTAAAAAAAAGTAACCCTTTAGTTCCGTTATTTTTGGTTTATTGCGTAAACGACAGATATTCAACCTGACACCGTAATTATGAAAATGTTCTTTTTAAAAGTTGATTTGGCTTCTATTTATTTTCGAATTAAAGAACGTAAAAATGCCATTTGCACTAAATAATGCCTATTATTAATAGAGACGTGCACTTTAGGTGACCTCGCCTGAAAAAAAGCCTTACATTAATTGAAAAGTTCGGTCCCGAAAACATTTTTGTGAAATTTTACTAGTTTAATGCTTATTTCATGATGGTTTCAGTTTTACTGAAAAGGATTACTGTTACAATCAACTAATTCTTTAGGTTTTAGTAAAATGTATTAGCATCGCTGATTACAACGCGTAAAGTAATCAAACATATAATAATAACCAGTTAAGATGTGCACCGAAAAATATCTCTAAAACTAGACATATGGGCACCACTCACGGTCTTCCGCGAATCTTCAAATTTTTACAGATTATACTTAAAGCAATTCTAAAGGTAAAGAAATACAGAAATTATCAGCGTTTTATCCAGGGGGGTAAGACAAAATTCTAGGGAGAAGTTTCCTGAAAATTAATTATTAAAGAAACCTTGATTGTGACTAATCTGTAAGCGATACATATATGCCACCCCGGACTTTTTTTGTAGACCTTTTTGAGACCTACCATTCGTTTGCTTACAGTTAGCCTTGATCTGTTACCGTTTTCGCAGCGTAAGGCATGTTTTGCCAATTTTATTATTTCTTTTACATTTTGCTCATTATTCGACTCTCAAAAGTTTTTGGACAATCTAAATACAGGGTGTATATTAATTAAAGAGCTTTGGCTGAATGGTAGATAGGTGGAATATATTAGAGCAAATCTTCCTTATAAAGTTTGTTCTTCAAAGGAATAACTTTCGAGAAAATTAATTTTAAAGTTTCATTAAATTTCGAGTCCGACCCTGTAACGCTAACCTACCTTAATTTGTACAAATTTAATTTAAAAATGTGATACCCCTTTAGATGTACCTGCCTTTTAAAAATTGTTGTATGTCACATAAAAAAGCTAATTTATAGCTGTCTGCATGCTTTAACGTAAATAACGTAATAAATCAGTAATTATACTAAGTAAATACTTTTTAGAAATATGATCCGATGCAAAAACCTTAAATACGCATTTGTGTTGATATTAAAACAGATGTTGCAAAGAAATATGACATTTATTTTTACACCTAACGGTAATTAGTTATTACATATTGTTGTTTTATTGTAATGCATATGGGTCATTTTGAACATATTAATAAATAATAAATTCACATAATAAATTCCCCTTTTACCGCATTTATCTACACAAAATATTTTATTTAGGTCAATCCATCAAGTTACAATAAATGGGTGTAATTAATTCTTACACAAGTGGTGTCATATTTCCGACGATTTGAAAGTAGATTAGAAATGTAAGAACTCATTCATTAAGGAACCTTTATAAAAATCCAGATGACAATAATTTCTGAAAACTGGTAATTCCATAAATAGATCACGACACATTTCAAAGGTATGCGGTACTTTGTGTAGATAATGAAATGTAGTTGTAATAATAACACAAAATCCCTGTATTTAGGTGTTGTCACTGTTTAGTCTACTTACTGACACATGTATGCATTTATTACTACCTATAAACAGTTAAAAAGTAAAGTTAAAAGTAAAAAACATCTTTTTGCTTGAAATAAACTAAATGAATGATGCTTCAGTTTGCTTAATTTTGCAGGTGCCCAACAATTTTTAGTGAAAATTTATTTTTGCGATAGTGCGGAATTTTATGCATTTTTGCCTTCTTCGATTATTCATATGTTACCCATTAAGCCAAAACCCATTACATATAATACACCCTGCATAACTGAACATTCTCCATGAAAACGGCATTAAAATCTATTCAGTGATTCTTGAGAATCGCCAGCTTGTACGAAGACATACGTTAATTGTAATTATTTACGTGCACGTGCACCTACGAATGATGTGGTATGCTCGCAGATTGCTGACCGGCGACGGCGTTACCTCTTTGTTCTTACTGCATTGGTAACTGAAGCGACCAGAGACGAGTCCGTCGATTTTTCAACGGAAGTTATGCTAGTTTTCTTATAACGAATGCTTTTTAAATTTTTAAATTAAATTCAACGCTGCCCACACAACTAAAAATCGCCCTTTAAGTAATTTAATTAACTTACCTTACTATTTCCACTTTATTGACAAATTATTTCAAGTTCAACAAAACTTTAACTTTAAATAACTTGGAAAGTAATCATTTTAGAAAATAAAGTTATAGGAAAAGTTTTCTTTGCACATTATCAAATATCTCTTATTCACGTACTCTTCCTTATATTTGAGTCACCCTGTATATAAACTAAATTTTCTCCAAATTATTATTATTTATAGAATGGCGCGACATCGAGTTTTGTTAGGTATTGTAACTAATATTAACAAAGCAATCTAAATATCAATATTTCACGAATATAGTTATTATGTACGTAGTTTGGATGTTAATGACAAATAACATACTTACTTGGTATTAACGCAAATGTCTTCTAAGACGATTAAAGAAAAAAGTTTTTTAAGTCACTTTATAAAACAAATATACTATTGCCATACCTTATTGCAACTTATTTATTTACTTCGTCTTATATATATATACTCTTCAAGGTTTCGAAATTCATGCAGCAAATTCTTGTTAATCTTAATTATTTTTAACACCGGTGAGATAATTAACTTTCTTATATTAAGATGTTTTCTACGACTATTGTTTTGTCCATATAAAGTTATCTGATGTTCCCATAAAAGCTTTTTGGAGACGGATTTAAATGCTAGATTAGGATTTATTATAGATAACATAAAGAACTGACTTCCTTTTTAAGGCTGAAGACTATTATGGTATACGACACACACATGGCACACTTTGTAATTGTACCATCAATCGTATTTATTGTGTCGGACAATCAATCTCCCGCTGATTAGTTTTCTTTTTTAAAGCCGCTCGTATGTGAGAAAGCTCGTTTAACTTAATTGTTGTGAATCTACAGACATCAATACGTATTTATTGCTGTACCATTTCTTCCTGTCTATGTAGCATACCTACACACACACACAAAAGAACTTGTATTTAATATTTTAAGGCATTAAGAAATTATTATTAAAAATTATTATTAGATAGTGAATATATTCACTATCTAATAAAATTTTTAATAACAATATATATTATCGTGGGAATAAAACAATATTTCCCAATTATCAAAGCTGAAAAGATTTATCTGAAGACAGTTGCTGATAAAGCTGAATATAAAATATCCGCTTATATATGACATAAACTACACAATCCAACAGAAAAGAACTATCGTTATCTTTGAGATTCTGAATCTTATGTTTTTGAGATAATGAATACCACCACATTCTGACATTACTCATATGACCTGTAACAAGCTCATTAGTACGAATATTTATTTACTTTGTTTTAATGTTAAATTGGAATATTGCATCGTTGGTACTTGCAGCAGTTTATTTACAAGCCTAATATAGCTAAATAAAATGTTTATTTCGAGTTATACATTCAAATAAAGGTTATTGTTTGTGTAAAAATAATTTTTTTTGCATAAGTATCCAGATCCTTTCGTGGTCGCGTATTAACACCTCTTTGTTTATTGTATAGTCAACAGAATTATCTTAAACACAAATTATTTCTTTAAAACGCGTTAATACATTTTTCGCATCAAAAATTTACAGCAATTTATGATCCCTTTTCAAGCAAATAGTGTTTACCTTGAGCCCAACCTTTTTGATATTAAATGTTTACTAAAGAATATATTGCTTTCGGAACTATATTTATATTTAATTGCCAATAATTACACTAAGAATTGATTTATATTCTGTTTTAATATATTGTCGAAATATGAGAGAAAGTTTGGTTCAATTTTGTTATTGGTTATAATGAGTCAGGTTTAACTTGTGGTTGGATAAAACATTCTGGAATATAATCGCCTCTCTTTAAATTTTAAAAGATATCAACATCTTGGTCTCCGGGGGTGATACGCGGCTAAGCCACGTAGCGAAAACGAACTATCCCGTTGCCCATTCAGTATAAATTCAGAAAGGGAAATTTTAGTATTGTATTCCAGTGGTTTAGTAACCTGATTTCTTCAATTTATTATTTTGGTTAATTTAATGCTGATGTGATAAGTAATCAACTAATTAGTGGTGGAATCTGGTCTTTTGAATTTTGAAGGGCCTTGAATCCGTTACTTATGGGATTACTTCTCCCGTTAATGTTCAGTAAACCTGAATGTGTTTTGTGGTAACTTTTACTTAAAGAATTTAAAATGAAGTTTTAATTTTAATAAGCTCCAACCCTTATAAGGAAGTAAATAAACGTTCTTTTTTGAAAAACCGGGTGGTGTTTAAACAAAAGGTAATTAAGTGTTGCTTTGGATAAATTTTAATAACTAAAGTACTGTAAGTCATTTTGTAAAAGAAGTAACATATTATTGAATTTCTGAACGATATTGATGTCTATGTTTCTCCCAAAAAACTTTGTAATTTAGAAAAAGATCCCTAATTACGCTTACTTTGTAATCCATTTAGATGTTTGATTTTACACAAAAAGATAACGGGTATATTTGCCGTACTTTATATGTTTTGTATTTTATTCAAATACTATATATATAAACAAGAATTAAACATGTGCTATAGATTGGTTCAAAGGATTGTATGTAGTCAATCCCTTAGAACCATAAAAAAGACGGATTTCTTTTTCTAAACTATAGATTCTTGACGTAATTTTTTTAAACAATAACAACAAGAAGTTTTGGTGGCGCCCTCTATAATGTTGTTCATTTATTCCTGTGTTTAATCTAAATCTAGTGAGCTTTTATGATTAACAACCACGACACTTAAAAATAATTCGATTAAGTAAATAGTCTTATCCGGGACTTTGAGCTTTATTGTGTAAGTAGGCCTAGGTAAGTCAACGTCTGGTCGAGATTTGATGCGTAAAAGGACGAGCGGAAAGTTTTAGAAATTTATAGTTAATTGGAATAAATAATTGTAAAAAGTGTAATTTCGATCTATATTATGTATAAATTAATTAAAAATTCTAGACAGAGTTAACTTTATTTACTTAACGTACTAATAGATTTTTAAAACTTGATGCACTACCTCTTGTATACATCTGGCAGTCTTGTATACAGATGTGTCAGCGCCACCGAGGTCTGGTTATATGTAAATTACGTACATACAGTGCTATTAAATTAAAATGCAATATACTCTATGATTCTCGCAGTAAAATTGAAATAATGTTTATGTAACCAATATTACATAAAAGCTCATAATGCGCTATCCATTTAACCTCTTTCATTTTACTTGGGTATAATTTAGCACTAATTGAGTTTATTAATAATACAAACGTAAATGATAATAACTTTATAGTAAAATAAAAAATGCACGGGTGTATTTTTTATAACAAACCACATTTGTTCGTGGTAAAATGCATACGCACTTACAAACAGCAAACCAACTTAACCTAACGCTTTTACTGGGTTATTTTCAAATGCAATATAGAGTATATTGCATTTTTTAATTTAATAGCACTCTATATCGTATTCATTACTATGGGATATGTTTAATGTTGTAACCGTAGTACTTGGCGAACAAATTAAAAAGGTTTGTGGGATTTATTAAATGGGCCTTGCATTATAATTTTTCGAATTCATTCTCCACTAGCTATCATACACTTAATACTGTAATACTAATAAATACACTGTATTGTAATATTTTATATTTATTTTTTGCAATTTATAGTATGATTTATTTATGACCCCAATTGCAAATAAAGAATGTATCTCGTTTCAGTTATCCTTGTAGTAAAAAGTTGAATAACCTGAGCAAATAGCATTTTTTGTTGCTGCATATTGAGCAAATATGTTTTATTATTTTCGTTTCAGTTCACTTATGTCGAGATAAATCAAGTGGTTGATAGGAAAAACGTGACCAGAGTCCTCCAGAAACAGTGATGGCGCAGTGTAAACTTTGAAGTTTACAGATTTGTTAAACCAATTCGAATTAAGGATTCCGCTGAAATTTACTGTACTATTTGGATATATATGCACTGCGGTATACTTTAACTTTTCTAAATCCACTCTGCAGCGACTGTTTAAAATCTATTTAAAGCATAAAATAATTGTTAAAAGTCTTGCATACTGCCTGAGGTTTACTAATCTAATTCAGTTGTGTTCTTTTAAAGTTTTTTTTAAGTTTAAATAGTAATTGAATTTGACCAACTTTAAGAGAGTGAGAAAGAGCGAGAGAGCGACATCCCGAAGGTTTCCTGTCATATCTAGTGAACTTTTCTAATCCAACTTAGTGGTGGTTAATACATTCGAAGTTTAAAACCGTTAAACCAAGTCAAATAATGTACAGATTCTGATTGATTTACCATTTGATTTTAATCCATAATATTATCTGAATGTTTTAGATGCCAAAAACTTGATTGATTTGATCGATGGTTGGTTGATTGATACAAAACGAAAACACAATTACCCTCAACTTGTTTATTAACACTAACTAGCACCGTTATATACATTAAAGAGTTTATTCAGTCAAAGAAAGATTTACTTACTACATACATTTTACAACTTTACAATTAACAAAACGGTTACGATGATAGGGCGATATTATCAACGCACTATCTCGCGTGACTTCGTCAACAAGGGTGATGTATTTCGACTCGTGAATGTTGTGATGAATACATTATCAAATAATGTTACTCTACTTACTTCCACTTAAAACAACTTAGCAATCTTAAAATTATGAATATTAAAAAAGAATACAAATTAACATATCTCGTTGAACATAATTTTAACATAATCTAACGTAATATCAATTTTATGTTACAACTATATTTCAGCAGGTAAGTTGTTATACATCCGCATGCACCTTAAACACAACACATCTTGTCTGTTCCAGAGGATTTATAATAATTATTATAAAATTGAATAACCTTTATTAAGTTTTAACTGTGAAACTTTTACTAATCTTTATTTATTTCATGGAGTTCCACAAAGTAAGGCTGGAAACAATAAACAACCTTTATTAAGTTGATAAATGCATTAAATCCCTAAATCGTTAAGTTATGAAAAAAATTATCTATTTTCTATAAAACGCTGGATACCTACATATCCTTTATCTGCTTAAATAATTTTTGTGTGCATGTTAGTCTTAATTAACTGAATTTATTTTCATTAAGAAAAACTTTTTCAAAATTTATTATTTTAAAAGTGAGGTTATGCAACTATTAAATGGGGTAGTTGTAGAATTGCATAAAATCTGCCTATTGAATATTATCGTGAGAGTAAGTTTTCCCTAGTATGATCAAATATCATGACAATACTTAACAATACAGTAACAAAATCATAAAAGAGACCTTGAGTGAGTAAAAGATAAGTAGTTTTAACAATCCCATAACTTCTTCCATCGCGCAGTGGCGTAATTGGGGGGGGGGGGATAATTTCTCAACCCCAATGTTGCACCAACTAAGAATAAGTTTTTCTTTATCATTGGATATTATCTCAAGCGCACGACTTTGGCACCCAATAACAGATCTGAAATCTCGCCACTGCCACCGCGTATGACGTATGTTGGGAATGCCTAATTGACTTTATTGTGGGTATACTACAGAATTTTACGGATAAATTGACAGTCGAAATTCCCCACGTAATGCGGCGTCTAAATGTCGCCACATACTGATCTTTATCTAAACCTTACATGTGAAACGTGTAGGTTCAACCCTCCATACATATTTTCCAAGTACATATTTTCATCTTGCGTTTACCTTAGCTATAATGTATAGAAGCTTCAGTAGGTAGCCGACGGTTTTCATTCATTTATTTTTCGAAGTTACTTATTAGTATAAGGGAAGGTATCGTATATTATTATTTAAATTTTTTTTTATTTAATTTAATTTTTTGTTAGTTCGGTCTCATCAGCTCCTGCAGCTCACACGCCACACCAGTGTCTTCTCATTCTCATTTGCATTTTCATGCACGAATTGAATTAATTTTGTTCTTGTTAGTCGTAACATTTCGCTTACTTAGTGGAAACTGTCAGAAAATGAGGAGAAAAAATATAAATCCTTTTAAATTAACACGTATTTATTTTTAACGAGACTTTAAAACAAAATGTAGTTTGAAACGAATTTATAATAATTAGAATAAAAAAAGATAATTTGAGAAAAGAAATTATAACGGGATACAGTAATAATTCTTTTAGATCAAAAGAATAGAATTAGTATTTGGAACGTTTTTTGTTATTGAAGAACAAATCTTAACTGTATAAAATTTATTTGAAGTTATTTTTGACGATTATTTATTCTAGTTTTTAAGTAGGCACTTTTTTTTATTTTAATCCTCTTATAATAAAATGCATATATATCTTAATATAGCTGACGACGAAATTATGTCAACACGGTAAGATTTGTATTTAAAGAACAAAACCAGCAATTAAATTAAGTATCTCGTTTTTATTTTCCTTCTAGCTGTAATAATAATAAAGAACAAACCATGAAAAGGAGCCTCAATGTTTTCGCGTCATTTGCTTCGTATTCAAGCTTAAAATAAGTCCATCAAGATTTTAAACTTGGTTATTCGTGTGTTTTATTTACAGAAGGCCAAGAACTAATTAACTTTATAATTATCATTGCCATGTTGAGATTTGTATAATAGTTAATTATAATTGTGTTAAAGAGAAAATTATTACATTAGAGATGTTTCTTGTTATGTCTCAAGTTTTTTAAACGCACCTTTTCGTGTCTTAAAATTAAATAGTTTCAAGCCTGAATTGATGTTTATAAATAGAAATGGTGCACTTTAATTATAGTTATGTTATGATGCCTCTGCTTTATTAAAACTGTAGTCGTTCTCTTAATTAGTACTTTTAATTTGAAAAAGTGAAAATAAAAAAGGGAGTGTAATGTTTTTTTTTCTTGTGTTATAATTATTATAGATTATTGTCCGGTCGCTTTTGTTATTTTTTGCTAAGGCTTACAGTTGCGTCAGTTGCACTTATTTCGTTGCAATAACCACAATAATAAGTTTGTTGTAGTAGGTACATGAAAATAACAAAACGAGCACCAATAATGAAATAGCGCATCAGAAAATTAGCGCATCTGCATAGCGCTATCTTTTATCTAACCTCTTTTCCGCTTAATGTAAATATATTCTGGCATTCATTGCTGGTGGGTGACAAGGAACGGTAGCTTTTAGCGTACCCATCGCGCTTGCACTTGTGAATTATATGTATGAAATGTTATAAATATGTAGAAATTATAAAAGTTCTCATTGTTTTTATTGTAATTTAACAATTATATTCATATAATTAATAGATATTAACAATTATTTAATGTTAAAAATTAATCAATTCTACGTTAATTCATCAACAATCTTATAATAACTTTATATAGTAATAATAAATAAATTATGGTAAGTCGCCTCCATAGGTCAGTGGTACAGACCAATACGGCTCTAGCCACGGTCGACTCGTTCTCCAGTTGATTCCTGCAACAGAGCATTAAAAAGGGATTCGCACAGCTCTCAAATAAAAGTCTCCAAAAACATTTACTCTTATTTATTAACTTAAAAGAAAATCAAATGATAACTCGATAAAAGAATATTCCCTACAAAATGGATATCTCTGGATGTATAACCAACGAGACCAAGTCGCACTGAACAGTAAGAATATAACTACTATTTATAATAGTATAATACCAAGTTAATTTATATATTAGTGTTTGAGGATTTACGATCCTCGTTGTTTAAACAATTTAAAATAAAAGAATTTAACTTACCTTTATTTATATTAATCCTTAACACTATAATCCTCATAAGAAGTATGCAACAATTCACCTCGCGCAACTTATCCTCGCGGTACATTTGAAAATCGGTTTGTCGAGACTATGCCTCGAGAGACTCCACAAGAAGCACTATTAGCAACTTTCTTACTTGTTTTCTAAATTTTTGAATTCCGTGTTCAGTAGAATAAAGGTTTGATATTTCCTACAATTTCATTTTTCCGTCTAGTAGTATAAGTAGAAGTAATAATTATTAAATTAAAAAAGAATTAATAATTATGTCATAAGAGCAGAAAAGTGCCAATTTTTCACGAGCATGAAATGGTTACACACGTTACACACTATACTTTATCTACGACCACAAAAAAGTTATAAAACATCAAAAGCTAAGAAAAATATTTAAGCTAGAATTTATACACGCAATCATATTTTTTACGTGAAATCTCTGGCAATAAATTAAAAGATGTAAGCAGCTTTCACGATGTTTGGAGGTGTACAAGTATTCACTCCATTTTCCCATCATTGGATTATCCACTCATGATAAATATAGAATTTCGAAAACGACAAAAGTAAATATTAAATTTTTAAAGACAATAGTAATAATACGTTTATAATCTGTATCATTTCAGTTAATCTACTATTTAGTACAGCTAAACGTAATTTTAATAAACAATCACACTTCAATTGGCAAGGTTATTAACCCCTTTGCCGCGAAATGTAAACATATTCTGGTATTGCAGGTATTGTGGGTGACAAGGAAAGAGAGCTTTAAATGTACCCATCGCGCTTGCACTTCTGAATTATGTAGCAAATTATAAAAGCTTTTATTGTTTTTATTGTAATTTAGCAATAATAATGAATAATATTATATTATTATTTATTATTACAGAAATTATGTGATAATAAAACTAATCAATTTGACGTTAATTCAATAACAATTTTATAATAACTTCATATAATAATAATAACTAAATTGTGGTAATTCGCCTCCGTAGGTCAACGGTAGGAGATCTGGCTTAGCAAGCAGACGGTCCGGGGTTCGATTCCCCGCCTGAGTAATAATTTTTCTAGATGGATTTGTGATCTATAGTGGTCGTAGATAAATTAAATTAACTTTTATCTAAAATTTATAACTTTTATATTCCAAATAATTAATACTAATAAAATTGCATGTGCTGACATCTATGGCGTTTTAATAGAACATTTCCGTTCAGTTTAGAAATTGTGAGCAATGAATCATTTTCAAGGTTACTGTGCGAAATGTGTAATTTTCTAGTGGTTGTGGATAAAAGAAATAGTGGCATCTTTATAAAGTACAATTAGTTCAAGAGTTAAATGTAGATTATCATGTTGGATGTAAGCAATGACGATTTCAAAATTCTCTTTTTATTACTATTTATTTCAATTGAATTCTATTTCATATTAAAATATTAAAGAAAATAAACACATTGTATTATGAATATTAACTTTCAAGAATACAAACTGTAATATTATGTAGAATTAATATTTTATCATGTCTACGTGTTTGTTTATATTCATATTACTTTTGATAATGACAGCTTAGCTGCCGAAACAATTGACATTTTATTAATCTTTATTTATTTCAACATTTTATATTATTTGGGTTATATACCTGCTTTTTGAAATTTACCCACTTGAGAGTTTACATTTAGTAAAAAGTTATTAGAAAGAGGTTAACTACTTTATGACACATAATGGCCGCTTTGTTCCTTTTTATTATTAACCTGCCGATAACTGCAGCTATAAAGAGTCGCTCAGCATGTTATCTTTTCTATTATACAGTGAACATTAAGACGACACAAGTCAAGTCAGATCTAGAGTAAATAAATCGCTCGCATCAATCCTCACTCAGATCAAATTTGTAAATAGAAATCAATAACTTGCGTTTAATTTCTGTCAAGGCTATTTGTCCTTGATTAAGATATAACCATACTTGCCTGTTTTTTATAAATTGATCTACCTGATAATTTGTTTAATTAATGATAAAGCACTGTAAATCTCTTACTTGAAGACTTATTATTTATATGTTTGGTATTTGTGGTTTATATTTTCAGCTATCGAGAAGCCAATATTGCGAAAAGTCGACCACATTGGTAGTAGTCGCAAATGTGTCGTTCTTTTCAGATTTTGTCGGCCAATACTGGAGCTAGTTTAGACGATTCTTGGCGACCATTGCAGAAGACCTCTTGTGAAACCCACAACCTCACACTAGTTAGCTGGCAACCGACAGATTTAACTGCGGGTAAAGGTTGTTACCGTTTCCCAATAAGCAGCCACCATTTTGTGGGTAACAGTTACTAAGAAAATCGTCTTTAAATTTACTCAATCAACTTCAGGAAGCAAGGTCAGGAATTCTCCATGTTAAACTAATGTGTTGCATTTTAACAACGCTTAGTAGAGATTGGAACTACATTTAATTAAATGAAGTTTCACTCAAAAGAAGAGGGGGGAATTCTTAAGTTTTCTAGATTTATATTATTACTGTTCAATAGGACCTTAGATGTTAAGCAGTACTTGTTGGTGTTGTTAATTGTTGCACAACTTCAGGAAGGAACGTTGTGGTTCCTCGGTCAAAATTAACTTTATTAAACTAATTCTTATTCTAATTACTGGTTATCTGTGCAAAATTCTATTTTACTAGTGTCTGTTGCTATGAAAATTAATTTTCTTTTTTTTTGTCTCAGGTAAGTCTCGATGAGAAATTAGCCAAATAGTTTTGTATTGGTAAGTTAATATAATTTTATTTAAACAAACGTTTAATTCACAATTGGAAGGGTTTTAAAATATTGTTTATATATGATACTCTATATTTTATGAATATGATGTTATTTTGGAGTGTAATTGCGTTCTAAACCTGTTCTAAAAAGTGTTTAGGATAATCCGATTTTTTAGTGTTTTTTCTTGTAACACTGTACTTGTCCATTGTATTTTTTGTCGAAATAAGAAATTCCAAACAATTAACAATTAGCAATCCGACATTCACCGTTTGAATTGTTCTTTTTGTAACTCTGTATATATTGGACAAACACAAATATCAAATAAATTGGCAGAATTCTATATAAGTAATAATAATTTTCTTAAAAAATAGTACCTATTATTTAAAATTACATATTTATCTAATCTATTTTAAAGCTAGCTGATTTCAAATTGTTTATAGATTTTTTTATTATTATTAATTTATAAATACTAACAAAGGTTTATTTAAAATTTATGAATCTTTCGCTCTTTTCTTCTTTAACTTTTCTATATTCTTTTTCTTAAAACGCAAACATGTATAAAGTTACCTCTGACTTCCCGGTACACATATGAAGCAACAGCGACACTATTATATTTTTTTTGTGTTGCCGCACATTCCACGTGCAGTATGAAATTCTAAACGTACAACTCGCCTAAGATAAAGTTATAAATTTACCTCAGTTTAAATTTATGTATAAAATATATTGTTGAAACTAATTAAGATTGTAGATAAAAAATAAAATAGCTATTATTGTATTAGACGTCAAAGAATTGTTCATTTGTAAACTGGATTCCGTCTTTTCATATTTTTAATTTTAGTAGCAATTTAATCTGTGTCTATATATTATTTAATAATTAATCATTGTTTAGTTTTTACGATAGGCTGTATCATACTTTTTGCGTATTTATGTAAAATATTTATTTATGTATGTATCATAATCATTATGAATCTAGTAAGTGAAGTTCGGTAATCTACTTAGTAGGAGTAGGAAAGATGCAAGTTACAATTTATTCTGTCTTGAGCAGTAGTGCTTTGAGTGTTAGACAAATAGTCGAACCCTTTAATCGGCCTTAAGATTGGTATTTTATTCACTATTAATTTTAAATTTTTTGGTTTATTTTGTTTATAAGATATATTTTAAAAACAAGTTACTTCATAGTATTAAAGCTGTCATTTTATATTGATTTATTTATGGAGTACCCGTCAAAGATAATTGGGAAGTCAAGTCTGAAAATAACTGAGAATTTAAATATACCTTAAGAAAGTTTATTTTAAATTCAGGGTAAATTTATATAGAAAGAATATTAAAAAATCTAAGGTCTTTTTTAATTTATTTAATCTTCAAATATTACAGCATATAAGTCGGCTGCAGCCGCACGTAGGGCCTACGTAATAATAATTTCTAGGGCCTGGTTTCCGGGTTATGGGTTGTAGCAATTATTATTATTATAATTATTAATTTGTTGTCAATAGTGAATGTTTTTCAATGTTTCTGTTATTTATAGACATATCTCATGCATTATTTTTAATTTTCGCTACGTACCAGCAACTACCGGTGAAACTATTTAAAAATTAAGTTTTTGCCACAACTCACGAGCACGTAATTGCGACGGTTTTATTACGTGCCTGGAACCAAAATGGGGAACAATTTTGGGTAGTAGATACGTTGCAGTAACCTCTCTGGAACTTGTCCAGCTACGTTTCGGTTACGTTTAGGTTAAGTAGCGGGAACGTGGCGGCATAGTAATTGCTACTTTTGAGAAACTTCTTTTCTCTTTGACACATCGTGTCGCGTGATTGTTCACTCCTTACTCTTGCAATTTGATAAATATGCTATCATTTTCATCATACATACTTTATAATACAAAGAGCGATGTGTTTATTATGCGCGAAATGTTTGATGTTTTTGTCATTCCAGTTTACCAAAATTATAAGCCATTGCAACTTTTCTGTTAAATGTGATGATGATAGATCGAAAAATAACAAACAAAAATAAAATCTTTAAGTATATTTTTTAATAAAAAAAAGTCTTTAATAAAATATGACAAAAATACTTAAAAGTCGATACATATTATAGAAACCATTTTTATATTATCCTAAGGTACAATTTGGCACCAATTTGTTGTTTTTATTGAAAGTTATATAGTAAAACATCTATTAACAATCATAACAAATTGCAAATTGATTAATGGCTTCCAACATTTTACAAGTAATGATGGAAATGGAGTTTGCGAAAAACCACTTTAAAGTGATTTTCCTGGGTAGCAAAAACGTAAGTTTTACTTTCTATACTTCTCTAAGGTTCCGTTACTTTAAAGGGTTAAGCAATGGTTTCAGACAGGTGGCAGGAACTTTCAGTTCTACTTTACTGAATTGAAAAATTTAAAGTAGCTTCGGGCAAATTACTGTTACCATCATAATACCTCTTTGAAGTTGCAACGACTTTAAAGTAATTTTATCACGTAACAATACCGTTCTACATACTTTTAAAGTCACTCAGAAGTAATGGAACTACATAGTTCCAATAAATAATAGTATCCACTACATTATTAGTAAAATTATGTTTTGGGCAGTTTTTGGCAGATTTATAGTTGAAATTCTTATTATTCTTATTCTTATTGACTTTGCTATTTGCATTTAAGTTTTTTTTATTTCAACTTTTTTTTAACAAATGTGTAAATGAATGTTATAGGATTGCCGCTACGAGAAGATTATGACTGCAATACAATTAATTAATTAATTATTTAAAAAATTAATTTGAAAGGTGTAATAAAAATCGCGACGCAACGTTAAAGTGACATAATTGAGTAACGCGAAACAAATACTATTGATCTACCTCTAAAAACAATCAAGCAATTGGAAAAGTCTCAAATTGTTGACTAAAAGGTCAGCTCCACAGGTTTGGTGCATGATGATAATTTTTAGTTCTACTATCCACAAATCAGAAAAATCCGTCGAATGTCACCGACTATAAGAGTCGTTGCATGTTTCTTATATTTGAACAAGTTCATTGCTTATGAAATTAAGTATCAACTGCTACCCTAATAAATAATTAATTGAAATATGTAAATACATTATTAAGCCATATTTTAAAGTCAATGATAGTAAATAAATAACACGCAACAAATTACATAATTTTCCTTATTTAATGTTAAGTAAGCATTCGTACGCAAACACGTTATAAATAAAATATAACTGTACACTGAATTGAAAACAATTTGTATAATTAGAAACACGTAGAAGAACAAGGTTGCTCAGCAAAAAGAACGATTAATTATAATTTTGTAGTACCTACTCATGCAAGCAATATTTTTAGGTGAGCTGACTCAATCTCTGTTATTAAAAACAAAGACCAAACCATAATGGATAATAAATTTGAAATGTGAGGTGTTAATAATTAAAAAAGTCATTACTCGATATTCATTTGGATAGAGCAGCTGCTTTTAACCCAGTCATTAGTTAAAATTATCGATTCAGGGTAAAACTAATTTATTTAATAACGCAAATTGAACATTGTTTTAATTTAAACCTACACGTAATGATTTTTTTAGAACGGTCGTGCTGACCTACCAGCCACCAGTAAGGATTAATTAACGGTTCTGCTAACATCATACATAATTGGTATTAATAAGGCTATATTATTGTAATGATCTTGAATAGGAAGGAGTTACGTAATTCAGTCTTCAAAAATACGAATACAATCAATTAGTAAACTGTTATTATGAAGTACACTTACATAGTCTTAACTATGCAATCAGAAGTTTGAAAAACAGGAAGTCTTATTATAGTTTATAGTCAATTTATATTTATGTAGTTTAATTTATACAACTAAGTAGTAACCACCACCAAAGGAAAGATACATATTAAGTTCTTGATTTGTAAATTTGGAAAATTGCGCATTTTATACTATTCTTGATGTCGAATTGGATAATAAGAATTTCAACTATAAATCTGCCAAAAACTGCCCAAAACATAATTTTACTAATAATGTAGTGGATACTATTATTTATTGGAACTATGTAGTTCCATTACTTCTGAGTGACTTTAAAAGTATGTAGAACGGTATTGTTACGTGATAAAATTACTTTAAAGTCGTTGCAACTTCAAAGAGGTATTATGATGGTAACAGTAACTTGCCCGAAGCTACTTTAAATTTTTTAATTCAGTAAAGTAGAACTGAAAGTTCCTGCCACCTGTCTGAAACCATTGCTTAACCCTTTAAAGTAACGGAACCTTAGAGAAGTATAGAAAGTAAAACTTATGTTTTTGCTACCCAGGAAAATCACTTTAAAGTGGTTTTTCGCAAACTCCATTTCCATCATTACTTGTAAAGTGTTGGAAGCCATTAATCAATTTGCAATTTGTTATGATTGTTAATAGATGTTTTACTATATAACTTTCAATAAAAACAACAAATTGGTGCCAAATTGTGCCTTAGGAATAATATAACAATGGTTTCTATCATATGTATCGACTTTTAAGTATTTTTGTCATATTTTAGTAAAGACTTTTTTTTATTAAAAAATATACTTAAAGATTTTATTTTTGTTTGTTATTTTTCGATCTATCATCATCACATTTAACAGAAAAGTTGCAATGGCTTATAATTTTGGTAAACTGGAATGACAAAAACATCAAACATTTCGCGCATAATCAACACATCGCTCTTTGTATTATAAAGTATGTATGATGAAAATGATAGCATATTTATCAAATTGCAAGAGTAAGGAGTGAACAATCACGCGACACGATGTGTCAAAGAGAAAAGAAGTTACTCAAAAGTAGCAATTACTATGCCGCCACGTTCCCGCTACTTAACCTAAACGTAACCGAAACGTAGCTGGACAAGTTCCAGAGAGGTTACTGCAACGTATCTACTACCCAAAATTGTTCCCCATTTTGGTTCCAGGCACGTAATAAAACCGTCGCAATTACGTGCTCGTGAGTAGCGGCAAAAACTTAATTTTTAAATAGTTTCACCGGTAGTTGCTGGTACGTAGCGAAAATTAAAAATAATGCATGAGATATGTCTATAAATAGCAGAAACATTGAAAAACATTCACTATTGACAACAAATTAATAATAATAATAATAATAATTGCTACAACCCATAACCCAGAAACCAGGCCCCAGAAATTATTATTACGTAGGCCCTACGTGCGGCTGCAGCCGACTTATATGCTGTAATATTTGAAGATTAAATAAATTAAAAAAGACCTTAGATTTTTTTAATATTCTTTCTATATAAATTTACCCTGAATTTAAAATAAACTTTCTTAAGGTAAATTTAAATTCTCAGTTATTTTCAGACTTGACTTCCCAATTATCTTTGACGGGTACTCCATAAATAAATCAATATAAAATGACAGCTTTAATACTATGAAGTAACTTGTTTTTAAAATATATCTTATAAACAAAATAAACCAAAAAATTTAAAATTAATAGTGATAATTTAATTCATGTATAAAAAATCCCATAAGCCGCGATACATTTGTCACTTTGACATCGAATAAAGTTAGCCCTAACTTTGCATCTGGATAAAATGTGTTTAAACTTCCATGGCACACTTTCTCGAACCTGATTATTGTTTTTAATAATGTCATTTTCAAGTTAATAAATGTGTTCTTGACTTCTTCATAATTACCTAGTTATTCCTTTTTATTATTCATTAAATTATCTCATCGAATTACGCTCGAGGTTTTTTTCTCCGGGATAAAATTGATTTTTTAAACTCTAATTTGGTTTCTTTTTGGTAAACTGACTCTACAAACCACCAGATAAAAAAACTCGTCCTTCGGACTCGTTTTTTTATCGTAGGTGGTTTGTATCGTCAATTTACCAAGCAACCAAATTATCGTTAAAAAAATCAATTTTATCCGGACAAAAAAAGACCTCTCGTGTAATTACAGTCGAATAAAATACCAATCTTAAGGCCGATTAAAGGGTTCGACTATTTGTCTAACACTCAAAGCACTACTGCTCAAGACAGAATAAATTGTAACTTGCATCTTTCCTACTCCTACTAAGTAGATTACCGAACTTTACTTACTAGATTCATAATGATTATGATACATACATAAATAAATATTTTACATAAATACGCAAAAAGTATGATACAGCCTATCGTAAAAACTAAACAATGATTAATTATTAAATAATATATAGACACAGATTAAATTGCTACTAAAATTAAAAATATGAAAAGACGGAATCCAGTTTACAAATGAACAATTCTTTGACGTCTAATACAATAATAGCTATTTTATTTTTTAATTACAATCTTAATTAGTTTCAACAATATATTTTATACATAAATTTAAACTGAGGTAAATTTATAACTTTATCTTACACGAGTTGTACGTTTAGAATTTCATACTGCACGTGGAATGTGCGGCAACACAAAAAAGTATAATAGTGACGTTGTTGCTTCATATGTGTACCAGGAAGTCACAGGTAACTTTATACATGTTTGCGTTTTAAGAAAAAGAATATAGAAAAGTTAAAGAAGAAAAGAGCGAAAGATTCATAAATTTTAAATAAACCTTTGTTAGTATTTATAAATTGATAATAATAAAAAAATCTATAAACAATTTGAAATCAGCTAGCTTTAAGATAGATTAGATAAAAAGGTAATTTTAAATAATAGATACTATTTTTTAAGAAAATTATCATTACTTATATAGAATTCTGTCAATTTATTTGATATTTGTGTTTGTCCAATATATAGTTACAAAAAGAACAATTCAAACGGTGAATGTCGGATTGCTAACTGCTAATTGTTTGAAATTTCTTATTTCGACAAAAGATACAATGGACAATTACAGTGTTACAAGAAAAAACACTAAAAAATCGGATTATCCTAAATACTTTTTAGAACAGGTCCACGCAATTACACCCCAAAATAACATCATATTCATAAAATATAGAGTATCATATATAAACAATATTTTAAAACCCTTCCAATTGTGAATTAAACGTTTGTTTAAATAAAATTATATTAACTTACCAATACAAAACTATTTGGCTAATTTCTCATCGAGACTTACCTGAAACAAAAAAAAAAGAAAATTAATTTTCATAGCAACAGACACTAGTAAAATAGAATTTTGCACAGATAACCAGTAATTAGAATAAGAATTAGTTTAATAAAGTTAATTTTGACCGAGGAACCACAACGTTCCTTCCTGAAGTTGTGCAACAATTAACAACACCAACAAGTACTGCTTAACATCTAAGGTCCTATTGAACAGTAATAATATAAATCTAGAAAACTTAAGAATTCCCCCCTCTTCTTTTGAGTGAAACTTCATTTAATTAAATGTAGTTCCAATCTCTACTAAGCGTTGTTAAAATGCAACACATTAGTTTTACATGGAGAATTCCTGACCTTGCTTCTTGAGAAGAAGTTGATTGAGTAAATTTAAAGACGATTTTCTTAGTAACTGTTACCCACAAAATGGGGGCTGCTTATTGGGAAACGGTAACAACCTTTAACCGCAGTGAAATCTGTCGGTTGCCAGCTAACTAGTGTGAGGTCGTGGGTCTCACAAGAGGTCTTCTGCAATGGGCGCCAAGAATCGTCTAAACTAGCTACAGTATTGGCCGACAAAATCTGAAAAGAACGACACATTTGCGACTACTACCAATGTGGTCGACTTTTCGCAATATTGGCTTCTCGATAGCTGAAAATATAAACCACAAATACCAAACATATAAATAATAAGTCTTCCAGTAAGAGATTTACAGTGCTTTATCATTAATTAAACAAATTATCAGGTAGATCAATTTATAAAAAAACAGGCAAGTATGGTTATATCTTAATCAAGGACAAATAGCCTTGGCAGAAATTAAACGCAAGTTATTGATTTCTATTTACAAATTTGATCTGGGTGAGGATTGATGCGAGCGATTTATTTACTTTAGATCTGACTTGACTTCAAGTCTCAAAAACGTAACTGGCACGGTAAATTAACGCGAATACCTGTGATGTAGATTGCGCAATCGTTAACCTCGGCTTTTAATTCTTTAACCAATTCATTACAGAACAAAGTTAAACGTATTCACTCGCAAATATTACTAACAATGAAATAAAATAAGTAACATGTAATAAAATTATATATATGAAACAGATACTAGATATAAGTGCTACACGCACACTGGGGAAAAACCATTTAACACATAAAATTATAACAAAAAAATATATATACAGTAAAGCTTTAATTACAGAAAATAAAGATTGCCAAACGTTAATTTTGATGTAACCAGTTGCTATATTATAACTCACTCACGATACGAGTGTCTGTTCTTCTAACTGAAGAGGAACGTCACCAACCAAATCGAACGTAGCGTGATCCAACGAGACAACAGGAACCAAGTCAGCGTAATGCTCTTTTAACAACCCAAATATACAACGTAGTGTATGAAGTTAACGTAAGACTTATTAAAGAAAACAAAAAAAGGTCTGTAACAAAAAAATCAATTACCAGAATGTACCTAACAAACACTTTATAAATACCTTCGGTGAAATGTGACTTTAAGAGATAATTATATCGCCTCCATATGCGGCTAACGACGATTATACATCGAAACCTATCAAAAGAATTAAGTATAAGATACTGAATGATAGAAAAGTTAATCTATAAACTTACGAGAACGTGCTCCTATAACATCTAAAAAGAACTGTGGAAAAATCCCTTTACGGCTTCCAATATAACAATTGGAAAACCAACGCCACAAATTAATCACAGATCTGCACCAATGCAATTTCCAATTCACAACACAAAGGAAACGATTAATTAAACGGCGATGTCCACTAAAAATATTCTTTAAAGAAGTTGACTCACGAACGGATCGAACCAAGAGAAAGTCTTATCGAAAACAACCGGACGTTAGTTCCAAACAAAATGGCAACTAGAAGGTGAGAGAATGCGAAAATCCCTAAACGCTATACAACTTAACACAAAAGCATAGCTATACAGGGTGCTACGAAATTAGCACGTAACATAACATATTAAAATTTTCTACAACTCAGCAGAGATTACTTTCACGTGTTGGGCATCGATGCAAGCAGTTTTTGATCCTGTTGATAATATTAAGTTCAGGGTGTGCTCAACAAAGACTCAGAAACTCGTTCATTGTGTAATTTCTACTGATTTTATGTTTTATGTAACTCTTTTGAAGATGATGTAGAGTACTAACATTCAACCCCACGTTTGAGCGTCAAAGACATGTAACAAACTTTACATAAAGTACCACGGCTGGACACCCAAAGTGTGTAACGTCAGCTTTTACTAAATTATAATACAAAGGCCCTAAGATAGGACCCATAAAATATATAGTAAACTTAGTTTAATGCCCCTTGAATGGACAATAAAAATATGTAGCCTACAACTACTCAACTTACTTTACAGTGATATTCTACAAGCGAAGCGATTTATGCTACAAAAGCTGAAACTCGTATTGTTTTCTCAACAAATTGTTTTCACATTGGGTGCGGTAGAAGACCTGTTAAACACCCCCTTTGAAGTCAAGTTAAGATTACGTCCTATTAAACTCCTCTCGACTAATTCAAGATAGGGTTAGACCTGCTAATCGCACCCGATATTCGCACAGGAAAATACCAACCGTGATAGACCTAAACAACGTTAATAAAGTCGTTAAGAAGATTTAAACAAGACTAAGATTGGGGACGAAGGAAGCTCTGCCAGTCACACCCTATTACGCTCATTCTTCCACCACTTGTCAATTTTCAGACTATGCTTGTAGCTGCTTCTAACGCCTCAAAAAAATGTATTCGTATTACCAAAGAACGCAGAACAGAAACTAAGAAGGAGCTCAAGGTTGTTTTAAATCTCATACCCCTCTGTGCGCTATGGAAATAGAGCGGATCCACCAAATTTGCTTATTTTGTTCTGGAAGCTGCTAAAAGACATAAAAGAAATGTTTCTGTAGATTCAAATAATTAAAGAAGATTGTAGTGAGAATACTGTCGCGTGAAATAGACAGAACCCCTCTATCTGATATTTATGCAAGATATCTAAACAAGCAAAGAATAGAAATTCACGTGACGTCATGAGTGCGTTTCTTGAAGCATGTAAAGCTATCACAGGAAATCACTATATGGACGATTATGTTCGGTATCGGTAATGCAGATGATGAATCAGAAGACACAGAATTTATTGAGGAGGTTATTTTTATCCATTCCCAAGCAAATTTTACCATATGTAAATGAATTTGTAATAATAAACAGGTTTTCGAACATATTGACGTGTAATGTAAGAGCAGATGGTGGAAAATCCGTAGAAGACACTGCATAACCTGCGACTGAAAGAATTCTAGAAGACGATATTTTCAAAGTTTCATAAGTGAGGAAGGACATTCTGAGCAAAAATCGAAGACCCTCGAAACAAAGCATTTTTAAGTAGTAAGTAGTATGTCAAATCTTTGACCCACTTTTGGAGTCTTGAGCAACTTTTTTATATAAGATAAGGTACAGGTCTTCAGGACGTATACAGATACTTATGGAATCGATTGGGGTCAATATATTACAGACCGTCTCAATAAAAGAAGAGAGTAATGACTAAAGTGCACAAAAATCATTAACAATTTTCAGATATCCAGACAATACTCTTCATTATACAGAAATGAATGTCTAATTTAGATCCATAGATACATTCTCAGATAGCTCAGAGAAGTGTGCTTTAATGGCTCTACGACTTGGAAACTACCTGAAAGAGAATCTCAACTTCAAAAGCTCCAACATTTTCTATTGGGCGGATTACATAACTGACCTACACTGGATTCGTTCCGAAGCAGTAAGATTCAAGACAGAAGATGTAGACATGTCAGCAACATTTGCTTACTTATTTTCATTCAGTTACTATGTAGTAACTGAAAGAAAATAAGTAAGCAAATGTTGCTGACCAAGCAACCAAGAGAATAAACTTGGATTTTTCTAAGAGCATATGGTTATATGGCCCAAAACGTTTCTCAAGAGAAAATTGAAAATCTCAGAAAAGAAAGATTTTGAAATTGGACAATGAAAGTGTATTTATCATCCTACAGAAAGAAACCTTAGAGATGCCAGAATCTCCTAGGTTTTCTAGATGAAACACAAGACCCGAGACCCATGGTATGCATGGATGCTCAGATATAAGAACCCATACCCCATACGTCGTTTAGTTATTGTTATTAACCACTTAGCCCTTGTTGGCACAATATTAAAAAGATAGTACACCTAAGTAACTAAATTAATTAAAGTAATTAAAATTCTTCTTTTATTATTAAAGGTGTCTATCTCATTAAAAGGTCATTGTTTAATCGCTGCCAATTCAGAATTCTTTCCAGAGAAAAATTTCTGCGCAGCAAATATTTGGAGGAGGGGGCTAATTGTTGTATTAAAAAGACACCCCGCCCCTAGTTACGTCTATGCCGTAGTTACAATTAGAAATCTAACAACTAGACATGTATAGTGTTAAGTGGATGTAAACATATACAAACCGTAGCATTAGAATATTATACGAGGGTACGTTTTTATATTCGCGGGATGAGGGGGGTAAGGAAAGTAAATAAAAACAGAGAATTATTTTTCTTTTTCTATATATTCTCCCTTAACTCTAATACATTTCTCAGATCTAGTAATTAATTTATTTATACCAGTGAAAAAAAATAATTCATTTTTGTCGTCAAAATATGCTGAAACTGCAGTTTTTACTTCATCATCGGATCTCATCATCGTTCTCGAAGTTCTTTCTTCATATTCGGGAACAAATAGTAATCGTTGTGGGGCAGGTCTGGACTGTAGGGTGGACGATTTAATTCCTGCATTATTGCAAATTGTGCAGGGCAGCTTGTGCAACTCGACTTCGATGAACGGACGCGTTGTCGTGCAAAAGCAGCACACCTTTGACAAGCTTTCCTTTTCTCTTTTCTTTGATGGAATCCCTTAATCGTTCTAAAAGTGTGGCATAATATTCTCCCGTTATAGAGACACCCTTTTCTTTGTAGTCGATGAGCAGGATTCCTTCAGTGTCCTAAAATATGGTCGCCATGAGTTGCACTTTAAACTTCTTTGGCGGGGGTACCTTTTTTAAGCCACTGCATTGAATCGCCCGTGAACATGCCATATGTTCGTGTTTTTGAGGTGGCGTTAGCATTCTCGGGACCCATCTTGCACAAACCTCTGTAATACCGAGATGATCGTGCAGAACTTTAAAAATGGTTGTATTTGATACTCCAACTATTTCTGCAAGTTGTTTCTTTTTCAAACGGGCATCTTCCAATATTAAGTTTTCAACTTTTTCCACAAGTTCTGGCGCGGTCACCTCGATGAGACGTCCAGGGCGCGGATCGTCTTCCAGTGATTCTCTGCCTTGTTTAAACAGGTTATGCCACTTATATATCATGGTTTTTCCAGGACAAGAGTCCTAGTGAACCGCTGATATCTCTCTATAATGGTTTGCACTGGTTTTCCTTGTTTTGTTAAGAACTTTATAACGGCACGATGTTCAACTTTACTCATATTGGAAATCTCTTCACGTTCTGACTTGTATAAATGACAATAACTCAAATATCACTAATTCAATAATAATCCAGTTAGGTATTTATAGGAATAAGACAAGCCCCGGTTTACCAAGCCCCGCCCCTCAGCAACCCCTCCATTCCGCGAATATAAAAACGCCCCCTCGTATCTACAGAAGTAATTGTTAGCTCGTGAATTCCGCAGGGAACTACATCGGTCCTTTGTCTTTTGTCAAATTCATAAATGATATTGTAGTAGATTATATTAAAAATAGTAAACATTTGCTATTTGCAGATGATACGAAAATATTTCAATTTTTGTATTATTTATTGTATGATTATTAAAATAATCAATAACGCTGCTGGTGTTTTAAATTTACAAAAAGACTTGGATAACTTTCAACGTTGATGCATTATAATGACTTGCCTCTTAATGTTAATAAATGTTCAATTATATCGTTCTAAAGAATTAAAACTTCAATTATTGTTGATTGCAACATAGAAAATTTGGTTCGATACTAATTTAACTAACTAATTTAATCTTTTAGGAGAGTTATATTTTGCTTAAGCCTGAAGATTGTAAAACAAAGCATAAATGTATTTTTAGAATTAAAATGAAATTATGTACCTTATTGGAGCAATTATAAACAATTTGATTTATTTGGCCCTTTTAAACGGTCAACCAAAGAATTGTTTAATAATAATCGTTGCTAAATTAAATTAAATTAAATTAAATAGCACTTAATGCTTAGAATTAATTATCTTTATTTTAGTAAATATTGATGTAATGTTTAATATACGCATATACTTAAGTACTTGCTTAAAAAATATAACTGTTTTTTCAGGTAAAAATAATATCTGTAAAGTACATACTTATTTATTTACTTAAAGCAACATTTACTTACCATGTCCACTAACATGAAAACACGCCCATCAGACACCTGATTCTACCCATCTGATTCAACCGTTGTTCACGCTCCTCGGTCATCGCCGCTAAGGGCGCATCGCCCCCACCTCAAGGGTGAGCCAGATAGGCACATATATACTTTACTTTAAGATGTTTTAAGTTAGTTCATAATGTTATGAGTTCATTAGTACAGTCCATTAGTTCATAAGCTCATATGTTTACATTTTCGGTTAATTATGAGTTCGTTTCTTAGTTTATTATCAAGTCGCTTACAGCGACACTTTACTTGTATATAATGTAAATAAATCGTCATAGTTAAAGAAAATATCTTTTATTTTCATCATCAAACTTGTGTACGACGTTACATAAAAATGGTCCTTTTGAACCGGATTTTACATCGCAGGAGATAAAAATTCGCGTTAAGAAAACAATCATCGATCTTCAAAACAATCTTCGAAAATAGCCAACGGTGCACGACGTTCGAAGATTTTGATTATCCTTTAAGACCGAGCCAACGGTGCCACGACGTCCAGAGGAAATCACCAAACATTCACGGACACAAGGTTAGTGGTTATCACTTAATCCGTTCCTTTCCACATTGTTCTTAATTTATCGATTTATTTGCATCATTCTTTTATCGATTTATTTGCAAGCGGAATTTACATCTCATTCGACATGGCAGAATTAGTTCAATTAAAGTCAAAACGTAAACTAATTCGTGCTAGCATAACGCGTTTTGAAAGTTTTCTTAAAGGCTTTTCAGACACCGACAACATTAAAACATTGCGGATAAGACACGACGATTTTAAATCAATTTTAGGTTTTTATAACGAGGTGGAGGATGTTCACGCTCCTCGGTCATCGCCGCTAAGGGCGCATCGCCCCCACCTCAAGGGTGAGCCAGATAGGCACATATATACTTTACTTTAAGATGTTTTAAGTTAGTTCATAATGTTATGAGTTCATTAGTACAGTCCATTAGTTCATAAGCTCATATGTTTACATTTTCGGTTAATTATGAGTTCGTTTCTTAGTTTATTATCAAGTCGCTTACAGCGACACTTTACTTGTATATAATGTAAATAAATCGTCATAGTTAAAGAAAATATCTTTTATTTTCATCATCAAACTTGTGTACGACGTTACATAAAAATGGTCCTTCCATTTTTATGTAACGTCGTACACAAGTTTGATGATGAAAATAAAAGATATTTTCTTTAACTATGACGATTTATTTACATTATATACAAGTAAAGTGTCGCTGTAAGCGACTTGATAATAAACTAAGAAACGAACTCATAATTAACCGAAAATGTAAACATATGAGCTTATGAACTAATGGACTGTACTAATGAACTCATAACATTATGAACTAACTTAAAACATCTTAAAGTAAAGTATATATGTGCCTATCTGGCTCACCCTTGAGGTGGGGGCGATGCGCCCTTAGCGGCGATGACCGAGGAGCGTGAACATCCTCCGGCCCCGCAGAATTTCGAAAAATTGATTTATATTAACTAAATTAATAACTATAACCTTTTAAATATAAACTGATAATAAAGCAAGTACTTTGTTTTCAAATTTAACTTCTTCCTGACACTATCATTGTATAATAACAAAAATAATTGTAAGATTAGCGAATCAATAAAATCAATGTATAAAGTTTTTCAAGTTAATTGTCTTGGTTTTATGGAAAAGTTTACTGTTCACTACTCATCAACTGGGAGCACACACACTCGATTAACTGCACGTTTTGTCACTCCACTCACTGTTTTCACGGAGACCACTCTCGTAATGTTGTCGTTGCCGGGGTGCAGTTCTACGATGCGGCCCATTTTCCACTGTAATGGTGGCAGATTGTCCTCCCTTAGAATAACCATGGAGCCGACCTTTAATGGATCTTTGTTGATTCGTTTCCATTTGCTGCGGCGCTGTAGTTCCACCAGATATTCCTTGGTCCATCTCTTCCAAAGTTCCTGACGGAGTCGTTCGATTCTTTGCCAGCGGGACAATCGATTTTCTGGCAGTTCCAACACATTGACTTCTAGTGGTGCCGTTAATGCACAACCAATCAAAAAATGCCCCGGGGTTAGAGGTTGCAGATCATTTGGGTCATCACTTAAGGGAGTTATAGGTCGGGAATTGAGGCAGGACTCGATTAATGCTAGCAGAGTGTACATCTCTTCAACCGTTAATAAATAATTTCCCGCGACTCTTTTAAAAAGATTTTTAAATGATTTTACTCCAGCTTCCCAAATGCCGCCTACGTATGGAGAATTTGGGGGGATAAATTTCCACTGTATTCCTTCATTAGCTAGGTTTGCTACAACATCGTTTTGAAAGTGTATGGAATCGAATAAAGTTTTGATTTCTTTTAGTTCGCGATTTGCACCGACAAAATTAGTACCGTTATCGGAATAGAGATGAGATATCTTGCCGCGCCGTGCCATCATTCGTTTAAGAGCATTAAGAAATGATTCCGATGAATAGTCGTGAACTAATTCTAAATGTAGAGCTTTTGTGGCTAGACAGACGAAAACTGCAACGTACGCTTTTGTTGCTTTTTTGCCGCGACCGTGCCGTTCTTTGACTAAGATTGGCCCAGCATAATCAACACCAGAATTCTGAAAGGGCCGAGCTGGTGTCACGCGGTCAAAGGGAAGGTTACCCATAAGTTGTTCATATTTAAATGGTTTCGTGTGACGACACTTTACACAGTTGTGGATAATTTTTCTAGTTGTGGACTTTATTGTAATTGGCCAAAACATTAATCTAACTGCTGCTATGGTTGCCTGAATTCCCCCGTGTAAAAGCGAGATATGTGTATCTCGTATAATTAATTTTGTAACTACATGATTTTTTGGTAGCAATATCTGGTGTTTCATGTCATAGTGGATTGGCGCATTCCGTAAACGTCCTCCCACGCGTAAAATTTCATTTTCGTCTAGAAAGGCATTTAATGTTATTAAACTGCTGTTCCCTGTTAATTGATTTTTAGTTTTTAAGTCACTAATTTCTTTGCTAAACTCAATACTTTGAACTATTTTAATAATTCTGTTGTTGGCTGTTTGTAATTCTACTACTGACAGTTGCCCTGATATTTTGTCGTTAGGATGTCTGCAATTGTAGATAAATCGTAAACTATAGGCTACGATTCGTTTCAATTTAGAAAATTTACTTGCACGATAAAAGACCGGCAAGTCAAGTTGTTTCGAAAGTGTTGTAGTTAACACAACTTTTCTTTTTTCTGGGATATCGGCGACCGCGATGCAAGGCGAAGTTGGCCATTGTTCTTTATTTTGATAAAGAAATGGTGGCCCGCGGAACCAAAATTGTAATTTTTTATTATCGTTTAAGAGCATACCGCGTGTAATTAGATCCGCCGGGTTATGTTCTGTAGGTACATAGTGCCAATTACTAATTTGTGTTAAATTTTGAATTTCAGTGACGCGGTGTGCTACAAAGGCTTGCCATTTATTTGGATCGGCTGAGATCCATGAGAGCGTTACCTAACATGAAAACACGCCCATCAGACACCTGATTCTACCCATCTGATTCAACCGTAGTCCAACCAAATATGCAGTATGGGGTGGAATTAAGATGGGTCGAATCTATATAAGTACGAACATACTGAGAAAGAAAATTACTTCACCCACCAGACCTACCCATTGAATTTCTCTAGATCATGCTGACTTTGTAAAGGGACAAACATATTAACAAAATAATTTATCACGTTAACCAACATGAATTCCAGCCCACCACGCCCACTAATTTTACCCTTAGGGTACATGCTGAGTCCAGTCGTAAAGTTTGTTTGGGATGGGACTTACATAAGCAGAGTTTATAAATTCTTACACACATATTTTCGATTTTGATTAGTTAGTGTTTATTTAACCCCTAGTTCTTGGTTTCGAGAAGAATAAATGTACAGTGTAACTTTGACAATCAATGGGCGTTTAACATGAAACATAATTAGTTCAAACCCAGTGGCGCTCATCAAACATTCGAATCTCGCTTGAATCCTATAATATAAGTACTTGCTTGTATATAGCAACAATTGCTCTACGCGAATTCGATGCTCGGTTGTGGCAATGTTAGAAAAATTTCAAAGCTTGCCTTGATTGGAACTAAACCAGAATTTGTAATCTGTATTTTAGGTGTTACAGTATTGTTTTTAATGTATAAATTGACTGAATTCAATAGCCACTGCATAGTGATTTTGTAATAAAATTAGTAATCGTTTTATGAATACTTAAAAAACAAACATAATTACATATAATAAACAGATTAATTATGTTCTGCGGAAACTCTTTATTTAATTTAAATGTGTTCATTTACTTAGGCATCTTCTGGAAAATTATATTACAAATCACAACACATAGTCTTACTACACTATCTTGTGCACCCTACGCGTTGATTCTGATTAACTTAAGAACTGTAAAATAAGTGCACTGTAATGTTTTTAAAATACCTTTTGATTATATTATTATCTTATTATCTTTTTATGGCGTGACTTCTTGCCAAGATTGCTCTTATTAATTACTATATAAAAATTGACTTAATAATTTATGGCGTTTTGGGATTTTGTAAAAGTACTTTAGCTACCTACACATTCTAAAGTACTTCACTTCCTTTTCAAATTAATATGATGCTATTTGCTATTATTTTATTCTATGCATTTACGCTGAAGAAAAAGGAAAAATAGCATATTAAATATTAGCCTTCCATGCTCTAGATAAATATAAAATCAACGGTACTCTAATATACTGTAACGTTCTTTTTAAATAATAAATAAAGATGCTGTTTTAATCGTCTATTAACAAAGAAAAATATTTCTACTAAAACTAATTACAAACATAATCATAAACTGTTAACCAACTTAAACTAGATTATTTACAGACTATTTAATTACAACATGTATTTTTAACATTTATCTATTTCTTGTTCTATTTTACGATGCGCGTATTCAGTTCACTGGTTGTCGACTAATGACCTCCTCTTACGTGGTGGTGGTTTATATGCATATGTCCACGCTCTCGAACAATCCTCCGAGTCTCGAACAATCTGCCGACAGCAGCCTGGAACATTGTAGAAGCGACGTAAACCTTCTCGCTTGTTCGGCTACAGGCATAGAGGTCTTCTCGTTCATCACAATACATATAAAATTTTGCATCATCTATCATCTACAGTTAAAAGCTGATACGCTTACTTTCTTAATTAGTGATTGCGTTTTTACTTATGTCTAATTATTAAATTAATTACTTTGTTTTGTAACTTATTAATATATCTTTAATCTTTTAATTACTCTTTCAGGTTAAGACTTTGTAATACTTACCCCAACAGTATAGCAATTTTTAATATGTTATTGATTATGGCATTATTTTCTAACTTTATATATTTATATATTTTATATATTTCTGATCGATCCATCAGTGGGAGACTAACAAATTCACTGTTATTTAAACTTACTACGTATTTGCTACACAAAATTATTATTGTGTTGGTTGTATTGTCTAGATCAGCGGTTCCCAACCTTTTTCGTTTGCGGACCGCCAAACGACGTAGCATTTGATTGCGGCCGGTAAGGTAAAAAATGAAAAAAAAAAAATTTCGCAAAATAAATCTTATAATAATAAATTTACTTTTACACTGTACAAAAACAATCTAAAAGAAATAAATATCCATTTTTTATAATAACAAAACGTACCTCATCCGCTTCCCACATACCAAACCTCGAACGACCAAAACGGGGACCGGCCCGAAATCGGCAGGTACCGAGAGGCTGGAGTTTTTCTGTTTTCACCAAACAATCGTCGAGAAACGATCGCAGGGAGGGGTGCGGCGCCAAAGACCATAACCGTTCAATCAAGTTCAAAACCAGAACAAGGTATCTCGACAGGGAACGGAAATACAACCGAAAACTCTGGCGAGTGGGTTTCGGGAGTGGCGGTCAAAAACAGGGATGGGCTCAAACGACCCAGGAAGTAATCATATAAGACCTCTAGAGGTGGTTTTACACTTACAAACCCGATTAGGCTGGGGGCGGCGATATTACTTTAGCAGGATTCTCGGGCAAAAAACAAATAAAAAAACTTCGAGTTTTTCGGCTGTAACCTTTTTCTTATGGTTTTGCACGGCATTTGAAGACGAAGCATTTTGAGATTTCCCGTCGTTTAACAACAAGATAGTCGTTTTGGCTCCTATAGCTTCCGAGATACCGCCTCTCGAAAACCGGTGGAGCTTCCTAGAGCGAAGATACGGAAAAACCAATAGATGCACCGCTCGTAGCAGGCCGCGTGACATCGAATGCCCCCAGAATTCGACCGCTCCCAAAAACTCCATCTCGCCTCTAGCCCCCGCCCCCGGAAGAATGTTGGCAAAAAATACTTTTCCAATAGAAACGATTGGGGTACTGTGCTGGCAAAGATTCCGCGGTCAGATTTTCGCTCCAACCTACCGTAAGCGGGTCGCATCCGCATAAGTGGTTTACCGGAGACGATCGAGACTTCAAATCTGAGACGGGAACTATCCAACGCATCGACACACGAAAAACGGTTCAGATCAAAGTTTTGCGGCCTCTCGAAACCGCGAAACCCGGATTTTGATCGTTCGCGTTTATCGCGGGCGCAAGACAAAATCTCTTTCAAATCCGGTATGCCTAGACCCATGTGCGCCAAACCCGCTTAAAAAATCTAAAATTGGAGATCCTCGTTATTACCTATTACTGGATATTACCCCACCACATAGGTACGGAGCCGGCGTGTTATATATCACGTATGTATGTATATAGCGCCGGTTCCGTATAAAAGTCAGAGTTTACTCTTGGCCAACTCCGATAAACTATATGACCCTACATTCGCTTCGGGATAACACGAATTAAAGATTTTTTCAGTAAAATTTTGAAAATACTGTTACTTCTCTGCGGACCGGCACCGGTCCGCGAACCGGCAGTTGGGAAACGTTGGTCTAGATTGTATGTTCGGAGCTTTCTTGCTTTCTTCTCTTTTTCCACTTTTAGCTATCTGAGTCGTTTTGCTCAACAGCGATCTTTTCATTTAGTGCTACTCGTTGTTCCAGTCGAACCCCTATTTTACTAGCTTTTCGTATTTCAACTTGTTTCAATATTTTTAAGAGGTCTTTTTTTTATAAAGTTTCAACTAAACAACAAATTTGCGTTTACAAATTTAGGTTGCAAGAAAGCCGCAATAGCTATAGGAGGCAAGCCCGCATACTTAGACATTGTTGTTGAATATTATTATTTATAAACTTATGTAGTTATTTCTATAATAGCAATAACCTTTTTCACAATCATACAAACATTTAAAACAGTTTTATTAAAATTAAACTAGATGAGATTCTAACTTACAAACAAAATCCTCTAAATTCATCACCATCACCAAATTGATGCTAAAGTTAGTAGATTTATCTCACAAAAGCCTTAAGTATTTAAAATGTAAAATTAACATTCAATCACCTATTATGAATTCTTAAGGTTTTATAACTATTGTAATGACTACACCAACATCTTATTTAATGTTCATAAAAAGGAGAAAATGAATAACAAGCAAAGTTACATAAATTATATATTATCATAAATTAGAAATATCTTATATTCTATAGAATAGGTAATGAATTTAAAGTAATGAAGTGTTTGAATATGTTTATAATGATATTGGGACACTTTCTACACGTCAGTGCCTCCAGATTATTATCCCACAGAAATATATATTATTTTAATAAGACAGGTGATATGAAAGATAGAATAAATATGAAATTCCTGGTTTTAAGTGATACAAAATAAACTTTTTAAATGTAAAATGTCTATTATATTCTAAGGAAATACCAAACCAGCTATGCAAGTCTAAAAAGCAGTCCGTTCTGTTTTGCAAGTAGAACTTCATTCCACATTTCTATTATACATAATTGGAGTAAAATACCAGAAAACTTGAAGATTTATGTGTCATTTTAAGTTATAGGCACGCGCTTATTATCAACTTACGGAAACTTTATATTGTATCTGGTTTGAAATCGGATCTCGCTATAAATCATTTAAACGGATTCTTGCCACTTCCTAATAGGGAAAAACCTACATTTGCAGATGCCCACTAGTGATCTCTTTAACTTTAAACAAGATTTATGTATAATAATTAGCATAAGTAGCATAATTATTAGAATTTTTGTTCAAGGTTTAATAACCACATCTATTATAATTTAGGGATTTTTTATATCCTTAGATTTAACAACATGTAATATTTACTGATGTATAAACTGTGCGAACTATTAATATATGACCAAAAATATTCAGAGTATATCTGCTACATATAAACATAAACATCTGCTTTGCCTTTGCCCCAACCAGAACCGAACTTAAGTATTTACCTTAGGTAACATCACGGTAAATTTATCTGATAGTGAACCAAACCTAATGGCAGCCACTTTGAGATTGACGTTGTTATCTGACGTCCACTTTTAGTTGGATTATTTGTGAAAATAGAATTGTGATTCTGCTTTTGTGTGGGGAATGTGGGGAAGATTGTCTGCTGAAATCTAATAATGTCTTTGTCTGAGTAAGCACAGGTTTTGATGTTTTCTGGAAAATAAACATGATCTATAACACATCTTCAAATAACCCTAATTGCGTTATGTGCATATCATTTCTTGTAAAACTAGGTAATATTCTGGAATCCGTTACGCCATGATTGATGGCTGGATTAATCCAAATTACAGAAAGATGAGCATGAGAATTTGTTCCCAATGGGTAACAATATTTATTACGACCAACCAACCAACCAAAACACATAAACAGAATATGCCAATAAGACCAGTTGTATCATACATCAATGCACCTAATCACATTTTTTCCAAAAAACTGAAGCAGATTATTAACACGATAGGTTACAAATCGAAATACTCTGTTAGAAATTCATTAGAATTAGTAGATAAGCTGCAAAACATACATCTTCCACCACATTCAAAACTTGTTAGTTTTGATATTTGTAACATGTTCTCTAGAATACCCCCACAAGAATGTATTCCTTTATTAGATGGTTTCTTGATCAATAGTAATATAGAATTAGTTAAAAGGTTAGAGTTAATTCAATTATTAGACCTTTGTATAAGTCAAAATTATTTCACTTTTAATAACATAATCTATTTACAAAAGGATGGTTTACCTATGGGTAATTCTCTAAGTCCTCTATTAGCTAACATATTCATGGACAAGTTCGAAGATCGAATATTTGAATTAAACCTCTCTAAACACATTATCTTCTGGTTTCGTTATGTTGATGACATTTTAGCTGGTTTTGACAGTTCTTTTGAGGTTATCAATGAATTTTTAATTCTTATTAATAGTATCCACCCTAACATAAAATTGACACTAAAAACAGAACAAAACAGGGCTATAAACTTTCTAGACTTAAATATCAAGATTAACGCACACAATCTATTTGAATTTTCCATATACAGAAAACCAACACAAACAGACATAACAATACCAAATGAATCTTGTCACCATAAAACACACAAAATAGCAGCCTACAGATCATTAGTACACAGAGCTTTAACTATTCCACTAACAAAACCAGATTTTAGCAAAGAGATATCAACCATTAAACAACTAGCACATACAAATCATTACAATCCGAACATAATTGACATTTTAATTAAACAAAAAGATTATAGGTTAGCTATCAAAAGAATATATCCCATTGACAATCAAACAGAAGACACAAATTACATATCTATACCATATTTTGGCAAAATATCCGAAAAAATTGCACATATACTAAGAAAAACCAACAATTATAAAATAGCATTTAAAACCAACACTAACACTTTTTCATTTTTATTTAATGCTAAAGACAGAACACATGATATCATGAAATCGGGCCTTTACCGTTTAAATTGTTCTTTTTGTAGTTCGGTATATATTGGGCAAACACTTCGAAATTTTGATATAAGATATAAAGAACACGTACGTCATTACAGAAATAAACATCCTGAAAAATCTAATTATGCCAAACACCTTTTAGAACAAAATCACATAATGACTGCTCAAAATAATATTAAATTCCTACATTTTTGTAATAACAAAAGCAAATTGGACATTTTAAAAGCCTTTGAGATATACAAACACAAACTCAGGGTATCTTTAATGAATGAACAACTTGAGCTCAGTAATTCTCCGTTACTGGAAGTATTAGATATTTAATTCTGATTATTATTATTATTTTACCTAGTTACCTATTTTTGTATCTACCTTAGGGACGTGTTTGTTTATAATTATATTACCTTTGATAATGACATCATAGCTGTCGAAACAATATTGTCAGGTTATATTTTAATAAAACTGTGAAACTTTTACTAATCTTTATTTATTTCATGATACATACATAACACTATTAGCTACTTGCATATAAAATTATATTCAATGCTGTCGAGTAGTTATTGAAATATTAATTATTAAAGACACACTTTACGTCAAAACTCCTTAAAACCGAACTTTTTGTAAGATAATTTACGAAAATTGAAAAACCAATAATCATATAATTTTAGAAATTTACTATTTTATACAACAATAAATTGTCTAACAGTTTTTGTTTCAATTAATTTGAGCGGTTAGTTTTTTGAAATGCGCTTTCAAACTCAGGGATCAGAACTTTTGCATTATCAAAAACATTATTAAAAACATTATCAAAACATTATTTTTTAGTCAAATAGACCATTATTTTGAGTCAAACTTCTTCAATATTAAATGTTCATAAAGGAACATATTCCTTTCGGAAGTATGTCTCACGTTTTACGAGACATAATTATAGTTTAGATAAAATTACAATCTGGTAACTTGTTTCTGGTCCTGAGTTATTTTTTAGAAGTCTGCACCTTTATATAAACAGGAGAGAAAGTTCGGTGTAATTAATAGTAAGGATGTCAGGATCAACGTGTGGTTGGTTGAAACTTTTTAAGATATAATCGCCCTTCTTAAGATTTTAAAAGGGGGTATGAACATTTCCGATTACGGAAAGATTTCTCTCACTAGTGCCAGTGTAAATACACACACGTTTCGGGCGGGCTACTGCCCTAGCGCTGCAATGTCGCGTAATTCTTCGCCATGCAAATCTATCTTGCGGCTAGTTAGTAAAATTCCAAAAAAAGATTTTGGATCTTCCGTCTGGTTTGCTTTGGTTGGTTGGGTACAGAGTTTTTTTTAGCAATATTATCATACACTAGAGGAAAAAAAACGCACCACTTGAAAACGCACCAAAAATACCAGAATTTCAAACCGTCACAACTCGGCGGATTTTGGACGAAAATGGTTGAACCTTTGAGTGCTAAAAAGTTTAAAGTGTCTAGTTTAAGGGCGTTAAAGCGAATGTTACGTAAAAGCCTTTCCGCCCCTAGCGACCGCCCGCAGAAAAAAATGTTTTTGATTAAAAAAATGACAAACTTTAACAGCTTGTACGTTGTACCAAAAAAATCGTGGACCCAATCGACCGCCAGGGCAATAAAGTTCAGCCCTTTGTCTGTAAAGTTCTCAAGACTTCGAGTGCTTACGATGACTTGGCGCGAAGATATGAATTCTTTCGAATGAGTCTTTCGTTCTTTCTGCCAGCGACATTATTACCGGTTGAGTTTGAACATTTTTTCCCAAATTAAAAAAATTTTTAAAATGTTTTCAATTAATAAAAACATTTTTTTATTAATTTTAATTTTTTTAACGTGTAACCGCCGAGATCAGCGTTACCCAATGTACACCATGAGGAGGTTGTCGGTCGGATTTTACTCATCGTGTGTGTGTGTGTGTGTGCTAACTCCTACCTCCAAAAGAGCAACAATTCGTGCATGTTGAATGCCCGTTAATTGTGGCATTGTAACGCTTCGAATAACTTTCTGACACTGATTAATTTCAAAATATTAGTAAAATAAAAATCAAAACATTAATTTAGGCACTTGCACATCGGGTAACGTTGTCGGCGGTTACACGTTAAAAAAAATGAACGTTAATAAAAAAATGTTTTTATTTATTAAACATTTTTCAAAATTTTTTGAATTTGGAAAAGAAAAGATTCAAACTCAACCGATAATAATGTCGCTGGCAGAAGAGGAAAAACACCCGACAAAATGTAGGGTAAATTTCAAAAATTCATAACTTTGCGCCAAAGAATCGTAGGCACTCAGAGTTTTGAAACCTTGACAGAAAAAGGACTAAACTTTATTGCCTTGGCAGTCGATAGGGTCCACCACGTTTTTGGTACGCCGTACAAGCTGTTAAAGTTTGACATTTTTTTAATCAAAAACATTTTTCTTCTGCGGCCGTTAGCGGGGGGCGGAAAGGCCTATACGTAACATTCGCTCACACGCCCTTAAACTAGACACTTTAACCTTTCTAGTACTTAAAGGTTTATCCATTTTCGTCCAAAATCCGCCGAGTTATGACGGTTTGGAATTTTGGTATTTTTGGTGCGTTTTCAAGTGGTGCGTTTTTTTTCCTCGAGTGTATCATCAGGTTTATTGTTTAATCCTTTATGGGAAATTAAGTGTTCCGGTATACACTTTAAAAGTTTCAGGTTTAGCATTTTCAGGGGCGGATTTACCATTAAGCTAAATAAGCTACAGCTTAGGGCCTTGGGTTTCAGGGGGCCTCAAATCCTCAAAAATTACTAAACGACATTACAGATTTACTAAATTACAATAGAAAAAATGGTTATATGTTTGTGTAATGAGCAAAACGTGTTATTACAATTTTTAACGTTTTTAATAATAAATAGTTTACACTTTTTTCAAGTTATTTTTTTATTAAAAATGTTAAATTTGGAATAAAAATATGAAATCTTTAGTTGAAAATGTAATTATTCCATGAAACCGTTTCTCAAAATTAAAATGTTATTATTGACAATACGACAGGGAGGCCCTAATTTTAGATTGGGGCTTTGGAAATAGTAAGTCCCCCCCTGAGTATTTTGGGGTTTAATGATGAAGTGATAAAACAATTCAAAAAAATTAGTAGCGTTATCCGGTTCTTTAAATTGTGTAAAATTATTCAAGTAGTTCCGTGTGGGATTATTTCCCCCTTTAATATTCACTGAATATGAATGTGTTAGTTATAATAAATATGATATTATGATGATCTTTTGATTTAATAATGTTGTAATTAAATGTCGTCCCCGTTCTTTATAAAGAGCTACTAGTAAATAGATGCTTCAATCTTTTTTGACAATAATTTCATCCGTAAGTTCAGAGTTCAACAATAGCTGTTCTTTGTTCTTCCAGCAGTAATTTTAAGGTGTAAAGATGTTCTGTGTTCTTTAAATAAGGCCATTAAGTGTTATAGTGTCTCTGCGCAAAAATGTGAAAAGCGATAATTTTGTTAAATGATTATACTCGAATTTCAAAGAAAGAAGAAAAGAAGAAGTTAGGGGTGTAATTTTTGTTAAATTGTTTGTGTTGCAAACGATAGAAATTGTCCATATTTGTTACACGTTAGATTGTACACTTTATTTATTTATAACTGACATTCTTGAACTAGTAAATAAAAATTAAATTAAATAACCACCTGTTATAGATTGGCTCTAAAATTATTTGTTGTCAAAACTACATTTATCAAGCGGAATTCTTTTCCCAAACTGGGAATTCCCGTCGCTACTTTCTTTAATATTTACTAACAAACAATTGGGGTAGCGCCCTCAATATTGTTCGTTTATTCATGTGTCAAGTCTGAAATTCGCAAGTCGTTGTAATTAACACCCACGCCATCTAAAAATAATTTGATTAAATAGTTTCAGCCGGGAGCTGTATTGCGTAAGGTTTTTATGCTTTTATTTGTTTGTTTAAGGGCAACAGTCCGCTTCAGTTGTCGGATTTAATAAAGGCTTATATTTTTGAGCACTTCAGTATTGGGTTTATTCGTCAAAATTTAATGTTTATCTAGTGCATCAAAATCAACAATTAATAATTAAGAAGGAATTAAGATTGCTTATAAATAAGGAAATTAAAAATTACATAAATATTACAGGCCAGATTAAAATACATATATTGCAATTTGAATACAATAATGCAAATTACGCTTTGTATATCTTGCATATTGTGAGAGTGTAATTGAAGCATGATGACACCCTTATACAAATTTGACAATGCATGTAATAATACTGTAATGCATTTTGAAATATTTGCGTTTATCCTTTTCATATTATTTAATTTGTTTTTTGTATGAAGAAATTTTGTATGAGCCAGCTACATGTTGTAAAGACGGTTCGAATCTTAATTTAAACAAATGTATAATAATTTAAGTATCTATTTAATGTTATTCCGCACGGGAATTCATAATTACGCAGACAATCTTAGAATTTTAGCTAAAAACTTCTTATCAGCAACATTTACTTTTTTTTCCAGCATTATCAAGAAATATAGATACATATCTAGTTCTTTTGGTTGTCAGTTTTTATTGATTTGCCCCCCGCCCATTCTAAAAGTGATATTTGTAGCGAATGGCCCGCGCCAAGTTTGCTAATGCTCAATTTGGACCTCTCCTGATGTGAGGGTTTCGTCTTTGGTCCCACTGTGCGACATCAGTTTGAGTCTTAATTCAAGAAAAGATTTTTCGGTACTATAATTATAAAAATCGCCTCTTCATCCGAAAGTCAGCGGTCATGATGGGTTAAATAGATACTAATAATGAATTATGATTATTAATTTAATACATGCAACCCTTTCGTATAAATTAACATACTATTTTACAGAACAAAACTAATATATGTTTATACTGTACAAGCACGTTTATGCGTTACAAATGTTTTATTGCCTGTTTAAAATGCGTTTGTTTCCGCAGCGGTTACGTCCGTTCGTACATGTACAGGTCATCCGGTCACATCTTCACGGCGATGTCGTGTTAAAAAGTTATGGGCGTGTAAAACAATGCGCCTACAGCTACGCAGCTTAATAATAAATAAAAAGAATGTTCTGGAGGAAGTAGGTGAACAAGGCGACATGCAGACTGCTTAAATCAATTTCGATAAATCTTGGGAGAAACTCTCATTAGTTAAATTGTTTCGCGTGTTATTTTTTAAATCCTTAACCAAACAATGACACAATCTATTTTAGTGAACAAAGGCTAATGATTATTTAATGGCAGTGTACACATAAACAAAACACGTGCTCATTGTAAATAATATTTTATTTCTAATAACTTGTTCTTCTAAATATGAATAAATTAGAGATCTGTTCAGGACGAAACGATTTGTTGATCATAATAAATAACTGTTGTTTGACTACTATAATTCTTGATCAAAGCAGCTTGATTTATAATAGGCATGAAATTAGGACATTAGTAACTCAATAACCGCCAATACTGAGTGTTTCAAAAATTTAACCTTTATTGTGTTAAAATCATTTGGGCTACATTCAAATAGCTTGAAGAACTACCGCACTGTTACTTTTAAACTAGTGGAGCGGCGCGGTGCGGCGCAACGCAAAGCGCACCCCCAGCACGAAGCAAGATATGCATGTGAATGAATAGAGACACATAGATTATTAGGACCTCTGTGCGAAGCGCAGCAAGTCAAAGATCAGATCAGCTCCGGATATCTCTAAAGACTTCTTGAAGTCGACGCCGCATGCTTCATAGTCCTTTTGAAATCCAAAGCGAATCGAAGTTCATCGTGATGAGTTTTTGACTATTCTCGGGAGCATTCGTGGCACGTGTTTAAGTTCTCACGTCTTTTTTTACAATATTTAACTCCTCTTTCGTAAACAGGACTTTTGCAATTCGTATCAACGCAACATTATCATCATCTCAACACATCCATGCCGTAGTCTCTCAAGGGAGTGTGCTTGGTCCAACCCTGTTTAAAATCGTTATCCACGATATCTCTTGTTCATGTAAATTAGCCCTTTTTGCCGACGATACAGTCATTATAATCCAAGATACCGACCGTTTGGTAGCATTTATAAGACTGCAACTCGCCATCAACATTCTTATAAAATGGTTAACAAAATGGTGTATATTCTTAAATCCCGCGAAATGCACAGCAAAAATTCCATCCCAATATACTATAAGTCTCTGGTATAGATGTTCCTTGGAACGACTCCAAAGAAGCCATCAAGTACCTGGGTGTGCATCTAGACACTCGTTTAATCTAGAGCTTCTACGTTAATAATAATCTAAATACTACCTACTCTAGACTAATGCAATTATCATATCCTCTATCCAATCGTAAATCATCGCTACGACGCGAACATGGCATACTGCTATACAAAATACTTCTAGAATCCATTCTAACGTATGCATGCCTCGTATGGTGTACGACCTCCAAAACGAACATGAAACTACGAACTCTGAATAACGCCGATTGAAGAATGATTGTATTCGCATTTCAGTGCTGTATTTAGGGGGGGGGGGGGCTATCGGTCTAAAATCGGGTTAAAATCTATGTTATGTGACAATCTTAGTATTTTGATTCAGAATTTTTATAGAATAGCCCCCGAAAAAAATTCTTAAATACGCCACTGTACATTTTAACCAAAAATCTACTTACAAAACTTAATACTACAGATAATACCATAGTCCAACAGCTAAGCAGAAGAAATATGCATGTCAGACATAAAAGACGCCTACGCCAATATTTGTATTTGGAATGATGACAACCAATATCCATCGCCCCCACACGGTTGAATAACCTGGCTTAACACTGGTTTTATTCGTTTTTGACTGGTTTATTCGTCTTCTGACTAGTATTATTACTTATTTGACTCATTTAATTCGCCCTTGACCAGTCTAATAGATTTTTGATTGTTGACTCGCTTGATTCGATCTTTGAGTCGTTTAATTAAATTTTTGGCTCATTTAGTTCGTCCTTCGATTCGTCTAATTGGTTTTTGACTCGATTAATTATTTCTTGCTCGTTTAATTTGTTTTTGAATCGTCTAGTTCAGGTTTTTACTAGTTTAATTAGTGTTTCGACTCGTGCAATTTGTGTCATTTCTTTTATGACGCGTTTAATTTAATCTTTGCTAATATCAATTCGCGTTTTTACTCGTTTAATTCGTCGTTTAATAGATTTTGATTCAACTAAATGTTTTTAGGCTTCTTTAATTCGCTCTGTTTTGACTCGTTTAATATGAATTCTGATTTGTTAAATTCTATTTTGATTCGTGAATTTGGTTTTTGTCTCGTCTAATTCGTTCTTTGGCTTATTTAATTCGTGTCTTCATTTGTTCCCTGAGTTTTTGGCTCGTTTATTCGTTTCTTGATTCGTTTAATTGATCTTTTCTTGGTTTAATTCGTTCTTTGACTCTTTTAGTTTGTTTATTAATGTGATTCCTTTTTCGACTCGTTCAATTTATTTCTTGACTCTTTTATCTTTTATTCGTTTTATTACCTCTTCGACCAGTCTAACAGCTTTTTAACTCGTTTATTTAGTTTTCTTGATTGTTTAATTCCTTTGTTGACCCGTTTTATTCGTTCGTGACTGGTTTAATTCGCTTTTTGGCCTGTTTAATTCGTCCTTTGACTTTTTAACTCGTTTTTTGAATTGCCTAATTCATCTTTGACCCGTTTAGTTCATTGTTGACCATCTTTGAGTCGTTTAATTAAATTCTTTACTCGTTTAGTTCCACCTACGATTTGTCTAATTCGTTTTTGACTCGATTAATTTTTTTGCTTGTTTCATTTGTTTTTTGTCTCATCTAGTTGATGTTTTAACTCGTGTCTTGATTCGTTTAATTCGTTTATTGACCCATTTATTTGGAATTTGACTGGTATAAATCGTATATTGAGTTTTTAATTCGTGTTTGACTCGTATAATGTGTTCTGATTTGTTAAATTCGATTTTGATTCATGAATTTGATTTTTGTCTCGTCTAATTCGTTTTTTGACTTGTTTAATTCATGTCTTTATTTGTTCCCTAAGTTTTTGACTCGTTTATTCGTTTATTGATTTGTTTAATTGATCTTTTCTTGGTTTAATTCGTTCTTTGACTACTTTAGTTTGTTTGCTGACTAATGTGATTCGTTTTTTGACCCGTTTAATTTATTTCCTGACTCGTTTATCTTTTATTCGTTTTATTACCTCTTCGACCAGTCTAATAGGTTTTTAGCTCGTTTATTTAGTTTTTTGGATTGTTTAATTCCTTTCTTGACCCGTTTTATTCGTTCGTGACTGGTTTAATTCGTTTTTTGGCCTGTTTAATTCGTTCTTTGACTTTTTAACTCGTTTTTTGAATTGCCTAATTCATCTTTGGCCCGTTTAGTTCATTGTTGACCATCTTTGAGTCGTTTAATTAAATTCTTTACTCGTTTAGTTCCACCTACGATTTGTCTAATTCGTTTTTGACTCGATTAATTTTTTTGCTTGTTTCATTTGTTTTTTGTCTCATCTAGTTGATGTTTTAACTCGTGTCTTGATTCGTTTAATTCGTTTATTGACCCATTTATTTGGAATTTGACTGGTATAAATCGTATATTGAGTTTTTAATTCGTGTTTGACTCGTATAATGTGTTCTGATTTGTTAAATTCGATTTTGATTCATGAATTTGATTTTTGTCTCGTCTAATTCGTTTTTTGACTTGTTTAATTCGTGTCTTCATTTGTTCCCTAAGTTTTTGACTCGTTTATTCGTTTCTTGATTTGTTTAATGGATCTTTTCTTGGTTTAATTCGTTCTTTGACTACTTTAGTTTGTTTGCTGACTAATGTGATTCGTTTTTTGACTCGTTTAATTTATTTCCTGACTCGTTTATCTTTTATTCGTTTTATTACCTCTTCGACCAGTCTAATAGGTTTTTAGCTCGTTTATTTAGTTTTTTAGATTGTTTAATTCCTTTCTTGACCCGTTTTATTCGTTCGTGACTGGTTTAATTCGTTTATTGGCTTGTTTAATTCGTTCTTTGACTTTTTAACTCGTTTTTTGAATTGCCTAATTCATCTTTGACGCGTTTAGTTCATTGTTGACCATCTTTATTCGATCTTTGAATCGTTTAATTAAATTTTTGACTCGTTTAGTTCCACCTTCGATTTGTCTAATTCGTTTTTAACTCGATTAATTTTTTTGCTTGTTTCATTTGTTTTTTGACTCATCTAGTTGATGTTTTAACTCGTGTGTTGATTCGTTTAATTCGTTTTTTGACCCATTTAATTGGAATTTGACTGGTATAAATCGTATATTGAGTTTTGAATTCGTGTTTCGACTCATGTAATTTTTGTTTTAACTTGCGTCGTTCCTTTTACGCGTTTTATTAATGTTTGACTGGTATTAATTCGTGTTCTAACTCGTTTAATCCGATTTTTGATTCGTTTTTTCACTCGCTTAATTAATTTTAATCGTTTATATCATGTTTAACATGTTATTGACATGTTTATTTCATTTTTCCACTGGTTGACTTCTCTCTGACTCGTTTAATTCGAATTTCGATTCATTTAATTCAGTTCTTCAAAAGAAAGTATCACAAGTGTGTTACGTCAATTTAAACGAAACTGGATCGTTTCATTATAGATCACCAAGTTTTGGATTGCATTTTCGAGAACTTAATTTTTTAGAAAGACCTAAAAGAAAATGTTTGAAATAATTTCTGCCTTGGAATATCCTCATTGGAGATGAAATGTGATTTAAAAGCATGAAAATGTAAAATCGTAAGCGCCGTATCAATGCGTAGTTTGTCATGTTAAAAACTACCAATTGGTGATAGAAGTCTCCCATATTCAGATAATTCTAGTAGGGTCGGACATATGATCAAAGCGGCCAGTGCCATCAGGACTAAAGATGCTCCACCACCTCGTTCAAAAACAAACAAAATTTTTTTAAAACATCTCAAAGAAAATTTATAAGCTCCACGCTTGGTTGTTCCAACTACACTTTTACCTTGGTTTGAAGCAAAATAATGTCATGTATACTAACATGTAAGTCGCGATGGATAATATTGCATCAATTCTTTCAATTCTTATGTTATCATGCGAAGCCATCCAAAAAAAGTCATTCTTCTCACATACATATGGATGAGATGCCTCGAATTGAACGAGAAATCGGTCTAGGAATACATCAAAGTTCAATGTAACATGAGTAAGGTGGTCAGAAATAAACCGTCTCCGTCATGTTTTGTAACATAGAAAACAACAGGGGACAGAGTTTGAATTTCTCAGGTAGACTTGAGTCGTCTTCCAATGTTGTACTCGCAATACATCTTGCAACCTGAATATCATTATTAGAAGTTAGCTAAACATGCAACAACGTTAGGTTGTAATATAAATTTCAATTCTTTTAAATAATTGGCCACAAAAGCCCACCTGGTCATCAAGAATGTTATTTTTTTTAAATTTCTATCACGATCTGTGTTTTTCGTCCAATAAACATCGTTTCTAACTGTATGTTTTTCAGAATCCTGCTTGAAAGTTGCCGCAAGCTTGTGAAGTGTTTTGGCGGGACGCGTCATCGGTGAATCATCTTCTCTGACAAGAAACTCGTCACGATTGAGACATGCTACAACAGTCCAAACGGTAGGATCTTATGTCAATAAGGATCAGTCTCATGTCTCCCAAGAGGCTCTCATCACCTCTAACGAAGAATTCGACCTCGTTTTCGTGTCCGAAGGTGTAAAGATCAACAAAGAATCCATCTAGAGAATGATTTGAAAAGAGAATTAGTATCCTGGACCCAATAACACTTCAAAAGCATTTCGTCTACCACCATGACTCGGAGCCTTCCCATAATGCCAGGTGTGTGTAGCAGCGCGTTTCCGGAATTCATGGTGGGGGAATAGCCATCAAATTCGCCAGACATTCGCGCCAGATTAACCCTTTTAATGGCATTTGGAGAGCAAAGCCTGCGGTACGTAATATCTTCGGTATTACGTAGAGCAAAAGACGGATTATGGTATATAATTTTTATTCTTTTACTGTTAAAGACGTCAGAATTAATGCTTTGACTCTTTGGTTTATGAATTATTTCTGACCCTTTGTTTACATTTGTTGCCTTGGTTAGTACAAATTATCCAAGGCACCGGTGTTCATTAATTTACCAGTCATTATACCAACCAGATGGAGATCTTTTCTGCTGAAAAACTCTAAAGAAACAAAGGGGGGAATAAAAGTGGTGATCACGTGTGTTATCAAGTACAAGAAACTCCCCCTTTTAGTTTAGTTATTTCTATTTTATGAAAGACTGCAAGAGACAGGGTTGAGAAAACTCTGCATGTAGCCCATACTTACTCCTTCATTCTCGGTGTTTCCTCTTTGAACCTATGTTATCACTTCTTGTATGAAGAAATCATATTTTCTGAGATTTTGGCTCCAGTTTCGGTTTCATGCTTTTCTGTCTTGGTGTCTACTATTTGAAGGGAATAGATCTGTACGTCTGAAGTCAACTTTCCCGCTCCAGTTGTGGAGGACAGGGTATACTTATGTAAGATCCATCATCTACCTATGTAACTTTAATTTATTCCTAAATTTCTGAACTTTGTCGTTTATGAAACTTTAAGGAATTTTAAATTGTGTGAAATAAACGGGGTGAAAAGTGAAAGGAGCATTACGTACAATAAAAAAATACATATAAAATTTTATACAAATTAAAAATTTAATAGTAATCGATATACGACGTTAACAGATATTGATATAAATCAAAAGACAAAAGAATAAAAGCAACACAGTCTGTACGTTTTTTATAAATAGTTACAACTCAGAATGATTATTACATGATGATTACTTACAATTATTGATTACGTCTTTTACATTCGCCTTTACGTCGTTTATCCTTGTTTACCGCACATACAAAAAACAAACGTCTTAACACACGGCCGTTCACGCACCCGCTGCGTTCACATAATCACACACCCTCACGCATCATGTAACTTCTCTATCCTTTGGTTCTAGCAGGAATATCATCCTTGAAATAGATTTCTTCTTCCCCATCATCTTCTAATTCTAACTCCTTATGAATGTCGCTATCACTGTGTTTCAAAAGATTGTTTTCCTCAGTATCATCCTTCATCCCCTGCATCATCTTTAGTAGTCGGCTTTTCAGTCTGATTATCACTTCCTTCATCTAAATATTCACATTCTATTTTCTCTGTTTTCGTTTCATTAGCTCCAACACCTGTCTTTTCAGCTTCTGTGTCATCTTCATCTGAAACAGAGCTATTTCTACTCGAGCTGTCTCTTTTATTAGTCTTTTAGTTTAGTCTTTTTTTTACAATCAGAAGTAAGTCTTTATAAAGTCGTTATACTTGATCCGCTTTATCATTTTCATTTGTTTTTAACGTACTTTCAAAAGTTTTCCGTTTTCCTGGCCCTGGAATGCGTGCTTAATTTTTTTCGCATGCTCTTCACTATTATTATCTCTTATCTCCAACCGCGATCCTTTCTACTACATCTATAGTAGAACGGTCTAGGACATTTAGGAGCAAGGACACTACGGCGCAGGCACACTTCGGCGCCGGGACACTTCGATGGAAAGACAGTTCGGTGCATGTACATTTCTCCGCGACAAATTACGGTAAAACCTTCGGAGATCTTTAAATAAAACATTTTTATGCACCAATAGTCTAATTTTTGGCAACAAGCTACCCTATTGTCAGAGTAACCTTTTTTTAATTTTTGTGTACACACATACACCGAGTTACGCTTGGATTGGTTAAATTGCATTAGTTCAGTTATTTTTGTCTTTAAGCACTGGACTATAATCAGTATCCATTTATAAGTGTTACCTACTGAGACAAAATTCGTGAAGTGGGACAAGTATTTATCAGCGGTACGATATTCAATGTTAATATCGATTTTCCTATGTAATTTAATTGATTTTATAAAATTTTTAATTTTTTAAAAGTTATTAACATGATTATCAAACATGATATTCTTATAAGCAATAAGGGATTTATAATAAACAAATTAAATTCTTATAAATTATTCCCTTATGCAGAGATTTGCAGAATTTTGATTTTAATGTTGTAGTGGCTTAGAAAAATGATTTTTTCTTAAATCTGGCAGTACATACGAGCTTTTATGATTGGCAAATATTTTTTTCCTCGTCATACTGTATTTATCGAATACTGTATTTCATCGATCATACTGTATTTATTACCTGTAAGTACCTAAAGATTTTGTTCATTACAATAATACTAGACAATTTCTCACGCCGAAGTGTCCCTGCGCCTAAGTGGTCCGCGCCAAAGCGTCCCTGCGCCGAAGTGTCCTAGCGCCGAAGTGTCCCGCGCCGAAACGGCCGCGCCCAAATGTCCGGCTCGGATAGTAGAATGTTCACTGGTAACAGTTACATGTAAAACATTTAGTGTCACCTTAATGTTTAAAGCTTTGAATTCAAAAACACGTTTCGTCTATTCTTGCCGTTAGCTGCATCTTAGTAGAGTCTTGGTCTTGGTCTTGATCCAAAAACAATAACTCATCTACTTCATAACTTACCCCATTTCCAAGCACAGCTAGCTATGCTTGCAATCTATTTGAACTATTTCATTCTATGGTATTCTTATTGCAATCTATATTCAGCTTTGAACTAATTCGTAATAATAGAACGCTAGAGAGGAGAACGCTTAGTGGCTTAATGGAAGTCTTTTTTAATTTTTGGTATTTTCGCACTATTTAAAACTTTTTTTTGGGGGACAGTATGGAGTGAGTCGAGTACATACCCTAAAACCGATATTTGAACACACAGTTTGAAAGAGCACGTGCCACTTCATGTTCTAGATTCTCTGTGAGATAACCTGTGAGATTTTTAATTTTTCTTTCTCCGCCATTTTAAGAGTGTTTCTTAAGAGATAGAAAGTTAGTGCTTATATATATCTTTCTACATTTGTGATGCTCTACCCGAATCTAAAATTAAAATTTTAAAATTCGAAAAACTGCACGCTGGAGCAGATGGTTGTATTGTATGGTAGTGATCGGTAACTTCTATATTATACACTTGCACTTCGTTCAAGTATGTGACAAAAAAGTAACGAGAAGATAATTGTGGCATCCTGACCAGACTTTTATTCTTATAATGATCAGAATAAATGTATGTAAGCCCACATCTTAAATATTTAATAATTAAATGTAATGAGTACGCATACCTGAGACTTCCTGACAATAATTAGTAATTAGCAAAAAAATTAAAGTGACAATAAATTATGACTTTTACAACTTATTATTGTATAGATATTCTCGGCGCATCACGGATGACATAATCAAATTTTTTTTCTATATGACAATTGGAACTGGTCTTGCGTACATTATAAACAGAATTTAAACAGTTTTCTATATACACACACACACACACTTATTGTGCAAAGTATATTGAATAGCAGATCGATATAATTTTCTTCTCAGCTAAGAATCATATATGAACGAAAGTTTTACAGTAGGTAATAAATAGCTAATTTATTTAGTAACTATAATTCAATCAAATTACTTATTGAGAAAAGCAAGCTTACCAAATTGACATTAGTATTAACACACTTTAAATATTAGATTTTTCTGAATTATTCATTTTCAATATTCAATAGATGTAGTTAAGAATTGAGATTAGAAATAAATAAATAAACGTTTTTTCTATAATCAAATACAAAAATGTAAGTTTTTGTGTATATATAATTCAGTTACTTGACTAAGTGAGCAAATAGTTCTGGAAACTCTCTGAAACTTCTGGCTGCTGCGACAATTGCAATAAGAATAGAAATTCCAGTAAATTACCAAGCGTAACCAAGTAAAAGAAAATTAGAAAATAGAATAATGCTAACCAGACAATTTAAAATAACTGTGGTTTCAAAAGTTAAAATTATTCTTTTTAATTGCTATAAGAGTGAAAGTCATCTACCTAAAAAACGGTTAATTTACATTAACTACAAGAAAGAACATAGACCATCCGATTGCAATCTTCTTAACCTAATAAAGCTCATTTAACTTATATAATATTTATTATTAGAATTGTTGTTCAAATAATTATTGTTTTAAGCGTGTATTCCATACAATTTTCTTATTATTACTTGCTTCTACAATCTGTCTTAATGTGACATTCAGTAGATGATTTACCATACAGAGTTAAATATGAGAGTCATGTAAGAGTTGCGTCCATTGATTACACTCCTTTATTAACTAAGTCTAATTTGACATAAACACACTGAAGACTTAACGGCATTGATGAAACTGTCAATCACTATTGTTCAAATCGGTGGAGTAGGTCTGACGGTTTAAATCTTTTTAATCGCGGCTGCACTTCATTGTCATGATCTATTAATCCCTCCACTAAGATGTTGGGATGAGCACTGATACGGTCACTATAACGCGCACTATATTTTTGAATTTCGAGGTCGCGTCGTATTGTTTCGTTGGGGACATACCATGGTGCGTTTACTATGGCCCTGAGTACCTTTGATTGGAATCTACGTATGATTTCGATGTTGGATGTACTGGCTGTGCCCCAGAGTTGGATGCCGTAGGTCCAAATGGGTTTTAATATGGCTTTATATAGTAGTAATTTGCTTTCTAGCGAAAGCTGAGAATTACGCCCTATCAGCTAGTACATTTTCTGAAGCTTCAGTCCCAGTTGTTTGCGCTTGGTCCAGATATGGGTTTTCCGGGTTAACCTTCTGTCCAAGTGAATGGCAAGATACTTTGCGTTATCCGCCTGAGGGATTTGGTGGTTATTAAGTGTTACGGGTGGGCAGGTTCCTCTTCTTAATGCGTAAGTTACTTGCACTGATTTGGCTTCGTTGATTTGGATATGCCATTTGGTGCACCATTGTTGTATTTCATCAAAGGTGTGTTTGTAGCTGCTGAGAGGCCTGGACTGGGTCAGTGTGCGATGCAAGTACGGCCGTGTCGTCAGCAAATGTAGCGACCATGGTGTCTGGGGTTGTCGGAAGATCCGCCGTAAAGATTAAATACAATATTGGGCCCAGCACGCTGCTCTGTGGAACTCCTGAATTGACAGGATATGGGTTTGTTAGCGCGCTGCCATGTTAGGACAGTAAACATTATTATGATTATTAACAATAGAGATAACGTAGGAAAATTAGTGGAACTAATTTATTAATCATAAGTTTCAAAAGCACATGTCTAGACGAAAAAGCCAAGAAAAACTCGAAAGCATTGGGGAGTAGTATCAGCAATTCAAAACAACAGGGTGCATATGTAAAGGCAAAAGTTCAAAACGCCCGTGTGTGTCAGACAAGTGAGTGGGCAATATCATAGTAGCTTTCGTATGAAATTCTTTCTGACCGTGCCATCGAAGAACTAGAAATGCTAAAAACAGTATGGTGAGTGTTACTAAAGCGACTGCACATATGTCTGTATCGTCTACAGGCCCTAACGCGTGCATGACAAGGATTCGCCGAAGGTCAACATGCAATCTCTGTACGAGAAACTTACGTGGAAAGAAACAGTGACGGGCATTAGTATCTTGATATGCGCCACAATTCGCTTTTCCCTCAACCCATAACCTGGAAACCAGGCCCCAGAAGCTATAAGCTTGTACGGGAGGGAGGGGGAGATTATTATTATTACGTAGGTCCTATTTTTTTCCCGGTTGTTTTCAATCTTTCGTCATTATCAAGCATCAACTCTTTCAAACTTATTGTAAGATGTCAAAAGGACAAAGTCCTTTCGTTACTAGTAAATTACGGATTATTATGGTTCTGAACGTCGTTGTTCAGTGAAACCAATTCTACGTTTGATCGATTTTCGAAAATTATTTATTTGCGTTGCAATATTATTCGCTCTTGTTTATTGAGTTGCTCAAGCTATCCTCTTTTTTTTTCTTCGTTTTAGCGTTGTATTTTGTATTCTACACTTTGTATTTTTATTATATTATTAGTTAAGAGTTACAATCGCTGTTGTTATGGAATAAATTGATATATCTACATATTTAACCTGTTCCATGATGCTTTTATATACCATTTCAACTAGGTTTTTTCCAAGCAAGCAATGTCACTGCTAATAGACCTTTACTAATAAGTAATAACAGTCTCAGCTCGACCTTTTTTGTTTAGTTCTTTTGAGCGAGGAACCAGTATGACGTTCCAAAAATCTCATTCACACCTTTAGATGTTTTTCCGCTGTGAAATATATCAGTCCGAATCTAACTGACCTTGACTCTTGAGTAATAGCAGGGGCGTCGGAAGTACGGGTCAGAGGGGGCGGAATGTCCTCTCTATTTTTAAACAGGGGGGGCGACGCCCCATAGAAACAAAGATGAAAGTATAAAATATATGTATTTATTTCAATTATTATGCCATTCATTTGTTTTTATTAATAAAATTATTATTAAATGGAGTTTAATCATTGTTTATTTGTTTTCTCTTAGTTACCTATTCTTAATAATTTAAAAATTATTATTTTAATTTTCCGCTCCTTCACTTGACTCATAAAAGCGGGGATGCCAACTCTCTTCGAAAATGGTTTCAACTTTTTCGTATAATAGAGCACCCCTGTCAATACTCGAAGTTATTTATTGGAGTCTACAGAATATCGCCGAACGGAAAGAACGCTATATCTTGGTCAAAACGCCAAAAGCGGTCTGTGGACGTATTTTGCCGAAGATTGGTCAAAACGCCGAAAGAGGCTGTGAACATATAGCCGAAAGTGGACAAATTGCCGAAAGCATAAAACGGCGAATAGATCGTGTTGTCAATTTATGGAATTTTCTAAAGAATAAAATATCCCCCACACGCAGGCAATTACAAGACAAGGCAAAGTCTATACAGGTCTAAGGGCATATTTATTCGATTTTAGTTTATTCCATGAAACATTAAAATTATTCAGAAAGTCTCGAATTAAAACAATTTGTTTTTAACTATGGCGAAACAAAAACTAAAAACTAACTAACAAACAAAATCAAGCAGTTCCAGTAAGCAACAGCATCCCACCAGCCTATTCAACAACAGATCGGAAACAATCGCGAACAAATCACCGAACGCGATGAAAACGCAGAAACTCATCTGTGGTAAAACCACCGAAACGTAATTGTGCACAAATGGACGAACGCGGTCAAAACGTCGAAGCTCGTTTGTGAACAAATCGCCGAAAGTGGTCAAATCGATGATATGTATTTGTGCACAAATAGCCGAACATGAAAAACTCTTATGAAACTATATTATGTTACATACCAGTACTGGAACTTAAATAACTCCATCTATTTTCTATTGTTTTATATTTTTCTGCGTTTCACCTACGTTCGGCCATTTGTCTACAAACACGTCTCGGCGTTTTTACCGCGTTCGGCGATTTGTGCAATTATACCTTCGTTTCGAAAACTTTCGGCGATTTGTTCACTGATGAGTTTCGGCATTTTGACCACTTTCAGTGATTTGTTCACAGATATGTTTCGGCGTTTTGACCACCTTCGGAAATTTGTCCACATGTGTTATTCGGAGACTTATGTTAGTTTCTTTCGGTAGTTTGGTCAGAGCAGTCTGTCTGTGAGCTGGACAAAGTTGAGAGTCCGCCACGTTTCAGATCTATTTGGCGTTGTTTTATGCTTTCGGTGATTTATCCACTTACGGCGATATGTCCAATTCTCATTAATTGTTTATTTTATTTGTGAAATCGAAGTTCGCCCCCCTAAGTGAAAATACTTCGGACGTCCCTGAGTAATAGGCAAGTATCCTAACTTTTTGCAACTTTTTGTTTTATAATAATTTTTATAAAAAATAAAAAAATTCAGTGCTTATGGTTATGAATTTTGCTTTTAACGTATAAAGACTTCAAATGCACCTATGTTATAACATATGAATTGATCGATTAATGTGGTCTTTTGTAACTTCTTATTTTCTTAACTTCGTAGAATAAAAAAGAGAAGGATTCGTGATTATGTTTTAATTTACATATGTTTACTATAAGTAAATTAATTTTAGTATGAGATTTTTCTTATTGCGATTAATATATTAAGAACAGCAAGTGTTAGCAATTTTTTTTACGTGAAAGATATTATCTTGATTTTATTTGTGAGTAAGATCTCACTTTTTAAGATAGCTGAATAGTACTTACAAAAACTAAGAAAGGCATTTGACGTAGAGTTGATCTCTAGTTCTAACAAATCTGGAGTTAATAAGCCCAAGTAGTTCAATTCCAATATCGGGAGAGAAACCTCAGAGTAAAAATTGATTTTGATTAATAATTAAAGACGTCTTCGGAAGCTCCTGCTTTTTGAGTTAGGCTTCATGAGATTTTTGGTGCTCCTCTTTTGTCCATCTAAATTCTTCATTGTTTGCTTTACAACAAGCGTCAAAGCTGCGCTGAGGGTAGTCCTTGACCCCATTATTTCTGTACAGAGCAGGGTTAAATGTTAAGGATACGCCTACGAAGGCTTCAAAGGCTTTCCTGCTTTCTAGGCTTCCACCGCAGGTCACTAAGGTTGTGACAGAGCTATCATCGATCAAGGACTAAATTGTGATGTTAATGATATCGCTTTAATATAATAATAATAATAATTGCTACAACCCATAACCTGGAAACCAGGCCCTAGAAGCTATAAGCTTGTGCGGGAGGGAGGGGGCGATTATTATTATTACGTAGGCCCTATGCGCGGCTGCAGCCGACTTACAGATGGAACAGCGCAAATCCCACATTTGTGTCACAGCTAAGGAAAACTGCAGAAAACCTTAACCAGATCTGCCGGCACCGGGAATCGACCCCGGGCCGCCTGGGTGAAAGCCCAGAACGCTAGACATTACACTACCAAGGCTTTAGATATCATAATAGAAGATCGTGGTCACTTCATCCCCACCTGTTTATCCTCACCAGATATTTGTTGTTAGATACATATAAAATACACTTTAGAAAGAGAACGTGGAACATTTTCGAGCCGAGGCAGAAAATAGAAGAGAGTCTAAAAAAAGTTAAAAAATTGAATACGGATACAGTAATAGTAGATTACTTACCGAGGCGGGAAGTAGAACATTACGCGGAGAGCAATGTTGCTGCCCGAGGCGCGAAGCGCCAAGGGCAGCAATTGCTCGACGCGTAATGTCTTCCCACCGAGGTATGTATACTATTTTATTCACAATCGTACATAATTATGTTCTTACATTGATACCTTATACTTGATATATGTAAAACACAACACCAGCGTTTTTATTCAGGTGGCGATAAAATGACAATTGTTGCAACAATTGTCAAAGTAAATTCGTGTCACTACTAAACCATATTTAATTACATTGCTCCTAATTGCAATTTACATGATTTAAAATGTCTGATAGTGAAACTGATGTAAGTTGCACACCACCGGAATTGCGAGAAGTTGCTACTAACAGTGATTGACTGTTTGTTACCTGCTAAAAGTAAAGATAGATACGAAAACTTCTGCCATCTGTTGAGAATATTTAGAACGAGCAAAAGGTAAGTAATGGATATTACTAACCAAGAGAACTCATTACTAACCAAGAGAACTTATTATTGACTATGGTGTATAATACACTACTTTCTAACTTTTTAAACATCAGTAATAAACACATTATGTATCGATTGTGAATAAATAATATTAATGCTATTATTATTATTATTATTATATGTGTGATTAACTAATCGTCGTATAGAGAAACCAAACCACTGAGATTTACATTAAAAATTAAAAGCTATCTTGGATCGAATATCCGTATATCTGAAAGTATCCGCTTATCCAGAAGTTATCCGCTTATCAGAGAGTTATCCGACTATCCGAAAGTTATCCGACTGTTCAAAAGTAATCTTAATATTTGAGAGTTATCCGATTTTCGGAAAAGGTATCACTCAAAAATATTTATTTAAAAGTTTTATTTAAGTATATCATAATGCTGGTATTTCGATACGACAATTCATCTTTTATGAAATTTTAAATATAGTTTCAACTTGAAAAGGTAAACAACGATAACTAGTGAAACAAAGATCAGACGTCTTCGAATAAGAGACACGTTAATATTTTTGTATGTCGGATAAAACTAGGAATGTCGAATAAAAATCGGAAATCGGATAAAATCAGCATGTCGAATAAAATTCGGATATTGGATAAAAATGGAATATCGTCTAAAAACCGGATGTGCGATAAAATACAGATAACTTTTCGATTAGATTTCGAATACGGGTTCTGATCGGACATTTTGTTTCATTGATGTTGAGACAGGAAAGTTAAATAAAGTGCAGCACAAGCTTTTGATGATTTATACTTAATCATTCTTATGCCCCCCGCCCATACATTTCCATAGGAGACCAGTTTAAACAGCAGATCACCTGTAGAAACAACAGCTCTATTAAAATAGGATGAAGATCAAGTTTTGATTCTTTAATGATTTTTGTAGTCCAAAAACTTATGATAAACCCATGGCTGCCGGGACACAGATCCGTGACTGGCTGTTAATGTGTACTCTTCCTCCACCGTTCTGTGTTGCAAACCCTTTTCTTTAATAGTGTTAGTGTTAGTTAGTGTAACTATTCGTTATAGTGTTATTATATGTCTTGGTGCCAGTTATGTTGAAGTTCAAGAGTCTACTGTTCTGCTCGCTTCTCTTAGTTGCTTTCCGGTTGTTACAAACTGCTGCATCTACAACTTTGAGTTGTGAAAATTGTTCGTTTAAAGTGTCGTTCTTGTCTAACGCATTTTTTTTAAGTTACAGCTTCGCGTTATTACAGGCTCAAGCTCAACTAATCATTCGTGAAAAGCTTGGCTCTACTGTTAACTGTAAGTCCTGCTATAGAGGTCCAGCTAATAAACAACCAGGCCCGTCGAAATGTATGAAAACTAGGATGCCTACGAGATCTATTGCGGTTCACATTATTCAAATTTTGTTGTTACAACCGATTCATGTGCAGCCGTACAATATCGAAACAATTGATTTATGTGCTCCGCTACCTTCGACGTCGTCTGGTCGATCAAGGTCTCCGGTGTCTAGAAAGGGAATGAAAGAGGTAGGAACCCGATGTTCTGCTCGTTCAATGTGAGCGTTCTAATATTTCTCGTTTGGCGGAGTATGTGAATGTGTTTTTCAAGGACACGCAATTCCTTGACAAAGCCGCTCCGAGGTCTTCCATTTGGGACGTAGTTCCTAATTCGTAAGAAGAAGTTGTAGTCAACGAAGACGATAAGAATGTTGGCGCGGTCGGCATCGAGAAAAGAGCTTGGGTAGAGGTTGGTCCTTAATCTTGTCCTGTGTGAAGCACAACCTTGGCATAAAACAGAAAGTGGTAGTCCCAAAAACGACATTCTTTCCCTATTGTCAATAACAAGGTTTGTAGTTTATGCAATTATCGATACCATGGAAGAAAAAAATATTTATTTCCTTTTTCTAGACTGACTGACTGGAAAACCCTACTAGTAACACTATTCATAATAACTTTAGTACTGATATACAATCACACTGATACAGCCTGAAGGCACAACTTGAAGAAACCAAATGCTCCTCTTGAAAAAATCGTTCTAATCATTAAACCTTTGTATTAAAACAGAAACGAATCGTTCTCATATCAAACGTGTCAAATAACTGATAATAAATTTTATTGTAGGTCGTTGAAACGAGAAATCATATTTTGAGATACTACCAATGAGTTCCTGAGGCTCTGCATTTGTCTGTAATTTCTTGCAAAATCTGAGGTACGAAAAATTAATAGTAAAATATGGGATTGAAACGATTTAAATTAATTAATCTTGGGGCTCTATTAGGAATTGTCATTGGATTTCATTTTTTGGCAGTGATTGCAAAACTTACGACCACTCCACTTTCACTTCAAGCAAAAAAGGAGGAGCAAAAGTCACAAAGCTAAACTTTATACAGTTAAAAGCAAATAAAAAATTAAAATATGGCAGGAGCATGGTGGCCTACAAAATTTAAGCCAAGAGGAAATATTGCATTACTTATAGTATGCACATCAGGATTTGCTGGAAGTTTCTATTCTTTTGGATTGAATCATATTGTAACTGAGATAAAACGGATGAGAGATATGGCTAAAGCCAAGAAGGAAGGAAATATTTATTTTCCCATTCTGCAGTAATTATAGGGTTACAATAATGTTATAGTAACGTGCTTGTATTTTTGATTTGTAATTTGTAGTGTCACATAAACTTCTAATACAAACCTTTAGTAAGTCTTACCATAATGTTTGTTGCTATTAAGGTATACTACAAGACCGAAATATAGGTTTCTCTTTTAATTGACTAACTTGTTACTATGGTACAAGTATTTAGGCCTCTTGGTGGTACATGAACAGCGGCCAGATGATTCCAGAGCATTGTAACAGATTAAATAGAATTATATTACGGCTCGTTTGTAGAGGCGTTTATTTTGTGGGTAGAAGCTAGGTGAATGTCCACTCTGCCGAGCCTTAAATCCCACTTCCATTGTGCTTCACGAAGTTAAATCAATCTTAATATCTGATCAAAATTGATTTAAATTGGCCGATATTCTGGCTTTGACCACCGCTTCCTTTCGATCATTTTGTCATCGATTTGTTTGGATATGCCGAAATTTGCCACTACATAGCTGTTCATTCCATTGGGTGGGCGGTGCAGACCACACGGCGCCTGCCCATAGAACTGGTCCGAGCTCTTCTATCCCAGGCTTGTCTGGGTAACGGTTATTTACTAAAAAAGGCTTCTAGGTTCCCCGCCTAGGCCTCCCAGGATCAAATATGTGGGAGAGAAACACGCAAGTATTCTCGACGATTACTTATTACCGTTGCTAACATGAGAACCGGTGTGGGTGAATTTGATTCTTACCTGGAACTAGGTCAACTATGGTCACCGTAAGGAACCCGCTGCTTGACTGAATTCTATGGCGGAGAATTGAAGTGAGGTTTATCTCGGTCTAGGGGAATACACCTAGGTCATAAGGGAAACCTCATGACACCAGGTACTGCGCTCTAGAAGCTATTCGTTTCACCCTATGACTCGTTAATCGAGTACTGTGGTCTGAAGCAGCTCTGGAACCTTTACACTTAAAGAGAGTTGATGCGAAAAGGGGTATCATAGCCTCTCACTCTCAAGACAACTTCACCTGAGTACCCTATAACCGGGAGTCTAGAACGTATAGACTTGAAAACGAAGCTCTGTCGAGGGCACACCAGGCCTATAACTGGAAGACCGGTGTGGGAAACCACAACGGTCGAACAAAAATCCCCGACTTGAGTTGGGGACTAAATACTCAGGGTGGGCGGTGCAGACCATACGGCGCCTGCCCATAGAACTGGTCCGAGACCTCCTATGCCAGGCCAGTCTGGGTAACGGTTATTAAGTAAAAAAGGTCTAGGTCCCCAACCTAGGCTTCCAGGACAAAATGTGTGGGAGAGTTGACGATTACTCATTAACGTTGCGGAGGGAACTCTGCTAACATGAGAAGCGGTGTGGGTGGATTTGATTCTTACTTGGAACTAGGTCAACTATAGTCACCGTAAGGAACCCACTGCTTGACTGAACTCTAAGGCGGAGAATCGAAGTGAGGTTTATCCCGGTCTCAGAGGGGTAAATCTGGACCGATGGGAAACTGCATGCCACCAGGTACTGACTCCGGAAGCCGCTCGAATAAGTACTGTGATTTGAGGCGGCTCTAGAACCTTTACACTTAAAGGGAGTGATGCGAGAAGGGTACATAGCCTTTCACTCCCAAGATAACTTCACCTGAAAGGGTATATACCGGGGGTCTATAACGTGTAGACTTGTAAACAAAGCGCTGTCGAGGGCACACCAAGCCTATAATCTGGTAGATCGGGGTGGCAAAACCATTAAAAAACCAAGTCCTGCCACAATTGAGGTTGGATTCGATCGGGCAGTGGTCCTCAATTCCACAGGAATTGGGGGATAGTCAGAAGCTGAAGGAGGTACAATCTCTTAGGAGAAAGTGCCGGTACTAGCCTGGAGAGCTAGTAGAGGATGGATAGTAACCTCGCTCCAACCAGTGGGTTACTGGTAGCACTGTGTAAGCAGTGCGCGCTAATTGAGCGTATCTCAATTCGAATCCAAATTGGACCGTAGACTATAAAGATTTGGACTTTCTGTCTGTCGTTGTTGAGATGGAATGGTCCAATACAACCACAACATTCTAATGAATGCATAATATAATACATGTTCAACTACGGCCTTTTTTAGCTATTAACCAGATATTAGGCTGTGAAGGTGAGAATTGCACGAAGATGAGTGTGAGTGTGAGAATCTTCATTCCATTACTCAACACCTTGAAGAAGATACAGTTGTTACTCTGAGAGGCTTCCATACCTTCAAGGATTACGACACAGAAGCGTTTTTCGCGTCAAAAAGCAAGTGCTCGGCGTGGAAAATGTGAACTGGCGATACCACAGCAGCATTGAAGGCCCCTTTCTTTCCCTGCGAGGTGCCAAACAACGATGTCTTGCGAGTCTTATAACACCATATTTTACGACTGTACTGTGTTATCTGTATTAAGCTTGCTAAGATATCTTATTGGTCTGCATCATTATAAATGCTATGTTACAGCGCAAGATAAAAAGACATCCAAACACGCTAAAACATTTCACGCTCAAGATAAAATGTTTTTTCTATGTACTACAAAGGCGTCCTCACAAACCGTGAAAAAGACGTTTATCAAATCTTGAAAAACTGTTCTCCAACCAGATACCAACCAAATACTATAAATTATCGTTAAGATTAACGTTTTTGCTAGTAATATAAAAAGAGTAACCTAGCAATGTTACACTTTTACTCCTAAGATTAAAAATACTTTCAAAGAGGAGTAAATTCTATTTACATGTACAGTGATATTAGAAAGAATTATCAAAGTCACCATTAAACTGCTTCTAAAAATTATTATGCGCCGGTGATTGTGGCTGAGTGACTCGACGGGTTGGTTAGTTGACTCGGGTGGGTGGATAGCCGACCAAGATTGTAATTCTGAAAAGAGATTACTTAGAGATGTTACTAGAGGGTGTGTGGGTGACGGAAGAGTGGTTGATGAGTGACCCAGGGGGGGTCTGTGACCCCTGGGGTAGGTAGAAGACTCGAGGGCCTAACGGATGACCCAGGGATGGGCGGTGGTCCAGGGGGTACATGGGTAACCCAGGGGGTAGGTGGGTAACCCCCAGGGATAGCTGAGTGAATCGGGAGGGTTGATGGCTGACCAGTGGATGGATGTCTGACCCTGGGGTAGATGAATAACTCGGGGGGTAGGTGAGTCGGTGTTGGACGCGTAACTCGTGGGGTTAGTTGGTAACCCAGTGGATATCCCGGAGATAGGTGGCTGACCCGGGAGGGGTTGGATGATTCGGGTGAATAGATAAGTCTGAAGGACCCGGGGCAGGGTGGATAGCATATATTTCACAATAAATTATTGATAAATACTGAAGTGTTAAATAACGAGTCCCGGAATTCGTCTAGTAATGCTACGCTTAACATTTTCAACTGGTTTTGTGTTTGTGGATACATTTATTTAACACGTAGGTATGCAATAAAACATTTTTAACTTTCTTTGTCAAATAATATAACTTTAACTTAAAGTATTAGGTAGAACGAAGTATTGTATATACAAAAAGTATTGTATATACCACGGTATCAAATTGCCTTTTAATCCCCATAAGAGGTGAGCGTTGCCCAAGACGTAGCCGAGGGCAACAAACTTCACTATCGGGATTGAAAGCGGCCCTTTAGACCCTTGGTATATAATAAAAATTGCAACTATTCATTGCCTGGCGAACCGGACCCCAGAAACTATAAAGTTTGTGCGGGAGGGAGAAGCAATTATTATTATTACGCAGACCCAATGCAGCCGACTTACATATGGTATAGCACAAATCCCACATTTATGTTACAACTAAGGAAAACCGCAGAAAACCTTAACTAGATCTGCAGGTAACAGGATATAATACACTATAATATATGTCCGACAGATTCGCCTTGTCCAGACAAGAATTAAATAAGGTTAGCATTATTGATAATCATCTTTGATTCGCTAAACAACTAAACAAGGAAAATTACTTACTGAAAATGACGAACCGAAAATGCCCGCCCCTAAACCATAGGCTGCACTACTGCGCAGAGGGGTGCAGGGGTGCCCGTGGACCCCCTAATCATCAAGTCAACATTGTACATAAATTATTGGAATTTAGAAAATAGTTAATTAATAGAACAATTGAAATTAATCAACTAAAAGTAATAATCTGTAACAAACCCACAAAACTTTGAAGTGCGGGGATTCACAAACGATACACCATATGCCTGTTTCGAGTTTATTATACGCCCATCAGCTGAAGCTAACCGTTCGTAAATTCCTTACACACTATCCAGGCTTTTATACAAGTCATGAAATAACATTAGTTATTCAAGAGGTGACTAATGCGACATCTATGGAATCCCAAACGCATAAAGCGATAAAATACGGTAACTTTGGTTTACCTTTTATAGTGCTTCATATATTCTATATCGGAACTATTTCCAGATAATAAATATTTAATTGCGAAACAGTTTAATAATTGTTTTATTTTTTTTCATGATTATATGCAGTTTCACGAAGTAATGTTAGATTGTGAGAAACAATTTTATTAATATATTTTTTTAATTAACCATTTATTTTAAATGTGATTTGGTGCAGGAAAAGCTGCCATAAATCGAAAAAGTAAATGGCTTTACAATAAGCTTAATACTATTTAACATTATTTTTAGTGCTGCATACTGTCTAAGTCTTTGGAAACTCCCTCCTAAATTTGACAAAAAATGAGCACCATCTAATAAAAATAAAAATGACCTAGACCGGAGACACGTCCACTTCAAAGAAGAAAAGTTTACTTAAAATATCTTCCTATTTAATCTTAAAACTTTTTCTGTTTTTCTACGTACTTTCCTTCATGAAAAGATATCCTGAATAAAAATAAAACTGGAACGCTGTAGACTAATTGAATTAAACTGTTTTGTTTCTTTTAGAAATTTTGCCCTTAAAAAAGATATAGTGGCATACTTACACAAGTTAACAAGCATGTAGTTATTTTTTGCCGTTTCATTTTAACAGCATTATCTACTATAAAAATTACGAGCCATAATATTGTTTTCTTTTAGCACGTTCACCGTTGTGTTTATGCTTAATGAACTTTACTCGTGCTAATGATCCTTAATACAGTTGATCTACTTTGGTCTCATTTAGTGAAATGGAGCATGATATCAAATTAACTCACAATTTTAAGGCTTATACGGTGTGTCATTTCCTCACAGCATTATTATTGCGTTATTGCAACAATTAGCAAGTAGACTGTTTTTTCTAAGTACTTACTCTAAAAATAACAGCGAGAGCTTTTACATGTGCCAGTTTGTGCTTAATGAAGGGATCGTGCCCATTTTAGATAATTGCAATTCATATCCGTTCTGCCCAGCAAACTGCCATAGCGATTTTTTCATAAACGAAACGTGTGCGGTGAAATTGACACATGAAAATAATGTGCGAATAGTTTTGTAGCGCTTGCTCCAAGCAGATAAAATCTATGTCATTATTCTTGTTTGCAAGCCTTCTCGCCTTTAGCATGGGTAGAGCACTGACAGTTAAAATGCATTACTAATATTTTCTCTTTGTGTCTTATTAAGATTTTCTCTTTGTATCACTTTTTTGATCGCGAGAGAGATATTCGATTATTAATTAATTTAAAGCCTGGGAGAAATTTTTAACTGTTAACTCTCCATTATTAAGTCTATCACCACTCTATGATTATATCTTGATGTCTGACTCATCTTATCGAGGTTAATTTTCGTCTAAGTGTTCATTAAACTTTAGGAGATCTTTCCGTTCTTTATTTTATTACACATTTAAAACTGTTTTAAATAGTTTATCGGAACAACTACTACCAACCTGTTTATACCTATCAGCAACAGCTATGAAACCTTACAAAATTGTAAGATTTCAATCTGTAACAAAGAACTAATAATTTATTTCTCGTCTACATTTACCATCCATTTGTCTTTTACCTACTCTTCTCGGTATAGTGTGGTAAGTTTCCCTAAAATTATGCAGGTGCTCCATTTTGCTGAAACCTAATACTACCATGAACTCGAGGTTTGAATGATTGAAACAGTTGTTAGGTGAAATAAGCTAGCTAAATAAATTTAGTTAATGGAATTTTTTTGACAAAATTTAATTTCTATCGTTACGAAATGAGACCTTAGGCGATAAATAATCAAAACCTAAACATCCAACAGCAATAAGCAATAGATTTCCGATTTTCCGGTTAAATTATGTCTATTTGTGTGTTTAATATCACCTCGTATATTGATAAAAATGTTATTGGGTCATCCTTTGGTAGTCACCCTGTATACCATAAAATTGAATATTAATAATATTTTTTATGGTGCCATCTATGTTTGGCTTTTCAACTACAAATTAACGATTTTTCAATAACCCCAATATGCATTTTCTAGCGTTCTCATTCGCTATTGAGCTATTAAATGTTAGACGCGTCTTGTGACGGCAAACAACCTTCCACGTGACCCACGCTTCTGTTAGCTAGCGAGCTTTTTCTAAAACACTTTCTCTTGCGAAAGTTTTTTGACAAAGCAAGACGTTAGATTTGATGCCTTTTAAATTTTTGTGATTTACTAGTGAAACTCCCTTTTAATGAACCAATTAATGTATAATTACTGCACAAAATGGTTTTGTAAAATATTGAAAGTATTAAATCATTGTTTGGAAGTTTTTTCATATCATTTTGGAACCATTCCCTTTTGAACCTAAAGGGTTAATTAATTACATATTTTTATTTAATTAAAAGTTTCCTCTTGCATTATTGACGTGATCAAGTAACTAATAATAAATTTAATGACGATCAAAGAATGAATTTCTAAATATTTTTAATTTAGTTATTATTATTATTAATATAATAAGACATTATTTAAATAATAACTGAAGGCCTTCTAGTTCACTATTAATCCAATGATTGGATAAAGATTTTTATGTGTAAATAAATAAATGATATTATTGAAGTTATTTATTTCCTTTTTTATTTTTGTTTGATATTCTGGTGTTATAACATATGGTGTTATGAAGGAATTCGGTCCTTGCATGATTAAGACTGATTCACGTTAAAATCTAGAACTCCGTTATTGTGGAGCATTACAGTTAATATTTTATTTGTTTACAAATCGTGCTAGCGCCCTTCTCCATAGCTCTATGAATCAGCTGGCCCCTTTTTTAGGTGTGGTCAGACAATGTCTTTGCAACAGATCACTCGTCTCTAAATAAATTATTTAGACAGACATTGTTGGATTAATTGTGGAGACATTCTCACGTTCCAAAATTTTGAAAATCCTGTTTCACATATTTTACGACACAATGTGTTGCATAAAAAGGAATTAACTTTAAACGAGGATTAATTCCTAGATAATTATTTTTAAGAATTGTTACCAAGGAATTGAGGCTTGCATAAATTTAATTCGCTTTTATGCATCCACCTTAAGAGCGAAGCAAAGCACGTCTTCCACTTCAGTCATCACTCACCATACAAAAAAATGGTATCGACTAAGCCACATAGGCCGCAAGGTTGCATTCATCATTTGTTAGATTTTCTGAAACTGCGAAAGGATTTTAAGTTCTATAAATTAATCTAATTTTATATCTAGAGTCGCTGACGCTCCAGAGGCACACTTTGAACTTGAGTGAAAAGTAACGCTTTCTTCTCTAGTTGGACAAATAACTATTGTTGTCCTAAGACCTAAACTGCCGTCCACACTCTTCATATATTTTAAACAGTGTTTAGAAAAAAATATTTACAGATTTGTTTTATTGATAATTACAGTATGAGCAAAAAATAACACCATCAAAGGTACCGAATCTTAAGTTCGGTCCTGTGGACTTCGCTTTATTTAAATCAGCATTTCATCATGTAAACATTTCCTATAGAAAGTACTTTTAGGAAAGGATTATTTTATATTTGATATAATTAAACAACGTGGTGTCACCAAGAATGATGTTTTTCAGTATTTGTTTGCTTATATTTTAATATAATATCGATTACTTCGGGAAAGACCTTGATAAGCAACTGTGTGAAGTGCTTGGTCAACTTATTTTATAGAGATATTTATGTTAACATTCTGAGAATATAGGATTCGAAAATACAATTTCCTTTGTTAGTGATCTGCGTTTTAAATTTAAGTCAGTTTACGGCGTAGGAATCTTGTCTACACGCCAGACGCTGTACCACCGCATAAGTTTGGCGCGCGAATTCTGGCGGTTCTACTTTTTTGTATTCGAGTCTAGAATCCTATAGAAGGTCAAGTAAATAGCGCCCTTGCCGCATAAAAACAGATGTAACCACGCGGAGATTCGGGACCCGACGTGATAAAAACCCTCGCTGGTGTTGACGCTAAGAGATTTACCACTGCACCCTTACTGCAAGCGGTCGATTGCGGTCGATATTAGAAATGTTCACACTTCGACCTGGGGTGTGCGGGTTCTTCGTTTGAGTTCAGATCAATAATGATTGATCTATAATCACTGCTACCGAATTACAGTTAGTTATAAACCCTTTAGATTTGCTATAAATCTAAATACAGTACAGTACCGTTTCAGTGCTATTTTGTGCAAAGTGCCAGTTTTAAAAGGAATTCCGTCTCGATAAATCGTGTTAGAAAGATTTATAATTTTCTAACGCGAGTAAACAAAGGTGTTTCACTTTTTGGTAAAGAACTATTAAAAACAATTATTTCGTTTCGTTTGGTTTTAAGACCAGTGCAGTTTTCTTCAGGAAAGATCAATTGTAATCGATCCAGAATTTAATGATCGACTCCCGTATTTTTATAAATTAAAATTCCGCTTAAAGAATTTAAACGCATTTAGTGCTACTAGTGATTTAAAAACAATTTAAGTTCCTGAAACATTATTGTTATTTTCTAAATGAAAGTAAATTCGTTATTACGTATAAACATTTTAAAATCTTGGTGTTTTTGTGCTCGACCCAGTTTGTTTATGAAACCATATGGGCGAATGACAGTAATTAAATTGAATCGAGTTTCTGGTACTGAAAATCAACACTTCAAGACAACGCCGAGTTCAACCACAATTTTCCGAAATAAAGGCCAATTTCCAATTTCTACTAGACTGTATGTGTTGTATTCCACGAGTTTGGTGGATGAAATTCAAGGTACCGTATTTTTTAAGTGATTGTTTTATAATGCAGTTAATTAAGAACCTTTTAGTTAAAGAATGTTGCAATTTTTCTTTAGGAAGAGAGCTCTCTACTTTATTTAGAAATCTTTAAAATTAATGTATTTTAAAATCATCCAAATTGATAATAGTTGAATTAATCTAATTTGCTTAACCTTCGTTAGATATTTGTTTATAGATTTTGTCAACAAAGTCAAGTCAACTTAAACTTTATTACCTGAATAAAATGTATTGAATAATTCTTTTGATCGATCTTATAAACTTCTTGGTTATTTTTGTTGATTATTGAAAGGTCTTATATGAATCTTGTTGATTTACTTTAGTATAATTATGATCCTATGAATATTGATTAGACTTGTAATAAATGTACGAGTGGTGTTTTATTTATTTTATATATATGTATTGTCTTGTCTCAACCATATGTTTTTCCTGTTAAATAAATGTTTTCAGTTCAAAACTAAGGATCTAGAAAACGGAACCATATAATTATGAACATCTTATTTCATTTTTATTACAAAATTTTAAATAAACAAAATCTTTTTGATTCAACTAAATATTTTATTCATTTTCTGGTTAATGAATTTAATAATTTTTAATGCTTATTCAATTAACATCATTGATTGGTTATTTATAATCAATACCTTAAGCTTCATAAACAGATGGCGCCCTTTTTGAGTTATTATTTGTGTTTTTAAACCTTTATCTACTCCTTTTCACAATTTATACAGCTGTGGAACCAATACCTACGACTTGAATAATTAATTTGTAAGAGAGAGTTTAAATCTCAAGCTGTGGCAGATATTTTGAGTTTCTTAGATACAGTAAGTATGAATCATTTTATATAATTTTTATAGTTTATTGTTATTTTACCGTGGCTAAAAAAAGCTTTGTTTCACTGGCGCCCAACCTCAGAGCCTTGTTTCGTTTGTGAGTTTTTAGTTTGTTTCACTGCCGGTCCAACGTGGGCCAGATTTTAGTTTGTTTCAACCTTTGGAATTTTTAACTCACGTGTAAACACCAGAAAATTATATCAAATTCATAACAACTGTCACTGTCAAAGGAGCCTGATTACTTTGTATAATTTTCGTAGTTTTCGTATCTATCTTTACTTTTAGCAGGTAACAAACAGTCAGTCACTGTTTTAGCAACTTCCGGTGGTGTGCAACTTACATCAGTGTCACTATGAGACATTTTAAATCGTGTAAATTTCAATTAGGAGCAACGTAATTAAATTTGGTTTAGTAGTGACACGAATTTACTTTGACAATTGTTGCAGCAATTGTCATTTTATCGCCACCGGAATAAAAACGCTGGTGTTGTGTCCTACATATATCAAGTATAAGGTATCAATGTAAGAACATAATTATGTACGATTGTGAATAAAAATGTCGAGCAATTGCTGCCCTTGGCGCTTCGCGCCTCGGGCAGCAACATTGCTCTCCGTGTAATGTTCTACTTCCCGCCTCGGTAAGTAATCTACTATTCCTGACTGTCAGGTAATAGTTACGTTGTAAGTCCTGGAAATGGAATTTTACAGTCGAGTAATATGTTACGGACAAGGCGACGAAGGAGCCGAAAATGCGTATGTGGAATCCGTTTTATTTCATACTGCAAATATTGGATTAATTAAAAATATATATATAGATCATTCTTTATGAACTCAACCACCGGCTAGATCCAAAAATTGGCGCAACTTAGAAAGGCCAGCGCGGGCTCATTTTAAAGCTTGAAACCTCTACTTTCGATTGTCACATGCCTCCTATATGAAAAAATTTATATTTGACCCCTAGTTGAAAAAAGATGAAAAAATTAAAAAAAAAGAATTTTTTTTTGGTATCGCATTCTTCGTCAAAGAATACATAAATTTTGTCCATTGCGTTTTTTCCTAGAATGTTTTTCTAATTTTTTTAACTTTTTTTTTGGAACTGGATACCTGTTTACCCTGTTTTAGGGGTCAAATATAAATTTTTTCATATAGCAGAATATCACATTCGAAAGTAGAGGTTTTAAGCTTTAAAATAAGCCCCCGTTGGCCTTTCTAAGTTGCGTCAATTTTTGGACCTAGCCGGTGGTTGAGTTCAGAAAGAATGACCCATATATAATAGTAATTTACGTTATAAGTCCTGGAAATAGAATTTTACAGTCGAGTAAGATGTTACGGACAAGGCGAGGAAGGAGCCGAGTCCAGAACATCGAAACGAGACTGTAAGACCATTTCCAGGACGTATGACGTAATGCGTTTTATTTCATACTGCAATTATTGGAATATTGGTTTAATTTAAAAAATATATATAAAATAAATTTCCGAATGCAAAATATGGACATCTATGAAGAACGAGTTTCCATGGTAACTGATTACGTACTAAAACATTTTACACTTGATTGATTGTATTTGCGTCCGGTAAAAATTTTTATTTCCCCCTTCTATGTAAATGACACTTTACAGGCCTTTATGTAACTAAGTAAATGAGTAATTACAGCCACAGCCCTGTAAAACTTTACGGGCTCCTAAAAGAGACCTGTAAAATTTTACAATCCTCATCAACAAAATGCTATGGCAACTAATGTGTTGCTTAACCACAACACTATGGCAACACCTAGCTATAAATTGTGCTACCGCCTTTGATTCCAAATTGTTTTTTTATAAAAAATATACAATTCATAAAAAAATGCTGGTGAAGGTGGAAATAAAAGTTTGTACGCGACACACTTTGCAATTAATCGTTACTGGGCTCGCTGGATTATGGAGGCTCACTCCTTCGTCGCTCGCCCTACAAACTTTCCAGCTCGCCCGTATAGATTAATTTACAAAGCTTGGCACGTAAATAACTATTACAGTCACAAGTCCTGTAAAATTTTTTACAAGCATACTAGACCGTAAAATCGCATATTCTGGACTAAATAGTTTGACGTAAAACTGACAAATGTGACACAGTATGAAATAAAATAAATTTCCAAATTTAAAATATGGATATCTACGAACAACGAGCATCTATGGCAACTATGATTAGAATTGAAAACATAGACATCTATGAAGAACGAGGGTCCATAGTAACCGAATACTAAAGCATTGTTCATTTGATTTATTTTATTTGAATACGGAAAAAAATTTTTCATTCTCCCCTTTACGAAAGTGTAAGTTTCTATCTTGACAAGGTAATCGAAAGCGAAAATACAACATGCGAGGTGGTTGCTAGGTATGAAAAACTTTCGGTCCCTGTGTAACGAAGTAAAACTGTCAATTTTTTTAAATATAATATTATAAGGTGGGTGTTGTCAACATTACCTTGGTAACAATACTGTTGTATATACAAACATTATTTTTTCCACTACTAGTAGTATAGGATACATTTTAAGTATGACATAATCAACTGTGAAATTTGATTTCTTGACCTTAGCGCTAGAAGCAGTCAATAATTTTTCATTATTAACCTAAGTTAATAATGAACCAATTTACATTTTCTGAGAACTCGGAGCCCCTAAAGTGGACTATAGCCTTGCCCTCGGAGTACTCTTGAAAATAAGCCAACACTACATTTTCAGAACTAACACTTGCGTTTTTCAGTTGGCGCCAATTTTTAAATATTTCGTATGTTTTCATGTACACACCTTTCGATTTTTCAAGCAGTAATCCCTCTGAAAGTTCTTCTACCAAGTCTTTAATTTCTGGAGGAGTACAGTTTATGTCTGAACTGTCCATTTTTCCAGACACAATAAAAGATCTTTTAAACCAATTGTCATTTATTTATTACAAATGTCAATTTTTAGGCTACTTGATTTTCTTATGAACAAAGTAAATAAAATTACAAAGTAATTCATCTTAAAAAATCTCATGACTCATTCTAATTAAAAAATTACTAGTAGTGGAAAAAATAGTATATAAACCATGGTAGTGAAGATCATTATAGCCCTCACGCCTTATAGCCCTCGATGCTTCGCATCTCGGGCTCTAAACTGGCGGGCGGGCTATACTCGGTCTTCACTACCTTGGTGTATAATAGATATTTATGCATTAAGGGAGATATGAATGTTTTTTCCCCCGAGGTTGACGTGTTACAGACCAAGGGCCGAAGGCCCGCGGTCTGTAAGTTTACCGAGGGCAAAAAACAGAATATCTCCCGTAGTGCATTAAATATTTTATTTTTTAGTAACATCATATTCTTTATTTTCAACTTAAAACGTAAAAAAACATTCAAAATTAAAATAAATTGTGAATATCAAAGGTGGTTTGACTGTGCCGTTGTTACGATGGTTGCTACAGTTGCATGAATTTGTTTTTCAATCAACAAAAAAAAATGTCTGAAAGCAGCAGCGTTATTCCTCACAGTGTGATTATAAAAGCGGAAAAAGCCAGTGAGTTATTGGTTCCGAAGAAGTCTGAACATTTGTACATCAAAGAATATGACCGATTTCATGTATGGATGGTGTTAAAACTCCCTTGGGAGATATGAGTTGCTTTTCATAGTTGGTATCTAGGACGAAAATAATCCATATCATGTTACTAAAAAATAATATACTATTATTATAATCACTGAATCATTATTTTATCCAAAATCGTGAATAATTAGTGAATTACTATGGTGATTTGAAGCATGGAATGTTGAACATTATCCACTAGTGAGAGAAAAATTAAGACTCACGGAACAATTATCAAATTGTAATATTTTTAATAAAATAATGTACTCAACACTAAAAACACTTCAAATTATTTATTTTTGTAACTGAACATTAACATTTATGTTAAAACATAGCGTTGAAGAACTAGAAGAGTTTGCAACTACATCGAAACTTTTTTCGACGTTTAGATGTGGAGAAGATGATGTTGAAGGTAGATTTAATAGTTCTTCATTTAGTGCCCCTTGGATCCGTTTGGCTGTTGCTATTTTAGTACTAACACTATCTTCAATGTATCCTTCGGCCGTTTGCGACGATCTCCACCCACCTAATCTTTTCACGCTTAACAAATCGCCTCCACCGTTTACTAACAATGTGGCAGATGAACGTCTTAGACTGTGACCAGCATACCGTTCAGATTCAGGCAACTTTAAATATGATGCAATGTGTGCAGGTATTCTCGAAAGTGTGTTTATACCCACAGGTTGTCTTGTGCATTTTCCTGCTGAGTATTTAACGAATAATCTCCGATGACAGGTAGTGACAGGTCGCAAAGACACATACTTTCTATATAATTCAAGCGGATTTACAGGGTATCCTTTTGAAATTACACTAAAACTTCGTGGGACGTATGTCTTGGTGTCGGCTATTTTCACAAGCAAATACGATCCTTTGTCTTCTATATCGTCAATACTTAACTTTGTTAACTCGTTGCATCGAGTTGCACCGGCAATACCCATCAAGAGAGCTACCTAGAAAATTGTCACTTAAACCTCATTTAATAAACTTTATGTATATAAATTACCTTCTTCATTAAATAGTCAGAATCCGGAGCTTCCATCAAAAACTGTTCAATATGGTGCCTTTCCAAAACTTTCGCCTTTTTTGGTTTATAACCCAGGGATTCATTTTTCAAATATGCAATGAGTTTGGCATATCGAGAAATGTCAATATTTTTATAAACTTTCAACGTAGATTTCAGCATCGAGTATTTCTTCCACAAAGACGATAATGCTGTTTTATTTCGGGCATTGAAGAAATATGACAGGAGAACATCTTCACTGACACTACTCGCTCCTCTTTTTTCTCTCCAATCGTTGAAATTTTTGTACTCTTTGTCGTACATCTCTTTCGACTTGAAGGGTATTAAATGTAATGAAGCTTCTTCAGCCTCACGCAGAATTTCAGGCGGTACTGTCTCGTTTTCATCCATCTCAAAGTTCTGCATCATTTTTCACGGTTTTTCACAAATTGGTTACGAAAACAAAATTTTACTATAGCAACCATCCCGCAGCTTTCTTGCAATACATTTTGGTCAAAAATTTATAAATTTTATTTTAATGTTTTTAATTTAATTACACGCGATTTTGGATAAAATATTATATTACACGCGTGTGGAATTGCTTCTTAGGCACTTAAGAAAATTTTCTTGCGTGCCTAATCTCGCACATTCCACACTTGTATAATAAATATCTATTATTTATTTATTTACGGTGGTTAATAAATGTCAAGGGGAGAATGAAAAGTTTAATACATTACACGCTGCGAAAGCCCTTTCAGGTGCTCAGTGTTTTTAACTAACCTCGGCTACGCTTACGCTTCGCCTCGGCCAATCAAAACCACCTTGCACCTAAAAGTAAACTTTCGCAGCTTGTAATGTAAATAACTATTTCATTCTCCCCTTTACGAAAGTGTAACTTTCTATCTTGACAAGGCAACCCAAAGCGAAAATACAACATGCGAGGTGGTTGCTAGGTATGAAAAACTTTCGGTCTCAGGGCAACGAAGTAAAACTGTCAATTTTCTTAAAATATATCAAGGGGAGAATGAAAAGTTTAATACATTACACGCTGCGAAAGCCCTTTCAGGTGCTCGGTGTTTTTAACTAACCTCGGCTACGGTTACGCTTCGCCTCGGCCAATCAAAAGCACCTTGCACCTAAAAGTGAACTTTCGCAGCTTGTAATGTAAATAACTATTACAGTCACACTAGACCGTAAAATCGCATTTTCCGGACTGTAATCGGTGCTACCGTAAACATGGATAATACGATACAGTATGAAATAATACTGGTTTTGTCTACTTTCTATACTAAAATTTGTATTGAAAAGCTTACTTTCAATAACGGTTTCAGAAAAAGTAATTTAACTTTAAAGGAATTTCGCAATGTTCTTCCAAATATCGCATACAATTTCAATTTATTCCAATAATCCGAAAAATTACAACAATCAGAATCAATTTCCTTTTTAAATTATATTTGAAACTAAAACTGACAGCGCCATCTTAATATAACCTATGAACGATTACGTGCATGATAACCTCATCATCATAACCTCATTTTTCTTTAAAGATATTTGTTAAAATTTAATTTAAAGTTCTTAAAAGAATTGCTGCTGAAAGTAGATTAACAAATTATATAAAGAGATTGAAATGCACCGGCCACCAAGTGCTTCACAAATTGTAAAATTATACAAAGACCTACTGCGTTACGGTCAAAACTTACAATATACAGATAAGGAATATTTTTGTAAACGAATTAAAAGTGAATTCAAAAGAAACAAGCGTTTAGCGGATGAGAAGGAGATCTTATTTAATTACAAGGTATTTTTATATTTACATATTACATTTTAGATTCTAACAAATTAATTTTGTCTATGTTTACAGAAAGGATTAACATTGTTAGAAAGACACAGCGTTGTTTAAAATGTTAAGAACTTTAGTAAACAATTTCAAAGCGACATGCCCTTACATAATACGTACAAAAGTTAGCATAGATTACTCGAAAATACCCCAATTAGTTGAGTCGGAATTACAGGAACAGTTCGTTAGAGGAAGTGGTCCTGGTGGCCAAGCTGTTAATAAGACTGCCAACTGTGTTGTTTTAAAGCATATACCAACAGGTAAAAAAAATTTAAAGCTTTAAAAATTGTATTCTTTTTAATTTTTTTAATTATATTTATAGGTATTATAATAAAGTGTCACGAATCAAGATCACTGGATGAAAATCGTAAAATAGCCAGGAAGTTACTTGTCACAAAATTAGATAATATTATTAATAAAGAAAAAAGTATTGCGGCTCAGAAGAAAATAATAGAAGATAAAAAATCCGCTACTAAAAGAAAGAAGCGTGAAAAACTTAACACTTTGAAGTCAGAATGGAGAAAGCGGGAGAATCTTGAATAATAATCAATCAGCCTTTTTTTTGTAGATAAAAGTGTAATTTTTATTAATAAACAGTACAACTTAATAAAGGATTTGTTGATTTAGAAAATATATTGTGAATGATATTCATCGATTTATAAGAATCGACCAAAACAAAAATTAATTGTTAGGTGCCGGTTAGCTCAGATTTATTATTTAAGTCGAGTTCCTTTATAATAATATTAAATAATAAAGATAAGAGTTGGGACATGTACGATGCCGGATTTTAATTGGTTGGATCCAATGTCAAGGAGTACATGATCTTAATAGTCTGACACTTTGTTTTTTAGATTGTATAACAAAATTTACATTACTTTACATCCTAATACACATTTTTCTTTATAGTATTAAATTATCTTAATAATAATATGTATTTTTTATTAGTAAATAAATATTAAGAGTATTATAATAATGTTGAATCAAAGAATTTATTGACATCGATTTTCATATTTTGTCAAGAAACAATTTGTCAAATCAAACAGCTGAAAGTTGATAAGGGAAAATACGTCATGAGAAATCGAAGTCGTTCTTGACATTGGATCCACATGTCCACAGAAAAAAACTGCAGGGAAATAGTATATTGTGTTACAAGTGCAGAAAAGTGCCAATTTCTCACGAGTGTGAAGATTTTGCGGCATGAGACGTAGTCGAATGCCGCAATCACACGAGTGAGAAATTGGTGTTTTTGCACGCGTTACACACTATACTTTATCTACGACAACAAAAAAAGTAATAAACCACCAACAGCTAAGAAAGTTTTTTAACCTAGAATTTATACTCGCATTCATATTTTTTACGTGAAATATTTGGCAATAAATTAAGATGTAATGTGAGCTGCTTCCACGATGTTTGGAGGTGTACGAGTGTACACCCCAATTTTCCTTCATCGGATTCACTCATGATACATCTAGAATTTTAAAAACGACAAAAGTAAACATTAAATTTGTAAAGACAATAGTAATAATACGTTTACAATTTGTATAATTTCAGTCAATCTACTATTTAGTACTTACAGCTAAATAATTATGTACTCGTTTTCAAAAAATAATTTATATGTACAAAAATCACAATTCAATTGTCAAGGTTATTAACCTCTGCGCAAAATGTCAAATATTCTCGCATTATGTAGCAAATTATAAATGTTATCAATGTTTTTATTGTAATTTAGCAATAATAATAAATAAAATTACATTAAAAATTATATAATAATGTAAAATATTAATTAATTTTACGTTTTAATTGAATAACAATCATTGTAACTTTATATAATGAGAAAAAAACATCATTGAAAGGCGTCTCGGTAGCTCAATGGTTACGCTGTAGCTACTAACCGAGCGATCCGGGTTCAATTCCCCGGGTCTGACCTTAGTTTTTTTCTAGATGGATTTCCATTCGAAATATAATTTAATGTAAAATATTAATTAAACAAAATAAATTAACCTTTATCTAAAATTTATAACATTTTATATTTCAAATAATTAATAATATTATAAATATTGCAAGTGGTGGCATCTATGGCGTTTTAATAGAACTACGGATTATTGAGAACTCCTTCCTCACATACTTTACCATTTAGTTTGGAGATTGTTTGCAATTGGTCGTTTTCACGGTTACTAGATTGTGCTGAATATGTAACTTTCTATGGTGGTCGTAGATAAAAATATTTTCTGCTATTTTTTGTTAATTTGCTATTTATTAATTATGAAAAAATTTAAAAAAATTTAAAAAAATTTTCGTTGGGTTTTTACGAAATATGGAGTCGTATCCAAATGGACACAACGCCAGTAATACAAGAAACCAGATAATTTACAGAGTGTGTCCAAATGTACACACTGCCTTAATTCGGTACATACGTTCTGCTAAATTTTGAAGATAATGGGAGGGTGTAGATAGGTACTACAATGAAAAAATAATAATTGTCACATAAATGTATTACTTTTAGACTGTAATATAAACAAAATATTCAAAACAAGACAATGTCAAAAAGAACAGGTAACAAATATTGCTGAATTAGTTTTGATTGTGAAAAATATAAAAGTAGTTCCTTTCAGGCAATAAACATAATCTTTGTTTGCATTTCATGCACTGTATTCTACTTTGACCACTGACACAGTGTTTACATCTTCCTTTGGGACAACACTCGGGAAAATGATTGAGTCCGTCATATCGAATATCCTCAGTTGGCCAGTTAACTGGATGGTTAATTATTCTCATCGTTCTCTCTTCTTGTGTTGGTGGACGACCACGTTTTGGATTTTCTGTAAGCAAAGATACAGCTCTTGCTTTCCTGAATTCTTTTAGAGGCATGGGTTTCTTTTTTTCTTCCAGGTCCCTGCGATATAACAGCCATGAATTATTAGTACATATATCAATCATTTGCGAAAATAATGAAAGATACCACCTATGTGACCGTAATTCTGTCCTGTACAAGGCTACCAACATATCGGCCAGATCCACACCCCCCATGTGCAAATTATAATCTTTTATCATCTGGGGACATGTGACATCTATTTTTCCTACTCTTTGCAAAATCGTTTAATTGTACTAGCAGGATGAGCATTGGTATATGAGCTAGCAATTATAACACATTTATTATCATACCATTTGCACACCACAATTCTTCTGTCAGTGGTTACTTTTTGAGAAAAGGATCTTCGGCCTTGCTTTTTTAAAACAGCGTCAGATGGAAGGGGACATTCTCGTACCCTGTTCTTTCTTATTGTCCCAAGGGAAAATATGCCGTATTCATGTCGTAGTAATTCAAATAATTCCAAAGATGTGAAAAGATTATCACAGTATATCACCGAGCACGATTTTCTATGTATGGTTTGACAAAGTGCTAGAACAACCTTTGCTCTCAGGCCCATACCATTTTCATATTCGGTAAATGTATAACCCCGAAATGTATCTTCGCCACCATAAACCAAGAAGTCATAAATCATGCCGGAAACTCCTGCTCTAATAAAAAATTTTATACCCCATTTTCGAGGCTTGTTTTGTATATATTGCCTACGATTCCCAGCCCGTGTACCTTTGTACGGAACCATCATTTCGTCAATACTGTATTTGTGCTCCTCTTCAATTTGCAAACACTTGTTTCGAATCTCATTTAAAAACGGACGAATCTTGAAATATCTATCGGTATCCATATCGTTGTTATCAACAAAATGAATAAATCGTCTCAGAGCTTGATATCTCTTCAAAGGCATTACATCGGCTATTAAACTATACCTATAAGATCAACTCCAATAGTCCGTGTACGCAGGCATGATAAGTATACCCATAATTAATTCTATAGCTATAAATTCAAGAATTTCATTGCTATTTGTATTTACTGATTTACCAGTCACCTGTGTTGAATATAAATTAGTACTATTTACAATCATTTCTATGACAGTACTATTATAAAAATTTAGAAAGTAATCTACTGGAGACTTAAATTTCTGTTTTTGAATATCGCAATTCATGGATTGATCTACATCAGCTTTATATATCAGAGGTCCGTTTTTCCATTCATATTTCTTTTTTGTGTTAATATGTTTTGACTTTTTTTTTATATTCAGCACTTCTGCTATATTATTTTCATCATCTACTTTTCTCTTTTTACTTCTGAGATTAATGCTTGATGAACTAGGTGTTGCCCCAACTTGAATTTCTACCTGTTGTCCTTGTTTAAAGCTTGACGAACTAGGTGTTGTTACAACTTGAATGTCTTCCTGTTGTTCTTGATTAATGCCTAACAAATTAGGTGTTGTCAAAACTTGAATTTTTTCCTGTTTTTGAAATTCTGAAATTTGTTCCGTATTTTCATTATCTTCTAATTCTAATTCATGATCGAAATTACTATCGTTTTCATCAACTTCGAAAAAACTGTTATTGAAAATTCCTTCTACTGGAGATGGCGATGGAGATGGTAACGAAGAAATAGGGCTCACATTAAAATTTCTGTCGAAGAAATTTAATTCATCTCCGTCTGAGTCGGAAGATTCGTCAATATCCGAATGTTGAGGTGGTACAAAGGCTTCCATAATTTTTTTTGTTCTAGATGAAATCTATAACAATGAAAAACACAGTTAGTTTACCTCTAGGACGGCCTGAAGAACAATAAAAATGTTCATATCAATATTCCTTGATTTTGATATCGTGTCCAAATGGATACAAATATTGTAGAAAGTAATTTGTAAATGATTTGACGTTGTATCCGTATGGAAACATAGGCATTATCAAGAAACATTATGATAACCGGGCACTGTATCCATTTGGAAACCACATTTTTAGAGGTTATTTTTAGCAATACCAAGTCACTTTCACCTGATTTGACACGTTAGACTAATTATTTACATCCTATTTTTAGTAATCGCTAAATACTTTTTTTATTATGTCATTATTTATGGAGAATTTTGAAATAACTTACCTGGCAGTTTGGTAACATATTCACTTTGTCAGCCATTTTGACAATACTAATAATCAATTCACTAACTATTCACTAGATGGCACTATGAAGTATTTTCTATCCAAGGTCCGTAGATGCATGCATAATGCATTTACATCTACGGACCTTGTTTTCTATCAAGGTCCGTTGATGCATGCATAATTATATCCAAAGTAAAGGTTATCTCACCCATTTCCACTATTGGCTTTTGAAATGGGCTCAAAAATGGCGCCTTTTTGGGGGCAATTTTAATTTGTCATGAATTTGTCAAATCAAATATTTACATAACATACAGAAAAGGTTACGAATATTTTAATTAAAACAAATCAATAATACTGTGTATTAACTTATTAACAAATAATATTTTTAGGCATTCGAATTATCTTCTGTTATTGAGTAATATTAACTACTACTACTGAATAAAACCACAAAAACATTAACACATTAAAAATGATGGTCTAAAATGGCGAAGATTTATTAGTTATATGAACAAAACAACAATAACAACTAAAGCGAATATTTTAACTGTGATACAACTAATTTATTAATGGTATCCCCCTCAAACAGTATTTGAGTTTCTCTTTTTTGTTATCCAAATATGGCAGAAAGTCATATAAAAGCCGTGGACGGAAATCTAACTTCTGTAAATGTCTGTACAGAATGGAGTATCATGCAAGTTGATTGCAACTATTTTTTAAGCTTTTGCAACCTTTCCAACCAGCTAAGAATTAAGAATATATAAAGTAGGTAATTGAAAATTATCCTGCAAATCATATTTGTACTGCCATTTTCAAAATTTCCAGCGGTCACATCGGTATTTTTAAAACCTGAAGTGAATAGTGTCTCTGTTCCTTTTAGTATCTGCATAAGAATGTGCTGTAGTATTATCTTTTAAAGTATATCGAGGCTCTTTCTTTCAATCCTTCCACACTCCTCAGTTATTTTAGGCTTTTCTTTAACATATCCAGTATTATTTGATGATTGTGTTTGGCAATTAGATGGCCTGTTTCCTTTATTGCCTTTAAAATTTTTAATTTTTTTAATTAATTGCAACTACATTTATCTTTTCATTTAATCTTTTACGTTTCTTATTAACTGTAACTATATTAGAAACGTTAAATAACGTAGGAATTGCGTTTAATTTCAATATTTACCATTCATCTTTTCTTCTTGTTTCTAGGAACTAGGGGAAATATAAAACGGTAATAAAAGAGTGTGTAATCTAAAGACTATCCTTTCTCTATGCTTAAATAATTTATATTATTTCTACATGTAATTTTATATATATTTTATATAATTAAGACTCAAACTTGCTTACTTTACATAATCTTGAGTATTCAGTAATTCCCAATTCTAACTTCTACGCATATCTATAACAAATTCTTATCTTATTAGTCTTATTTTCCTATCTTTTGGAAAAAGAAACAAACGTGCACCATTCCGGTAATTGCTAGAACAGTTTGGTACACTACAACCAGTCATTTTTTGGGGAATAGACTTCGGCGTTTTACTTATGTCAGAAACTGACAGATCGAACTTGGGCTCAAATATGGCCGTCTCAACTTTGATGAGATGACCTATGTAACGGGTGTTTTTTTAAATTTGGCGTCCTAGTTAGCTATGACTATGAGTTTGTTGTGAATAGACCACTATTTTTCAAATGTCAAAATGTCAAAACTTAAAAGTGAGGTTAGGTTTAGATACACTGCGGCGTGGCGACATTCAAAGGTGCGTTCACAATCGAACTCTCATTGCTTGCTCTGACGCCAAATTTAAAAAAACACCCGTTATGTGTACTAGGTATATACATACACATGAATGAACCTTGTTTTCTATGTTCAAGCAAGGTTGGGAGTAACTATTAATAGCATGAGGTGTTACAGAATTCTACTTTTCGTATATGTTGAGTTCATTTTTGTCTTATGTATCCAAATCGATACAATGTCAAGAGAAGAGTTAAGGCAGTTGAAATTAAAACGGGGAATATAAAACTGCTAAATATCAGTTGTTCTTGCTGGTTTTAAGAAAAAGAAAATTGTGAAACTTTAACTAATCTTTGTATTTATATTATATTTCAAAAAAGAAAATTATTACTAGGTATATTAAAATATTAAAAATATATATTCATTTTAAGAAATTAATCAGGACTAATTAAGAGTAAAATAGTTTATTCAAAAATTAACCGTCACATGCTCTTAAGGTCCAAGTGTATCCAAAAACGTGTGTTATTTGTTTCATAAATAATATAATAATGTGATAACTTTGGTTTTAAGTTAATAGTCTAGGAATGTTAAAAACTTGCTTACCTAAATTGTTTTGGAAAAAAAAAATTTCCAAAAATAACCAAAATAATACCACTTATATTTCATAGTATTTGAACTATTTTCCCAGAATTTCAAGAAAATCGTATGTCTAGCGACTAAATTATTGCCAAAAAACCTGCTTTTTGCTAAAAAAAACTGCTTTTTTTGGCAAAAAGGAGGTAATAGTTTAGTCCCTAGACATACGGTTTTCTTAAAATTTTGGGAAAATAGTTCAAATACTATGAAACTTAAGTGGTATTATTTTGATTAATTTTGAATGTACAGTTTCTCCAAAATTAATTTTTCACGTATAACATGTGAAATAATTTAATTAAAAATTTTTTTTTCCAAAACAAGTTAGGTAAGCAAGTTTTTAACATTTCTAGACTATTAACTTAAAACCAAAGTTATCACATTATTATATTATCTATTAAACAAACAACACACGTTTTTTGGGTACACTTGGACCTTAAGTAAAGAAAAACAACATTTACTTCGGGAATTTATTAAATAATAGTCAAAAGATTAGGAAAGTTAAAATATGGGAAGGGATATAAACAATAATCTGTTACTTTACATCGGCAATCACAAAAATATATGTAACAATAACGAAAATGCGTTAAATGTATTAACAGTCAAATCAAACTCGTTGAAACTTCCTGCTTTTTTAACTTGATCCGCCTACAGCACGTTACGTGAGCAAAAGCCTGAACTAAGAATGATAGTTGTCATTTACCAAAATGTTTGAATAAAGGGGGGATATGACCTTTTTTTAGTCCATAAAGTTCTTTTATACTGTTGTATATTCAGGAATTTTTATCTCAAATAACACTTGAAAGGTAATTTAGGAAGTACACCTTACTTTATTTTTTACTTTATTTTTAAAAGCTCACTAGCTATAGATAGTTTTGTTTTTATAAATTTACACTTTTTTTATTCGTTAAGAAAATAGCTTAATTGTAATAGCTTGTAATTTTGTATTTGCTATAAAGCATAATATAAACTAGATAACACTCTTAAGAAAAGATCTCATGCACAATAAATGTAAACTAAGTGCAATTTTTAAAAATTATAATGAAATTCTTCAGAGCTGTTTAAGTGGTACTTTACCAACGCGATAACGGAGCCTTAATACGAATTTAGGTTTTTCTAAAAATATTTGATAGATTCTTTTATAAACTTCATCACTGAAACATAAAGAATTTCTGAAAATATTATGTATAATTGTAATATATATGCCAATGGACTAAAGTACATCTTTTAATTCTGAATGTGAAGTTTATTTTCCCAGCCTAACCAAGAGCAATGAATACATGCGAGATTAAACGGCTCTTTAGTTCTTTGGTGTATACGCTATTTTTGCACGACCTAAAGGAGTTAATCGCAAAATCCCCAAAATTAAATGTTATGTATTAAAAGTTAAATGTCATTCTGAAAATTGAAATTTTTTAACACCAAAATCACATAATTTTAGCATAGTAGGCTAGGTTTCGTTAGATATAACGTGATTATTTTACTTTACTCCCTAGGGAGTAAAACGGCTACCTTACTTCCTCTTTTGAGGGAGTGATGTAAAGCTTTACATATAGGCTGTACAAAATAGTATATTATATACCCAGGGACTAAAGTGCATCTTTTAATCCCGAATGTAAGGGATTAAAAGGCACTTTAGACCAGTGGTATATACGCTATTTTTGCACGTCCTAAAGGACTTAATAGAAAGGATTCAAAATTTTGAAAATCTTTTCCGAAAATTTCGTTACATGTCAGTTTGACAATTGAACTCTGCAAACGCCAAAATCACATAGTTTCAGGATAATAAATCCTAACATGCACCGCTATTACTTTTTTTTTGTTGCTGTTGTCATGGAAACTCTTTACTCCCTCGGGGAGTAAAAGTGCTACTTTACTCCCTCTTTTGTGGGACTAAAGTAGAGCCTTATATATAGGATGTGCAAAATAGTATATTATATACCCAGGGACTAAAGTGCATCTTTTAATCCCAAATGTGAGTTAAACACATGAGTGAAAATAAACACACGTCCTAAAGGACTTAATCGCAAAAATTCAAAATTTCGAAAAATGTTTCCGAAAATTTCGTTACATGCCATTCTGACAATTGAACTTTGCAAATGCCAAAATCACATAGTTTCAGGATGATAAATCCTAACATGTACCGTGATTATTTTTTTTGTTGTTTACTTGTTGTTGTCATGGAAACACTTTTACTCCCACAGGGAGTAAAAGTGCTACTTTACTCCCTCGTTTGGGGGACTAACGTACAGCCTTATATATAGGACATGCAAAAAAGTTTTTTCTTGTTTTTTTTTAGGCTATAACTCAGTCAGTTCTTTGCTGATTTTCATTATTTTTGAACTTTTGTAAAGCAACACTTCTTCTCTTCACAGTAGAAAAGAGATTTCCAAAATGCGGCAAGAAATGGCTAAGCTCTATTTGTTAGAGCAGTGCAAGGTACGAAAACTGGAGAGACACATTTATAAGTGGATGGAAAAAAGCTTAATTTCTAATAAGGGTCCCAACATGCAAAACATATCCAAAAACCAAAACTACTGGAGTTTTTGCAAGGTAAAATGTACAGATTATCTGGACACTGGACTATAATGACAGATTAAAATAATGAAAAGAAATTGCTGTTTTGCATATTATCGGCCATAACTCGGTCATTTGTTAACCAATTTAAAAAAAACAAAAATTTCCTAGAAATGAAACAAAATAAATCTTCAATAAATGAAGAGAAAGAAATTTTATTTGTTGAGTAAATATCATTTTGAACCGCTGAAACTTAAATATTTCCAAAAAAAAAACTTTTTCCCATCACTGTTTCACGCTTATAACTCAGTCATTTCTCTACCGACTTTCATTATTTTTGAACTTTTGTAAAGCTACTCTTCTTATCTTCCGAGTAAAGAAAATATTTCCAAAATGTAACTACAAAAGGCTAAGTTTTGGTCATTAGAGTAGTGCAAGGCGCCAAAACTGGGTGAGGTACATACAGGGGGCTGGGAAAAAAAACTCGAAGTGATGGGAAAATTCTGCAAGTATGAAAAGCCTTTATTCATCAATATCAAACCGTTTATATAGGTAGGAGGTCTTGTGTATTTATTTTTTTTATTTGTAACACAGTGTAATCAATAAATAGTTTTGTATAAAAGTTTAATTTTTATTAATAAATTGTACAACTTATTAGAGGATTTGTTTCAAAAATATATATCAGTTTAACTCAGATGAAACTAAGAAACACAGATGAAATGCAGATCTCTATGATTAATATAATATACATGATAGTATTTAAAAAATAATCAAAATACTTATAACTAATAATAAAAATGGTTTCGTTTTTAAATATGAAAAAATATCTAATTTGATCTGATCAAAAAGTAACAAAAAAACTATGCATAGTAAAAAAAAAGTAATAAAGATTTTTATAACTTAAGATGACAGACGAGAAGTTGAATCGGAACATAATTGCCTTGTACTTTGTTCTACAGATAACGGAACTTTAGATTTAAACTGGAATTTCTTAAATTTATTTTTTTCTTCACTTGCAACCGAGCTAGTACTAACTAATCTATTTTGAACCGGAGATTCATAAACACTATTATTTCCTTGATGACTGTGCAAATCGCCATTTGGTGCATTCAATACAATAAGTGTTGTATTATTGTCTTTAGCTTGTTTTATACCTTTTTCAACATTATCAAACTCGATATCATCAAAAAAGTCGTCTTCCAAAAGACTCTTCTCTAAACTTTCCTGTGTCGGCTTTGGTTGACTACAAACACGTTTCCTTGATGATGGAGGTGAATCCAAAAATGCTAAATCATCATTTTTGTGTGACTGTTTTGAATCTTGAGTTGACGTTCTTGGAGGAGAATCTAAGAAGTCTAAACTTTCAACTGGGCTTTCAGATAGTTTTTGTTTTTTACTTGGCTGACTTGCACTAGCTGATTTTTTGTAAGAAAATATAAAACTATCACTGGAATCACTCTCTGCATCACGCTTCTCTTTCTTCTTTACAACAGAAGAAGAAGAAGAAATCATACTTAATTTTCTAGTAGGTTGACTAGATGAGTAGCTAGTCCCACTCGATGAGGCTAAATTACCAATACTCTTACTCCGTACTTGATTGTTAATAGTATGTGTTGTATGTACAGGTTGTGCACTAATTTCTAATGGAGATTCAAATTCTTCATAGGGCACATTTAGTTTGGCCAGATGATCTCGTACCTGTAAAAATGCTGTAACCACTTTTATGACATCAAAACTGATTTCTGGTGGACATAATTCCTTGATGGGCGTCAGTTTTGACATATCTAGATCAAATGAAACATTTATAAATAAATTACTGCAAACAGATTATTTCAATTCGATTACCTGAATTAATTGGTGGGTTTCTAACGACATTTACGATTGTGTCTCGTACTTCATCAGTCACATTGAGATCAATCATCTTTATTGGATATCCAGCTTTAATTGCGTCCACTAAGTGAGATAAAACAGTAGCTGCTATCACACCTCTGCCAAAACAAAATTATATGCAATTAGAATATTGTTTTCAAAAAAAAGTTTAAAGGGCAATCCCTTAATAATGATAAAGATCCACACAAAACGTTCTAGTCCAGTATAGAAGAGAACTAAGAATAAACAGTATTGTTTTTTGGCAAAAAGTTCATTTTATTTCAAACGCTGCAGGTCAAAAGTTTTTCCCACCCCCTCGTAATTTCCAAATCATTTGAGATATTGCAGCAAAAACTTGCAGCGATTATATACATAAAATATAAAAATAATAATTTTATCCTTCGTATTACAAAAAGTTTGAGACAGTGCCCAACCACCATTTTGAAAAGATAAGATGACTTTTTGCATTCAAGCAGGACCACTTGACATGGAGTGACTGTTTAGTACTTATATTTAAAAGACATCAGAGCTACAGATTCCTCAGCTGCGAATTGATTTCCTAAAAAAATATTTAATTTTTGATAAGTAAGGATTTCAGTATAATAGCTTCTAGCTGCTATTTGGCAGCATTGTGGAATTATCTAATTTTTGTACTAAAATATTGAACAGCACAAAGTCCCATTGCTGGCTAAAATTTCATTGAAAATATTTAATACCGTATTTACTCTCTGTATTAATAATACCCCCTTTTTTTGTTAAATTTTTTTTTGCTCTTAAATGTGAGAGGGTCTTATATTCGAGTCGGGTCTTATAATCGGGTTAAATAAGATATATTCAATAAAAAGCGAAAACAATGAGTGTAACTAAGTAATGTTTACCAGCATTTATAAAAAATTGTATCACAATACAATAAGAGCTATAATAGCGTTTTGTTGTATAAGAACATCTCGCCCGGTTGTCTGCATTTCAGCCAATATTGATGCCCGTAAACTTATGCTGACATTGGGAAACCCGGAATGGGACGTTTCGGCGCAAGGATGTTTCGGCTCGAAAATTATAATTTTGACGTTGCTTTAACATAAACCCTCGGAAGAAACTGCAAAAAAAGCAATTTTTTATTTATATACGAATGCATTCGAACAACACTGTAACCCGATTTATAATATGTGAAAATACGGAATTAAAAAGTGTTTAAGGGAAAAATTAAAATTGTTTCAATGTCTTTCTGCAAATTATAATTTTGTTTTCATCAACTCAAATCCATTTAGAAATACATAACAATAACCACACCTTTTTCAGTGGTATTTCAGAACGCGTCATTTGTATTTCAGGGGATATCTATGTATATGTATATTTTTAGAACACGTCAATTTTATCAGAAAGTGTAAATAGCTTTTCAGAAAGTGTGAAGTTCCATTTGACTATATATGTATATAAGATAAATTGGAATGGGCACGAAATTCACACATTAAAAAAAGTTTTACAATATAAACTCTCAATAATATAACAAAATCAGTTCCATGACAATCAAATATACCAGCTTGTGTCATGGATTGTTTTAAAATTTTATTGAATTATCTGAAATAAATTTCACATTTTCTGAAATACATTTGACAATTTTTGAGATACAAATGACGATTTCTGAAATGAAACTGACCATTTTGAAATACAAATAATGCTTTCTGAAATCAAATTGACAAAACTGAAATAATAATAATAATATAATAATAATAATTACTACAACCCATAACCTAAACCAAGGCCCCAGAAGCTATAAGCTTGTGCGGGAGGGAGGGGACGATTGTTATTATTATGTAGGCCCAATGTGCGCCTGCAGCCGACTTATAGATGGAACAGCGCAAATCCCACATTTGTGTTACAGCTAAGGAAAACTGCAGAAAACCTTAACCAGACCTGCCAGCGCCGGGAGTCGAACCTGGACCGCTTGGGTGAAAGTCCGGCACGTCAAACATTACACTACCAAGGCTGTTTAAATACAAATGATTATTTCCGAAATTCATTTGACTAATCTGAAATGCAATTGACGATTTCTGAAATACAGTTGGAATAGGTGTAAAACAATAATTTAGGAAAATTTTACTAAATATTTTATTTCTTGGTTGTAATCTGACAGACAGATGATTTGCTCACACAAACAGACTTTTTTGAAAATTTGAACAATTCTGCATATTTTTGTGCATGATACGATGCGAGAAAAGAAATTAAGTCGACTCCTACTTATAAGAGGCTTCCTAACAAATAAACAATTATGCCTTGTCGGAAGGGATTACTGATTTACAGAGAAATATTCCAATATTTCTTATGTATTCTTGAAGATTTTCTAGTAAACATCTGTGTGAAAGCAATTATTATTTTCGCATTTTTTAAGTAATATTATATAACTTTTCGATATTCTTAGTCGTATTAAAATTGTTCTTTACAAGATAAAATACTCCAAATTGTACTGTTGTGTTCTGATGCATATGTTAAAGTTTTCTAGTAACTTCAATTTTTGTGGAAGTTAAATTATCCGCTACCAGTCTAGACCGAATGCATGTAATAGAAAGAGTACAGCAAAACCTAAACAATTTGTATAATCGCACCGAAAAGCCCTCGCACCGAAAAGCCCTCGCGCCGAAGCGTCTCAGCGCCGAAAGGGCAGCGCTGAACCGGTCGCGGCGAATCGGCTGCGCTGAAATGTCCTAGACCGGTGAAACCCGCGACAAGCAAAGTTTACTGCCTGCAACAACCAGTGGCGGTTAGTCCTAAGGGGCCCAAGGGCACATGCCCACCCTTCACTGTGCATGTCACGAAGAAATATATGACGCTATTATAATTTTACATTTTTTTTGTAATTTTATTATCAGTTGCGAAGAACTAAACTCAAAACTAATTTCCCGTCCACCATCCACGCGCCTAACTATATCAAAGTTTATTTCCGGGGCACATAAGTATCACCAAACGTGTCTCAGTTTATGACGTTCGACATTCTTTGGTGGAAATAAAATTTAAGCCGACCAGGGGCACAAATCTCCGTGTCTCCAACGCAGACCGCAGATATGTTAGGCGCCGGTGTCTACATGCGGGAATTCCCGTCGCGATCTACGATACTATAAGCTATAAGTCACAGTATTGGTATTGTTGTCTGTTTTATTTCGTCGCAACTCGCGAAATAGTTTGGTCATTTTTTTAGTTTTTAATTTTAATCGAGGTTTTAATTTAATGTGATTATGATGTGTTTATTTGTTATTTGTTTATTAATAGAAATTGATCCGAATCCAGAAATAAATTCTGTTCAGTATCTGTTAAAAAGCAATCCAGTGCCAGTTGAGCAAAACCGTTTAAACAAAAAAGTAGACCTACTCCTGATTTACAAATTAATTACAAATCTACAAGTAAAACTAGAACGTATAATAAGAGAGTTTTTAATAAAAACATATAGTAGAAATATGAATGGGTTTGTGGTTGTTCCGTGACAAATAAATTATTTTGCTTTGTTTGTTTAATATTTAATACAGAGGTTACAGCGTGGCCCAAAGACGGACTTGATGATTTAAAACATATAGAGGTAGGGTGAAAAAATATGAAAATTATGTCGCTCATCTAAAAGCGTGTATGGAATTTTGGTGTTTTAGGAAAACCTGACATACGTGAACAATTAGTGCATATTTGCGCCATAAATTAAGACATAATAAACAAGTGGAAAAAAATCGTCACATTTTGCGTCGTGTAATCATGTGTATAAAGTTTTGTGGAGCTTTCGAATTAGCCTTGTGAGGTCATGACGAGAAGACTTCGTCCAAAAATCCAGGTATTTATATTGGTTTAATTAATTTTGCTGCGCAATTAAATTCTGTTCTTGCAATACATATCAAAGAATCTAAAGTATTTAAAGGCAGTTGCATAACCATTCAAAACGAATTATTGGATGAAACGAAATAATAAAAGAAGTTAAATTTGCAAATTTTGTGGCTTTAGAAGCCAACGAAACAACAGACGCTTCTATTCAGCAGCAAATGGTTATTATATTTCGCTATGTTGTTAGTAGAACAATTTGTGAATGTTTTTGGGCCTTTATTAAGCTGGGTGGCAGCTAAAATATTGTAACGTTCTTTCTTAAATAATAATACAAGTGCTGTTTAAATCGTCTATTCACAAACAAATATTTATTTCTATACACTAATTAATACACTATAAATTAACGCTATGATTATAAACCATTAAAAACTATTATTTACAGACTATGAATTTCTAATACAACATTTATATTCACTATTTATTTTGTAATACACAGTTAATGACTTGCTGTTGACTGCCTCTCTTTTATCCGCCATCCGCTTTTATATCTTCATATAAACGCACCAGAAAACGCTGGAACCTTCTATGTATTCTTAGAAAATGCTAGAATAAACCACGTCTAATTTACATGCTTGTGCGATACGTCACTTTCTCGAAGGCGGCAGAACACACCACCTGTCGCTCGAAAAGAGGTTCGTTCCTTTTCTCTCCCGTTACACTGCCCCCCTCTTCAAGTCTGTTCTGTCCCAGAACAGGTTTTATGCTCTGATTCCTGTAGAACGGGTCATGACGATATCGACAGTCTTCACCTCGACTACACGTTCCATTACGGTAGAAATAACAGTCTACACTCTTCGTTGGCCTTAATGCGGGCTGTGGGTCAAAACTGCAGACGAAGATCTTGACGTCCGTACCTCTAAAGACAACTTCCAGCATGTTTCTAACGATTCTCCAATCCAGCTGGTCCCGCCCACAGCCGAGTTTGGGAACTGCCAATTTGTTAATTCCCCTGGTAAGCAACTCGATTCTCAAATTCCATAGTGCCCTCCACAAGTCGGCGTAACTCGGTTTCTGGTAGTAAAACTGCTTGGTTACCAAGTAGTAAATGGATCGGTCATGATCAGGCAAGCGTAAGGATTTACCAACAGAGGGATTTTGTTCTCGAAGTTCATTCAGCCGTCCAAATTTATTTCTAAACACTACTGCGATCCCCCTGGACATACGGAGATCCGCGGAGACACAGTGGGCAATGGAATAATCACCAGGGACCCGGAAGAGATCTTGTTGCATCTCAGTCGTGACTCCGAATCGCGCTTTTCTAGTTCCAGAGAACGCAGCCATAAATTCTCTAAAGGTTGGCTGATCATCTTCAGGCCTTACGATTTTGATAGCCACCTCGGCCTCATCTTTCCGATCCGGGACTGCGTCATTATTTCCCTCATAGTGCGCCAGACGATTGGAGTGTACCACCTTTGGTTTCCCCCTTGGCAATTTCTGGATGCGATAAATTAAGTCATTTATTCGTTTCTTCACCTGGTATGGACCCTCCCAATTTCGCTGTAATTTTGGAGAATAGCCACGACGCCTTTGCGGGTTGTATAACCAGACAAGCTCTCCAGGTTGAAACCCTCCTTCTTGGGCCCTCACATCGTACGTAGCCTTCATCCGGTCACTCGCGATTCGACTATTATTTCGGGTTCGGTCGTGAATATCCTCCAACTTCTTCTTTAAGTTGATGACATAATCATTCCCGGCTACCTCCTGCTCTATAGGTGGAGACCCAAATTCCAGATCACACGGTAACCGTAACTCGCGTCCAAACATCACAGACGCTGGTGACTGACCGGTTGTTTCGTGGACCGATGCACGATAAGCCATCAGGAACAGATGCAGGTATCGGTCCCAGTCTCGTTGATGATCGGAGACGACCTTGGCCAAATATTTGCCCATTGTTCGATTCATGCGTTCTACCATTCCATCGGACTGCGGATGTAACGGTGTGGTCCGAGTCTTGCGAATGCCCAACAATCGACAGACTTCTCCAAAAAGTACAGACTCGAAATTGCGGCCTTGATCCGAATGCAGCTCCATGGGCACTCCGAAACGACTGAAGAACTCTTTGACTAGTACGTCAGCAACAGTCGCAGCTTCCTGGTTTGGTAGGGCATATGCTTCTGGCCATTTGGTAAAATAGTCCATTGCCACTAAGATGTATTTATTCCCATCGTCGGTTTCGGGAAATGGTCCGGCAATGTCTATAGCTATTCTCTCCAGAGGACTACCCACATTGTACTGCCTCATAGGTGCTCTTCGCTTCCCCAAGGGTCCGTTGCCAGTGGCACATAATTCACATTTCCGGCACCACTCCTTCACGTCTTCTTTACAATTGACCCAATAAAAACGCTCCCTAACTTTCTCCAAAGTCTTTTTCACACCGAAGTGTCCTCCTGAGGCACCGTCATGGAGATGTCGCAATACTGTAGCCACTCGGCTTCTTGGAACCACGAACTGAGACCTAATGGTGGTGCCATCTTCACTCTCCAGTACTCGCTTCAGGAGATCGTCTTCCACCTTCAAGGACCCCCATTGGGCCCAATATGCTTTGAGCGTTCTGTTGAAAGGGCTGACGGCCTCCCAGGCAGGCCTTTCTCCCACGCGCTTCCATTCCAGTACCATTTTTAGTTCGGGATCAGCCTCCTGCTGTCGCTGCAATTCTTCCGGCAACCAATTGTCGTTGACGATGGTAGTCCTTAATACTTGGCAAACCCTCTCTTCCAAACGAGAGCAATGACGGCAATCCGTTGGACAGGGTCTTCTTGAAAGAGCATCGGCATTTCGATGACTAGTGCCCGCTCGATGTTCGGTGTCAAAGTCGTATCCTTGTAATCGTTCGATCCACCTTGCGACCTGGCCTTCAGGATTACGGAATTGTAACAGCCATTTCAACGCTGCATGGTCCGTCCTCAATAAAAACTTCCGTCCGTACAAGTATTTGTAGAAGTGCTCAACGGACTTCACGACGGCCAATAGTTCTTTTCTGGTCACACAATAATTCCTTTCGGCTTTCGACAAAACCTTACTAAAATAGCCGATGACCTTTTCTTGTCCATCCTGTATCTGAGAAAGTACCCCCCCAATGGCCAAATTACTTGCATCTGTGTCAAGTATGAATTTCCCTTCTGTCCGTGGATAGCTCAATATTGGTGCTGTTGTCAGGACACGCTTCAGCTGTTGGAAAGCTGTTTCACACTCTCCGCTCCAAACATACTCGCGCCCATCTTCAGTTAACCTTGTCAGAGGTTTCGCTATATTGGCAAACCCAGGAACGAAACGCCGGTAGTAGGTACATAACCCAAGAAAACTACGAACTTGGTGTTTATCTTTCGGTGTTGGCCACTCTTGAACTACACGAATCTTATCGGGGTCGGCTGCCACTCCATTTTGTGATACGACGTGCCCGAGATATTTCACTTCCTTTCTGAATATGTGGCACTTTTTCGGACTCAGTTTCAGATTGGCTCCACGTAGTCTTCGGAACACTTCCTCTAGGTTTTTCAAATGTTCGTTGAATGATTTTCCGACTACAATCACATCATCTAGGTATACCAGGCAGGTCTTCCACGACAGCCCTCTCAGGATGGTCTCCATTAAACGCTCAAAGGTGGCCGGAGCGTTACATAGACCAAAAGGCATAACCGTAAACTGCCATAGTCCGGAACCAATAGTGAACGCGGTCTTCTCCCGGTCTTCAGGTTCCATTTCAACTTGCCAATAACCACTCTTCAAGTCCAAAGTCGAAAACCATCGTGAACCAGACAGGGTATCTAACGTGTCGTCGATGCGTGGTAAGGGATAGCTGTCTTTCTTGGTCACGTCATTAAGCTGCCGATAGTCCACACAAAATCTCGTTGACCCGTCCTTCTTACTGACCAGGACCACCGGTGATGCCCAGGGACTGCTGGATGGCTCGATGACCCCTTGTTCTTCCATATCGATAATAATCTTCTCGGCTTCTGCTCTCCTTGCTAGAGGTAGACGCCTCGGCTGCTGACGGACAGGCATAGAGTTGCCTGTATTGATTTTATGTTTTATTATATCTGTTCGTCCCTTCTGGCTATCGTCAAGAGCGAAGATATCTTGGTATCGATGAACCAAACCCTGTACCTCTTTCACTTCTGTTCTGTTAAGGTCTTCGCACGAACTAGTAACCATGCCCACTAATTTTCCACCATGGTCTTTGGGCGCTGGTTTTGGAACATCAGCCATACACCTGGCTACTCGGAATACTGGCACACACTGTCCCACAAGGGTACTCTTCTTCAATGTCACCGGATCCACATTAACGTTCATAAGCCTCACCGGTACTGTCTTTCCAACCTTGATCAGCGCTTTTCCCACCAGTATGCCACTATGGATCTTCTTATCACAAACAGGCTCCATCATTCGCACACATCCAACCCGAAGATCTCCATCCAAACCTGCCTCGACAACCATCTCGCTTTGACCCGGCAATATCACATCTTCAGTCAGCAAAACCCTTACAACCGGATCTTCTCGTGGGTGCAACGGAAGTTCTTCGTTACCGACCTTCAAAACACCCTCTTTCAAATCCAACGTAAAACCAAATTTTCTCAGGAGGTCCATTCCAAAGATGAAGTCATCAGTGATATCGGCTACCAGCACCTCATGATCACGTTCTTCACTTCCAATGCCAATCTTCATCTTCACCACTCCGCGTGTTGGTATCACTTCACCTGTTGCTGTACGGAGTTGAGTAGTTGTTGATAACAGCTTCATACTTGATTGTAGAACATCAGGGCGTACGATGGATTTTGTCGCCCCCGTATCAATAAGTAGTGGAACAGTTCGGTTAGCAATCTTTCCATCTACAAACAAACTGCCGTTACTATTCTTTGATGTTACGGCATGGATCGTGATCTCCGGGGCATCTTCACTCGCAGCCAACGTTCGCCCCCTCTTGCCAACCCCTTTTAACTTTTCCGACGGTTGTACTTTTCTGGGTTTAGGGCAGCGGCGTCGTATGTGCCCTTGTTCACCGCAGTTCCAGCAACGGGGTCCTCGAACTTCTTGAGGATTCCTCTTACGACTATCTTCCTTCTGAAGAACTCTCATTAATAATTCTTCTAGGCGATCTTTGGAACTGGAACCTTCCTCTTCTTCCGCAACGGTTCGAACTCGCCCGTGGCCTCGGGACACTTGTTTTGCAGCTTCAAATTCTAAGGCGTGAGCAAGCGCATCATCAGTTGTTCTTGGTCGTGCCAGCCTCAATGATTGTTGTGTTTCTCCGTCTCTTAACCCATCAATGAAGGTCTGCACAGCCAGCTGTCCCAGAAATGAATCGGGTGCCGTAGGGTACGCCAATCGGACAAGCCGCGCAACATCGGCTTCAAACTCCTGCAGGCTTTCTCCATTCTTCTGGATACGATTCTTCACTTGCGCGTGATACACCTGTTGTAGATGCGCGTCTCCATATCTCATTTCCAATCTAGACACTAACAATTGGTAATCATTTTCCTGTCCTGCTGGGATTGTTTGCAGGACGTTCAACGCGTCTCCACGCAAAGCCACAGTTAGAGAAACGGCCTTTTCCTTGCGTGTCCATCCGTTGGCCCCAGCGGCCGCCTCAAATTGTTTGTAGTAGGTGGACCAAGGTATCTTTCCATCGAACGTGGGTGGTTTTACTTTTATCCCTACGGCAGGATCCTTTTCTTCTTTAAATTGTTTCTTTACTTCATTAAACGGCCTCTCAGAAGTTGAGGGAAACCGTAGTTGCCTCATTCTATCTTCCAGCATTTCGGCCATATCGTCTTTCTTAGTTGTTGGTGGTAATTGCATTTGGGCTATTTTCTCTTCTACCATCTTTATTACCCTATCTTGTTCCGCCAATCTACCTTCCAATAGTCCTAACGCGCTGGCATTCTCCAAAAATTCTTCGAAAACTTTTTCTTCTAACACCTTGACATTGTCCAGCAATTCTTCTTTAAGCCTTCTAGAACTTTCTTCGGACTTTTCTAGTAATTCTTCTTTAAGCGTTCTAGAATTTTCAAGTAAATCTTCTTTAAGCATTTTAACATTTTCTTCCAGTGCTTTAGTATTTTCAAGTAATTCTTCTTTAAGCATTTTAGAATTTTCAAAAACTTTTTGTTCCAGCACTTTAGTATTTTCCATTAATTCTTGTTTAAGCATTTTAGAATTTTCTTCAGACTTTTCCAATAGTTCCTCTTTTAAAATTCTAGAATTCTCTTCGGACTTTTGCAGTAATTCTTCTTTTAAAATTCTAGAATTCTCTTCGGACTTTCTAGAATTTTCTTCGGCTTTTCTAGAACTTTCTTCCATTTTACTTAACAACAAACTAGTATCAATTGCGGGTCCAGGTATTTCGAAGCGGTAATTTTCAGGATCTTCCTTCTGTTCTAAAAGCCATTCTCTTAGCCGATTTATCAAAACTTCTTTCTTTCCATTACTATCCAAGTCCCTCTCGTCCAACTCCCGCTTCAAATCTATTACTAAGAGATCCTTTAATAGTTTCATCACCATTTTGATTGTTTGTTGAAATTATGTTTTAACACCAAAAATTTTATTCTCACAGCACTTTAATTAATTATTACGCGATTTTATTTATTTTAAAACCCTCACACCTGTAACACCACTGTAACGTTCTTTCTTAAATAATAATACAAGTGCTGTTTAAATCGTCTATTCACAAACAAATATTTATTTCTATACACTAATTAATACACTATAAATTAACGCTATGATTATAAACCATTAAAAACTATTATTTACAGACTATGAATTTCTAATACAACATTTATATTCACTATTTATTTTGTAATACACAGTTAATGACTTGCTGTTGACTGCCTCTCTTTTATCCGCCATCCGCTTTTATATCTTCATATAAACGCACCAGAAAACGCTGGAACCTTCTATGTATTCTTAGAAAATGCTAGAATAAACCACGTCTAATTTACATGCTTGTGCGATACGTCACTTTCTCGAAGGCGGCAGAACACACCACCTGTCGCTCGAAAAGAGGTTCGTTCCTTTTCTCTCCCGTTACAATATTATCAAAAACGTTGGATGAATGAATTGCAAATCATACTAAAATCCCTTTCGGACAGATCAAAATTAATTGCCCAAAGTTATGATGGTGCATCAGTGACGAATGGTAAAGATAGGTGTTCAGGAGATCATCAAAGAGACTTTACCTTTAAATAAAAAGTAAGTTTTTTACCGTCTTTAATTTATGTTTTTGTGCCTAACCTCTGAAAAATCCACGAGCCGCCACTGCCAACAACTATGAAATAGTCGATATTAGCGAAAAACCCAGTAATGGCAAAAACATTTCTAAGAAATTCATTTAAGCCTTTAATAGTACCGACTGAAGAACTGTAACCTATTAAGTATCTACCTAATTGTTAACAATGGTAGCACCTTAATCTTTCCAGTAACTGTGTAAAATTTTATTGTATGGAGTAACATCTGACCACTTTTTGAATGAACTGCCTACAATTTTAAAAGTTTTCCTGGAATTCAGGTAAACTGCTTCCACAAAGGCATTTGTTTCCACGAAGAGATAAGGGATAGAATTTTTCCCATAAACATAGCTAACGGAATTTGTTAACAAAATAAAACTGAAAAATGTTCAATATCTTATGTTACTTATATTTTTAGGGCTACAAAATTCCCATACAACAGCTTTTTTAAACTTTACTCCAAAATATAGGGGGTCTTATAATCGAGGGGGTCATATGTTTGAGTAAATACAGTATTTTTCCTAAACTTGAAGCTGAGTCATTTGTTATAGTTAGACAGCCACAATAGTGAATTATTGATGTATTTTTTTACTATGCCCAAACTCGATTTTATCATATTGAACACGAGGAACAAGAATATGGTCATGAGAAATTTGCATCTCAGTTGCCCTGCACAGGGCGCTTGTTTAAAGTTTTTTGAGCAGTCTGGCATCTACAGGCAACTCTCTAATGTTTGGCAATGATGGTTTGGTACCTTTACATCATAATACCAAGATACCACTGCCAGAATTATTAGACAGTCGGGCATGGGTGCCCTTAACATGCATAAGTGGAAGGGTCACATGACATACTTTTCACCACTTGATTCTTTTCTCTAATAACTTTTTGTATCATAAGCGATACCAAACCATCATTGCCAAAAACATTGAAAACTTGCATGTGAAAAACTTTAACCCATTTACTGCCAATGGTGGGTTAATGCAACACTCCGGATCTGATTTTTTTTAAGTAGGTTGAGTCTAATTTATATCTGTTTTTATAACTTCTGTGTGATTTTAAAGTATGAAATTATATGTAGCATATTATTTTCTATGTAAATTCAACCTTTATTTTATCAGAATTACAGCCTGAATTTTGCATTCTATTACATGGGTGACAGAAACGTTGTTAAAAAAATTACTTTCTCAAATAAAAATTTTAATTTTTATCTATCATGGCTCTGGAAAGATTAAAAAATGCTGATATAAAAAGTTAAAAAATTAAATAGTTTCGAAAAAACGTGATTATAAATTAGAGCGTTGCTTAACACAACATTGGCTTCTTCATAAGTAACTCAAATGTACACACCCTGCATTATTAAAAATCGTGATTCCACGTGTCAGTGCTAGCATGTCTTGTGTTAAATAGTCTCTTTCAATCTGTTGCGGTTGCAGTGTTGTTTCTTGTGCAAGTTTTTGTCAAAAAGGTATAGGATACTACTCCAACCACTGACACTTTGCTGACCATAGACAGTACGCTGACTGACCATCTTGGACACTTTGTCGAACCTTAATATATATTTTGCTACTGAACACTTTGCTGACCGTGAACACTACCTAACTGCAAGCAGTGGACACTTTGACAACCATGGACACTACGCCGGACGCAAACGGTTGACACTTTGCCGACTGTGGACACTATGCTGACCGTGGACAACCTAAGGTCATATTGTAGAAAACATTCACAGAGATTCTTTGTGAAAACCATATCAAAATTGACCAACAGGTTAATTAGTTTTTGCTTTAGCGGAACTTTATGTTAACATCCAAATCAGAATTGTAACTATGGACGGCTCTTAAGGGTTGGCAAAACGTCCACCGTTTGTGTCGACAGTCGGCAAAGTGTCCGACGACATTTATTTTAAGGGATCGGCGTAGACTCAACGGTCGGCAAAATGTCCACCGGTTGCGGTCGGCGTAGTGTCCACGGTCAGCAGTGTCCACCGCTTTTGATTGGCATGGTGTCCATGGTTGGCAAACTGTTCAGCAGCAAGATTTACTGGAAGAGTCGACGGTTAGCAAATTGTTCAAAACCGCCAGTCGGCGTTGAGTCTAGTTGGCGAAGTGCTATCCACCCAATGTTACATTTACGCAACATTAACTTTTTTATGTTCTAATACAGGGTGTTTTGGAAAATGTGCCCGTCCCGTTAAAGGACAATAGGGAAACACGTGTACAGTAACATCTTACTAACAATTTACTGAAATGTCCCTTTGAAATGACAACACCCCTATAAAAATAATAGGCACGCCACTGCAAAGTAGTAGATAAAATTGTATAAAAATTATGCCTATTAAATAGTACATACTTTTAAAAGTCATCAAAAAATAATCATAATAAACCCATGCCGGATAAATGAATTCTTCGAAATTGTAAGCAAAACAAAACATTAGGACGTGCTTTTAAAACGTTTTAGCTAAATAATAAACAAGTCATTTTGACCATCTGTAAATAACTGTTAATGACTCAGATCTTTGAAGCTTGTAATTTGCAGTATGCAGTTTGTTGTCAACTTTCTTTGTGTTAAGGTGGTCGTGAACTTGAGTTTCCATTACGTATTAATACACGTTTTAGAATTAATAACCTGAGTGAGGTGGTGTTAAGTAGTTTAATTAATCGTAGTTAGTTACTGTTTAAATTATGGCAGAACCAAACACGCCTGCTGAATGAACGGAACTTTTCAAATCAACCATTTTCAGAAAGTACATTCCATATACCGCGAGTGCAATTTTGTCAATGGCTATTGGAACGCAAACAGGAAAATCCCTAGTTTGCACAAAATGTTTTACTCGGGCGGGTGTTTTTAATTCACACAACAGCCACATAAGACCTTTTATTCTGCTCCAACGATTAACCGGTGACTGGCGCCTACATTTTCAGGTCAATGAAGTGTTTGACGGACCACTATTGAGCACCACTACACTTTGCTCGACAGGTACGGGAGTTTTTGAACACATGTTATAAAGATTGTTTGGATCTAAACGGTAAGTTTTACTCATTTTGTTAAAATGACATTCGTAAAATAAAAAACAGGCAATGGAATTTCCATCACAATTAGGCCAACGAACGTATGTTACATTTTATTTACCGACCTTAATAAATGATCACGCCATCAAGGTAGTGAGTCACTCGGCAACCGCTGCTGAAATTCAATTCTGTTGTATCTGTAAATTGATATGTACGTAGCGGAGGTCAGTTATTAATTTAGTAGTGCAGACGTGAGATCATTGTTTGCTTTATCAGTAATTCTTGCTTAAAATCTTACAAACAATCCATAGTCGACTCGTGTCTTGCAAAAAATACGGAAAAATCCGAAATTTTTTTATTTTATGAGTTTTGGGGTCTCTATATAGTCACCTTTCACCCCCTTAAAGCATTGCATATTTTCCGGAACACCCTGTATATTAATTAATTTTTTTGTATTAAAAGCTTCACTTATTCACTTATTAATGTTAATAAATATATTAAAACACAAAAAAATTAATTTGTAGTTTTTCATTAGTAGTGGTTTCAAATGGGTTAAATGAGATGCAGATATCTTATTTGATATTTATTTGGTATTTTATTTAAATGGGCATCGCATTAAGGAGAATTAATTATTTCCACACACACCAAAATCAATATTGTACCTCGGTGTACCCAAACTGTTTATAGTTGAGACCTATCAAGAGATATAGTGCTCAAATAAAACAAAACCTCAAAAAAAAAAACGAAAAAGTAATACACCAATGAGCAAGATTTTGAAAAAATGCAAAGCAGTTGCAAATAATTGATTGTCTAACTTAAAATATAAAGCCCCTCTTCCCCCTTTGTTCCTTTTTCCCCCAAAAGCTAAAGCTTAGCCCGAACCTGGACTAGTAGAAAAGAGAGGCCGTAGTCGGGCACTAGCCTGGACTTGCCCAACTTAAGAAGCCAAAGCCAGGGCCGGGCGCAAGCCCAGAATTGGACTAGTAAAGAAGAAGAGGTACTGACCTGGCCGACATAAAAAACCAGGGCCGGGAATCAGCCCGGCCCTGGAGAAGTGAAGAAGGGGAGGCCAGGGTAAGAAACATTAAATTTTCAAAGTTGAACAGCTGTTCTTAAAATGTCAAACTTATTTGCACTGTAAATAAGAAAAACAAATGTAGAATTAGAACTTTCAGTGTTGTCAATCATCAAACTACTTAACTAATAGCGTTTTGGATTTATAGGCACTAATATTGCATTGACACAGAACAAGTTCTGAAATAGTACGTGTTAACATGAACATCGAACATATAAAAGTGAAATATAAATCAAACACGTTTCCGCATGTCAACAAAGAAAACAAAACAACCTAACCTCTATTGCTTTTATATGTACCATCAAATTTTTAATTTTTAGAACCTCTTTCAGTTGCATTTCTAATACAATCTATGTTAATTCATCGTCATTATCTGCTGAAGAGAAAAAAAAGTACTTCTAATAAAAATAACGCATTATTGCAATTTACGGTATTCATATGATCCATCAAAACAATCCAACATAACTTAAAATCAGCTGATGCACTAGCCAACACGAGCTCATTGATCTCCTGCTACAAAACTTGCACGAGTGCATATTTTGTGAATCAGTTGTCCCTAATAGAATACTTGGCATGGAGTACGTGTAAACCAAAAAGCATAAATCGAATTGCATGGCATAAGTTTTAGTCTGTACAGTATTGGTGCCTATAAATGAAAAACTCTAAAGTATGCCTAACAAATTTTATCTAAAACTAAGTTATTTTTTAAATGATTATAAAATTATGAGTAATTATGATTGAATGATATTTTGACTAGGCTACGCCTCATCAAAAAACTTGACCACGAAAGTCATTTTGGGCACGAATTGCACACGTTATTTTTCAGCGTTATTAAAATAACCGAAAAAGTAGAAAAGAAATCATAAAAAATAACACAGAGAAATTTTTATTTTAGCGCAAAGTGGACAGTTTCGTTGTTGCTACGGAAACGACATTGCTCAAATATGCATAAATTGCATAAATGCACGAAATATTTTTCGCTCTAAAGCAAAAAATATTTTGTGCACGTTGTGAAGTAAACAAAACCAATGTGGCATTTTGCATATGGATATTAATAAAAAAACATCATTTTTTAACAGCTATAGGAAAAGAAAAATAAATCAAGCCTATATTTTTAATCAACCTATTCCATGCTCTGTGTCTTTTTCATTTCATGGAACGTTCGTACCGTTTTTTAATTTTCTAAATATGGTCACCCTACACTAGAACCTTAAGACTTTTAGCTATATTTTGCTGAAGAGATCTTAGAACTTATCCTTTCAATTAGCATCTTTACCTTTTCTCGGCAATTTCCTGCACAGTAAGACCAGATTTATACATTGAATAACTAGCTTCAGCTGTAGCCCCCATATGTGCTTTAGGTAACGGATTCTCGGCCAAAATGTCTTGAATACTCTTCTTAGTACTTTCGTCTGTTACTATAGGATCCAGCTGACATATAATTCGAACAGTCTTGACAAACTCTTCTCCAAATCGATTAATCTTAGCTTCAGTAAAACCATCCACTAAAATTGAACAATCAATAAACAATTATTATTTAAGCCTCTTATTTCTATAAATCTTACACTGACATTCCCTTAATTCTTTGATAGTGAGTGGTTTCATTTGAGCCATCTTCATTAATGCCTCATTTGAAGCTATCATATATGGCATACAATCAAACGAGGATGCTAGGTCTGCTCGTTTGTTCATTAATAACCTATACACTTTCATGCGTTCCTCCCTCTCAGTATCAGTTTCGCTACTTTCATTTGAGTTATCATTAATAAGTTTTGCTTCAGAAGAAGACTCACTCTTACTCGCAACTTTTAACAGTTTCAGAGAAGGTTTAGAATTTTTGGATGTTGACTTAGTTGGAATTGATGATGTTGATGGTAAAGGATTAGTCGTAAACAATCTCTCCTCAGGTAATCTACAGAAAAATAAAAATGATTTTCTTATCAGAATTAAACGTTGTTTTGCTTACTCTTGTTGTTGTTTAAGTGTTAATAATTTAAACATTTCTGGTGTAGGTTGAAGCATAATCTTGGTATTACTGGAGTTGTTTTTCATATCTCTTATAAATGTTTGCCCTTTATCACTAACACTATATGTACTATAATTAAATATTTTTTTATTTCCTTTCCTACCTGCATTTTTCTTTAAGTAATTCTCACGTTCTAATAGTCTTCCTATAATCACAAATACAAGGAACAGGTTTCAATATTATTAAGGCGAAATGCATTTTACCTATACATTTCCACCAATCTTCAGATTGATATTTACCAGATCCATGTAAGGGGTGATTATGGTAGTTTTTAAATAATTTGCTACTTTTCGATCCACGAAGAAGTAAAATATACATACCAACACCAAATTTGCCACCCATTGCTTCTACAGCTTTTAAGAATGCCAACATATCTTTAGTAAAATCATATAAACCTTGTTCATTTAAGCCTTCATACTTGTTGGAATCCGAAACAGTTTGGCACAATCTATAAACATTAAACAAGTGAATAATGTAAATACAGCGTATGGAAATATAATCGATATACTTTCTGGTACAATTATCACAGCATCGTGGTTTGGGTTTTTTTGGTGTTACTGAACCCTCAAAGTGGTTTAAGATAAACTGTCTTCTACAATCTCTTGTTTCTAGGTATTGCATCATAATTTTTTCCATTGCTTCACGGCGATCTCTATTTTGATTTGATGTGCCACCGCCCATTTCTCTGATATTCCTGTAAGTACGCATAAATTATATTACAATGGGATACTAGTACAGCAAACAACTGATCAGCTTTCAGAACTACTTATGTAATTCCATACATTTAACACCATAAAGCCATTATTTCAAATAAGAACAAATACAAACTAATGGCTTGACACGGAACTCGAAGGTCTCACTCAGTACTATAGCACAATCAAAAAATGAAGAAAATAAACTGGAGTGAATCTAGCAGCCACAGACTAGCTGTCGGGGTTGATTGTGAATGAGCCTTGCTTTCAAATTGTCAGATTTAAAAAGTTTTTCACCACTTATTAATAAAATTATTAAACTACAATTAATAAATCCTAACTGGACACGTGCACACTTTTGCTATCAGAAGGTTATTTATTAATAGTAGTTTAAAAATTAACAATCTTAAAGTTTTAAAAAACTTTGACAGATTGCAATGACTATTTTTTTATTTCAAACTGTCTAAATTTGACAATTTGGGAGCAAGGCTCGTTCACAATCAACTCTGACTGCTAGTCTGCGGCTGCTAGATTCACTCCGGTTTATTTTTTTCATTTTTTGGTTGTACTATAGTTAACACAGCTACACACTAATAAAACTGTGCTATCTTAATTACAGCATTAACAAAATTTCGAAAGAAATGGGTGATGCCTGATGGTGTCATGTGTACCTGTTGAATCCACCACTTGTAACAGAGTAATGTTAACCAGACAAAACATCAAGCATTTAAATTGTTCATCCAATTTTTGACAAGATTTAGGGATTAAGTTATCCCAAAATATTTTTTGGGATTAGGAATTCAATCCATTATTAGGGGTTAAATTAAAAAAAAAATTGGTATTAAGATTGGGTATTGATTTTTTTTAAATACTTTTTGGGTTTAGAGAATAATGACTGTATTGAATTTCTTTTTTTTTTCAATAATACAGTGTGTTGGCGGTTCAGACAGTCGCAACATCTAAATGCTAAAGAGAATTTTGGCCTGCCATGGAAATTTGGGAAAAACAAAATAATTATAACAATAATAACAAGAGAAATTAATAAATAAAATATGTCGACAAAAATTATAATTTCTACTCTACATACTCTGTATAATCAAGCTTAATCACCAATAAAAATTAAATTATTGTATTATTACATTGCATTATTGCATTGTCTCTACAGTTAATATTTAATTTACACGCATGAAGTATCAATATCCTCTTTCTGCATAATAAATATATTCTCTCCATACCTCCAAGATATCTCTAGTCATATCTAAATATTCACCAGCTATCCTCCCACATCCATGCCAATCCAATACCCGAATCAAGAAAAGACGAAGATTAAACAACCAGACAGACTCAGGCAGCTCCAAAGGGCCCTCGTAGAAGTTGTTTGGGGTAAAATGTGATCAAATACAACAGACTGAATTTTTAAATATTTTTTTTTAGGGTTGGATTTCTTAAAATACCGTTTTAAGATTAAAGATTAAAAAATACTTTTTGGGATTAGGAAAAATTATTTATTTATCAATATGAATTCAAGGTTGGATAATCCCTAATTTTTGGCAAGAATTAGAGATTGGTACACCTGATTATTGCAAGTTGATAGATTGACCAAAATAAAATATTTTGTGTAGATAATGTTATGTTATAACAAAATAACCCATATGGTGTAAAAAAAACTTCCATAACTAATAATTACCGTTAAGTGTAAATGCCCCAAGTTTTATTATAACATTTGTTAATATCAACACAAATGCATATTTAATAAAAGTTTTTGCATGACGCATCCCTTTTATACTAAAAAAGTATTTTATACTAAAATATAACATAAAATACTAAAAAAGTATTTTATTTACGTTAAGACATTCAGACATCGATAATTTAGTTTTTTATGTCATATACAATAACAATTTTTTTAAATTTATTTAAAGTTAACCATTACAGGCCCTTTAATGTTATTACAATCTGATCTTTTGTAGATCAATGAGCAATTTTGTTCTAACTTAAATTATTACTTTTGAAAATTCTTAAACTAAGGTCTTTACTCACTAGTTCACCTTGTGTTCTAGTAACTTAACTACACTAAACTTAACATGTAGCACAACCCACACAATGCTCTGCTTTGCCTATCACTCTTTCACTAACTCAAAAGGCTTCGTTCTCTTGAGTCTTAATATATTTGTGTTGTCCAGGAGCTGGATGGCCTCGACGTTCACGTGGTTGAGTAGCCTTTGCTCGTGGCTACTGGCAAATTTGGTGATGGTTTGGTCCACAGTATCCATTTGAAGGTCCCGATGAATATCTCTGTTTCGGCAGTACCAGTAGCTAATACATTTTTTTCAGTTTTATGCCTAACTCTTCGTGTTTCTTTTTAACATGGACTCTCCAGCGGAGTGTAGCATCTAAGGTCATTCCCAGATATTTGGCTAAGACGGCATAAGGGATCTGGGTATCGTTGATTCTAATAGGTAGATGTTGCTTCTGTTTATTAGTAAAGTCTACATGTACAGACTTATTTTCGTTTAACTTGATGCGCCAAATGTTAGTCCAGGTGTTAATTTTATTAATGGAGGTTTGAAGTTTCTCAGCGGCCTCTTCATGATCTTTTCCGACAGCAATGACTGCGGTGTCGTCAGCAAATGTTGCTATTGTTTCATGTTCAAGGTTTGGGATATCACTAGTCTATAGTAGGTAAAGTACCGGACCTAGCACACTACCTTGTGGCACACCCCTGCTCTAATTTCCTTTAATTCAGAGTAAGAATCTTCCTGTTTAATTCTAAAATATCTTTCGGATAGGTAAGATTGTAGAAGCTGTGAAAGTTGTTGTGGCAGACACAGGTTCAGTTTGTGAATCAAGCCTTCATGCCGCACTTTGTCGAAAGCTTGGGCGACGTCGAGGAAGACGGTGGAACAGACTTTTCTTTCTTCTAGTGATTTTTCAATGACGTTTATGATCCTGTGGACTTGATCGATGGTTGAGTGGTTTTTTCTGAATCCAAACTGGTGACAGGGAATCAGATTCTTTTCTTCTACTATAGGTTTTAGTCTCTTAAGGAGTATGTTTCATATAATTTTGAAATGACTGGTAACAACGATATAGGTCTATATGATGCTGCGTCCTGAGGAAGTTTACCTGGTTTAGGAATCATTATAACTCCTGCAACTTTCCACATCTTAGGGACATACTTCAGTCTGAAGGATGCGTTAATAAGATTGGTAAGTTTTACTATAGATTTTCTTGGAAGTTGCTTCAATACTTCGCCAGTGATCAGGTCAAAGCCAGGAGCTTTTTTCGGGTTGATATTTGTTTTAATTTCATCTGAGACTTCCTTTGGCGAAGTAGTTCTGATGATAACATCTTCTTGTTCCGGTTCAATCCAGTCTTGAGGGTCTTCTCCATCGTTTGGTTGGAAAATACTATCTAGATGTTCTGCAAACCTATATGCTTTTTGGGCATTATTTCGGGCCCAGCTTCCATCTGTATTTCGAATTGGAGGATTATTTTGAACAGGTCTATTTAGTCGCTTGGTAGCCTTCCAGAGTGAGTAATCTGTTTTGTTGTCATTAGTTAATTCACTCAGGTAGTCTCCAATCGGCTCGTTTTTGATACGCTGAATTTCGTGCTTTAATTGTTGAGTTGCGTTGTTCAGAGTTGTTTTGTCTCTTGGTGCTCTAGTCTGTTGCCATTTCCGTCTGAGCTTTCTCTTTTCTGTAATAATGTTTCTAATCTCTTTAGGGTAGTTATTTCCTTTTGTTCTACGAGTAAGCTGAGGTGTATTGCCCCATGCAGCTTGTTGAATGTTTTTGACAAACAGATCAACTTCGTCATCTAGTTGCTCTTCTGTTCGTAATGGAACTGAAAGCTCAATTAGTTCCTCAAGTTTGATTTTGAAGCTTTGCCAATCTGTCATCTTATTAGTTAAGCTCGGTGGATTTTCTTTTTGGATTACACTGTCGCTTAGTGTGCATAGTATCGGAGAATGATCTGAGTTCATATCCCATGCTTCTTCAACATGGATATAATTGGTTGAGATGTTTCTGATTACAAAAAAGTCTATGAGATCAGGAGTTTTATACGTGTCAGTAGGCCAGTACGTTGGCTTACCGGATGATAATACTTTGCATTTAAGCTCTGCTGCTGCTAAAAGTTCCTTACCTTTAGTTGTAGTTAGTCTAGATCCCCAGTGTGTGCGCTTTGCATTAAAGTCACCTCCAACGATGAATCTATTTCCTTGGCTACTGAGGAAGTCTACATATTGTTCTTTCTTTATAGTATGTCTCGGTGGGCAATATATTGCCGTGATCATTATTTCATATAATTTAGTTTTAATACTGACAGATGTGGCCTGTATTTTCGCTGTTTGATAGCCCATTTCTTGGTGGTGTAGAATGGATTCCTTTATGATAATTGCACTTCCTCCTTTTGCTGTATTATCCAGGTGGATTGTATGATAGGCTTTGAATCCTTTAAATTTGATGTATGACTCTTTCGTGAAATGAGTCTCAGATATGAGACACACATCAATTTTTTCTATGTTTAGGACTGGTTGCAACTCTTGTTGGTGCTGCAGCAATCCATTGGCATTCCATTCCATTATCCTTAAGTTATTACACATTACTTTGCCTTAGGTATAGTTCCTTTGGCGCTATATTCCAACTTAGTGATGCGCTCTCCCATTTTGTTCAACTTTTCCAGTATTTGCTGAAGAGTGTTGTTAATGGTAGATGCATGATTGTTATCTGTTAAATTTTCTTTTTTGCTAGATACCACTTGGCTGAATGATCTAGATTTGTCGACAATATTATTTTTAGCTTCAGGCTTACGTTGAGTTACTCGTTGCTGCTGTTTAGGGAAAGTTCTGTTTTTTCATTGTGTTGTTTTTAATCTTTTGCATTTCTTTTGCTACTATGCAGCCCCAGTAGCTGGCAGGGTGTCCTTCGCCGCAGTGAACGCATCTAGGTTTTCCTCTTTCCTGACTCTGCAGTTAAGTGTTTGCCAGTACACTTAACGCATCGTGGATCCTTTGCGCAATATCTTTGGGTATGTCCATAAGCCTGACATCTTTTACATTGTGGTACCAGCTTAGATTTTTTAATTGGTTGTATATATTGTTTATTTTCATAAGAGTGCCACAGTAGTAAAACAAAGCCGTTACGGCACCATTTTCTTATGGGATTTAACATGGGCCCAAAAAAACTGGATTCACTTCCGGTCTGAGTCCGAACGCTGACGTCATGAACTTTGTAGTCTAAAAGCTGTACAGAACCTGTGTAAAAGGAGTCTGTCTACCTGTTTAAAAGCTGTACAGAACCTATGTAAAAGGAGTCTGTCTACCTGTGTAAAAGGAGTCTATCTACCTGTTTAAAAGCTGTACAGAACCTATGTAAAAGGAGTCTGTCTACCTGTCTACCTGTGTAAAAGCTGTACAGCTTTTAAACAGGTAGATAGGTAGACAGACTCCTTTTACACAGGTAGACAGGTAGACAGACTCCTTTTACATAGGTTCTGTACAGCTTTTAAACAGGTAGACAGACTCCTTTTACACAGGTTCTGTACAGCTTTTAAACAGGTAGACAGGTAGACAAAGTTCATGACGTCAGCGGTCGGACTCAGACCGGAAGTGAATCCAGTTTTTTTGGGCCCATGTTAAATCCCATAAGAAAATGGTGCCGTAACGGCTTTGTTTTACTACTTGCCATGAATAATTATTTTCTGATAGCATTTTAGTTAATAATCTGTAAGACTCGCCATCTTGCACATTAATTGTAATGTTTTCATTATTTATAATTTTAACTTGAAATTCCGTAACAATTTCCTTTAATTTTTTATGCAATTCACTAAAATTTTTGATATCGTCCACTATTACAGGTGGCGGTACAGGTATTTCTTTATTATCTTTTGTTTTCTTTTCTTTATTAGATGTGTCTTTTTGTGGGGGTGTTAGTGATGCATCCATTCGTCTCTTTTTATGATTTTTCTTAGCTCTAATCCACTCTGTCTCTTTAGCTAATTCTTCCTCGTCGGTATGATATTCCATTTTTTTCTCATTTTCTTGCGTTTGATTTAAAGTTTTTTCTAATTTTGCATAATTTTCTTGAACCATATTTAGTTGAGCTTGCAGATAATTTATTTTAGCCATCATCTGGATTTTTCAGTTTCTGCTTTTTTTAATTCATTATACAATAGTTGCTCATTTTGCGTTCTTGCATAATTTTCTTCACCTGGTTTACTTCTATCGCTATTGACTGGTGATGGAAAATTGTCACCAGGTTGCAGTGGAACTCCTTGTCGGATTATTATTTGTGCATTAAGTTGTTGTTGCGGGGGTTTTTGTATTGTTGTGGGAGGAGATCTTGATGTCTTTCCACTTTTTTGGAAAAATCTTTTTTAATTATTTTTACCTTTCGCTACGTTTACGTGTTATATCGAACAAACACGTCATATTTTCTGACTAACTTTTATTGCACTATTAACACTTTCACTGTTATTGTCAACTAATACGGAGCGAGGTCGCGACACTTCCTTACTCTTCGCTACTTAAACAATCACTAATAACAATTTTTAAAAGGCACATAGATCTAAAAAAGGGTATCACATTTTTAAATTACATTTGTATGTATTAAGGTAGGTTAGTGTTACAGGGTCAGACTTGAAAATCAGTGAAACTTTAAAATTAATTTTCTCCAAAAATATTCATTTGAAGAACAAACTTTATAAGGAAAATTTGCTCTACTGTATTCCACCTATCTACCATTCACGGCATTGACCCAAAAACCTTCAATTAATTTACACCCTGTATGTAGGCAACTTTTTTAACTCGTACACAAATAAATAAGACTGAAATTATTTGATATTTACTTATTTCAATTTTTGTAATGATTGTTAATAAAAATATTTATATTATGTGTATAAGTGATCTTCATTGTTGATGTACTTATTGTCTAGACTTATGGTCAGTAACAAACTTTTAAATATGTTAAAAATGTATCTGTATTTTTTAATGGAGCACTACATCAGACATAATAACGGCAACGATACATAGAATTGAATCTGTAGCGGCACCCTTCGAGCTGATAAATAGGAGCTGCTTTTAGCAGCAGAGGTACATCCTTTTTAAAAACCTGGTGTAAAAGTAATATAAACAGTTCTGAAAGCAAAACAACATAAAATAACAAAACTTACTGATGTAAATCGAAATCACTGTTTTTATAAAAAGTAACACAAATCGATGGCTGACCATCTCTCCCAGCCCTTCCAACTTCTTGATAATAACTCTCTATATCTTTAGAAGCTCCATAATGAATTATATTTCTTACATCTGGTTTATCTATCCCCATACCAAAAGCAATTGTAGCTACAATTATTTTAATTTTATCTTTTACAAACATTTCATGTGCATCTTTTCTCTGCTTTATTGAAAGACCTGCATGATATGCAAGACATTTGATTCCTTTTACTAGAAACATAAATAATTAGCGTTTAAATATCAACCAAGCTTTTATATATCTTACGCTGAAGAATTTCAGCAACATCCTCAGTCTGTTTCCGAGTAATACAATATATAATTGTCGAACCAGGAAAACCCCAATTTTTACTTTTATCTGTCATAATCCTCCTTAAATCGGGAAATACTCCTGAACTGCCTTTGAAATATACAGAAAACTGTAAGTTCGGCCTATCAAAACCAGAGCATAGAACTTGAGGATTTCTAGAATATATTTTATTTAAGAAATTTTTTTAAATAAACCTAAACATTACTAAGAACATACCTTAAACCAAGACATGAAATAATGTCGCTTCTTACTTTGGGTGTAGCTGTTGCAGTAACAGCTAATATCGGCACGTTCGGTAGAATTCTTCTTAATTTTCCTAATTCTCTATATTGATATCGAAAATCATGACCCCATGAACTAACACAATGAGCTTCATCTATAGCTATTAGAACTAATGAGAGATTCTGATGCATTCTTTTTAACAGATCTAAAATAAAGAAACTAAGAAAATTATACTTATTTTAATTTGAAAGCATTTTCACTAATACAGAATATTCTCTAAAAGAAAGGAAGTTACTGGAAGAAAACTTTCAAAATTTTCCATTAAAGACATGCCCTGAATCCCCTTAGCCCTAACATAAGTCAAATAATACGAGTATTTCATTTTTTCATTGATTTGTTATTTAATGGGTTTATTAGGAGTATTAAAATTTAAAAATAGCTGTTTGTGTATTAAGAGTAGAAAGTATTCATTTTATTAATATACAACTAAATTAAATTTATTTAGCAGATTTGGAATAGTTAGATAGAAAAGGTGCAAAAACAATACAATACTTATGATGCGGGTGAAAATTTCCCAAACCGGATGTGACGTAAAAGCAATAGTGGCAATCGGAATTTTCCAAAGGACAAAGAGAAGTTCAAATTTTATGTTATTAAAATTGGTGAAATGCAAGTTTTTAAGATTATTTTTCTATTTTGCGTCTATAATGAAGCTGTTAAAGCACCCAAAACAGTGGTTAATAGCTCATTTGAGTGCTTTAATAGCCCAACTTTTTTTAAAGTTGATAGCATTGAAAAAATAATTGAAAAAAAAACTGAAAAATGACAAAAACTTCACTTAATTTTCTGCGTCAATCAATGAATTTTCAAATGTCACATCAGTGTTGTCAACTACCACAAAAATCCCTAAATTCTGAAATTGCGATTTTTTTATTTAAAAAGAGAATAAAAGACGCAAAATAGAAAAATAGCATATAAAACTCGTTTCATAAGTCATTATTACACTCGTCCTTTAGAAAACTCGCCGCAAGCGGCTCGTTTCCTAAATTTGGACTCATGCAATAAATCTTGCCTTATGAAACTCGTTCTTTAATCTACTAATTTTTGCACTACCATCCTGTCTTTATCTATTAATGAACCGTTGCCAGTTGCTATGAAAACAAGAAAATAAATAAAGTGCTGTTATGAAAAGAAATGAGTATTGTTTTTTTTTATCTTGGAATAGAAGTTGTGTGTGAAGTGTTCATTGTCAACATACCACAAAACATAGCTAACCTTAGTTTTGTAATATGGTGACAGATAACGCTTAGAATTTGACATTACAAAAGTATGGTTAGTATACAGTGAAGTCTCGCTAATTCGGACTAATTAAAACAGGGGCAATCTGAATCATCACGGTTTCCGGATTACCGCGTCTGTAGAAGTTACTATGTTTTATTTGTAAATAAATTCAATTAAAACATTCTGCAAAAGCATTTATTTAAAAATAAATAAAACTACAAAAGATTTACGCAAAAACTGTTTTAAAAACACAAAAAATAATATTCCGTATTAATATGTCATTAAAAAAAGGCGGTGATTTTTGCTTGTTTCGTGTTTTTTGAACTTAATACGTTATGAAATATAATCGAATTATGCCAAACACATTTTAGAACAGAACCACCCAATGACACCTCAAAACAACATTAAATTCTTACATTTTTGCAACAACAAACACAAATTAGACATTTTAGAAGCTTTTGAAATATACAAACATAAACGCACAGTACCTTTAATGAATGAACAAACTGAGCTTAGTAATTCTCCTTTATTAAAAGTGTTAGATATTTAGTTTTTGTCTGTATTGTATCTAGTTACCTATTTTCTGTATGTATTTATCCTTAGCAACGTGTTTGTTTATCAATCTTATCTACCTTTGATAATGACATTTTAATGTCGAAACAATATTGTCAGGTTAAGATAAACTAATAAAACTTGTGAAACTTTGAATTAATCTTTTAATTTGATTATATCTCATGATTATGGAGTTCCACAAAGTAAGGCTGGAGACAGTAAACGCTTAATACGTTAGATACGATTTTTTTTAAATCTTCCGGCATCACAATTGTTTCAAATCTTTACCGCCCAGTGCAAAGGCACCGCTTTGCAATAGTTTCTTAAATAGCTTCACTGCGTGCGAATCACTGAAGAGCTTCTCTCCCGCGATTTTTAGCACTCGCAAATTGTCTTTTATAAAGTCACAGCAGCGTGCAGAGTATACGAAGCAGTGGAAGCAGTCGCGATACGATGTATACGCTTTCACGTTCGTACACATACATCGCACAGTGCATTGTTTAAATGGAAAGTCTGGTCAAAAATAAAAAGTGTGTCTTTTTGTACAAAATCTGTGCAATTTCTCACATTAATTGGTAGATTATACTTAGATGCTGTATAATTTATAGAGTAAGATTTTTTTCTGTAAATATTCTTGTAAAATGAGATAAATAAATTTAAATCAAACTAACTGGTAACAAAAAAAATCATGATGTAATAAATTAACTACAACTTGATGTTAAATCATAAAATTATACGCAAAACTAAAACATTTAATTTAGAGTCAGTTGTACAGTCACTAGTTCTTTTTTTGCGAGTGCTGTGCACTCTTCTGTTGCAGACCGTTAGCGTTTCCCTCCTACACTTGTATTGTGCGTGTCCAATGATTACAAGGATACGAGACCTACAGTTTAAAATGGACTCCGAATCACCCTAAGTACATATAACTTGGATTTTTTATTAATTTTAGAAAGTTTCCTGGACAAAGTAGACCTCGGTGTTTACCATTGCCTTCCGAGGGAGAAGCAATTACTTCTCCGAAAAATTGTTGATTCTGGGCAATTATTGATACTCATATCTTTTCCAGAAGTATTATCAACCAACTTCAGAGGTACAAAAGCTATTACAAAAAAAAGTTATCAGTATTTTTGGTATCAGAAAATTTTTGTTTAAAAATCTTATTTATTCATTTATTTGTTTGATAATAATTAATTACACATTGTGCCAGACAATGAAGCTAATAAAAGCTTGTGCTTGTGCTTATACCCTGAACCACTGTCGAATCCCTATTTACATGACTTTTATTAAGGGTCTTTGTCACAAAAAAAACATGTATTAAAATTTACCAAATTTCGCTCTAAAATGGGTAGTAGGTTGTGGAGAATTAGAAAAAAATATTTTAAAAAATCTATTTCGTTACAAAAAGTAAAACAAAAGCTTTTTTTGCAGAAAATTTTTAATCTTTCATCCGTTCTAGTTTAAAACGTATTGAAATAATAATTGTAAACTTTATATATTCCGATACCTGAGACCAATGTCAGTGCCTTGTCAACAAGTTTTAGTCTTAAAACGGTTATCTAATCTAATTATGATTACTTTTAAAATGGCTATTTTTAAGTTTCTGAAATAAAAAAAGTCTTTATATATTTTTTAAAATTCTTTTCGAGTGGTCCTGGAGAAGAACTTTAATATCACCAAGGTGTGTTCATCATAAAATTATTTAAATAAATAAGGGCACAACTCCTGAAATTGTTTCACAGTACACGCCTCCCATCGGAGCACAACCCCTTTCTATTGTTGAAAAACTTTGTAAACCCTTGTACCTCCCAGTCTTGGACAGACAGGACCATAAATAACAACTATGCTTGCTTATTGGTTGCAGTAACAAAATTTGTGTATTTTTAGAAACCATACTAGTTTCATTGTATCTGATACACGCATATTGCTTATACACCTGTTTGGTATATCTTTTTATCTTTTTCTGATGACGCATTGTAGCCCAGCATCTATCGTATGTATGTAAAAATATACATATATTATGTACCTATAATAAAATATGTACTTGCCTAAATGAATGATTATATAATTATTGTTTTTTGAATTTGTCATTCGTTAATTAATACCTCAGAACTTTTTACTGGTATTGGTATTGACAGGCAAACATAGGGATAAATTATATGGGATAAAAGTCACAAATTCATTTTATTTTTATTATTTAAATCACACAAAAATTATAGCAAAACAAAACACATCATTGTTTGAAATCAAAACAAACATTAATAACTATCCACTATTATAAAATATACTATTTTGCATTTTACAAGATATGCAATAAAATCACCCCTCCTGTATTGAGCCATTGAAGAAACAGACGTCAAACACAAACACGTGCGACATGCTGGTGGTTCAACATCCCAGATACCGATGGGTTTTTTATGACGGACGCTTGGATGACGGACACCTATTACTATTATTCTCTAGTGATAAGTTCGCCGTACAACCTAAAGAATCTGCAATCAACCCCATATTAGGTCCCATAAAAATTAACACCAACAAGAAAACCTTGCAGTTCTTAAAAATATAATTTCCGTTTAACCGGTGGTACAGTGGTAAATTCACCAGTACTTTTGGGGTTTATGGTGTGGAAATTACGAAAAAAAAGAAGGAAATTAGGGTCCCTTGATGCTTCGGGCCCAAACGCATTGCTATATGATAGCTGAGCCCCTGCAACTACCTAAAATGCAGGAAATATTTTTCACTCTACGTTATTTCGCCTCTGATCATTTCAGTGAACGTATAGGGGTGTGAGTTTTGCAGTTTTTGTTCTTGTGTCGTGTTTCATTTAGTGGGAATGCCAAAAACTCGCGTGTGTGTTTCTAGAAGGAGAAAGAGAACAGTTCGATCGAAGATCGTACAAAATTTGAAAAAGAGGTAAGTTTTTTGCATTTACACACATTTGCTAAATTTATTTAATGGAGCATTTGCATATGCCATAACACTTTATGTATGTTTGCGCAGAAAGGAGAGCTTTCTTGAGAATCAGGATAAGACTTAAATTGAGGGTATGCATCGGTAATCAGGAGGAGTCTTTATTGTAAGTATATTGATAACAAGATTTATTTATTTAGCTACATAAGACTCAGTCGAACATGAATTTGGTTTTTACTTATCGAATATCTTTGTGATTCTAATAAATATATAAAATGCATTTAGGGAACAACATGTGGTCCCCTCGAGTAGTAATTTGTCAGTTGAGGAAACTGACAATGCGATGCCGATGGATGTGTCAAAGTAAGTTTTTTGTATGAATATTTCTTCCACTTCTAATCATCATCGTGGGATTTGTAGATCCGTGGATGTAAATGAGTATACTTTTGTGTCCGAAAGTGATGATGAAGTGTTTCCTCCACTTGAGGGCGAACCAGCAGCAGAAAGAGAATTATCAATCTTTGATATTTTAAAAGGTAGAAGAATTGTGAATTTGGCTCATGTGCTTTCTGAATATGAGAAAGTGGTGAAGCATTCACTAAGCTGCACTGGAGGAAAAATGAAATTAATAAAAGAAACGAAAGCTGGTTTAATCAGTTTTCTTCACTTTTATTGTAATAACTGTGAACGCAAATATATAATAACTTCGGATCCGCCGCAAATTAAAAAAGACATCAACAAACAGGTAGTTTGGGGTTGCTTGAGCACAGGAATAGGACATAGTCGGTGCGAAGAAATAATGACTTTACTCGATGTGCCTTTTATGAACCAAAAAACGTTTTTCAAGGAGACGTCAAAAGTAAAGAAGGTATTTCATATAGTGAGCAATTTTATTAATCTCATTTTATCATTATATAAACATTTTTAGGCCTGGACGGATTATTTGATGGAGATGATGCTGTCAGCAGGGAAACGGAAAAAGAACTTGCTATAGCCAACAACCAATTTATCGAAATAAATGGGCAAAAAATTCCGTATATAACAGTCATTGTTGATGGAGTAAATGTGATATTAAGATTTTTAAGAAACATTTATTTTTGCTTAGAAAGCAAAAATAAATTTGCAAATAAATGCAAAAGCAAATTTCTACCTGCTATACCGACTACAAATGCAATGAGTGTCACAAGAAGCAAGCATGACAATAACTGAGCTGAGTCCACCCTTACTTGATTGATTTATGATCTGTTGCAGAGTAGGATGGTCCTTTAGTAAAAATTGTATACTGATACAAGTGGCGCCCCTATACCGGATTTAGTTTTCAAAACTACGTACCTTATGACCTTAAGACTTTTCGAGCAATTTTCTACACCAAAAGCATAAAGAATGTAAGTAATAATATTTGATACTTTGTCGAAGTGTTCGCTAAAGCTCCACTCTTCGAAAAGGTCTTTGTTATTCAGTTTTGATGGAATGCCTGAAATATTCTATGAAGATCAGAATTGCAAATATTTGCAGTTATAAATTAGCAATTTGGATAGAATAATAGTCAATTTAGTATTTACAACAAAAATCTCATATACGGTTTTACCTTTTTTGAGATATCTTTTGTACCTTTAACAATATTTTTCACAAAAAATAAAATTGCAATCAAGATTAGTTTTATCACTATCGACTGATATGTGCAACTAACAAACTGCACTGTTGAATATTACATATAATACATTTTATGTATATCAATGTTTTGAATAGCATTTAGTCTAGTTAGGACATAATAAGAAAATTATTTATAGAAATTATCGGGATATTTAAAGTGTCCTAATGACTTCTAAGTGATTATTCAGATCTAATTAGATGATTTGATTTTCGAATTTTGTCCACAGGACAACGCACTGTGTGTCGGCGTCGACGTTAAAACTTGTTTTCAAAACAAGCTTTAAAGAATTTAAAAATCTTGCCCAGGTAGTTGTCCATCTCTGTTTAATTTGGTCTCTTTCGTACACAGTATAAGGGGTACTTATATTCTTAAAGCAGCAATGCCCTTACTCAGGACAAGACATTTGCTAAAGACTGTACATTAATGTGGTTTAAATAAGTTCCAATTTGGGTTAAATTTGCTAATGTAATAATTTCTTTTTATGCTGTAAATAAAGTAAATATTGAATTTTTCTGCAATTTGCATTTCCTTTTTTTCTAACTCATTATCAAAAATAATACCTTCTTTTTTTTGTCTGTTATGGCCTCCTTTCTAATTCTTTAACTGTTTTCCACATTTCTGTCAAGTTATATTATTAATTATATCTTTCATATAATCTATTTTTTCATGATAATTATTTCTCTTCTGGTTCCTGATCAAACCAACAATTCCATTTCTTTGTTGTTTATACCTATCCATTTCATTTTCTTCTTGTGTGAAGATGGCTCTTTTATATAATCTATCCCTTTCTTCAATTTCCAAGGCAATTCCTGGGGTCCACCAACACTTACAACTCCACTGACATTTAACGGCTTTATTAATAGTTAGAGAATGCCTGCTTAGTGTGTCCATTATGGTTTTAACTAATGTTTAAAAAAAAAGTCAAAATTTTAAAGTGTTTTCTTTTTATACGAATAGTTGGAGACTTCTTTTGTTTTGGACAGGGGGTCATACTTGAAGAGATTATTAGGTCTTCATACTTTTTGGAATTGGTTTTGATAAATGATGTTGCAGATCCACGGTTTTTGGAAATGATTTTTTGTAGCTGTCAAATAATAATTATTTTGGTATATTGTATTTTGATTTAAATTTTCTAAATTGTGTAATCCAACAAGCACAAGCTACAGCTTCTTTGTTGATCGCATTGTATGATTAATTGAAATGAATAAAGAATAAAGTTTCTACAACTTGATTAGTGTTTGTAATGTCTGGATTCCATGGTTGATCCATTAGATCTAATTGAAATTGCATCTCATTGAAGTTGCTAATGTCTGTGTTGTATTGTATATTCTTCATATTTTTCTTTCACTTTTGCATTTATAGTTATTATTGAGTGATCTGTTATTTTTGAGTGATCTGTTATTTTTGGAACATGGTGTACCATTGATTTCATAATGATCTAGGACAGCAAGGCTAATATGATGCTATTTTTTTTTCAATGTAAATGGATAGGATAAAATAAAAAATAGCATATTAGCCTTGCTGTCCTAGATCATTATGAAACCAATACTACCTGAGCATCAATGGTTTTTCATTAGATACAAGATCTATGAGTGTAGAACTGTCCTTAGTGATTCTTGTCGGTTAGTCGATAATCTGATAGTCTATTATTTTTAATAAAAGTTCTCAACCTATTTTCATAATATGAATCTTTTAATAGGTCAATATTAAAGTCTCCGATAATTACTAAAGTCTCTGATCTACTAGCATATACATCAAACAAATTTTCAAGTTTCATTAGAAATTGAGCTTCACTAGAGTTTGGAGAGTGATATAAATTTATAATGTTGTATTTGTAGGATTGAAAGTATATATTAATAATACCTACAATCCATGTGTTCATATCAATGGTATCTTTAATTAGGACTTTATAACTGAATTCATTTTTAATATAAATGATTACTCCACCAGTGTGTCTGGTGGTAGAGTTCACACCTATTGTTTTGATAACCTTTTATGTTTATCTCACTTTCTTGTATATCCTCTGTTATATGGGTCTCAGATATACAGATTATAATTGGTTTCCATTCAGCTGCAACCCATTCCAGCTCATCCTTATTTGAGATTAAATTTTCAATATTTAGGTACAGTCTTTAGCAAATGTCTCGTCCCGAGTAAGGGCGTTGCTGCTTTAAGAATCGAAATACTCCTTATACTGTGTAAAAAAAGAGACCAAATTAAACAGAGATGGACAACTACATGGGCAAGGTATTTAAATTCTTTAAAGCTTGTTTTGAAAACAGGCTTGTAAAAACTCTGGTTACTCATTCTATTCAAAATTTCTTTGACACACTTTATAAAATACTCCCGTTTAAATGGAAGCATCTACTAGTTAAACAAAGTCAGATAGCGTGTTTATGTTTCATTCTTTACCTTTAATAAAAAAATAACTAAACAAAAATCATAATGAAAACAATCATCAAAAAATAGAGGTTTAGGAGTATTTTAGATAATTAAATAATTGCAGAAATTAATCTAAGCGATAAATAAAAATAAAGTAATAATATAGGCATTTATTTATGTAAATACGTTAAAAATTTAAAAAGTTATTAAATATTCACTTGTTTTAATAAAAATACTACAAACCAAGAAAAAACTAGAAACATAGATATAGTAACTACTAAAAACAAAACAGTCACAAAACAAAAATTAAGCAACACCCTTGGCAAAGCATAGAACCTTAGGTCATATATATCATTAATATCTGTTTACCTAAAATTTTTAGAAAATATTTGTGAAAAATTACAGATTTTTATTTAAATCCCGCCTCCATTTACGTAGATTAGTCAATGGGTTTAATTTTTCTCTCTAACACATTATTCTGTCAATTACCCATCTCTCTCTTGCATGTATTACCTGAGTGAAAATGTTGGGCCCTTTTTTATAAACATTCCAGTAACTACTTTCAAGATATAATCCTGTGAATATACCCAAACTGTATTTATTAAGAATCCCTACATCACTTGTGGGCCATTAACAGACATAAAGAGATCTTTGTGAGAGCTCATTGTAATTACACACATACCTTACACCGTCTGAACCAGCAACAAAAATGTGGAGATTCTCCCTTTTGCCACCACTACCACTAATTTCATATCTTACCAGTGGCGGCTGGTACATACGCAATCCCACGGCACAGGCAAATACCGCATATATTTCTATCATGCTCCTACATTCACAATAGAGCCACATAGTAACGTGTGTTTTAGGATGTGTAACAATATTCCATATGCACCAGCCACTGCTGTATCTGACAATTAAATTTACCTTGGCCATAATCTCCACAACAGAATTCTGGAGTAAGATAAACTAAACTGTATTTGTTATCAAAGATTTCATCAACCACTTGTCTTTGATTAGTTTGTGCAGAACCCAATAAGCAGGCATTTATATTAGACATCTAAAAAATTACAAAAGAAAATATTAATAATCAAATGCGAAACTTAAAAATTATATCATACCGTTAGAGACAAAACTTGATCTTCCATAAGAGAAATCAATGGTGACACAACAATAGTTAGACCGCCAATATAAACGGAGGGATATTGAAAACATAATGATTTTCCATAACCTGTAGCCATTATAGAACAATTGTCTCTTCTGTCATTGATGATAGAACTTATTATTTTCCATTGCATAGGACGAAAACTTTTATGACCAAAGCAGCGGTGTAGAACTTCTAGATATTCTGGACGTGGCGTATCATCATCTGTGTATTTATCATTATAAGTAATAGCATAAATACATTTAAAAAAGCAACATCAATTACCGTTAATTGCATTTGATTTTGCTATTAAATCTTGTTCTTTCTCCCATTCATCAACTGCCTGCAAAACACTTTTTATAATATTATTTGAAAGAAAATCGAGTAACTTACATGAAAACAAGCCTCCCATTCGTCATTTTCCTGAAACTCAGTTAGAATTTCGCTATCCAAATTGGATGTATTCATTTTTTTAAATAGTTTTTTCCAAATAAATAAAATCTTTCAGTTGATTGAGGTTAAGTTTTCAGTTAAATTCATGGTTAAATTCATAAATAAAACACTGTTAAATCTTTAGGCGATTTAAAGTCTTGGTCATATATCATACAAAGCGCCAGAATATATACAACTCTTACAAAGCACAGTTTTCATAATAAGAGAACGGATATCTCGTTGACATGACGTAAAAAACAGGGTCGGACGAGATAAACTACAAATTCTGTAAATACATAAACCTTGTAGATGTATAAATTTAAATTTATAAGGTTTATAGGTTGTCGGTATATTGAATTAATTAAATACAGTGAAGTTCGGATATAGTGAACCCGCTTATGGTGAAATTCCGGTTATAATGAACGCTGCTTCAAATAAAATAATTTTCCATAAAATTATTATATTTTTTACCAGTTATAGTACAGTCTGCTCTTGTAGTTGTTTTCTCTGACTAAGATTTTGCAGTTGTTAAAATCAGGATATTGGTTCACATTGGTTGTGTGTAGCTAAAGCACATGATTCCTTTTTTAATTTACAATTGCTATGGTATTGTGTTATTCTAGTTTAAAGTAAAGATGAAATCTGGCCTATGTACACCGTTTCGTATTATAAGCATGAAATAGACTACACTATGTTATATTCTCTCAGGATTGGAGTTTTAATTAGATTTTGGATGTAGTGTAGTTTATTGTATGTAACTTAGTTTCTTTTTTCTTCATGTTGGTGATTATCGTGTTATACAGTAATTTGGTTATTAGAGGTCTAAGGTAACCATTATTGTTTAGAATATTGATCAGAAGATGTACGTTTTTGTCGAGCAATGTAGGATAGGATGTGCAATTTTTTTTATTTTGTTTTTGAGACCTAAGACTAAGTTGATCTTTTGTTTTAATGCATGATTAAAGAAAATGTTGATGTATTTACCTGAGTTGGTAGGTTTCCTATATCAATCAAGAATCAATATACCATCTTTGTCTCTAATTATTTTAATATCTAAAAATGGAATACTATTATTCGTCTCTCTTTCTAGCGTACATTTTTTAGAAACAATTCTTTTGATTATAATAGATATCTACCTGTTCACAGCATAATATAAGAAATTGTAACTTTGCAAAATTTGATGTTTATAAGTCTTGCAAAATAAAGCAGTTTCAGGTTTCAGTTTTTAAAAACTCAAAAAAGCAATTCTAGATGACTGTTTATTTATTTCATAATCGTAATTAATATACATTTTACTGTAGCGAGACTGTAGAAGGTTTTTTTGTAAAATACTTACGGAAGGCATCAATAAGAACTTTTTCTTTTTAAAGAACGATAACCATTAAGAACATAATTGTGGCCAAATATTCACCAACTTTCACTGCATTCTTCACCACTTCGCCGACTGGCACCTGCATATATGAATGATGAAGGTCAAAATACAACTGTCAAGCTGCTTAAATTGACTCATGAGAAGCGGATGCCAGTCGGATGAATGTGTTAAATTGTCTGGCAAAAATGACCATTTCTTTATATAAAACTTATCAAGAAATGGTTGCAATTCATTCGTTATCATGAATTTTACCGCAAAGTCTAGAAGCCTTATACGATTTGTTGACGTTGTTCATCTAACTGTCAAATGGATCTTTATAGTAGAGTAGCAGAAGAGCTAAATTACTTTAAAAGAAGAGTTTTATTTACTACTTGTTCTATAAAAGTGTGCTTTGGATTTAAATATTGTAGAGTTCTTAAAATCCTGTACTCTAAAGGTCTGGTCTCAATGATGAAGCCTTCTGATCGGTAGAATGTGATTTCATGGTCTACTGTTATTTATATTTTCTGACTGACTGATGTCAGTTTCTGTTTCTATCATTCTTTCCTTTCAGCTGTAATCCAGAAATTGTTTGGAAAGTTGTGGGTAAGGTTATATTGCAAATTGTATTTTCAATAGACACTGTATTTGCAGTGAATTGGATGCGAAAATTCAACAAAAAATTGAATCGCTTTGTATGTAATTAGTACAATATTACAAGGTCTTACAGAAGCTACACTGGGGGAATTGTAAGCTAAATCAAGAAATGAAGGAACTACCAACTTTTGAAACGCCATCATCGTTTTTCTTACAGAGAAAAACCTATAGTTAGAATAAAAACTGTAACTTCATCAAACCCCTGCTGATTGTGCTTTTATCTGGATAAATTCTCGAAGTTCTTCATACTCTGCGAACGTATGCACACGTATAACAATACTGTTATTGTTTATAGAAGAGAACATCGTCTTCATCTTCTGTGGAGGTTGCGATTAGTAAATGAGACGGAAGAGGCAATCCTCAAGTGTTTATGACTACGCCACTAAAGACTGTACACGATAAAATCTGGTCACCTTCGGTAGCTTATATTTTTGGATATAGCAAGATAGAGGATTAAGATTTGAATCCGAGTTGCCTTAAAAACAGTTATTTACAGTTTGTTTTATTACTACATGTCAGTTTGAAAAATAATTAAAATACTGTCAACAGAAGAAGCTTTGCAAAGCAAAATTGTTTCCAAACACTTACTAAATCTGCAATTATCACATCGAAAGAATGAAAAAAAGCTAAATGTAGCTAAGTCAATAGTATCTAGCGTTTTAAAACACTTTAAAGAAAAACTGCAAGCCAACCCGGCAGCGAAAGAAACCGGAGACCAGTAAGTGTAAAGAAAGACAGAAAGGTTGTAGAATCTTCAAAAGGAATCCAAACTTGTTAGTACGTAACGTTGCTAAAAAGTTAATATGTTTGCAGCCTACGTCCAGAAAGTTAAAAATAGAACTGGATTGAAGGTTTTGAAGGTGCAAGCAGCTCCAAATCGTAAAGGAAAACCAAGTAAAACTGCCGAAACTAGAGCTTGCAAGCTGTACGAAGAAGTTTTAACAAACGACGAAACTTATGTGGTTGCCGACTTTAAACAGTTACTTGGCCGGGAATTCTTTAAAGCGTCGGACAAAACAAGTGTCCCAGATAATTTTAAGAAAGAAAACTGTTCATGTTTCCAAAAAATGTTTAATATGGCAAGCCATCTGTTCTTGTGGCTGAAGTAGTCAATGTTTCATTTCAACGGGGACAATAAATCAGAAAATGCATGTGAAGGTGTCTTAGAAAACATCCTTTGCCATTTAAAAGGAGCCATTCAGTGTCTGTAGCATTTTGACCAGATCTAGCGTCTTGCCACTATGTAAAAACTGCCAGAATGGTATGAAAATCACAATGTGATAGTTGTACCAAAATCGATAAATTAACCCAACTGTCCTGAGCTTCATCCAGTCAAGCAATATTGGACTCTAATAAAACGTCAGCTAAAATATAATAAAAATGAAGCAAAACATGTGAATAATTTCAAGAAAAAGTTGTGGTTGGCAGAAAATTCGGTAACTGAAGATACTGTACAAAAATTAATGATGAGCGTTAAGAAGAATATTAGAAAATGTAGTCGTTTAAGTTTAGAAAGTTAAAACAATGTATATTACACGTAAGTAATATTAAACATATCTGTATATTCAAAAATCTGCAGACTGCGACTTTCAGAGAAAGACCTATAATCCACACAAGTGCAGGAACTTGGTGAAACCAATGATCTTGATGGGCACGTTGAAACCTCGCTAGTCTACCTGTCAGACGGCAAAAATAATGATGCCGGAATAAGGTGACATTTATATTGGCGACAGAGGTTTTCGCGATGTGGTAGACGCTTTGAGAAAAATCAAAGTCACCGTTATCATACCAGAGCTACTGCAAGAGAAGAAGAAGACTCAGTTTTCTACGGTGAAAGCCAACAAACCTCGTGTGGCCACGATGGTGCGTCCCATAGTCGAGATCATCAATGGGCAAATCAAAGGACGTTTTAGATTTTTTGATTCGGTCATCCAAAACCGTTATTAGAGTCACTACATCTAGTTACCTAGGCCGTGCTGGTCGAACAGAGTACCGCAAACCGCCGCCATATTGGGACAGAAAGGGTGATTTTTAATAATGCACAAATTAAAACCACATTTTACGTATTTGACATATTAAAAGTTCGATCTTTCAGAATAAGAAAAACCTTTTGAAGTAAACATCAAATTGATTAAATGCAATCAGATACAAATAATGAACAATTTTGTGCTCTTTTTGCCCCAATATGGCGGCGTTTTGCGGTACTCTGATCGACCAGCGCGGCCGAGGTGACTAGATGTAGTGACTCTAACCGTTATCTTCCAATTCAGCCATCTCTCTGGCGTTTTTTCATGTGCTGTTCACAACGAATTTGGTACTAGATTCCGGAAGCATCCTCTAAATGAAAGATTGAACAGGACTTGAACAAGCCCCATAATCTACAAAAATACATCGAGAATGAAAAGCTGCTACGAAAGAAAGTACCATGGGTTGAAGCTTCGTCACAGGGGTTTGAGAACTTTCCTTCCCTTTCAATGGAGGATCTGGAAGCAATATCTCTTGGAACTTTCCAAATTCGTATGGCCAACACCTACACCAAAGCCCAGTTCAGTGAAGTAGGCGAGTACAACATTTTTGTTCATCGTGCAGAACCTTCCCTTTTACGAACGAAAAGCGCCAGTCGATTCTGTAGATCTAGGATCCATCAAGTATGGGTAGTCTTCTTCTCTTCTTACATAACATGCTTCATAATAAAATAGATTGTCCCTCTTTACTAGCTCAGATTAACTTTTTAGTTCCAAGAGTAACATATGGTGCATTGTCCCATGGTGCATACCAATCTACTAATTAGATGGTGCATACTAATCTCCTGTTGCGACGATATGCGATAACGTTATATCAGAAATATGTGACATTTAGAGAAGTGCATTTCAGTAACGCATAAAACCACTATGTCAACGGAGCGAAGCAATTTAACCTGCAATAGTACAATGTAACACAAAGTGGGCACTTAGAAATTGTGGGTTTGGACTAATCATGCTGCAAAAATATAAAGTAAAAAGGTGTCTATTTAAAATAAACAACGTTAATTAAAGATATTGGTCAGTGGTGTGGCAAGTTTTATATAACAGCTTTCGTATTTGTAAACTATATGTCCTATAACTTGTAGGCGACGACGCTTATGAAAGATAAGCTAATCAAAGGTTTTTTCAGAAGAGGTCACCTAAAATGGACGTCTCTAGCTGATATTAACCATTATATATCTATCTAGTATATCTAAACTAAAACAAACTGCTATCAACTATTTTTCTTTGTAATGTTTTACTTTGTTCAATCTTGTAATGCACTTTATACTGATAATATTTTTCACGTTATGATCCGTCTTTGTATGTTATTCGTATGTCTTTAATGCGACAACTGAATGTAATATAATGTAAGTCTATAAACTTTATAGTTGAATTGTATATTTATTGTAAAAACCTTGTAATTTTATCTATACATATTTATATTCTTTTTTATCCTGTAAAAGTGGATTTTTTTTCTATTGAACAAATAAATAAATATTGTGGTTGTGGTTTGATTTTTCTGTATGAGGTGTAAGGATAAAAGTGTAACTTTTGTCTTTATTGCACTTGACTTGTCACAGAAAATCTGTGAAAATAATGGTAACGCTATGTACGGCATGCAGTTGATCTTAAATATAAGTTTTGCTACTACTATTTATTTCCCTGTTAATCTTGGAGTAGGCCAGTCTATTTAACTCGACTACAAGTCCATGATTTGCTTTCTAAATATCTAACATAGGAACAGTAGTATACGTAGTAATGTAATAAGATGTTCTAAAATACCACAATCAATCAACTGTAATTTTTTGCAATATTCTTAAATAAAATATTATGGTAACAGGTTTAGAATTAATTGTTGTTGGAAATTATCATATACTCCTGCACAGTATGAAATTCGAATCTACTTACATAAGTAGAAATAAAGTACGAATAATTAATGACATCTGCAACATAAAAATGTCAGAATTTTGTCGGGTTTTGACAGAAGGAATAACCTAATTTTTAATCAGTCAAAAAAGTAATTATAATAAATCATGAAATGTCATCCAGTTATTCTAAGTGTGACCAGACCCTAAGTTAATGTATTGAGGGACTCTAGTAATAAGAAATGTGTATGTTTTTTAGCCCACCTTATTAATTAGGATTTAAGCACTAAATGGCCCATTAAGATAGGCTTAATGGTTATCGTTCTTTTAGTGGATTTTTAATTATTTAATTTTAGTTGGCAACAAATAATGTCTGTAATCTATTGTAATTTTTGGTTTAAGAAAACCTAGGGTTGATCAAGGAATACCTAAGATAATATGCCTGTCAGTCCAGTAAAGTTAGCGTACAACCTCCGGGTAAGAGAAACACAAAGAGGAATGCGTTTATTTATTTATATTGTTTATATTTAAAATCAAATACTAAAGTAGACAGATAAGATATTTATACTGAATTATTACTTAAGCGTTTTAATTAGTTTCATTATAATCAGAAATGACAAACGAAAAAACAATACAATGTATTTGTCTTTATCGTAGCACAACGTTGAACTGATATTGAATTATGCATTAATAAATGAACAAACAAAGACTTTAAGATTTAATTATTTTTTAATATTTAAGTACTTTTTATTGATTTTAATCAATTGAGAAATATTTGAATTCCTAAAAATAAGTTAAATCTTTATATGTACGATTTAAATAATAAAAAATTATCGACAGATTAGTATTCAGAAAATCGCTAGTAAAGTAAACATTTCATATGGCATCACTCAAGAAATAATTACCAAGGATTTATGGTTTGTTCAAAAGGTAGCAGCACATTGAATCGCAAAAGTGATGACGAACAAGCAAACGATAAATCGAGTGACAATTTGAAGAGTAAACCAGATTTTTTTAAATAATGTTACATATAATGAATCCTGGTTTTACCATTACAATCCAGAATTGAAGTCTCAAAGCAACAGAAGGCAAAAATTGTGAAGTGCTAGAAAAGTTACGCACTTGATTTTTTTAGATAAGTGGGGTCTAATTTAAAATCACTGCGTGTCGTCTAGCAGTGATGTCAGAATCAAGCCGCTGTTGTTCCTTCGCCTGATCAGCTGTATCTCCTACCATGCTCTCGGCAGGTTACCTTCGGCCGCACTCGACCAACAGCAACAATGTTCGTTGAAGTACTTGCATTATCTTATCTCTCGCACAGAATTTTAAAAATCATTATAAACTCAGAGAATTACTTATGTTATCAAATTGAAAAAGAAGTAGCAAAATGAAATAAAATAAAAATTATAAAAACTATTTACATTAAATATTAATTGCTATTTTCTATTGATGTATATTTAAAAATTATTAATTACATCAATGAACGCTGTCGCCGTTGGCCGGTGCGGCCGAAAGCAGCGTAGTGGGAGCTCTAGCTCGTCAGGGGAAGCAACGACAGCGGCTTGATTCTGACATCACTGGTGTCTAGAGGACAAACAATAACTGGTAAATACTAGGCTAGTGTGCTACGAGGCTCTCTGCAAGTAAAATTAGAGAAGAAACGGGCCCATTACCTTGATCATGGCTGGATCTTGCACCTGCACGCAAGTTCTTGAAGAATTTATTTATTTTATTAAATTATCGATGCTCTGCATTAGTTGTTTTTTAAACATTTGATAATACAAAATCCATTTCATTTTTTGCACCCTTCATGTTCATGTTTTCCCTATCTTTTTTTTTAAATATGGTGTCTACTATTATGAGTTTATGTAGGCTGTATTTCCAAAATTGTTTTGGCACTTGGATTTCGTTATCTTCTTAAGTGCTTCTTCAGTTGGTAATTCTTTTTTCAGCTATAAATATTCTTATCTGTATCAATATTCTGAAGTGTCATCATCTTTAATGGCCATTTCTCTATTTTCTTTTTCTTTGGCAGGGTAGTTCTCTTTTTTCAAAACCTTTCTGTGTCTTCTTCCCAATAAAACCCACCACTTTTTCTGCAATTTTTGATACCCTATTCTTGTAGTATTTTCTTTCTTTTTTCTCTTCTATTTTGTTATGTGTTTTAATTTCTTCACTTCTTTTTATTTTCCCAATTAAGACAATTCTGCTAAAGTAATCTGTTGCAATCTTTGCCTATTTTATAAGCTGCCTTTATGTTCACTATGGTGTTAATTTCTTTTTTCAGCAGCTCTTCTTTCATGTCATAACTACATCAGTAGATGATCGAAATAGTGAATATTTATAAATGTAAATTTCCAATAAAGTGAATATAAAAACTTCAGCATTATAAATATAGGACTACTGAAAACAGTGAACTGTGATTATTCGATATAGTGAACAGCTTTTTTGCTGATGTTGCGGAGGTATTAAATTAATACTTTTAAGTGTCCAAACAAACTTGTCCAATGCAGAAATTAATCTACGTATATATTATTATTATACAATTGAAGATTTAAGAAAAGAATGATTTTGTAAGTTGTTCTTGTGTTTAGAATAAATAATTACATAATAGTTTACACAAATAGTGAGCACGCCCTGTAAATTCATACCAAAATGTCAATCTTGACAGATCATATACACAGGTTATGTTATCAAAGTATTGACATTTTAGGTTGTTGATTTCAAGGTTATGTTGCTGTCACATTTTTAGCAGCTACATAACCTCACTATTAGATGTATTATTTTCTTTATACCTTCCTTGTTAATGTTGCAAAATTAAAAATAAAAAAATAATCTAGTTGGCTCTAGGTATGTGAAATGCAAACCATTTTACATTTTTATATTAAAAGGTGCTTAACCTTTTAATGAAAAGTTAACATTTATGTCAAAAATATAACCTCGAATTTGCGGTTGTTGAAGGAAAATTTACAAAAATAATTTATTTATTAGTCATATTCATTACTTGTTTCTTCCATATTATTTATGGATGTTCAGAATTTTAAATTACCAAGTGAGATCATAACTAGAGAAGATGTAGAAAGAATAAGTCGTATGTTTGAAAGTCCAAAACAGGAAGATGAAAAATTGTATTACGTTTCCAATACATGTTTTGAAGCTTCAGCACTTTTATGCCCAATTATATCTAAACATTTTTACAACATTAGAACAGTACAAATAGATCCTTTACGTATAAGACATGATGAAAGCTTTATGGGTTATAGACCAACAGTTTCGACTAGATTTCCAGAAGCATCAGCTATGATATATCATACTTTAAGTATAGGGCAAAGCGCAGCAAACGATATTCAATTAAGTAATTTTGGATACTGTAATTATATCTCGCCACGACATGCTACAATACTTTACAATGAAATAACAGAACAGCACGAGTTATTAAATTATTCATGTTACGGAACGTTTATAAATAACACACTATATGGAAATAATGAATTGACATCGGAAACACATCCGAAGAAAAAACATCGAACTAGAAGGATGAGAATGAGCCGTTCGAAAAAGCAAGCAATTAGTGCAAAATTAGTAGCTATAAGTCGACAGGAACGAATGGCATGCTCATGTACATCTAATAGTTTTGAATGCGTGCATTCAAATTGGGAAGGCTCCATAATGATTCAGCATGGTACTGTGTTGCGGTTTGGATGTATATCTTTTGTGTTTTCGCTTATTAATAATAATAGTACGGATTAAACTTAATACAGTATTTGTCTGTGATATTATTTCATGTAGCTACTACTTTATTTTTATTTTAGAAGGAAGAAATGAAAATATTTACACTTATAAAGAATAAGCTATTTACTGTATAATTTCATACAAAAATAACTTTTATTAGACGTGATATATATAAATTTATAAGAAAATTAGTTAACAATATGAATATCTAATTAAAAAGACTCTAGTATTTAATATTAGTAACGTATGTGAGAAAGATATATACTATAATAAATATTACTACTCATAATCTACACATCATTTGAGTTTAAAAAGTATAAAAAATAGAGAGAATCACTGAAATCGATGAAGGTTATTGTTCACCAAACTTTTATAATTGTGGCTTGTCCAATACTTCATTTTATTAAGAATTTCTGAAGCAGATTCAGAACCATATATTTTTATACGTTGGTCAAATAAATCTAAACTACTAGATTCATTTAAAGCCATATCTATGAAATTATAAAACATTGTTGTTTCAGTGAACCAATTTAAAAATTGTCGAATCCGTTTTCCTTTTTGTTTGCTAGCCTGAATAAAATCAGCTTTCTGAAAAATAAAACACTTGATCGATTATTCCTAAATCAATCTTAACCAAATCTTACCTCGAATTGTCCATCGACTATGTGATCCTTATAATGTCCACAGCTTTGAATAAAAACACGAAGAAACGCATCACTTAAAAATACATTATGGGCACCAATTTTATTTGAAGTAATCTTATTAGCTAAACTTAATCCATTTTTCAATGTTTGTACTAATGACCACGGTAAAATTTTATCTTCATCTCCAACTTGGACTAAAACTGAGCCTGTATCCAGATCAACTGCGATACCCTAATAGAGAAGATTCATTGTTTGTTCCATTCAGTTATTTCTATTCTTACTATTAAATAAAACTTACATTCTCGATTTTATAATCGTTAAGAAGTTCTGATGAAAGTACACCACACACTAAAGGTGTTGGAGTATCTGCAATCTCCCAAAGGCTTCTTGGTAAAACAGGAATAATTGTGTGCTGCCATGAAAATGGATATAAAATAATTTGTAAAGCCTCTATACATGATGATAATTTACTGTAAACATAAAAAGTTGCTAGTAGGTTTGGATATAACAAATATTTAACTGTATAATTACCTTAAAACACAACTAACAAGAACGACTTTCCTTTCAAGTAGAAGCGAACAAAATATTTGTTGCAATACTGACATTTTTAAGGTTTCTCCTAATAATTCTAAATCGTCTTCTTCATGCCTTGAATCCCGTGGACGCATAAGTACTAGTTCTGAAGGTAATGATTCGAGATCAGCTGGTAAACTTGGAGTGCTATTACATCTTTTCAGTGAATTCGGTAGTATTTCATAAGGCATGGGGACTGTAAAAGAAAATGATAATTAATTTTTCATATTTTGAAAAACAAAAATCATTAAATATAACTGAAATAATGCTGTACAGTCAGTGATATTTATATAGGTACAATTCTAAGTATCTATACAGGCAATTTGCTGTAAAGAAAGTTAAGATGCACACTCGTTCAATGGGCAGGACAACCAAGCCTGCTAACTTGATAACTGGCATGTGCATAAATAAGTGGTGTAACTTGACTCAGTTAATTTTATTACTGAGGTATGTGATTCCAAATCTGGTATTACTTGTCGTAAGCGGAAATTTAGTTCTGCCGCAATATGTAACTTTAGAAAAGCTATAGATAATGAAACTTGGGATGAAAGTTATCAGCTATCTGATTATCATAAAGCTTTTAATTGCTTTTTCAATATTTATTATTATTATTTCGATGTGTATTATCCAGTACAGCAGATGTGTTCCCTATAAGAATGACAAGGCATGGGTAAATGATAATGTTAAACTATCGAGTTGGTATTTAAAACAACTTCATATTTTATCAAAGAATTGCCCTCAACTTCGGGATATAATAATAATAATAATAATTACTACAATCTTATTGCTTTGCAACCCGTATTAAGAACTGTTGAAGGGTCAGTCTACTACTGTGCTTATGCAGATGACATCGTTCTATTCAAATTTGGCCAATCTTTCAATAATATAGCGTCATCCCTGCAAACTGCATTAAACAAACTACAAGATAAAGCAAAAAAAGTAGGATTATCCATCTCAACAGAGAAGACTGTATGCATGCATTTTTGTCGCAAACGTAATACTTGTCAGCAGAATCAAAATTTACAACTAAACTCATTACCTATAAGGAACACAGAAACTGCTCGCTATCTTGGAATAATTCTTGTTACAAAACTCAGTGGGACTCCACATATTAACGATCTAAAAGCCAGATGCTACAATATTTTTAATATATTAAAACGTTTAGCAAATATTAACTGGGGCTCAGACAGTCAAACACTTCTACTCTTATACCGAGCAATGATCCTTTCTAGACTCGATTATGGTAGCATTGTTTATTCATCCGCCAAGCCTAGTCGTCTGCGTGCATTAGATTCAGTTCATCATGCAGGAATACAACTCGCTACAGGTGCTTTTTATACAAGCCCTGTCTCAAGTCTGTACGTAGAGTCAGGACTAGAGTCGCTGCAATTATGCCGTAACGGCTTCTGTTAAACTATCGAACTAATGTACTCAGACAAAATAACAATCCTAATAAGGAATCACTTTGCAATTCTCTGTTGTTGCAAAGATATGTCAATAGAGGGTCGTACACGAAACCTGCTACCATAAGATCAAAGGTTCTCTCGTGGCATTGGAACATCCCAGAGGAAAACCTGTATGCAGTAGAAAATGTTAATTTTGTGTCCCCATGGACTATTACAGATATGGTTTACTGTTTGGATCTAGAAAAATATAACAAAAATGAAGTTGCTAGCGTCCTTATTAAACAGGACTTTCTGCGCATTTTACATAAATATGATCCTTGCGAAGTATTATATACCGATGGATCCAAAAATCAATTAGGTATAGGATGTGCTGTAGTCACGCACGAGTCCACAATGACATGGTCGCTACCTCAAGCAGCAAGTGTTTTTACGTGCGAACTATATGCCATTCTGCAAGCATTATTGGTTTGTCGGGAAAACTCAGCATCAACACTCCTGATTTGCACTGATTCTATGTCATCGCTTTTAACTTTAAAAGATAAATTCTCCAGAGAACCTCTGATGCGAGAAATATTATCTATTATATACGACCTTGCAAATCAGGAGAAAAAGATAGTATTTGTGTGGGTCCCAAGTCATATAGGCATCGCCGGAAATGAGAATGCAGATAAGGCCGCTAGTTCGCAAGTCGACAAGCACCTAATGTTGTTAAAGTTATCACTTCCCGCGATATTAAAAACTATATAGGTAATAAGTGCAGAATGGAATGGGAAACGTTATGGAATCAAAGCACAGATAAACTTAAAAGAGTAAACCAATCTATTAAATGGTGTCCATACCAGTCAACACTAAAACGTAGAGAAGAGGTTACATTCTGCCGACTAAGAATAGGGCATACACGTATGACCCACTCTTACTTAGTAAGTGGAAAAGCCAGACCAGAATGTGCTACCTGCCAGGTTTCCCTAACAGTAGAACATATTCTGATAAATTGTAGAGAATATGACCATGTCAGAAGAAATTGTAATTTAGCTGCATTATTGGAAGAAGTCCTTAGAAATGATAGAATTAATATCAATAAATTAATGATATACTTACGAGTAACGCACTTACTCCCAAAACTATAGTTGACTTATCTGTGATATTTATACTGTTATATTAAAAATACTGATTTTGATATTAGTTTAAATGTGCGTTTCAAAAGATATTATAGTATATTATAAAGTGCGTACGCGGTTTATTTTCCCACTTTTAATATGCAGTGTATACTTATCTTAACTTAACTTGGTGCCACAGCAATGGAAGCATGTTGTTTATTTGACATTTCAAAAATAACGAACAGTATTTTAAATTTTGTAATTACCATGCTTAAGAGTCACAAGACAGATCAAGAAAATCTTCTTATTGGACGATTTTTCTTGCAACATTATTACATAAGTGTTTTAACACATCAACATTTTCGTGTTTTAGGCACATCTAAGAGAAGACTCAAGTTAGTACTGCAGCATGTAAATCAAGATGTTGACTTGCACTACAACAAAAATCCCGATCAAAAACCTACAGCTACCAGCGATAAACAGATAAAAAGGGCGGTGAGATTGTTTGGTAGGCAATTGCACAGGATGGGAGAGTTTCTCCAGCTTATGTCTCAAGTGATACAATGAATAGCTTGATCTACAGAGGCAAGTACCTGGAGGGGGTACTAAAACCCTGTTTGCATACTTTGAACATTATTCAACCAATTATTTTTTGGTCTCACAAGGCTACATCACATTATGCAGAAACTACTGTAGATTTTTGAAAAGACAATCATATTGAATATGTAGACAAGGCGGACAATCTATAGCCAAAGAAGTTGCATTAAGATCTGGAAAAAAGCTGTTTAACAAGTTCAAGTACAAATGGCATATAGCAGGAAATGAAGGACCATGGGCTGTAGGTTTAAAAGACTGCTAATATACACTCGGCGACAACTGATTAGCCTCAGCAAAAAGATACAATTTAGACAATTATTTTAGGTATAACGGCAAGTATAGTTTTTTATTGTTATGTTGCTTAAAACAATTATTAAATTAAATTATTAAAAAGAATTTTTAACATTCTTAATGCACGTTTAATTGAATAATCATATTTCTATTATAAAAAGCCTGCGACATCTGAATAGCCTCACAATAACAAAAATAAGGAGATCTGAGGTTCTGTGTATGGAAATAGTTTTATTGTACTACAAAATTGAAAACTGAAGATGTAACGAGTTGACTTAACAATATTAATAATGAGTGTAACTTCCACCCTTGCGAATAACCTCAAATATTCGATTTTGTAACGAAGTGAACAAAGCATTTAAATATTCTTGGGGTTATGACGTTCCAAGCAGCTTCTATTGCATTACTTAGTTGTACAGTGTTTTGATACTGTTGGCCATCGCTATATAATTGTCTTGTAAGCCATCCCCATACATTCTCAATAATATTTAAATGGTGATGCACTGGGCCATTCTAGGACTTCGATATTCTGGTCTTCAAACCAGGTACTAATAATCCGTGCAGTGTGAATCGCAGCATGATCATGTTGAAAAATCCATGGTAAGCCTCCCATGGTCCTGTTTATGATGGGCTTCACTCTTAATAATAGGTCTCTGTACTTTCGGGCATTTTGAATAAAAAACAAACTTTTCTTCTTTCCGCAAGTCATGCAAATAATATAAATATCCGTCGGGACCATCCAGACAGAATTGTTTTTCGTCTGTGAAAATAACTGTTTGCCACTGATCAATCCAGCCCATGTGGTTTCTCGCAAAGTTTAGTCTATTTTCTTTATGTCGTTGTGTTAAAACCGGCTTTTTCTGCAATCTACATCGCTTTAGATGTGCTCACTTTTTAATTATTCTTTGTACAGTCCTCAAACTGGCCGTAGATTGCACGGCTTGCTTGATTTTTCTGGCAGTACAACAGGAATTAGAAGCTTCACGTAGAATATTTCTTCTTTTTCTCTCGGTAGTTGCAGTTTGAATGCCGCCTCTGTAATTTTTTCCGTAGTTTTCCATATTTCGTACAAAATTATTCACAACTCGCGAACTTCTGTTAATTCTACCAGCAATCTTTCTATTAGAGTAACCTGCTTCGTGCAATGCTTTAATTTTCCCTATTTCTTCCGCACTCAACCTTTTACCTTGTCCCATCGTATTTCACTGATTTCCAAAATTAAAGTAAAGTAATTATTTATTACTGTTTTTGATACAATTTACTTTAAAACAAAGTTTTTGTTGGTGAAGCTAATTCGTTGTCGCGGTTTAGAAGTTGCTTGTCACAGTAAAACGTCAATCAAATTTATACTGCGTCAAAACTGACAATTAATCATATGCTGCACTTGTTATCTAAGCCTACTTTGTTATATAAAAATAGTATACTTGCCTTTATACCTAAAATAAATGTGTACATTGTATCTTTTTGTCTGAGGCTAATCAGTTGTCGCGGAGTGTATATACTCAAACAGATTCCGTTGATATACATATTACTTTAAAAAATTATTTTTATTTTATGTTATAGAATGTTTTCTAGGTGGGAAAATAAATCGCGTACGCACTTTATAAAGTGTTTTATGAATTGTCTATGTTTCTATTTACACACGTTATTTTATTTATATATTGATTTTTATATATATATATATACATCATTTTATTTATACATTAATTTTACGTTTTATTGATTTATTTATACACAGTTTTATATATACATTGTTTTTGTCACTTATCTGATCTGTTGTCTTTGTCTATTATAATGCTATTGATTAGAATATTATTACTCAGTAATATTTCATTAGTATGGCGGTAAAATGACCTTGGCAGTCTAAACCGCCTAATTAGAAAAAAAAAATTACTACAACCATAACCTAAACCAAGGCCCCAGAAGCTATAAGCTTGTGCGGGAGGGAGGGGGTGATTATTATTATTATGTAGGCCCAATGTGCGGCTGCAGCCGACTTATAGATGGAACAGCGCAAATCCCACATTTGTGTTACAGCTAAGGAAAACTGCAGAAAACCTTAACCAGATCTGCCAGCGCCGGGAGTCGATCCCGGGCCGCTTGGGTGAAAGTCTGGCACGTCAGACATTACACTACCAAGGCTGTTTTACATACCAAATATGTACTGTGACTCGAACAACATGCATAGTTAGTTAGAGATATTAAAAAAATATATTTTCAAAATAGAATTATTAATTCCAAAAATACAATGAAAGCTAGTTGGGGTGTTATAAATATTTTATCAAATAAAACGAGTGCTACTGATAGTATTTCTATTGTTAACGACGACATTCTAATTGAGGATTCTGAAGTTATTGTTAACTTATTCAATGATTATTTTATTAATACACCTAAAGAGATAACTCAACAGATACGTAAAGTGGATTCCCACAATTCTAACCCGAGTTCCCATGAAAACTCTTTATATCTAATACCATTTACTCACGTTGAACTGCATAGCCGTATATCAAATAAACTCAAAAATAAAAGATCTAAAGGTCATGATGACATTCCTATGTTTATTATAAAAATGATTTTAGATTACATTACAGCACCTTTATGTTATTTAGCTAATCTGTCATTTACGGAAGGTTCTTTTCCAAAATCCTTGAAAATTGGTAAAGTTATTCCCATATTTAAGAAAAACAATAAACAAAATTTAGAAAACTACTGTCCTATTACGGTGACCTCAGGATTCTCAAAAATCTTTGAAATTTGTTTTACCCATAGACTGCTAAAATTTGTTCATAATTTTAATCTGTTGTTTATAAATCAACATGGTTTTATGAATTCCAAATCCACTTCTACTGCTATACAGTCTGTATGTAATTCAATAGTTAAATGCCTCAACGCAGGTGAGTGTCCTGTTGTTATCTTCTGTGATCTTAGCAGGGCGTTTGACTGCGTCAATCATGATTTATTACTATCCATTTTAGAGAAATTAGGAATTAGAGAATGTGGTTTGAAGTGGATTAAATCTTTTCTTAAAGGTCGCAAACAGTATGTCTGTTTAAATTCTATTATTAACAATAAAGTTATGACATTTATGTCTCATGTTTCCGTTGTAGATATGGGCGTGGTCCAAGGCTCTGTACTAGGTCCTAGATTATTTATCCTTTATGTTAATAAATTAGATAAAGCTTTCTCTAATGTTTCGGTCACAATGTATGCAGATGATACATTCAATTATGAATTATGAATTAAAACTAATTTTCTACTTATATATTCTTGTGAAAAATAAAATATTGTATGCACCACAAGTGTTACTAGATGATAATACCCTTGGCACATAAATAACTATTAATTTTAAAAATCGAGATTTTAAAATAGTAACTATATCGGTGTTATAAACTGACGTATTATTTTAGTTTTTCTTGGTGTTCTGGAAATGACATTTTATCGTTTTAAGTTTAATATATTCAATATATCAATTCTCCATAAAAAAAATTTTAATTTTTTCATTGTTTAGTTAATTAAGAATTAATATTTTTTCTAGCAATGTGACGAAAAAGGATTGTTTATGTCATAATTAACGTGTCATTTTTGTAGGTTATGAAAGAACTGAATGACGTCAGTAACTTATTTATTAATTATTTGATAAATATAAATTAATTATATGTTTACATTCTTTTCGCATGTGTGGACTTATGTTTTGAGAATTTCGTGATAATAAAATTAAACAACCATTAGATTATTCATATTTACTACAGTAGGTACATTATTCAAATCAGCAACTAAAACTAATTTAATTACAGCTTTTTTTTAAAGTAATGCATTATTGAATCAATTATAACCAGTGCATTAAATTGTTTTCACCCCCAATCTACTTGCATATTACCAGAATTCTTTTTTATTTTACTGATGATTTAACTAATTGAAAACATGTATTCCACAACTCCACAATTAACAATATTTCTAATTGTTATAAACAATTTAAACTTCGTAATTAAGAAACATGTGATTTATTGAACACGAACAATAGTTCTGAGTAGCCCTTGAAGAGTTCTGTACAGAACTGTTAACAGAACTCCATAATTAACAATATTTTTAATTGTTATAAACAATTTAAACTTCGTAATTAAGAAACATGTGATTTATTGAACACGAACAATAGTTCTGAGTAGCCCTCGAAGAGTTCTGTACAGAACTGTTAACAGAACTTCCTAATTAACAATATTTTTAATTGTTATAAAGAATTTAACGTTTGTAATTATGAAACACGTAATTTATTGAACTCAAACAACAGTTCTGAACAGTTCTGAGTAGCCCATGAAGAGTTCTGTACAGAACTGTTAACAGAACTCCACAATTAACAATAGTTTAATTGTTATAAAAATTTAAATTTCATAATTAAGAAACATGTGATTTATTGAACACGAACAATAGTTCTGAGTAGCCCTCGAAGAGTTCTGTACAGAACTGTTAGAACTCCTAATTAAACAATATTTTTAATTGTTATAAACAAATTAAAAGTGCTACTTCTGAAAAATTGTTTCGGACCGGTGGAAATGTAATTTGACCAGCACGACGATAATTCTGAGTAGCCTGAGAGAGTTCTGTACAGAACTGTTAACAGAACTCCACAATTAACAATATTTCTAATTGTTATAAACAATTTAAGGTTCGTAATTATGAAACACGTGATTTATTGAACACGAACAATAGTTCTGAGCAGAGTTTTGAGTAGCCCTCGAAGAGTTCTGTACAGAACTGTTAACAGAACTCCATAATTAACAATATTTTTAGTTGTTATAAACAATTTAAACTTCGTAATTAAGAAACATGTGATTTATTGAACACGAACAATAGTTCTGAGTAGAGTTTTGAGTATCCCTCGAAGAGTTCTGTACAGAACTGTTAACAGAACTCCATAATTAACAATATTTCTAATTGTTATAAGCAATTTAAACTTCGTAATTAAGAAACACGTGATTTATTGAACTTGAACAATAGTTCTGAGCAGAGTTCTGAGTCGTCCTCAAGAGTTCTGTACAGAACTGGTAACAGAATTCCATATTAAACAATGTTTTTAATTGTTATAAACAATTTAAAGTTTGTAATTATAAAACACGTAATTTATTGAACTCGAACAATAGTTCTGAGTAGCCCTCAAAGAGTTCTGTACAGAAAAGAATTATAAGAAACAATGAAAATTTGTATCAGTGAAACTCTTTTAAGTTCTAACAATCCACTACTTTAGAAAGATTTTATTGCATATTAAAACATTTTATGGTGCTAAAAACCGTAAAAGACGACCTGAAAGAATTAAACTAGAATAAAACAAATACTTACTATTAATAACTGTAGAAGATCCTCTAATAACATTATTTTTATTATTGGCTTTACTCCCTCTCATTAATGTCCCATATTCACCATTATTGCAAACAATCACATAAGTATTTAAATCCAATTCACTTTGTTCTTCATCATTCTCAGAACACTGATGCTTTTTTCTATTATTTAAACTTCTTGTCAAGTCTTTTTTATCACAGCACTTAGTCATACTGACACCACAATTATTTGTACTATAATCAGAATCAATTTTATTATTATATTCACTGGGCATTATTTTATAATCTCTCGATTTGTCACATCCTGAATTTGTGATTATTCTTGCACAATCGATAGCTATCGTCTCCCCTGGTTGAGGAAATTCACAATTGTAAAGTTCTTCCAAAAATGCGTACTTGAATTTGTCTGGATAACCATGGCGATATTCGAGTTCTTCTAGAACTCGACGATAAAATCCAGGCGCACGATGCTTACTTAATATACAATAAGCAAGAGGAAGGCATGCTGTGGAGGCTTCGGGTAATACTCGTCTACAATATCCAAATGTTCGTTCACCTAATTCATTGGTTATTATTAAAGAATAACACTGGGCTTTAACACTGGTATCCATTGGTCCATTTTCAACTTCTGGAAAGCATAGATCTGCTATCTTGTGAGGTTCTTCAACCTGAACATTTAAAAAAAATATTAATTTAAGAATGACTATTTATTAATAAGTTACTTACATGTTCAGGAAATTTACTTTTCACATAAGGAGTACACCTATCAAGAGCAACCAATAAGCAACAATGGAAAAGATGTTCCTTTCTTTTTCTTGACCTGCAATATATCTTACTACGCACTCTCTTGACATAAGTTTCAAATTTGACTTCATGCTTGTCTTCACAATCATCTTCATGTAGATCAATATTATCAGAATTTAATGTGGAGGTTGTAGAGAAACTTTTGTCAAGAGTATTTTTTAACTGGGTTTTTAACTTTTTTATACGATCATCATCTATTTGCGAATCACTATGATTATTATTATTAATAAAACTGTCTTTTACAGCACTGGTATTTGTATTAGTTTTAAGTATATCTTTAGAAATTTTATTACATTTGTTAGTTTCGATTGCTTTTATAAGGTCTTTAACTTTAATACCGGACACAAGGGGTTTGCTTTCTTCTGATGGAGTTGATACGATTGAATCCATATCAGAAGTACACGCTGAAGAAGGGGGTGTGGAATCGAAAGCAGCCTAAAAGATAAATATAATATTGAAGTGCATAATAATAATCACGATATATACATATATTTCATACAAAAATTAAATTGAAGAGTACAACACAAAAGATTTAGATTTGATCTAATTTAAACTTCTGAATGATTTTGCAATACTATAATTTTGTAACTTAAAAAAAAATGCGTTTATACCACGCCTATATATATATATATATATATATATCAAAGTATAAACAGGAGATCTATAATTAGATGTCGATATAAACAGAACATTCGGTGTGAACTATACTTGTAAAATTTTAAAATAAACAATGTCGAACATTCAATTAATGTCGGTTAAATTATTACTACAGTTTAGAAAGCTTTTAATGTCCTAAATCTAATTTCAATATCATTTAAAGTTGTACAACTGGATTTTTCAAGATCAAAAGTGTGATTAGTATAAAAAATTAACTGTTGGTTTGACATGCGGAATTAGCTATCTTAAGAATTTTGTTGTAATTTCTATAAAAATTTAAAACTTGTAAATAAAATTAATTGTAAGAAATTTCTGAAAAAAATGGTTAAAAAAGATTGAGAACATAATAATGAACGTTCTTTTACATATAACTAGGTTGAGCTGTTAAATTAGATAAAATGTTCAGTTAAATTTAGTTTTGAAATGAAAATCTATTGTTAGCAAAGTTGTTATAAACTGTTAATTATATTTATACAGAGTGCATTTGAAAAATATTTGATGAGATATACTTTTAAAAAGTAGTCCTCATTAAGTTATAAATAGATTGAACAGACTTGGACCAATATTATCAGAATTCTCACTTCTGCAATCAATAAAGGCTTATATTTCCTCGTTAAGACATTTTGTTTATTCTATATTCAGTTTTTCTAGCTGCTTATGTTTACCTTGCACAAGAAGCCTACAATAACTTCTGAACCATGTTATCAGTTCTGTGTCATACTTTCACTTGCAAATGTATCAAAGCTAAATAGAGTTAACACACAGTAATGAATATTGTAATATCAAATTAGAGTTTCTAAACAGGTTTCAAGACAATATTTTACATAAACATTTGCATCTATTGTCCAAATGCAACAAAAGTGGGGGTATACATTAGCAATAAGGTGGCCAGCAAGAGTGGTACTTTTAAATTCAAGGTTTTTCCCCGGCTTTTCAGGTCGTAAAATATCATTTTTACCAGTTTTTTCTTCAATAATTCACGCATAGGTACCCACATTGATGATCAAATTATTTGTTTAGACTTAATAATAACGGAACATAGAACTTCACTTGAAGCCTTTTTTTATTAACTAAACTCTGTAAAATAGTATATTAAAGAATTAGTTTCATAAGACACGTTTTTAGCGCACGCGTCCAAGTTTAGAAAAGACCCGTTTTCTGTCCAGTTTTCTAAAGGACAAGTGCGCTAAAATGTCATATGAAACGAATACTTTATACTATTTTTTCTATTTGTCCTTTAGTGTCTTTGTCCTTTAGAAAACTCCCCGCTACGAGTTGCTAAAAACGTGTCTTATTATGAAATGGATACTTTATACTAATTTTTCTACTTGCGTGTCCAAAAGAGATTTATTTAAATATTGGAAACAGTAATATTTTATTTTTTAAAGTTTTCACCGTTGAACAGTTGTTCTTAAAATGTCAAACTTATGATATAAATTTGAAAAACAAATGCACAATTAGAATTTTCAGTGTCAGCAACTGTCAACTTAACATGTCTACTTAACAAGGTATCGAAACAAATTTTATTTAAAACCAGACCTAATTTATCTTAAATAACTACAAAATAACGCAAATAGAAAAAATAGTATAAAGTATTCGTTTCATAAAACGTTTAGCGCACTTGTCCTTTAGAAAACTCCCCTTTGCTCGGGTCATTCTCTAAACTTGGACACGTGCGCTAAAAACGTGTTCTTATGAAACTAATACTTTAATATACTATTTTCTATTTGCGTTAATTTGTAATCGTTTAAAAGAAATAACGTAGTTTTAAACAAAATTTGTTATGGATAGGTAACTATTTGTTAAATACTTTGATAGTTGGAAAATTCTAATTCTGCATTCGTTTTTAAAATTTGCGTAAATAAGGTTCACATTTTAAGAACAGCTGTTTAATAATATCAACTTTAAAAATAAAATCTTACTATTTCCAGTATTCAACTGATATATTAATACACATGGAGAAATGAGTTATGCTTTTACATTTCAATTACATACAAGCTATTACATAAATTGTTCAATAATTATATCAACTATTGAATTACAAACATGATCAAAAAAATTCAATTTAGTAAATAAGTAAAACCTAAATCAGCTACAAAATTGTAACTAACACCTAAATAAGATAATTTGATTCAAAATTACCAAGACAAATTTCCTTTCAATCAGTCCGAAAAAATTAATGACATTACCCTAACATTTCCTATAAAAATAAAACAAAACAGCAAACATCAGGGACTTTAAAGGGCTCTATAACTCTTAAGGGGGAGAGGTGCATCTTATAACTTTTCATATAGTCTAGCAATTTCAGGGGCTACACTTTAAAGGGAAAAACCTCATAAAAAAAGAGGCCACGGTATGAAAGACTTCCTCTTTAGTGGAAGTTCTGTATCGATGAGTACAAAAAAATGACTTAAACCATTGAAAAAGAATTCCGTAAGCAACCTTCAATTTCTGGAACAGAACTTGTAAGTAAATTAGATTGCCTATTGTAGAAACTTAATTCAAAGCACGGACAAAAAAGTTGTTGGTAAATATCAAGACAGCTATGCAACGCGTCATTATTAACAACAAAACCTATGTCCATGTGGATCCTTCAAGTTGTTTAAATACAATATCGGGTCATCTTCTAGGGCTCATGAGGGTATGGTTTTAGACAGAAGTTTGATATTGATAAAAATTACAATTAAAAAATATATAAAATCAAACGCACCATCTGTTAAGACCACTCGAGCTAGAAGTCCCAGAAAGAAAGGTTTATGATGACTTCAAACCTTAAGGTGCACATAAATATCAACAAAAATCTAAATTATTTTAAGAAATATCTTATACCTTATGGCAAGATTTATATGTATCAGAAGCAGAACCTTTTACTTCGAACTAGGAATGCAACCATTTATTGAGAAGAATGTATTATGAAGTGCTTCCATTCATTCATAAATATTTGATTTACGTGATTCAAAAACTTTGCTGCTATAATTATGAAATAATAAAAGAACACCACAGAAAATTTAACAAAAATATGTATTCCTTCCGTAGCCGCAAGTTGGGCCTACATAATAGAAATAATCGCCTCCCACTCCTGCACAATCTTCATAGCTTTTGGGGCTTGGTTCCACAGGTAATGGGTTACTACACATAACAGCCACTGCTATTATCATTATTATTTAATAAAGCACTGATAAGCAATCTTCAGAGGATGAAAATGAAAGTGATTAGATTGTTTCAATTTCCTTTTTTTATTTTAAAATAAATTTTCTTAGATGATTTTGTAGGTTATTTATTTGTTAAATTATTAGCGACTGTTTTTGTATCAATTAGGTTCCAAATCATACCAAAAACATCAGAACAAACACATAGTGCTCTACTGTTTAAACAATCAACAGACGAACATGCTTTCAAATTAAAATAATAAGAAAGAAACCATATATGTAGCCAGTATGAAAAGCTGTAAGTAAGCATGTGTGAGCGTAAAAAACTTTTTGTCGCTTTAATAAACACATAAATATTTTGCTACAACAAATACAAAATGACAGATAAACAACAGAAGTTTTATCTTTTTTATCTATGTATACTATGTTGGTTAACCTAGTTTTTAAAGTGGTTATAGAAAAGCTTCCTTTATCTAAAATATATATTTACGTTTGTTAAATGTGACGTCATTTACATTCAACTTGCAAATAACTTGCAGTTTTAGGAAATTTTACAAGAAAAGTTATTTTTAAGAGTCCATAATGCTAAAAATTCCCAATATAAATTATGAATCAGGTAGTAAGTCACTTAAAAAAACTGGTTTATGTTTACAAAATATTTCACAACAAAAGATGTGGAATATCCAACATCTAAAACAAAAGATGTGAAATATTCAACGCCTAAAACAGCAAAGTGTATAAAGTAAAAACTACAACAAATGTGACATAAATCTAAAAATGCTAAATTTAGTCTAAAATAACCCGTCTCAAGATGTAAGCAAACTAGCAGTCAGCTGACACTTGAAGTTTCATTTATGATGATGCGATGATTATATTGAACACTTACACAATCATAACACTCTTACGAAACAAATGCAACTGCATAGTACTGTAATGATATTCATCATAAAATCAGTCATTACATCCATATTACCTCAAGAAGGCATTGCATGCTAAGTGATTGCCATGACAACAGTAATCAACAACAAGAGGATAAATAAATATCTCATAGAAGTAAACATGTCTTTTATTGTCTTCTACAAGAGATAACATATAAGTAGTGTACAAGACCACACACAAGCAACTTGTATTAATACATTAATCTTCTAAATACCACATTGGTGACCTCCGACGCTAAGAAAGAAGTACTTAGATAATCGACACCATGTCTTCAATATTCCATTGGTCTGGTTTTCTGTCTCTACCGACAAACACAACCTGCAACCTGGAGTTCCTAGAATTGGTTATTTGATTATCTCACGCAAGCAGTCGACTTTCAGAAGTTTATAAATATCCTTTTTTATCATTTAAATAAGATAAGTAACTTAAATATTTTATTGGTTATGTTTCAACATGGCAAAGTTAGTAAATTTAGTAAAATTTCCTATTTTTGACAGTTTGCATGTACACATGTCAATAATCTTAATCAATAGATACTTTGACTTCCTACATATTGAGAACGAGAGTGGCCTGCGGTCCATGGATGCAATGCTTCCCTTAAGAATTTATTAAAAATAAAAACCAATGCTAACAAAAATATTTTTATAAAATTATGGTTATTGTTTATTTAAATTTGTAATATTTAATCAACTTAAAGCTCAATATCAATTTCTTACAGCAAAAAGTAAAATTAGAGTACTATTTTGAATTAAGCTCATTAAACTTGCGCGGAAAGGTAATACCGATCAAATATGTTACGTACACTGCATATAAGCACTGATTTTGCTGCTAACTGCTCTTCTCCTCGCCTTAGTGGGCGGTTGCGTTGTGGCGAACGGACAATGCGTGGAGCGATGTTGCTCCGTGCTCAAATGTTTATTTATTATAATTTGTTCAAATTAGTGTTTGTTAAATGTTACTTAGGTAATGTAAATTTGCGAATGAGACTGTATTTTGAAACATTTTATTATTTCAATTTTTATAAGATGGAATTCTATTTAGTTTGCTCTGTATGCAAATTTAAAATTGCATTATCGTCATGACTGCAATTTCAGCTACTTTGGTGAAAGGTTCGAGTACTTGCAATACATCCAAATCACGACGATTTTGTTGTTTAGTTTGTAAATTATTAGATAAAGAATTTTCTGCATACAGTTTTAGAGAGAAATTACAAATTGTTGAGAAAGGCAGATCAAGACCAGAACTTTCAAATTTAACAACAAAGATTAAGACCTGCACTAGGTATTTTGCTAAAGAAGACCGGAAAATCGAGTTGCAGTATAAATACATAGTAGTAGTTTTTTAAAATAAAGAATATTAGTCAACAAATTCCATAAGTATAAACCCATATAGCACAAGATATCCTGGGGATATCCAGTATATGGTCTGTTAACGGATAGATCGCCCGTCCATGAACTGGACATCCGTGAGATATGCAGCACGCTACATCCTCAGGATATAAAATGCAGGATATTCTGTGGATATCCCAGGTATCGTCGTTTCAAGGAATGATCGTACATCCCCAAACTGAACATCCATGAGATATTCTGAGTGTTATATCCTAAAGATATACTGTACAAGATATCCTTAAGATATTCACCTTACGACTCGAATCTCCTACGATATTCCTTTTTATCATAAATTTTTTATAAATTATAATAATAAAATTTAACAATAAAATTTTTTTCACGTAACACATATGGTGTACGATATAAAAACAGTACAGATTGCTCGTTATTGCTATAATCTTAATATAGTGTTTATGTGTTATAACAAATTGTTACCCTACATTTTTTTTGATTTCTTTGTATCGGTAGCGTACACTTTTAAACATTAGTTTTTAGTTACTTTTTCTTATTTATTTATTATTTATAATGCCTTATAAGATTCTCTAAAAAAGATATATAATTACATAATTAGATATTAATAGATAGAGTATAATATATAAAATATTGATTTAAAAGAATTATCCAAAATTACTTTTGTAAATTAACTTCAAGGTATTTTAGGTAAGAAAACTGGTATTCTTTAAATTAACATTGACTGATATTTTGCTGACGGCAAGATTCTCGTGGTTTTAGTTATTATTTACACGTCAAAAACAAAGAATTGAGAGATGATATGACGTGTATGTTAGTATGTATATTTCTTAAATCGTGCGGCATTTAGTAGATTCTTCCTGGAATGCTAGAATGCTTCACATCTGTAATCGACCCTCTTTAGGTAAGTTTTATGACATTGCCTAGTGTTAAAAAATGTCCAAACCTCGAAAAGATTTACAACTTTGTTAGACTCGAGCGTGATCCAAACAACTTATTTTTCGGTCACTTCAGTTTGAGCATTCAGCATTCACAACTATTACTCCGAGCGCTCCGATTAAATATATTTTTGATTTGGTTTGTTGGTGATTGATTTTAAAGTGCTTTTAATTTTCACTAACCGACCTGCAGAAGAGCATTTGGTAAGTAGAATTACCAAATTTGATTCATTCGTTTTAATAATTATGTAGGTACTTTAATAAAAAAGTAACAAATCTATAGTTTATTTACTTTTGACAAATACTATAATACTACAATAATTATCATTTAAAGCAACATTTATTTACAGCCTCATCTCTATTAAACTTAGACATAACAGGCACGACGTTGAAGGGTAAAATTTGCCATATCCGCATTGTGGTCTATTAAATTCTACTGTTTTTCAGATAGCACAAAAAAATATCAAATCAAATCAATCAAGTTGCAAGATTTGGTGGCAGCACTCCTTATGAAGTGATCAAAAGGGCTCTAGCACGATTTGTTGGAGACGACACCTTTAAATTTAATTGGTCGGGGAAAACAAAACAAATTCCACACTGAAAACTGCAGCATTTTTGTTAAGTAAAATAACTAGAATTGCATTTACGCTAAGAGTATTAACATTTATATATTATTACAGAAGTTCTAAACAGAGATCTAGATTAGACAGAAAAGGATGCCGAAAAACAAATTCAGCAATTTTTGAAAGGGGCAGCAGATGAGAGGTCCAACAGAAGAAGTCTTTATGTTAATAATATGTTAAATATAATTTTTATGTTTGTAGTTACCTCAATTATAATAAATTTTTATATTTTATAAGCATATACCTCCATCATTTCTTTTATTATATTCATATACTATTTATTTGATACCGATATGTAATTAGCAAATCCTCTAATAGTAATTCTATAATCAATTAATGAATTGATTCAGCATTTACTTGATAAACATTTATATCCATCTTAAATAATATAAAAACAGATTGTTTTTTAAATATTCACTTTATAAACGACCTAACAGAGCTGAACAATTCACCTATGTTAAATTTATTTGTATAATAATAGTGTCCTCTCCCATTACCCACATCTAAGCACGTTCAAGGAATATAATGTTTATTGCAGGTTTATAATTGCCAATTTTTACAGAAGTTACATTAGCTTAGCATGTTTTTTAGGCGTTTGAAGAAGCCACTGTGTGGCGAAACAATTGTTAACTACAATAATTAAAAGTGAAAATTTAAAGAAACAATCTGTTTTTATATTATTTATAATGAATATATGATATTCCAAAGATATTTTGTTTAGACCTCCTGTGGATATCTTGTACAGGATATCCAAGGGATATTTTGCATATTATATACCAAAGATATCTTGTAATGAATGTCCCGAGGATATATTGTATAGGATATCCAACGGATATTAATAATAGAATATCCGAGGAATATCCTTCATCGGATATCCTGAAGATGTCTATTTTAGTCTCATTTTACCATCCCACGGATGTCCGTAGGATATCTAACTGCTTTTCGTAGGACATCCTTCGGATATTCGTAAAGCTGCTCCAGGATATCCGTAGGACATCCAGCAGATATTATGGTGCTGTGTGGGAAGTGTAAAAGTTCTTCTTTGAAAAACTTTTAAGCTTAATAATAAATTATAACACTGTTTTTTATTGTACCTAGGTATATTAAAATTAAAATTGTGGCTGCTTCCCTAGCCTAAATTCTCACCGCACGCCACTGTAGTAATCAGTATGTAATGAGCAATCTGCCCTGCTAAGCGAAAAGGTCGTATATGCAAAACTGCAATGTAGAAATCTACTATATAGAATGTTAATGTGAGCTAAGAAAAAATATGGTATATTTCTGAGTTGATGTTTTGCAGATACGACCTTTTCGCATCACACGAGATCCTCAACACTGGCATCAGTCAATAGAAGAGGAAATGCTTATGTATGTATGTATAATTTAGAAGTCTACAGATTGTTCCAAAGAAAGAATCTTGTCAATAACTGCTCCTCTTCTATAAAATACCCTATACAGGATATCACATCAAACTTGGCAGGTAAAAAACATAAATAAAGTAAACAAATAAATTCTTGTAACATTGTTTTCTCAGAAGCGTAGTTAAAAGCGTACGAAAAAAAAAACGCAAATAAAGACGAGTATAATGTTTTTAGCGCATACGAGGTAAGCTCCATAAATTCTCGACCCGGCAGGCTTCTGCAGGTGCCAACATGTTCAAACTCGGTTGCGTCATAGTTGAACATGTAAGACGCCTACACTATATATATTACGGCTAGAAGTGTAAGTCCCGTTTCACATGGACGCTGACCGTCAGCGCGCTGACCATCAGCGATGGTACGCCACTGGCGTTTTGTTTTCACATAATCAGGATTAAAATTGATATCAAAGCTGATGCATCAACCACTATTGTCATATCTGCTACTTACATATAGCAGTTTGCAAATTTTATTACCCTTTTCCTTCTTTTCTGATATTTGTCCGTTTGAAAAAAGCAGGTACTAAATCATAATTTTAGAAAACCAAAATCCCACCATTGTTTTCTGTTGTCACTACTTATAAAAAAAATTTAAATTAATTTAAAAAAATATTTCTACTGTTTGCTATAAGTACTTTATGACTGTTGTTGCATTATTTCTTTCTATACACCGGACAGTGTTATCTGCAAACTGACAACATTGTTTTTTAAAATAACGTCGGTCAGCACGCTGATTCGGCATAGGTGTGAAAGGTGCATTTCTCCCATGGTTCGTCAGCGCGCTGACCGTACGCAAGGCTCACGAGCCACGCGTATGGCCGCGCTGACCAAATACGCGCGCTGACGGTCAGCGTGTATGTAAAGAGTTCAATTTAAAACTGTAATCCTCCCATCGCGCTGATCATTAGCGCGCTGACGGTTAGCGTCCATGTGAATCGGGGCTAATAGATTTTAGTAACCACTCAAGCATCGTGACGAGGGCGTGAAAATGTCGCAGCTAACGAACATTGAGTACAGGCGGTCATTAAATTTTTAACAAAAGAAGGACACAGGCCTAATCAAATCAAACAACGTTTAGACGGCGTTATGGTGATTTATCTCCTTCATATTCCACTGTAAAAAAATGGTCAAAATGTTTCCGTTTGATGATCAGCGCACCGGTCGGTCAATTGAAACGGTAACGCCTCAAAAAGTTGCAATCATTGAAGGAATGGTATTAGAAGATCACCGTTTGAAAGTTAAGGAGTTAGCAGTGATGTCTGACATTTCGCAAACAAGCGTTCACCGAATTCTTCATGGCCATTTGGGTATGAATAAAATTAGTGCAAGATGGGTACCGCGTCTTCTTTCTGCTGTTCAACGTCAACGCCGCGTCGAATGTGCACGTTCGTTTTTAAACTTGTGTGGAGACGACCCAAAGCCGATTTTGGAGTCCATTGTCACTGGAGATGAAACAATGGTTCTGTATTGTGATCCGCTATCCAAAAGGGAATCGATGGAATGGCGGCGACCCGATGAACCTCGTCCCAAAAAGGCGAAAGTCGTTCAATCGACAAATAAAGTTATGGCAACCGTATTCTGGGATTGTGACGGCATTTTACTGATTAATTTTGAAGAACGCAATACAACTGTTAACAGTACATATTATGCGTCTTTATTGCATAAATTGAAAAACAATATTCGTGAAAAACGTCGAAGAAAATTGACAAGAAGTGTTCGGTTATTACACGAAAATGCACCCGTACATACTGCCGCAGATTCACAAGCTTCCATTCGTGAATGCGGTTTTGAAGCATTGGATCATCCATCGTACAGTCCGGATATGGCTCCTATACTATAACCAAAAAATGAAGGATCTAAACCGAGTGAATCTAGCAGGCGCAGATTAGCAGTTGGAGTTGATTGTGAGCGAGCCTTGTTCCCAAATTGTCAAATTTAGACAGTTTGAAATTAAAAATTGTCATTGCAATCTGTCAAAGTTTTGAAAGGTTTTTCACAACTCCAATTGTTACTTATTAAACTACTATTAATAAATAACATTCTGATAGCAAAAGTGTGTACGACATTAGTTGCTGCTTAAAAGATTTTTCACAACTCCAATTAATATTTATTAATAGTAGTTTAATAAGTAACAATTGGAGTTGTGAAAAACCTTTCAAAACTTTGACAGATTGCAATGACAATTTTTATTTTCAAACTGTCTAAATTTGACAATTTGGGAACAAGGCTCGCTCACAATCAACTCCGACTGCTAATCTGCGCCTGCTAGATTCACTCGGTTTAGATCCTTCATTTTTTGGTTTAGGTATAGTGACTATTATTTATTTTCCAATTTAAAAAAAGACCTTAGGGGATGTCGTTTTAAGGACGAGAACGAGTTGTAAGCAGCTGTAATTGAACATTTTGAAGGAAAAACTTTAGATTATTTTTACAAGGGCATTGAATTAATTCCACGTTGTAATAAGTGTATTGACATTAGGAGAGATTATATTGAAATAAAAATTATTATATTTTACCAAGTTTATTTTTTCTATATCAGACCGAGAATTTATGGCGCTTACCTCGTAAAACTACAGTGAAGGCTCGCTAATTCGAACTAATTAAAACAGAGGCAATCCGAATCATCGCGGTTTCCAGATTACTGCGTCTGCAGAGTTACAATGTTATATTTGTACATAAATGCAATTAAAACATTCTGCAAAAACATTTATTTAAAAATAAATAAAATTACAAAAATATTTATGCAAAAACTGCTTTAAAAACGCAAAAAATAATAGTCCGCATTATTATGTCGTTAACCAAAAAAGGTGGTGATTTTTGCTTGTTCCATGTTTTTTGAACTTAATACGTTAGTTATGATTTTTTTAAATCTTCCGGCATCACAATTGTTTCAAATTTTCTACCGCCCATTGCAAAGCCACCACTTCGCAACTGTTTCTTAAAGGGCTTCACTGCGTGCGAATCATTGAACAGCTTTTCTCCCGCGATTTTTAACACATGCAAATTGTGTTTTTTTAAAATAAAGTATCCAATCTTTACTTGCCCTGACGTCATCATTTTGAAAACAGCCTTTATAGTCACAGCAGCGTGCAGAGTATACGAAACAGTGGAACCCAGTCGCGATACAACGTATGTGCTATCAGGCTCGTACGCTATGTGTACGAGCGTGATAGCACATATGTCGTATCGCGACTGCTTCCACTGTTTCGTATGCACCGCACACTGCTGGATAGATGCTTTGCCTTTTCGGCCAAAATTCTGGAGGATATTGGTGACATATTTAAAACCATGCAAACAACTTTTCTTCCATCTCCGGATATTCCGCGGGTTTTAACGTTTTTTAACTTTGTTATAATGATTCTTCAGATTTTGTAGCAAATCTGGAAATGTATAATATTTAAAGTTACAATGCAGTCTTTTATATTTAACAATTTTTAGATTTAGCACAAAATCTTTTTATATGCAGTATGCCGGAGACACAAAATCGTAATTCGTAAAAGAAGTATCAGTTCTTTTTTAACTTAAACCTTTGTAACAAATTTGAATTATAAAGTTGCAATGTAACCACTACTAAAAAATACGTGACTTTTTATAATAAGAATTTATAAGACATAAATATAACGTAAACATAAATAAAATAAAATCTTATTTATCGTATCTACAACGGTAGTTTTGTATCAAATTACACATCTGAATACCCATTGCATTCGTTACTGTAAACCAAACTTGATGAATAAAAACAATTAATTCTAAAGTTCGGATTATCAAAACTCTAAATCCGGATTACAATGTAATCAATGTAAATAAATTGCTGGTCCGGATTATAGTGGTATTCGGATTAACGTAGATTCGAATCAACGCGACTTTACTGTATATGAATAAATAAGAGAATAGGTTTTCTAAAATCTCTTCGACTCTTCACAGTATTTTCAATTGATATTTGCAGAGTAATTCCATTGTATGAACTCCTGAAACAATATTTGTAGAGCATGAATGATGCAACAAGCCATAACTAAGAAACTCTTAATTTTAGAACTTTGGACTTCCTTATGACACTTTTTAATCAAGTGGTTGCGAGGTACACCATATGTAAAATTAGCCAATTTCAACTAAATCTAATTTCTATGTTGTGTGGGTTCCTTATTGTAAATCATGCTAGGCATGTCTTAAGTAGATTAGTTAATACTGGAAATGTTACTCATAAGCGGGATTTCCTATAAATTGATAAGCAGTAATTTTTGTTGACAATCTTAAAATTTAGTATCATTTATCTACATAAACAAAATCACAGGATGAACATCCTTGTTTATCGCAGTGCATTTTTAGTTTATAAATAATACTGATACCAAGTGTTTTAATAATTTGATCGTACATCTGCACTAAAACTGATGTAAATAGAGTAGAAGTTATGAAACAATAAAGTTATATATAAAAAAATAAAAAACATAAAACTTATAAAAAAAGTTAGCACAGCCATCTATATTTATTCTAGTTTATGAAGCAAAGCATTTTAAATTCAGATACGAATAAATCTTGATATATATTGTTCATATAAGTTTAATAATTAATAAATAATAATTTGGCACTTCAATTAAGGCTAACCATTTATGAATCTCACACGCACCTTCCATATCTACATATTTGCCTTGAATTAACATTAATCTCAATATAAAAGGTTACTTATTCAACTAGTTGTACAATATATTATAAGACTAATCTTATACTTGAATGGTTAGTTTAGATTCTGTCATCTTACAGATGCCACATCAATGTATTCTCGACATTGATGTTAATTCAAGGCGAGTATATAAGCCTGGACGGTGCACGTGAGATTCACAAACGTGTCGTCATTTGAATAGGTTTTGGAATTTTTCCATTCAATTATTATTTTCTAAACATTTTGAAGTTTCGTATTTGGTGAAAAATGTGCAATTATAAACAATTCTTTTATCTTGCAAACTTTATTAAAAAGTACTTTGTCTTCAAAAGTTAATGACTCATTCATATAAACAAATTATACTGTCTAACACATACTTAAGTGACTGACCTGTAATAGTTTTCTTCCAGCTTTTTTCAAGCAAAAAAACTACTCTTTATCTATCATTCTGATCTAAGAATAACTTTAACAATATTATTTTTTATTTTATTTAGAACATACTTTGTTTATCTTCAACTGACCACAGATACTATTTATCATTTTTTTATTTATTTTGCATCCAACTTCTTTTTTTGCATCTCTTTTGAAACAATCCTTATGTTAGTACTAATTGGTGATTCTTCTTTTCAAGCACACTGTTTATTGCTTTTTAACTCTTTAATTTCGCTGATACACTTGGGTTATAAATTGCTTTTGTTGTCTTATATCATATAATTATATCAAATCATATCAAATTATTTTATTGAATATGTTGAATACTTATCTAATCTAAGGTGTTTCTAAGAGAATTTTTTAAAAAGACAGTTTCTATTGTTAGTTTATAATAATATTGTGGGGCTCATGTTAGGTCATATTGAAATCAGGTTTAAAATGTTTGTGAAAAAATCGCTAGATGTACGAGGGTCTCTAAAAAAGAAGTGACAACTCAATGAAGATATAATGAATATTTTAATTATAGCTTTTCACAGTACATACTCTCCATTAGTCTCTATACATAAATCCATATGCCTAAACCAAGATTTAAGTTTAAAACATTCATGAGTCTTCTTTGGAGACTTTTTTCATAGCAAACACAAAGGCATTTCGAGTATTCTTAGGGCTTTCAAAATGAGTTTCATGGAGTCCAAATTATATTTTTGGGACGAAGAAGTCATCTTAAAACTAAATTTTTGATTTCCATTTGCACCAGTTGATTAAGTTCTACTTAACTGTAAGTGTAATTTGTCATAACTGTAACTATCATATATGGTACTATTTAAATTATTCAGCTCTACTTCGAGTTAAGTAGACTTAAATATTCAGTTATATTAAGTGATTGGGACAAAGACTAGACTTAGTCATAAATGCTACTCTTTCAATTATTCAGTTTTACTTAGAGTTAAGTAGACTTAAATATTTAATTATATTAAGCGATTGGAACAAAGACTAGACTTAAATTGTCATAAATGCTATTGTTTCAATTATTCAGCTATACTTAGAGTTAAGTAGATTTAAATATTCAGTTATACCGGGTGGGGCAATAGTGTGGGGAAGTCCGATAGTTCCTAAACGGTAACAGCTAGAAAAATCGTTCTAATACGGATGTAAACAGTGGATAGAGGCGCATCTAGAGAAATTATTTTCAAATATACAGGGTGTTGCAGAAAAGTGTGGCACGCTTAAGGTAATTTTTTAAAATAGAATGCCCCAAATATTTTTGCATATTTAACACCTCTCTTGGCAGGTTTATTCATATCTAAAATTTTAGCGTCATCTAATGACCGGTTTAGAAGTTATAAATTTTTTTTCAAAAAAACTGATTTTTACATTATCCCACTTAACAGTTTACCGCTTTCAGGGCCGCAACTGTGAAGTCGAATTTAAGCAGGGATTTTGTTGCAGGGGCTTGTAGGGTGTTCTTCTTTAAAAGAAAATGGATCCACCATGTAGAGGGTGTTCAAAATTAATTTTTAAATTTAGAGAACTTCAAAGCTAAAATTAACAACTTTTTCAAATGGAACACCCTGTATATTTTGTACCTTTGTGATGCAGAATTAAATAACAAAGAACTTTTGTATGTACATTCCTATAGCTATCTGTAGCCACTTTTGATTTATTGAAAAAAAACTGCAAGAAGTACACAATTAAATACAATTATTTATTTAGTTGTCAAGTGTGTTGGTTGTTTTTGTTCAACAAAACATTAAAGCATCTAGCAATTGTTGTACACGTATGCAAAACGTACATTTCTCGCAGTTATCAACCATCAGTGTTTAGTTCTAGTAGGTGTTTTAGTTTTTCAAAATGAATTTTAGTAATGAAAAACTTGTAGACATCACTTTTGTTTTGGTCGAGCCGGAAAGAAATTGTTTGCTTGCCCGCAGAATTTACCACCAACGGTATCCTGAACGGAGGCTCCCTAAAGTTCACAGCTATCAAAACCTGCTCGATATATTTGTGAGGACCGGCAATGTACAGTATGAAAAAAGTGAATGAATTAACAATGTTGTGAACGAAGAAAATGAGTTATCTGTTGTGCTGGCAACGATTGAGAATCCCCATGTTAGGCAGAGAGAAGTGAGTTCATCTGTAGGAATAAGTAGACATTCTGTTGGTCAAATCTTAAAGAAAAATAAGTTTCATGCATACCACATTCAAATGCACCAGGAATTAACTGATGACGATTTTCTAAAACATTAACAGTTTTGTAATTGGGCCATAGGTAAAATGCAAGACGATGCTACATTCTTCAACAATGTTTTGTTCACTGATGAGGCAACGTTTCATAAAAATGGATTTGTTAACAGGCATAATTTCCATTATTATGCTACAGAAAATCCCCACTTTTTCAGACAACTTGATAACCAGCACAGATGGTCCATAAACGTTTGGGGGGGAATTATTGGATAATATGTAATAGGGCAAAATTTTTTTGATAGTACATTAACTGGAGCTATTTATCTTCATTTTTTGGAGAACTATCTGCCACAATTATTGGCGAACCTTCCTCAAAAGATCCGAAATGGGCTGTGGCTTCAGCAAGACGGTGCTCCACCGCATTATTTACATGCAGTAAGAGACCACCTAAATAATATCTACCCACATCAATAGATTGGAAGGAATGGACCCACTAAATGGCCTGCGAGATCTCCTGATCTTACAAAAATGGATTTCTTTTTATGATATGTGAAAGAAATTGTTTATACAGAGACACCAACCACAATCCAAAATATGAAGGATAGGATAATACATGCTTTTAGAAGTATCACGCCGGCAATGTTAAGAAACGTACAAAGATCGTTCCAAAGGCGCATCGAAATGTGTGTCCATGCAAATGGGCAACATATGGAGCATTTGTTATAGTTTTTTCTGTTGTTTTATTTGAAAAACCTTGATTTTTTAAATAAATAATTTTTTAATTATGTACTTCTTGCAGTTTTTTCTCAATAAATCAAAAGTGGTTACAGATAGCTATAGGGACGTGCATACAAAAAATGTTCGTTATTTAATTCTGCATCACAAAGGTACAAAATATACAGGGTGTTCCATTTGAAAAAGTTGTGAATTTTAGCTTTGAAGTTCTCTAAATTTAAAAATTAATTTTGAACACCCTGTACATGGTGGGTCCTTTTTCTTTTAAAGAAGAGCACCCTACAAGCCCCTGCAACAAAATCCCTACTTAAATTCGTCTTCACAGTTGCGGCCGTGAAAGCGGTAAACTGTTAAGTGGGATAATGTAAAACTCAATTTTTTGAAAAAAAATTTATAACTTCTAAACCGGTCATTAGATGGCGCTAAAATTCTAGATATGAATAAACCTGCCAAGAGAGGTGTTAAATGTGCAAACATATTTGGGGCATTCTATTTAAAAAAAAATTACCTTAAGCGTGCCACACTTTTCTGCAACACCTTGTATATTTGAAAATAATTTCTCTAGATGCGCCTCTATCCACTGTTTACATCCGTATTAGAACGATTTTTCTAGCTGTTATCGTTAAGGAGCTATCGGACTTCCCCACAGTATTGCCCCACGCAGTATGAAGTGATTGGGACAAAGGCTAGACTTAAATAGTCACAAATGCTACTGTTTCAATTATTTGGCTCTATGCTTTAAGTAGACTTAAATATTCAGTTATATTAAGAGATTGGGGCAAAGATTTCAACATAACCTCAAAAAACACCTCAAGAAATTTGCTGAAAGCGAATTCGGAGTTAGAATTGACCCATCACCCAATGATTTCGACATAACCTCAAAAACTCCCCAAAAAATTTATAAAAATACATTTAAAAAAATCCTTGGGTGATGGGTCAATTCTGACCCCGGTTTTGTTTTTCAGAACACCAAAAAGCATATGGTATGGTACATCACCTTTCAACTACAAGATTTTTTTTTAAATTTTGTGGGTCTGTGTTATTCTTCATCATCATTAACCAAAACAATTTTTTTCTTGTCAGTCGGAAAATAGAAAATACAGAATGTAATTGTAGTCATGATTACTTTTGATCATGATTATTATTAATCTGATTACGAAAGTATGTAGTTGATTAGGCCCAACACTGAATACAGCTCTTTGATCAAATTTTAAGATTCTGAACCACTGATACTTTAGAACTAGAGTGTCTGGGTGTGAACGATAACTAGATACTTAGAACTTTGAATCTCTAAAAATTTGAAACATAAAATGTAACCGCCAAAAAACATTGGAATATTTAAATCTTGAAAACTGAAACCTTTATAATCTGAAAATCAAAAACTCTAAACTTCCGAAGCACAAAAATGGAGCATTGGCTTTCAACTGAAGCCAATTTGGGGCATGCTATCTTCTTTCGCAACGTATTCGATCTTAGACTTTGCTAAATACTTTGATCTGATACTTTTGAAAAAGTAGATGACAATAAAAAATAATAATATTTGATAGCTTGTCTAACATCTTTAAATATTGTCTCAGAATTTATGCCACAGCCTTTAGCCTTTCTGGGATCAGCTAGATTTGTAATTATTGGGTAAACCCAAGTCACCGATACAACACAGAGTTGCATCCACGTTGTCCAATCCACACAATAGTGAACTGGTTACACCAGGGTGAAACACCTGGCAAACATTTCCACTATGACAGCAATCAGGAGGTCACTGCCAGGATAAGCCTTGCTCTAGTGTGCTCTCGTACTGAAGTCCAGCCTTGTTCTGGGGCCATCTCCAAACTAAGGGGTGTGAACACTAAGACCAGTCCAGTCATAGTGCAGAGATACATAATACGCCGCCCCTTTCGGACAGGCACTTAGCCACATTCAAACTGATGTTACCTATTGTTTCTGGACCTGTCCACCGATCACATGCGAACTGCAGCGTTTCCCATTTTACATGGGACCACTCTATCAACTACTTTTGGTAACATGTTTTGATTTTCAAAAGCATGTTTTAGTTATTAGCAATTTTCCTTTGTCAGATATTGTGTACATGACGAAACTATGAAATTGTTTGGCTCGGATAGGTTCGTAGCAGAGATTCAAGCGGAACCTGCGAATGGAATTATCACTGTGATGCAGCACACAGCAACAAAATAGAAGAAACTAAAGCTTAGCCCCTTATTTCCACTTCTTTAGATATTTTACATTCTGCCGGGATTTGCTTTATGTTACTTATTCTGTTACTTATCTTTATGATCTTATATTGTTAGCATTAAATTAATTTTTGTGTTAAATTTTATGTTGATAATAAAACACATGCTTTGAAAGATTTCTATTGCAGAAATAACAAAGAATGTCAAATTTACATGGAAGCAATGAACTCTCTCAAGGTATTTCCAGGACAAAAAAAATACTTGTAGACCTATTTAAGTAGTAACGCTAGCTTTTTAAATTATATTTTCACTTAATGTTATTATGAATATGCTAATGTAATTTAACTGATATTAATCAATTCAATACAGCATATCAATGTGTCATATACTGACTGAGTAATTATACTAAACCAAACCAGCATGCAGAATGTTACATACCCAATCACATGAAATATATTCACAATAAAATATTCCTTCAAACACTCCTGAGTAATGATTTCTAGATTTGTAACTATTCGATTAAAAACACTTCAATACTTCAGAGATACATATACACACTAATTTTTAATAAAAAAAACTAATGATGTATCAGGGATTTCCTCTAGTAAATAATTACTACCTTAATAGTTCACAAATATAGCAACGTACTTTATATTCTGTATTTCCCTTGGCGTACCATATACTAATGCGAATTTCTGGTTAAACTATACTGGCCTTGCGTGCCTCGTTACATATTGTAATTATTTTTCTGAGAATGTTAATCACTTTTACCTTCTATGGTTTTGTAGGCATCTCCTGTCTGTTTTAAAATGTCTATTTTAACACAAATGTTTTGTTTACATGTAAATTTTATTGTTTTTATTTTTCTGTATTCCTTTAATGTTTTTATGCTTTTTTTTAATATAAAATTTGATTTACAAACTCAAGTGGTCATAAAAAATTATATTCATTGAAATTTCTGTTTTTATAAATCAAACGAGTGAGAAACTTTTTTAATGATCAACCACACTTGTTCCGAGTTTCTTTGTTAAGACTGTAAATCGTTTGCTTGGAATGTTTTATAATAAAACAATAAATTAAAAATTGATGTTCTGTGTAAATATCTTTCAAAGGCACCTTGCACATATTAGATAAAAAATGTTACTATAAATGCAATAATGCTTGGCATGCTTAAAGTTTGTTAAATGAAATTAATTAAATTTTAAAATTAACTGTAATATTATTATAGTTATAGAATAACAACAACAACCTTTAGTAATCCATTCACAAACTCCCATGTCATCTGATAAGCTAAATACATTTTTCGTCACACAAAAACACTACCACAACCACAGTGCGCACAACTACAGAAAAAGAACACACTAAAAGCTGAAATAACAATTTACCATAAAGTAGTGAAGAGAGGCATGCGATGAGGAACTAAAGTTGGACTATACCTGATCCTGGCATTTCACTTCACTCACGTGATTGGCGTTTTCCCCTGATTTGAGGTCTGGCACGGGACTGCTCTGTAAACCACAAACCGTGAAATGATAAACACAACTTATGAATTTAATTAAACATAATGTGTATAACAAAAAAATGTGTATAATGCAATATGATTACGATATCAATTTCCTGTTAAACTGTAAAGAAACTGATATCGAAATATATGAATATAAACAAGAACATAACAGTCAAGTGATTTCCCTTAAGAGTGCCAACAATTTATTTTTGCCTGTGGTTTTTCCTGTTAATTCTACAATGACTCTTAAAACTTCATGGCATTAAACATCTAAATGAAGATTAATTTAACCAAAGCCAAGCAGAAAATTTTTTTGTAGTGGTTTTAGCTCCGAAATTATTAACCCTTTTACAATAAAAATTAATAGAGCATTAATTCTACAACTTCATAATAATTATTAGTACATGTAAAACTAAATAAGTGAAAATAATGTAAATACGCATTATATAAAATGTGCATTACCAATTAATTTGCAACACTCTCACAAAAGCAAATTTCGCTTTTACAATAATATGAAAACTAATTAAATTAATTTTTTTTTGTATAGGTTTATAGAAAACCTTTCAAATAAATATTAGAAAATATCCAAAATTCAAGATGAATCAGACAATAAACTTTAATTGACTTGATCCCATTAAAAAAATTACTCTCAATAAAAAATCTAATTTAAAAAAATTAAAAGGCCATAAGATCAATTTTATTTATGATAAAATACCAACAACAACAATAAATAAAACTTTGTAAACAAACCTACATACATGCAATTATTACTATTATAGTTGATTGTTTTCTTTATCTTCTTTAATTTGTGATAATTCTGATGATAATTAAGATAAAAAAGCTATAACTAACATCCCGATTCTTGTATGTACTGTTTTACAGAACTCATATCAATTATTGTAACAAGGCCAGATTCAAACTAACATGAAAATCAATGCGCAACGCCTAATGGAAATTTTCTGATAGCGTTTGGATTAAATTAGTCGTATGCTGCAATAGTAAAAATTTATAATATAATTTTCAAGAGTAAAAAAAGGATCTCAACCAAAAAATGGCCATTAAAACTATAAGAAGTTTCACTATTACTGCTGATAAAATTGTTGTGATTATACCACTTATAATAGTGTATTATTTTTGTATACATTTATTTGAATAATTAGGGCTGATCATGTAGAAACAAACTGTCACTATCACTTAATAGAAATGTCATAAAATGTTATTTTATTCATAGTATAATATAAAAAAATACCACTCATAAAATCTTGATTAATGAAAAACACATAGGTGCACTATATACGAGGTAAGCACCATAAATTCTCGGCCTGAAATAGAAAAAAATAAACTTCGTAAAAATATAATAATTTTTATTTCATTTCGTATTTCAAACAATTGTTTATATACTACAATTAGTAAAATAAAGTATAACTTGATCTCCGTTGTCAAAGACACCGGAGTTCAAGACGTTCTTGATCTCTGTTGTTGTTGGCAACGTAAAAATCATTATGTTGCATAACAGCCACACGTGACATGCTGCTTTTTATCTCCTTGGTTACGTGTATGATGACACAGACAAGGCAACTTGCTTCATTATACAATAAATTCGGATGAATTTTAAAAGGGAGAAATTAGGATTGAAATACGAAATAAAATAAAACAACTTATGCAATACGGAGATCAAGCTTCTTTAAATACTCGAAGATGTTATAACGCCTCGGCTAGCGCCTCAGCGTTATAATACATCTTCTCGGAGTATCGCTTGATCTCCTAATTACATAATATATATTATTTTTTAATATAATCTCCCCTAATGTCAATACACTTATTACAACGTGGAATTAATAATAATTCAATGCCCTTGTAAAAATAATCTGAAGTTTTTCCTTCAAAATGTTCAATTACAGATGCTTGCAACTCGTTCTCGTCCATAAAACGACATCCCCTAAGGTCTTTTTTAAATTGTAAAATAAATAATAGTCACTAGGAGCCCTATCTGGACTGTACGGTGGATGATCCAATGCTTCAAAACCGCATTCAGGAATGTCAGCTTGTGAAATTGCGGCAGTATGAACGGGTGCATTGTCGTGTAATAATCGAACACCTCTTGTCAATTTTCCTCGAAGTTTTTCACGAATATTTTTCTCAATTTATGCAATAAAGACGCATAATATGTACTGTTAACAGTTATATTGCGTTCTTTAAAATCAATCAGTAAAATGATGTCACAATCCCAGAATATTGTTGTCATAAGTTTCTTTGTCGATTGAACGACTTTCGTCTTTTTGGGACGAGGTTCATCGGGTCGCCACCATTCCATCGATTCCCTTTTGAATAGAGGATCATAATACAGAACCACTGCTTCATCTCCAGTGACAATGGACTCCAAAATCGGCTTTGGGTCGTCTCCACACAAGTTTAAAAACGAGCGCGCACATTCGACGCGACGTTGTCGTTGAACAGCAAAAAGAAGACTAGTACTAATAGTAAGAAGGTACTAATTTTATTCATACCCAAATGGTCACGAAGAATTCGGCGAACATTTGTTTCCGAAATGTCAGACATCACTGCTAACTCCTTAACTTTCAAACGGCGATCTTCTAATACCATTTCTTCAATGATTGCAACTTTTTGTGGCGTTACCTTTTCAATTGGCCGACCGGTGTGCTCATCATCTTCAAGAGATTCTTGCCCCAAACGGAAACATTTTGACCACTTTTTTACAGTGGAATATGAAGGAGATAAATCACCATAAACGCCGTCTAAACGATGTTTGATATGATTAGGCGTGTGCCCTCCCTTCTTTTGTTAAAAATTTAATGACCGCGCGGTACTCAATTTTCGTTAAGTGCGACATTTTCATGCACTCGTCACGATGCTTGAATGGCTACTAAAATCTATTACTCTTCTAGCCGTAATATATATAGTATAGGCCTCTTACATGTTCAACTATGACGCAACTGAGTTTGAACATGTTGGCACCTGTAGAAGCCTGCTGGGCCGAGAATTTATGGGGCTTACCTCGTACATGCTGTTATCGCTTTGCATGCTTGACTCTCTGTGTAATGTAGAGCTTATTTCTTTACGTAGCTTTTAATGCCCAACTTTTTCACTTTAATTTGATGCAAGAATGTTTTTGATGGACTGCATATTGCAGCTGCTTTACAGTCAAAAATGTTAAGATACGTCTTCTAGAGCTTTAAAATGTGCTTTTCGATGTTTTCTAGTCGGTCAGATAGTGATTACTAGTAAATTACATTATTAAAAAACCTTTTCTATGGCTTATATGTAATATACAATTTTAGAAATGTTTTCATGGTTTCTGAAGAGTCTCAAAATATACTTGAAGATTAAAAGATTTAAGATCATTAACCGGCAGTAGTTAGTATAATTTTGTTTTTAATCTCTGATTTAAAATTGAAATCTTTGTCATACCCAACATCATTTCTATTGTATAGTAAGTTACCTACTGCTCTGGTTTATTGAACGCAACACCTTAAACAATAATTATAGCTTAATGACTCATGGCGTGCTTTACATATAACAATTCTGGGATACTATACTAAATGTTTAATAGTTTGCAATTATTAACAACCACAATATTTGATCAAATCGAACACAGATAAGGCAGAATCTGAGCAAACAATGAACTTATTTTACCTTCATTGTTTGTGTTACACTATAAATGTGATATTTCTCAATAAATTACCTTCAAGAATTAGCAATTCTGCAAGCACTTTGAAAACAAAAATGGGACAAATATGAATTACACACTTTTAAAACAATGAATTAAATTAAACTAATAAAAGTGTACATTATTAATTCGATAAAACTTTATCTCATTGTTTAATGGACACTTGAAACTAAAAATAAATCATTTATGGGTTCAAGATGTTTTACTTGAATTTTAGAGCTATGTCAGCAAATAAATGTAAAAGTAAAACAGAAAAAGAGAATAAAGATATAAAGAAAACTCTTGCTTTTTATACTAAATAATTATAATCTATTAAAATCTTTGCAATAGCAATTGTAACATTTCCAATTGTACATTGGAAGCTAAAAATATATTTTATAGTATCTTAAGGACCTTCCTGAACTAGTGGATATATTGTTGTACAACATACTGATAGAGTCTGCTGTGAAGCAAAAATTTGAGACTTGAAAGTTAAAGGACAGGACTAATCTTTCTCTTCCATGGATGTTTGTCTTCATATCAGCACACCAGTGGGAAGAGTAACGGTCAGTAATCAATTGCTTCATAAAATAGTTATAAAATATATATACATACCCACTTTAATATGTTTAATAATTTAAAACAATGTATACGACACAATTCTAAATATGTTCAAAAATGTTTTACTTGTTCTCAACAAAACGGGAAGAATTGCAGTATCTTTTCATTTGCATAAGTTGGGACAGGAAAACTACAAGGATGGTTTAATAAGTCAGTGACTTTTTGAATTTCCCGCGCAGTAACTTTAAATGCAACACTCCTAGAGTCACTGCATCTAGTTACCTAGGCCAGCTGGTAGACCAGAGTATCGCAAACCACCGCCATATTGGGGCAAACGAAGCAAGAAATTGTTCATTATTTGTTCTGTATTTAATTTAATCAAATCTACGTTTACTTTAAAAGGTTTTTTTTATTCTAAAAGATCAAACCTCTAATATGTCAAACACGTAAAACGTGGTTTTAATGTGTCCATTATTAAAAATCACCCTTCTCAGCCCCAATATGGCGGCGGTTTGCGTTACTCTGATCGACCAGCTGGCCTAGGTGACTAAATGCAGTGACTCTAAACACTCCTCCCGTCAACTGCCACCTATGAATAGGCTACTGTAAAATCTTGAGAACGCTGCGCCATTTAGTTTGCGTTTGACAGCCGTTGAAAGTAAACAACCTCGTGAATTTTAACGAAAATGGAAAAAAGCGAATTTCGTGTGCTGATTAAGCATTATTTCTTGCGAAAAAACGATCACCGAAACCAAGGAAAGGCTTGATAAATACTATGGGGACTCTGCACCATCAATTTCAATGGTTAAGAAGTGGTTTACCGAGTTCCGTTGTGGTCGTACCAGCACAAGTGACGGCCGAACGTTCAGGTCGCCCAAAAGAGGTCGTCACGTCATAAATCGTCGATAAAATCCATGGAATGATATTGGACGATCGGAGAATGAAAGTGCGTGAGGTGGCTGAGGCTGTAGGCATCTCAACTGCGCGGGTACATCACATTTTACATTAATATTCGGACATGAAAAAGCTAGCCGCGCGATGGGTGCCGCGATTGCTCACACTCGACCATAAGCGCAACCGTTTGACCACTTCAAAGGAGTGTTTGGCGATGTTCAGCCGCAATCCGAATGAGTTTTTGCGGCGTTTCGTTACCGTATACGAAACATGGATCTATCACACTACACCAGAGACCAAGGAACAATCAAGACAGTGGGTTTCTCCGGGTGAACGTGCACCAAAGAAGGCCAAGGTGGGTCTGTCGACCAATAAGGTCATGGTCACAGTTTTTTGGGATGCACGCGGTTTTATTCACATCGATTGCCTTGAAAAGAGTAAAACGATCACCGGCGAATATTATTCAAAGCTTTTGGACAGATTCGATAATGATTTGAAGCAGAAACGACCGCATTTGACAAAGAAAAAAGTGCTGTTCCATCAAGACAATACACGGGTTCACACGTGTGTAGTCACCATGGCAAAAATCCATAAATTGGGCTACGAACTGCGAGGGGTCTCCCACTCTCAGCAATAGGTGTACACTTTCTCGGGAATAAATTGCTATGAGTAGGAAATAATGAGCAATACTCGGCAATATGAGAAATAAACAGAAATAAACGGGAATACATAGGAATAAGCGGCAATAAACAGAAATAATCGGGAATACGCAGGAATAAGCGGCAATAAATGGGGAATACGCGGCAATACTGAGAAATAAACTCGGCAATAGGAATATCACGCTCCATTCTTCTCAATTTCCATTACGCATTTTATCTCAAACGCGTTTAAAAATCTAGGTGGTCTTCTGAAGAAGAGGGTATACGTTGTAGTGTGCGCGGAAAAATAATGACGACAAGTAATTATTTTTTGTTTGAACATTGAAAATCATTCACCGTTTCTAAGAATCGTGATTTGACTCTTACCCCGCCAATATATGACGGTTAAACGGCTAATTGATTAAAGGATTTCCTTATACTGTACAGTGTGTAAATGAAGTAAGGAATAAAATTCATATTTTTTGTATTATCACTAATTGGAAGAAAAGCTCAGACACGTCAATTTTATTTTTTTCCTGAGAATTTTATGGACATCAATTTTAATTTTTTAGTTTACTACTGTGGAACCTATAATGTCATCGACTTTTAAATGGAACCCTCTTATTTTCTTGTTAGAAATGAAAAGTATATATTTTTTCTGAGTTCAGCAATACCCCATATGTGGTATTCAAAATTAGTATTTTTTGAAATTTGGAGGACCAAATGTGATAACTTTCATGAAAATAATAATTAATATTTCAACTCTTATTATTATTTTTGTGTCAAAGCTTATAAAAAACAATTAGCAAATCGGTCTTGTAGAACTCGTATAGGAGATCTATGGCGGCATGCAGGGGTTTGTCTATACATCAGAACAATATGAATATTAAACACTCAATGATGGAAGGATGTGGCTAGACTGTAAGGACTGCAGTCGATTTAAAACACAAGGCTGTTTTTTTTGTTCTAGTTCGTTCTAGCCGTTAAGTTCTATTGGGCCGATTTACGTTTTTCTTATTTTATATTGAAGCTTTCGCTGTGTGGATTAGTATTTTTTTATATTTTTTAATTTTTAAATCCAAAAATTGAAAAAAACTATTTTGAGACGCTCGAGAAAAGCCATCTACTTGCAGCGCCCTCTTATTAATTCCCAGCGTGTAAACTTTTGGAATTGCGCTTAATAGACAAACTATTTCAATCACTACCATCTAGGAGTTGAAGTCGCCGATATGAGCTGTAGCTATTTCTAGCAGTTGTAATTTTATATTTCAGTGTTTATAATACTCAAAAAAATATAAAAATCTTAAAATAGTAAACAAAGATCAATTCAAAATAGGTAAAATAGTACTAAGATTACCACATGAATGATAAGAGAATAAGAATAATTATTTTCTGAAACTGTGAAGTTATAGAAAATTTAAAAAAACAATATTGAATTTTTAGGTTAGTTTACTAAGTAATTAACTATAAAAACTGCAATAAACGTATCTATTAAATATTATTTGCAACAAAATTCATTAAATTTATTTTATAAACATAGTACTTATTTATTAATAATTCTTGTAACTAAACAATTTTGGTTTGAAATAACAGTTTCAACTTGCATAAAAACCTACAGTAACGGAATATTTGACTGCTGATTTCAAACACATATTTTTCATCAGTCATGTTTTTGAAATACTAATAAACGTGTTCAAGAAATTTGTTAAGCAAGATCTCTAGATCTTATTCTCATCATTTCTGTATTTAAACGCGGGCAGTGTTTAAAAGTGCTACAGTAAATTAATTACAAATGCTAGAAATAGCTAGGGCATGTCGGCGGCTGCAGCCTGTGCAGTCTAGCCTTCCATCATTGAGTGTTTAATATTCAAATTGTTTTGATGTATGGACATATGGACAAACCTACAAGACCGCTTTGATATTATATTTTCTTTAAATTTTTATACCATAAATTTAAAATACTTTATACCTATTTAAAACACAAGGCTTATTTTTGTTACGCTTCGTTTAAGAGTTCTACTGGGCCGATCTACGTAATTCCAAGTTAAAGGTTTTATGATGTAGATTTCCCAGGTATTTTAGTTTTGCGAATTTTTCATTATTTATATTTTTAAAAGCGTTATTTGTAATCGATGCATTTCTATATGCTCGAGACCGATTGTTCACTTACAGCGAAATCAAACGAATGAATCCCTTGAAGTAATTTCACTTGCATCAGAATCAGAATTTTTTGAATCAGAAAAATCAGACTTAGAGGAAGGAAACATGCAAGAATCAAAATGGGAGATAAAGCTGAAATTAGAAAAATATTATGCAATATTTTACGACACCCGATTTTTGACCACCCACGACGAATTTTGGATATTGATAAAGAAAAATTCTTGAAAGAAGATTTGGAAAACTTCATACAGCCAGAGGAAGACGACATTCAGAAAGTAGTTTCAGAATTTCTATTTTATGGTCCTGTAAATGTTACTGAAATTTACCCATTCAAAATCAGTCGTTCGAATGGGGTCTCAAGTAACAGGTTATACAAAGACTTAAAAAAAATTTGAAGAAGTTTCTATTTTAATTAAAACTTATCAGTTTTTTAATTTTCTTTGATTTAAATTCTTTTTGAATTTTATTTACTGCCATGCATTGGGATTCTCACTTTTCAAATAAATTTTTGTTATTTATTTCAATGTGTCTTTTTTTTTGTATTTCTTAGAGTGGATCTATCTGATGATATATTTTTTAAAGTTCTTCTTTTCACGTATTCAGTTACTTTAACAGCACTTAAAAATGTAATGTACATACATTATGATTGAATAAAAAACTATTTTTTACAGATCATTTTTTAATTGCGAGGAATTTTGTTTACATTTTTCTTAGTAGAGCTACGACATTTTGCAAAATTATCAATAAAACCAATAACAATAAAACACCTTTCGTTCGAATACACCCACTGTTAAGATCATGCATGGAATACAGAAGTATATAGGGAAATTAACGCAGCAATAAAGAAATAAACACGGCAATATGGAAATAAATACGGCAATACGGAAATAGAGACGGGAATACAGCAATACAGACGAAAATAAAGGAATAAAAACGGCAATACAGGAATAACAAGTGAGAATACGGGAATAAAGACAGTTATTGCCGTAAAGTGGTAATAGGTGTACATAATTTTTGGGACTATATAGAGGTTTAACATCATAATATAGAACGTCAATAAAGCTAGCACCCCCACTTCAAAAAAATTTTAAAAAAATTAGCCTATAATTTAGTACTAATTAAGGACAAATTTGTACCAAAAAAATTAAATTTGTACCAACAACCTTTTGGCCGCAATTCACATTTGAAAAGTGGGGGTGCTGGCTTGAGCTCAAGCTAGCACCCCCAGTTTAACAAAACTGAAAATCTTCTACACTACTATTTAGTCTACTAGTAACTAAATGATAGCGTAGAAAATTTTTATTTTTATTAAAGTGGGGGTGCTAGCTTGATTGCCAATTAACACTGCCAGTCTTGGTATGCGAATAGCGGCTATATGGCTGTAATTACGAGAAAGAAAATTGGTCCAAATTGGTCCTTAATTAGAACTAAATGATAGCGTAAAAAGTTTTTATTTTTATTAAAGTGGTGAGACTTGATTGCCAGTTCGCACTGCCAGTCTTGATATGCGAATAGCGGCTATATGGTTATAATTACGAAAAAAAGAAATTTAGTCCAAATTTGTCCTTAATTTGAACTAAATGATAGCGTAGAAAATTTTTATTTTTATTAAAGTGGGGGTGCTAGCTTGATTGCCAATTAACGCTGCCAGTCTTGGTATGCGAATAGCGGCTATATGGTTGTAATTACGAGAAAAAAAAATTTGGTCCAAATTTGTCCTTAATTAGAACTAAATAGTAGTATAGAAAATTTTCAGTTTTGTTAAAGTGGGGGTGCTAGCTTGAGCTCAAGCCAGCACCCCTACTTTTCAAATGCGAATTGCGGCCAAACAGTTGTTGGTACAAATTTAATTTTTTTGGTACAAATTTGTCCTTAATTAGTACTAAATTATAGGCTAATTTTTTTAAAATTTTTTTGAAGTGGGGGTGCTAGCTTTATTGACGTTAATATAGAGGTATTTATAAATGCGATTTAACCTGAAAGGGTACTGGTCGATACTGGATACAAGATCCTGGTAAGAACATCACTATAGAGAAAAATCATCACTATTTCACACTCAACATTTCACACACACCTTATTTCTACCTCAATATTTTGTTTGCAATTAGAAAAATAATCCTGTTTAATTATATTAATGGAAATAACAAAAGAAAACTGTATTAAAAGCTCAGAAACTTATGAAAACTTTATTCTTATTGTTATTCGCAGAAGCAGATGAAGCTTCTCTTGGAAACAGACTTTAATTATCTTAATTAATAAGCAGATTAAATAGATTGCCTTGAACCAGTCAAACCAGCATTAAATTCAATAAAAACTTATTTCACTTACCGCATAATGTAAACTACGTCGAATTGTTTTCATACTGGCACTTACAACATCACTATTATCAATGGCACCATCTTTATCAGTTTCATTTTTCATTCTTTTCTCTACTTCCACTTGAAACTCAAACGGTTCCGCATAAACGGGCTCTTCTCTCTTGGTAGTAACAAAAAATGATGAATTGGATTCCTTAACGGCTTCATAAGTAGAGTTAACACAGCCAAGACTCGTCAAGCAATTAAAATTAAATTTTGGTGAGGTTTCAGGTGTTGTATAATAAACACTAGGAAGAGTTTGTGAAGAGGAAGTTGTAGGAATGTCAGGTAAATCACGCAAATTAAGAAATTTAAATTTGTTTTTTTCACTGTCGCTATCTTCTTCGGATGTGGTTTCTTGTTTAGGTTTTCTAGTTAATATGCCTTTACTTTTAAGAGCAGTTTCTAGTTTGTCTAACATGTATTTTGGGTCACCTTTATTAGGTATCTTTTTAGGACTTATATTTTTTTGTAACTCTGAATTCAGTTTTTTGGTGAAATTCTTATCGAGATTCAATGGCAATGGTGATGATGTTTCATTAGCGGATTCGTTTCTAATAGGACTGTGTAAAAAGGTTCGTGGAGGTTTCTTTGGTGCAGGGCCAGTTGGTAAGGGTTTCTTCAGAGCATTTTTTAATGTGTCTGTTAAAGCGGCTATTTTTTCCTTTGGAGATAAAGGATCTTCAAAGCTCTTTTTAGCATGCAGGCTTCCATATAATGGATTATCTTTCGTGAAATTATTCTTATTCGAATAATGAGATTCATCATCACTATGAGGTTCTAATTTTAAAGTACTTGAATTATAAATGTTTTCATTATTGGAAGTGTCCTCTGTGATACTTGAAGCATCCAAATTCAGGGTATTACTAGATGTGTCTTGTGTGTTACTAGACGCGTCCTGCACGTTACTATCATTATTAATATCATCAGTTTTAGTTTCTGTTTTAATCCTTTGTGATTTAGGGAGCGGTTCTGAATAGAGATATTTTAAGAGAACATTATTAGAATCATCAGTCTTATTTTGATGATTAATTTCATGAGTATTATTAGACTTGCTATTGTTCAAATTTTCATTTTCGCCACTGTTATTGAATTTGCTACGAATATCAGAAAAATTACCACTTAATTTAGTATGGCCGTATCCATTGATTTTTGTTCTTGATAGACGCTCTTTAAAATTAACACTTTCATTTTCTTGAGTTGCATTATCAAGTTTAGTTAATTTACTGTCTAGATAGCGTGATTTATTTTGTAATAGACGTGCATTTTTCTGATCAACTTTATCAGATAATGCGCTCTTGTCTAATCTGAAAGCTGGTGTCCGTTTAATATTACGCTTTGCAGGATCACTTAGTTGTCTAGATAAACTTGGTTGAGCAGTATTATGTTGTATACGCGCACCACCATTAGTATTATTGCAATCCGTGATTAATTTTTGTACTTTGTTTTGTTTGTTACGTGTTGGTGAATCTCCATTATTTACAGTTTTCTTATTAATATTGAAATCTTGTAAAGTCTTTGACTTACGTAAAGGTGCTTTTGCAACTGGTTTAATTTTAGCATCCGCCGTAGAATTTTCAAATTTACTTTTAATCGATTTAACTCTATTGGCGTTTTCAGGGGGTCTGTACATGTTGTCACATTTTCGAGGTTATGTTATTGTTGTTTTATAAATAAATCTTAAGGTTTTATTGTATTAAAAGTGCTTAACAGGTTTTAGAGATTTAGATTAAGTTGAAAGTTTAGTATGTTAATTTTTAAACTATCTAAATTGAAAGTTGTCAAGTAGAGGCAAGCAACAGGTGTGTTATCTGCAAAAAAATATAAAAATTACTTACAGTACTTGTAGATAAGAGGCTGTAATGAACACAAATGGTTTAAATTAAAACACTTACAAGAAATTCTGTGAGTAACACCAAGGGTTTTAATTAAATTTGTGATGAATCAATTGCTTTCACAGTTCGTTGAATCCCACTGTCATCTTACTGGTCATTTCTGTGTCAATAATTATTATGAGGTCGTGTTTACACGACGATCGTTTCTGATCTAGCACTCTTTAAACTAGATGCGAACATAGCAGGTATGTATGTTGGGTTGCATACACTACAGGCGTTAACTCTTACGGGGATTTTCATAATGAATAAAAACTTCCAAACATAAGGAATTTCCAATTTTATTTTTTCATTATTTAATTAAAAAAATAATCACAATACTTCACCATAATCATAAATTTATTATTATTTACAATAATAAAATACTTTTTAACCTTAATATATAATTCATAAAAAAAATTAAATGCCAAATTCAAATTAATACCATTAAAATAATAACAAGATACAAAATAACTTGGCTATAAAATGAATAATGGTATAAAAAAAATAACTTTGTTAATAATAAAAATATCACATGAGCAGCTCCTCCTGTTATTGCTGCTCTTTCTTAACGGTACCTAGTTCTTCCAGTAGTTCTTGGATACCATCAGGCATACGTCCAGCATCAATTTCGTTTGCCCAAAGTTGGAACTGAAAAATAAAAATTGGCATTAATATGTTGCGCTTTTTGTAAAGCTGTGTAAATGTAAACTATATCCTCTTAATTGACCATCTCCAATCTATTTTTGACTAAATTACAGTGGATACCCCTAGTGTATGAATGTATAAAATTTTCTGCAAGTTAACGGTTCCCCTGAATGAATAACCTGCTGTACAGCTACCTAAAAGCTGCTAGTTAATTTGATCAGTGTAAACAATTTACACTTACTTTGTCAGCACTTACAAAAATAAAGAGTAAAAGAACGTTAGTGGTTGTATTGTTAAAACTGCACGGATAATAATAATAACATAAAACTTCGAAACAACTATAAAAGATGCACCAAAGCTTGAAATTAGCTTCGGTATTTGGATAACTTTTAACACATTCAGTTTTGGCCAAAGCAGCGGCCGAGGCAACTATACTTTATTAAAGCAAATTGAGTAGGAAAAATATCTCTTGGATGCCAATGTTTTCACTTTGCTGCATTCAATAAAATTAGTCAAAACTCAAACTTCTATTTTGATTTTGCCAAATATTCAGTGCTTCGTTAACTTATTGGTCAATTATTCAGTATTTAGTGTTTCCGGCAAAATCTGCTTTAAGATTCTAAAACACCAATTTCATCGAATGTATTTTTTATATAGTTTAGCTTACTGCTGTCATAAAGATCAGCAACTTAAATTCCTATTTAGGGGACAGCAGCTGGTGTCAACCAGGGCATTTAGCAAGATTATGTGCCTAAACAGTTGAGTGTTGCAGGATGTGCCCTTTGATTTAATTATGGACAGCTGAATTTTAATATCCAAAGTGTTATCCAACTTACTTTTGTATTTTGTTTTTGTCACAGTGTAGTGCGAAAACTTGCTTTCACACAAATATATGGTACTAATAAATGGCAACAAATAAGGGATTGATTTTTAAATAAATTTGGATATTCTTCTTTTAAATCACCGAATTATTGAATAATTATTATTATTATATAAGAGAAGGGCAGGCAACGTTGCTGAATAAGCCCCGTTACAAACATAATTACAAATTCAGTGTACAATAGGGTGTCCATTATTTAGGCAAAGTTTGAATTACGTTGAGTACACCCCAAAATCTTTTTGAGAATGTGGAAAAACCCAATTTCCCCAAATACTAGCTATTTTGATCAACATTAACCCGTGCCAGCGAAGGGTTGAATTTTAAATGGCATTTAATCCTTTTCCTGCATTTTGAGATGCAACTTCTTTTAGCTACTATATTTTACTCTGAAATTGTGTTTCCCCACCCTTTTGGGATTGCTGAAAACAAATCTAATGTCAAAAAGGATCTTTGACATATTGACATCTTTCAAAAATTGTGATGCATTTTTGATATTAGATTTGTGTTTAATTGCCATAGAATTCTTTATCTAAGGTAGAGTTTCTGAATGAAAGCTTTAACTGTGTTGTTTTAAAGTTAGGACACGGATGTCAAAATCTAGCTCTTTCTAGGCCAAAACTAAGCTGTCTGAAACAGATATTTTTTGTCTCGTTTAGTGACAAAATTCAGCAGCTGTCAGTTATGGATTTTAGGTTATGCTTTAAGTCATGTTTATTTTTATGCATTAAAAGTTTTTAATGTGCACATTATCATTTTTTTACTGTTTATAGAGAATTTTAAAACTACTATAGTATGTCATTTTTATATGTAATAGTTTATGACAGTTTTTAATAAAGTATCAACTATACTCAATTTCAGATTTATATAATTGTTATATTGACAGTTTCATTTATTAAACCAATTTTCATGATTACCAATCTTCTAGTAAATATGTAGTTTCAAAATATGAAATGTCACTAAGAAAATTTGACATGCGTGACTTAACTCTACATAATGCAGAGCTCAGTTCATATTTAGGAACTCTAATCTAAGATATTATTTGTCAAGAAATGTATTATTTAGATGTTGACAGTTAATTGTCATAATGCATTCATGAAAGTGCATTCGAGGCTAGGAACTTAAAAAAATTAAAAAATATATAATTTTTCAGAAATGCTTATTTTAATACACTTAACAGCTGTCAATGTGTCATAGGTCCTTTTTGACATTAGATTTGTTTTCAGTGATCCCAAAATGGTAAGGCAACACAATTTCAGAGTAGACTATAGTAACTGGGAGTAGCTGCATCTAAAAATGCAGGAAAAGGAGTAAATCTCATGTTAAATGCCATTTAAAATTCAACCCTTCGGTGGCATGCGTTAATGTTAACCAACATAGCTGATATTTGGGGAAATTGAGTTTTTCCACATTCTATAAAAGATTTTGGGGTGTACCTACTCAAAGTAATTCAAACTTTGCTAAAATAACGGACACCCTAGTGTACAACGTCAAAAACTTAGAATAGTAAACCTTACATACAATAAAAATTAAACAGAATTATCATTACACATCTACAGTCTGTCAAAAGTTCCAGATTAATTTGAATCATTTTGATTTAATAATAGTAATTAGGAATAGAATACATATAATAATAAGCTTAATAAACTAATAAAAAACAAATAAGCAAATAATTAGTAAGAGTAAACATATTTAAGTGTGTTATTCTTGTTCTGAGTCCATATTAATTTGTCAGGTGTTTTTTGCAATGCATATGCGCTATTTGTCGGGCTCATACTGAGATGTCCAACACTGAACGTGTTAACTTTGTGTAGAAGAAATTTGTAGTTTTTCATAAATTATTTCTTGTGAATGCACCAAGGTCTGTTGCTGTTGTTCTTATGTGTTCTGTGTGTCTTATAAGTTCCAGAATGTGGGGTTGCTCGTTTATCAGTCCCTGGAGTCTTCCATAGATTGGCTGTATGTTGCTTTTTTATGCAGTAGAATGTTTGGAGGGGGTTGTGCAAGGGGTTACAAGGATGTCTCATCATTGTAATTGCTCTCAGTGCTGTGGCTTCGGAAATTTGCAATTGTTTCTTTGCTGGTCTCTTGAGGTTGAGCATTACCAAATAATCATATTCCAGTAGAGATCTACAGATGGCTTTATATATCCGTAAAGCAACCTTGATTGTTATAGTTTAGGTTGTAAAAGTATTTGGTTCAAAGCATTTAATAACATGTAATTATCTTTTGCTTTATGATAATAGTATAGATGATGATAGATGATAGTATAAATGATTCTCATTTTACAAAATGTTGCTTTATGGTAGAGTGCAATTTGCTTCAAATTATAACTTTTGTGGGACTTCAAGGTAAAAATGTATAAATTACATAAAATTGTAGCTTTGTTTCTGTAGATTCTAAAACTGCAACTTGTCAAAGAATTCTATGGTGCAAAAGGGCACTATTTAAGTTTCGGGTTAATTACGTAGTTGGAAAATAGAAGATATAAGCTACCTCTGTAATAAAAAATTATGTATATTTTTGTACAGATTCTTATTGATTTTAAAATCTTAATAAGAGCTGCCGTTTGGAAATGCACGTAAATCCCTTAAGTGAAAATTGAGGTTTCACATTTATGCAAATTTCTCGTTTCAAGCACAGCACAAATTTAATTAAATTCGACTAGTTTTTGCTTTACACCGTGTTATCTCGGGAAAGGGAGCATTTAAAAAAATGTATTCTTGTGAAATTGTAACCACGTTTTTTGCAATTACGATGGTCCTTGATTTATAAATTTCAAATAAATATTAATAAAGATATGTAATAAAATGTAAGACATGATTCATTGTGATGTCCCACCGGCCCGCGGCCGGCCGTACAATCATAAGGTGTTTGCATTTTTCCAATTTTATACTATGTGCGTTATTCTTTAATCTTCGTTTTTTGAAAGTTAGCAACACTGAAAATTCTACTTCTGCATTTGTTTTTCAGTTGTTCAGTAAGTATTAATTTCAGAAGACATGGAATGCTGTGGAATGCAAGTTGAAAATTCCTGTCTTAGCGCCTATTTTAGTACAATATTTCAAAAAGGCCATATTTAAAAAATATATAAATTTGACTAGCTTAATGCCCTAATGTTAAGAAAAGTATTATAACTTACTGAAATTTAGCCTTGTAAAATTTGTATGTAATCTTGTTTACTGTTACTTTACGGTTTATGGTGTTCAGGTTACATTAATATTATTCAATAGGTTCAATTTTTTAAGTACCTTAAAGGTTTGCAAAAGTGTGCACTTTTAGTCAATTTTCAAAATGCTATAGCTCAAAAACAATTTTTAAAGATCATCAGAATAGGGGTACCAACTGAAATTTAATCAAATAAAATTAGAGCTGGTGAAACTGACACATTGTGACAATTGCCTGAATTGAAATGGTGTTAAAAGAGATTGACAAACCTTTTCAAGTTCCTTTTTCAAGGCAAGTACTGCCTTCTCTCTATCAGCAACAAGCTCCTCTAAGTACTGGTATCGTAATTTCTTTCGGGCTCTACATTCTCGGGCACTCTGTCTGCTGCGTTCTACTTAAAAACAATAAATTGAAAAATAAGATAAAGAACAATACCAATTAACCTATCTTCTTGGCCATATGTGCGAATACTCTTGAAATTTGGTGTGTGTTATACCTCATCCAAAAGCATCCGATGAATAGAAGCCACTGACGTATTCTATTTTGTTGATCTCCAAGTACTTCGAAATACAATCAAGTATAGTATCTACAGGGTGTTTCTAAACAGGGTGGTCTGTACAAGGTACATATCCAGAGACCAATATAAGACAATTTAACCAAAATTTCCTCCATCCAAAAGTGCTTTGTTAAAACGCTATCAAACATCAAAGATCTTCAAAATATTTCTATTTTTTTAAATAACTAAAGAATGCTTTTATAGTTATGGGGATGAAATTTGGAAAAGAAGTCTGCAATAAAAAAAGAGATGTTTTGATGCCATTTTCTGTTCGTGATTGTTATGTAAGTGGCCAACATTTCATTATCTACATGCAAAGAAAAATTGACATCATATTTTCTAATGGTTTTGTCAATACCTTTCAGACTCTTTCTGCATGCAGACATTCTAATTTCAAAGAACTTTTGTTTCTTGTTTGATTTTGCTACCTATAATTTATGCAAAGAAAATTAATTTCATTTGCATGCCATGCACTGCAGCTGTATCTAATGTATGTAAAATATGTTGCCATTCAAAAAAAGTTAATAACACAAAAGCTTCAGCAATTTAATACAACATAAAAACTCTTACAGAAAATGTTCAAAATGATCACCCTTTACACTCATAAGGAGATGTAAAAAATGATGCATCATTTCAGCTTCGTCTTTTAGTGTGTCTGTTGCATTTCAAATTCATGCATTTAAATTAAATTAAATTGATAAATAAAATAGTTTTGATTTATTCAAATATTAAAAATATTAGTAGACGAATTGAAGATCTTGGTGCAAAAAAGTCTACTTTTGGGTGAAATTTAGTTTTCTTAGTGGGTATATATTTTAAAAGACCGCCTATCAATTGGTGCCAAAATCAGACAAGTACGAAGCATAATAATAGTTTGGCAAGCTCTACAGATTTCACCAACATTGTAATGCTATTGCATTATCTAAAGTTTTTTCGTTTATTTTGGTCTCAGGAATATGTGGTAGTGCCTTGTACAGACCTTTTAGAAACACCCTGTATATTTTATACTACATTTATCGTAAAACGGAATACATTGCTGGTTTTTACATAGCAAGAGCTTTCGTATGATGTATAAAAAAACTAAATTTGAAGATATGATTGGGTGGTTCTACAAAAATAAGATAACTTCTAGTCTCAATCAAAAAAAGATTTTACTTTGAGCAACTATAAAAGGTTTCATGTTTATACATATAAAGTAGCAAGTGCAGTCATCTGGTCATAAAATATTATGGTATTAAATATTTAGTATTTTTACAAACTGAATGAATCACGAAAACATCAGTACACTGGTATGTCTCCTACAGCGTATTTTTAGTTACTTTGTCTTATTTTTCAATCAAGCAAACTTTACTCAAGGTAATGGTCCATTTCTATAAAATATATAAGAAAATTATTATATTTATTGTTTAAAACATGTTTTGCACTTTTATCGTTATTAAATAGTGTACAATTAGGTGTCTCTCATTTTAAGGATTAGTCCCCTGTGTTTAATTCAATTTGAAAAACCGCCAATATTATAAAGAAGCATATGGTTCATGATCAAGGATTGGTGAAGTCAGCTGTGAAACGTACGAGGTAAGAGCCATAAATTCTCAGTCTAATATAGAAAAAATAAACATGGTAAAATATAATAATTTTTATTTTTTAATATAATCTCCCCTAATGTCAACACACTTATTACGACGTCGAATTAATAATTCAATGCCCTTGTAAAAATAATCTAAAGTTTTTCCTTCCAAATGTTCAATTACAGCTGCTTGCAACTCGTTCTCGTCCTTAAAACGACGTCCCCTAAGGTCTTTTTTTAAATTGGAAAATAAATAATAGTCACTAGGAGCCATATCGGGACTGTACGGTGGATGATCAAATGCTTCAAAGCCGCATTCGCGAATGGCAGCTTGTGAAATTGCGGCAGTATTGTCGTGTAATAATCGAACACCTCTTGTCAATTTTCCTCGACTTTTTTCACGAATATTGTTTCTCAATTTATGCAATAAAGACGCATAATATGTATTGTTAACAGTTGAATTGCGTTCATTAAAATCAATCAGTAAAATGCCGTCACAATCCTAGAATATTGTTGCCATAACTTTCTTTGTCGATTGAACGACTTTCGCCTTTTTGGGACGAGATTCATCGGATCGCTGCCATTCCATCGATTCCCTTTTGGATAGAGGATCATAGTACAGAACCATTGTATCATCACCAGTGACAATGGACTCTAAAATCGGCTTTGGGTCGTCCCCACGCAAGTTTAAAAACGAGCGCGCACATTCGACGCGACGTTGAACAGTTAGAAAGAACACGCGGTACCCACCTTGCACTAATTTTATTCATATTCAAATGGTCATGAAGAATTCGGCAAACACTTGTTTCCGAAATGTCAGACATCACTGCTAACTCTTTAACTTTCAAACGGCGATCATCTAATACCATTTCTTCAATGATTGCAACTTTTTGAGGCGTTACCGATTCAATTGGCCGACCGGGGTGCGCTCATCATCTTCAAGAGATTCTTGCCCCAAACGCAAACATTTTGATCACTTTTTTTACATTGGAATATTGAAGGAGATAAATCACCATAAACGCCGTCTAAACGTTATTTGATTTGATTAGGAGTGTGCCATTCTTTTGTTAAAAATTTAATGACCGCGTGGTATTCAATTTTCGTTAGCTGCGACATTTTCATGCACTCGTCACGATGCTTGAGTGGCTACTAAAATCTATTACGCTTGTAGCCGTAATATATATAGTGTAGGCCTCTTACATGTTCAAGTATGACGCAACCGAGTTTGAACATGTTGGCACCTGTAGAAGCCTGCCGGATCGCGAATTTATGGTGCTTACCTCGTATGAGTGGCAATTGGTATGCATACTGATACTACTTTGTTTAGTGTTACATTAGGCTCGCTGATGACAACACATGTTGGTACCAGTAAATAAATCAGGCCCTTGGTAAGCGTTCTTTTAACTATTCTTAATTGTTTTGTGACAAATTATAGTGTGTCATCTAATAAAACATCTTGCACTTTGTTTTGCTATATAATAATAATAGTCCTCTTTCACAGGCCATGATGGCCCATAGGGTATAGCAGGGTAGGCTGCTATTTAGTCGAGCCGTGCGCTACACAAAGGTGGTAAAGTGGCTAGCTTTACGCCTAGAAAACAGAACAAGTTGAGTAGAAAAGAAATTTTAGACGTATAGACGAATTAAAAATGATCTTATAAAGTCGGCACAGCAGAAAGAAAAAGAACGTTTAAAATATCTAAAAAAGAAAGAAAAGGGTATGAGAAAATCAATGAAAGATATGACCCAACATGGGCAAAGGGCAACAAGAAAAAACTGGAAGATATATTCTGCATCTTAGCGTGCGAAAAAACGTGCATTAAGAGATATCACCAAGGATTTTGCAGCTCAGAATATCCCTCCTGAATCAGCTGATGAACAGATAATTAGACACTCACAAGAGGAAAACAGATATTTAAATGCTGCGTGAGGGTGATCTAAAGCGCAAAGAATTTCACAAAACAAAAAAATAAAAAAATTGTATAAAACTGAAGAACTTAAAAGAAAGATATTGCGTTACAAAAAAAGATACTTCAGAATAAAGAGAAATAAATTATTCGCGTTAAAGACTAAGATCGAAAGTGTGATACAATCAAACAATCCAGAATTGAGAAAGAACCTAAAAAAGAAAGCACTGTTTGGTGAAGTACTGGCTGAGGCAATCAGGCAAAATTGCTCTGTATTGAAAAGACACAAAGATAAAACAGTATTCAACCAAGTGTTAGCTGGAAATTTGGCCAATAAATACAACATAGAGAAGAGCAGCTCTAACATTATTTCCTATAAATGGATGAAGACCACTCAAACAATAAAACAGAGACAATCACAGTGTCGTAAAATGAATAGAAGAAGAGCTGTTCAGAATTTCTTTGAAGATGTCAGCAGTACTTGTATGGCACCAGGTAAATGAGATTTCGTAATTAGAAACTTTTTAAACGAGTAAAATCTTTAAACACTAATACATTGCCCATAAGTTACTCAATATTTTCCCACCTGCGACCTTTTTGGGTAGTTCCAGCAAAGATTTCAGATCGTGACACCCATGCCTTTGCATGGACATGTTAATATTGATTTAATTCTTCATGCTTTGAACTAAAGAAAGATATTGCCATTGAAAACGCACCAAAATCTTCTGCAAAAACTTTTTTGTGACAGATAGGTAACTATAATGAAAATTGTTTGAAAAGAGTTTACTTTACCCCCCCCCCCCCCATCAGGAATGTTACAATTATTGACAAATTAGTTTTAAGCAATGGATTTCATTTAAAAAAGAAATTATTGACCCGAAAAAAAGAAAATTCGATTAGTTAAAACGCAACTTTTTACCAATCTGAGAGACCTTATTTTAAATGCTTGAAGTGTTTTCCAACACGAATTAAACATTGTACATCAATATACTGCTCTACGAAATCTTTCTGAAAATGACTTTGCAATTCACGTGGACTTCTTCGAGAATTACAATACGAAGTACAGTTAGAAAATACGAACGTTTCACTTCTGAGGGTCACAAACTCAGTTTAGCTTACACACAATAGTTCTACAATTGTGTAAAGTCTTTCTGCACCATGTCTTCAAATTTATTACATAATGCTCCAGCCTTCTGGACTCACCTTACACCCATTTTGAATAGCTAGCCCTTTAACATAGAGCATGTGCATTTTCTTAGCGATGGCCCAGTCACACAGTATAGAAACAAGATAATATTTTTTTTCTTGGCCATCAGTTTTATCTGAATATTTTACTTGGAACTTCCATGAAGCAGGGCATGGCAAGGGTTCCCCAGATGTGATAGGGGCAGCGTGTAAAAATCTAAAACTGCAGACCATTTAGTTGCTGCTGGTGAGGATGTATCTAATTTAGAAGAATTTCCAAATTTGAAAGTCAGTTTGAGATATTCACGTTCTCAGGCACACTTAAAGTTCGTCAAGTTACAGGAACTGCTTTTGGCACTAGAAAGTTGGTAATGAAATCACTGAGTTGTTTTTGTAAACAGAACTGTGAACATTTTAAGCTAGGCATTGTGAAATATCCAGCAACAGCACCTAAGCTAAGTGTGGTTGATGTATTTTAGCGACTCAGATACTCACGATTCTACCCCTAAATAGATGAGCCAGGTTGTTCCAAGACAACCTACAAAAATGGGGAACATATTTTAGTAAGATTTCTAAAGAATGTTGAATATCCATATGATGGTCTTTGTTTAGAGCTTGACGATGTGCAGGGAGGGTTGAGAGTTAAATTTTTTTGAAAGTTTGCAACTCAAATGCTACTCTATTTAAGTTAGATCACGGTGATATTCCAGACCTGTCGATTGAATTGTAAAAAATTTTCCTACACCTATAACACAAACGACACAAACGAAAAATATGCCAAAATTTTTAATTCTATAAAAAGTAATTGCAAATCAGTCAGTTCCTCATTTTTATATATTAATAATTATATAATAATAATAATAATAATAAGTGTAGGTATTACTTATAATTTGTTGATTTTGTGTTAATTTAATTTGGGTTAATTTGAAGAATAAATAAAGTTTCTAGTTTCAATTAAGAAATTTATTTTTGTATTTGTTATGTCAAACAAAAGTTTTAGAAGGCAACAACTTGTATAAGCAATTAGTCCCCTGTTGAGACAGCCAGTCCTCTGAACGCAATTTTTGGAAAAAGTAAATTAATCGAAGAATACGTACATTCAATTTACTGGTCCTGTTGGGTACAATATGTGAGCTACTAATTACATGGGGTGTAACTGTTTTTACTTATTTTTCACGATAAAAAGTACTAGGACACATTTCTATGTATAAGTTGCCTTATTTTTGTAGAACCACCCATTCGCACATACGGCCAAGAAGATAGGTTACTTGATATCATTCTTTAAGTTTTCTTTCTTTATTAACTTACATTCATGAAGGATTTCAATATAAATTAGTTGATTTATATTTTATAAAATTTTTATTAATATTTTACCTAATTTGGCTTTCATGTCAACTTTTTCAGCAGATTTTCTACCCGGTTTACGCCCTCGCTTTCCTGACTCCTTGCGCTGAGGACCTTCCTGTAACAGAAGAAACAAAAATTTAAAATCATTCAAAACTTAAGAATAAATATTTTACAATTTTGTTTACTTTGCTCATGAGAAACTATTAGATGCCCTAATCGTTATGCTACTGCATACTTTCAAACAATAAATTATTAAATACAAACTGAACCGTGAATTTTTAAAGACGGAGACAAAAGTAACATTGAAAGTTTTGAATTAAATATCTATAATTAAGCATGGTGAAAGCTCAACCTAATGACTTTTAACTGTCTTCTGGATGCAATTACATAAAAACTTAATGCACTTTGTTGCTTTAATGTATTTTCTATATTCTTCTTCTCTTATCTTTTTTTATTATTAATGAACAGGGAAGAAAGTAATAGTATAATTGATTACATACTAACTTAAGTTTATTTTAAATGAGTTATGACCTAGCATAAATAATAATTTAATTAATAATAAAACATTATTTGTGTATTTTTCGAAAAAATTAAATCTTGTAGTCTTTGCTTAAACTTTTGATTCTGTGTACTGCTTTTTATTTAATTAATTGTATCTATGAGGGTAGTCCCATAAGTTGGCCTGATACATTTCCAAAAGTGTTGTATTCCTGGATTCCCCATACATCTTAATAAGATATGTTGCCACTTTTCGTAAAATATCCAAAATCGAATACAGAAGTAATGATAAGATTTCTGTTCAAAAATCATTCACCACTCATTTAACCAGCGTTTGAATGGTGTATATATATGGTAATGCTTCTGTTGTAAAATTACATTGTATTATTCTTTTCGTTAATAATTTAATTATAAATTATTAGTAGTAAAGTCACCATTATCACGGTTGTACATTTATCGTAATTAATTTTTAAGTTTAGCTTACATACTTCCTGTTAAGAGGCACGTGTGAGCTGAGTTAGCCAACTTGATATATAAGAGAGAGCAAAATCAAACCGCTATTGGAAGGTTTGAAATGTTTCTTTTTGATTAAACTTAATTCTTTCAAAGGTATTTATTTTGGACATTACATAAAGAAAACACATTTGAAACATCGTTCATGGGTTTAACTATATGCCTTGTCCAGTAATTTGCAACTAATGTAATTCATCTGTTTAAATTGCTGGTTTTCATGTATATATTCATGTAAATAAATTAAATCAAATTAAATTATTGACTGTTTCATTATGAGTTTAAATCATAAAACAAAAAGTAACTACAATTATGTAACAGAAGTTCAGTCACTGTTTACAATGGAGGTAAGGTGTGTAAAGTAAGATTTTAAATGTGTAACTGTCTAAGGTAAGGTCTACAAGACATAAAAATTGATATCATATGCGTAGGGTTAAACTCCACTACAGACACTTTCCATTCACATAGCATAAGAAGTAGGTAAAAAAGTTGAAACAGTGGAAGATGTTTCCTGTGGAAGCCGGCTAGTTCAAAGGGTAGTGTCCAAAGTCCTTTCAAAGGCCATTTTCTTTATCTATCTCTAGATGTATGCAAATTCTTTGAGTTATCAATAACTAATGGACTTTATCTGTTATAGGCTTATTATTGTCTGTTATGTATACGTCATATTCTACTGTCATTGTTATATTATGTGAAATGAATTTACTAACACATAAAGAACGAATTAAGAAAAAATTACTGTCAGATAACTTTTATTTTGTCAAATGACATATGTTACGTCCCACAATGAACACCAAACCTTACAAGACTAAATTAATATTTAACACAGAATACCATGATTGCATCTAAATATGCATCTACTAACTTCAAATCAAGTATTTTCGTTACAATTACAGTTAATAATTTACTAGAAATTGTAAACATTCTGTAATTTATACCAATTAAACTGTACTTGCTCTAAGTTTTTTCCACTTTACAAATGCCTGGACCTGTGTAGTAGCTTTACTATACTTTTTAAATTGAGTTTAATGAATGAGTTCATTAGTTTTTCAAGTTCACTTATTTTTTTATAAAAGTTAAACTGTAATATTTTAAAGGAATATGGACCTGTCAACATCAAATATTTTACGTAGCATTGAATTCGGTGATAATTATGAATAATTAGTCCAATCTGATTTAAAAATGTTGCAATTTCAATACTTGACCCAAATAATTGAATTTTAGTAAACTTTTACATTTAAAATAAATACAGATTTCAAACAAATTTAGCAACAAATTGAGTTATGAGATTTTGATGTTTAAATATTTTTAGCTGTTTTAACAATGTTCATTATTTATAAATTCAATATCATAAAGTGAAATTAAACATAGCTTTTTTAATCGCTTATTAATTGGACACAGATCATTCTTTTCTGATGAATCTAGACTTCCTATGCCATATGATAAAATACCTTCTGTACAATTATGTGAGCAATGAGTTTGACGTTAAAAAATTCCAGACCTTTTAAAAAGATAAAGATACTGTAAAATATGCCATAATCCACAAGTAGTCATTTTAAATAATAATTACTCATAGATATACTTTTAGAAAGCACTTTACAATAAAACTTAATGCATGCTTTTATTTATTATCAATGCCTTTCTCTTCGAGTTCATCCATCAACGTTACCAGAATGCGTACTTCAATCGAGCATATCTCCCTATCCTAATATCATGAATTCAGACCATATGCTAGTAGTAGCAAAACTCAAAGAAAAAAGGCCCATATTGTCACATAATAAAAACAAGAATTAATTTAACCGGAACAAAAAATATAATAGCACAAAATATAAAGAAAACATAAACAAAATACTAAATTGAAAAGAAGTGACAAAAGATGTGAATGAAGAATGGTGCAACATTAAAAACGCAATAACAATTAGCACGAAACTAGCCTTAGACCTCTCAACATACAAAGGAAAAAAAGAATGGTTTAATGATGAGTGCATTATCTTATTTTTTTGATGTATATTATCTGTACATAAAATATGTCCCAACATTAGTGATAATTATGTGATAATGAGATAATGATGCAATTTTTCTAGTTAGATTCTGTTAATCTTATATGTACGTATATAGTTTGCATTTCCTGTTAAGTGCCAACGCAAAATTAGACAAAATGCAATGTTTTGGTGTTAAAAAAATCTGTGACTCATCTTAAAGAGCATTAGAACCAGACTGTGATAAATTGTGTCAAAGAAAAATTTGACTGACTTCTTTTTCTTCAGCTCTATAACCACACACGACTTTTAGCTTGCTTCGCTACTTCTCTCTAAGTTTCCCTTTTCAATGTTTTTTCTTTGTTCTTTATGTTCATCTTTTTCAGGTCTTGTTTAATATCTTCTACCTATTTCTTGTTTGATCGTCCTTTTTTTTTTTGTATATTAGATATCCATTTTATTATCTTCTCACTTCTTAGTTTGGTATATTCTAGCCACTGTATTTTTATGTCTTTTTGTAATTTTGTCAATTTCAGTGTTCTTAAGTATTCTATATCCTCCTTTTACAGGTCCATACATTTTTTAATTATCATCCTTTACGATCTTCTTAATTATCATTTGATTAGTATCAATTGATGAATTCTTTTTTTAATGTTTTGCCACCTTCTTTAATTAGTTCTGCTGCTATTATATCTCTTCCTGCTGCTTTATTATTATTCATATTCTTAATTGCATTTGCAACTTCAGTTTCATCTGGATTCCATATTGTTGATGTTTTTCTTGGGTAACATTTTCCCTTTTATTTAATATTTCTGCAAAATATTTTTTCCATCAGTCTATGTAGTCTTTTTGTTATTATCTATAATAAAATAGTTTTTTTTCCTATTAGTTTTTTCTTTTCGATGTTCTTATAAAATCATTCTTGTTTAGTTGTTCTATTTCTTTATTAATCATTTCTCGTTTCTTTCTTCTTATTATTTATGTTATAATCTTTCGTATTCTTCTTTATTGATTTTGTTTATTGCTTATATATTTTTTTACATTTTGTTTTTCTTTTCAAGAGTTTTTCAGCACTTATTAATCACCTTTCTTTTTTGTTTTCCATTCCTCCTCAATTTGTTCTGTTTGTATTTTTTTTGCTTAGTTATTGCCTCATTTCTCTCTTCACATTTCCTTTGTACATTTAGTTCTTTAATTGTTTCTACTTTACATTTTTCACCTTTGTTATTATTTATGTTTTCTGGCGTTAGTTTATTTAAGTGATCTGATCCACAAGGTACTTCTGTATGTATTTTAACGTCTTGTATGGCAGCTGTTCTTTTCTTTATAATCACTACATGATCTATTTGATAAAGTGGTTTGCTTCTAGAGTCGAGTCATGTTCCATTATTCTCTGTTTTTAAGTTGATGTTTCGTGCTACTTAAATGAGACCAAATCCTAGGATATCTGACACATATAGGGTACTACAACATTTCAAAACACTAATTATTACCATTATCTTTTAGATAAAGGAAGTGTTGTTCAAATAAAGTGTGTCACAATATTGACTTTATTATGATAGCACCTAGATTTCAAGTCTTTAAGCAAAACCTTTTTTGAAAGATTTCACATAACTTACACGAGAGTAATTAATTTTGCTGTGTTTGTATACTTTGATATATGAGATTTTATGTATCAGTTAAATTGGTTTCGAGAAAATGTTTGATTGTAATTAAACCTTAAGTTTTAATTGTATAATTAGTTTTTTATGAACTGACAGAATCCAATCTGAAGGTGGGTGGTATAGTGGTAAAGGAGTGGGAGGGTCAAAGTTTCCCACATACACAAAATCAAATTGAACTGTAATGTAAGTAGGCAAAGCAGCAACAGAAAATATAGTAAAGTAATCTCAAACTTTTGGGTCTGTATTTTCAGTGTACATTCCCTGCTGACCCCTCTACAGGATTTATCCAAAGCTAATAATAATATATATAGATAGCTAAAAATAATTAAATTTCTAGGAAGTGAGAAAGTCTGGAAATTCCAAAGAGAAAATTTGGCAAATTACTGATAATAGTGTATTAAAAACACCAATATCATCCGATAGAAATAACGAAAAATTATATCAAGATATATTTTACCTTATTTTTGATTTTATCAAAAAATCAAAAACTTTAAGAAAAAGATGAATAATTTGGCAAACGCAGCAACTGACGAAAAAAATATTTTAGGATTAGCTATCTTAGCAGACGTCTTAATTTTTTGGTAAAAAATACAGGATGTTTCATTTCAAAAAGCAAGCCAATTTCATTTAAACTAATAAAAATTGGAAAGTATTTGAGCATCTTGTAGATAAAACATTTTAATAGTATTTGCACTAAAATGAATCTTCGAGATTGTTATTTTATTATTTTAAGCGCAACTGTAGAGACAACACATGTTTCTATACAACCTATCCATTTTGAAACTGACCAAATTGCAATTAATTAGCTGTAAGTGCGTGTACCACAAAATTTTCTTGGGACTACGATTTTTTAGCCGCAGCGATAGAAAATCGCAAGTGCGCGCTTAGCCTTACTTTAAAAATGAATACTGTATTTAAATTAGAATCAAAAAGCACGGAGGCAAAAACATTAAAAATCTATTTTGTCTTATGCAAGTAGCAAGTTTATATGGTTTCTGATACTTCCCTGTCAGTACAACAACGCTAATCGAATTATAATTTTATAACAGTTAAAATATTGAAAATAGAACAATCGTGAGATACTTAGCAACGCATGATTAAGATTAAGACGTTATTAATAATTTTTGTATGAACTGACCTTTTTGACTGGGTAGTACTGTTCTAGATTACTTTCATTTAAGCTTAACAAAGCACGTAGTACATAAATGTCAAATATATACATACTTACTATATCAAAAATATAAATTGTTTATCTTTACGCTAACGCTGTTTCTACAGATACCTCTATTATTAATAATAGTAAGTGTCAAGGTTTTTCTCTAGTGTGTTCCAATAATTATTGTAATTATTAATTTATGCAATTAAAAACAAATACGATGTTTATGTACAAAAAGTAACGTATCGTGCCAATACCTCGTCTCCTGATAAGTTTCAATTAGTTTTGTATATATACAGGGTGATTGGCTTTTTAAGGAGTGCATCGAGGTTACTTTTATTAAATAGCACATCCTGTATATTTTTCCAGTTTTTGATACTCTACAAGTAACGCTGGCACAAGTTTTGTGAAATCATAATCCCCATTTCACAAGTAACATGGTTTTTTCCTACGAACCCACATTCATGCTAAATGGTACTGCTAATCGCTATAACCGTAAGTATTGAATGTGGATACGGGAACATAGAATACAAAATACATTAAAAGTAAATGTGCGAGCCGCCGGTATTATCCACTGTTATTAGACCGTTTTTTTTCTTGAGGGCAATTTAAATGGACTAAAGTATTTAGACATGCTGCAAAATTAAATAGTCCGTGCAATGAGAAATGCTGTTGGCGATAATTTTGATAACATTTGGTTTCAGCAAGATGGTGCAGCACCCGAGAAATTATTTAAATGAGATTTTCCAAATCAGATGGATAGGAAGGAGAGGCTCTATTGAGTGGCCACCACGCCCTCTAGATTTGTCACCTTCAGATTATTCTTTGTTGGGATACTGCAAAAATGTAGTATACAAAACAAAACCATCGAACAAAATCGAATAATGGTGATATCACATGAGAAGTGGCGTAATGTCATATTAGCTTGTTACACCAGGCTTGGATTCTGCGAAATAGAAGAAGGAAGGCAATTCGAGCATGTAATTAAATAAAGTATGTTTGGCATTGTTGACTAAATAATGAAAATATTTCTCTCTCTTTCGACTTGTAACTTTAGAATGAACAAACTTAAGAGTTATTTAAATTTGTAATTTAATAGAGTATCAAAAACTGGAAAAATATACAGGAGGTGCTAATAAAACAAGTAACCTTGATGTACTTCTTACAAATGAATCACCCTGTATGTTAAAAATATATTTAATCGGTAGTTCGAGTTGTAGCACAAAACTTATTACTAAGACTTATTATCAGAAGACGAGATATTGCCAATTTACGTAACTTTTTGTATACACTGTATAAACTGTAGTATTAGGATTAGAGATGCACGGAGTATTATACTCGGCCAATTTTTAACAGATTCGTGGTTTTGGCAGAAGCCACGTGAAAGATTCACCAAAGCGTATTTTTTTTCTGTTGCATATTCAAATGCATTTTAAGTCCTGCATTTTCTATACTCTGTATACTGTTTATTATTTTATTTTGTTTAAGTATACAGGGTGGCTGATTTTTCATTGTCCAGGTTATATCTGCCGAAATATTAATTGCAGAGAAAAAAGTTAAATGAGAGACTGGTTTAGTATAACCTGATCTATAAAATAGAGCAAAAAATGTTTTTCGTGGCCAACTTATTTTTCGGAAAAATATTCAACTTACGACAATAAGATTCTAAATAAATTTCTCTTTAAAATCATATATCACAAGTGGGTTTTTGCTTTTAAATTACACCTTATAGCACAAAAATTAAAATTATCAGAGTGGCTGTAATTTTTCTGTTATTTATTCTTCGATTACAAAATTATAACAGCTTTTTTGTACTTTGCGTTCACAATGGGCTCATTGTGACACCGAAAACGATTTCATAATAGAGGCTATTATAACATCGTTTTTGGAGACTATTTGTTTTGTAAGATTGGTAACATTTGTTTTATATTACATATAAACACATTTAATCTTGACACATTCTAACCTCACAAAACGCGAAAAGCCATTTTATAGTGTTACCACATGTTAAACGCAAAAATTACTAGATTGTAATGCAATGCTTTTAATAGCTTGAATTTACAATTTCTATAAAATTAATGGCGCAAAGTACAAAAAATAGTATATTATACTTGTATTATAAGATGTATTGTAGCACTTGTTCCTTTGGAACACTCCTCGCTTCTCTCGTCGTGTCCCAAACAACTCGTATAATAATATACTATTATTTAATGACTGTTTAACAAATTGAATAATACGCAACGGATTTTCTTATAATGACTGTTCGAATTGTCCATCATCATAATCATAATCATCAATTGATTAGGTTTCCTCTGGCTTTTCGCAGCGTTGTAAGTAGGTTGATTTTATTTTGAAGTTCCTGAACATTTTGACAAGTATCATACAACAAGGAGTAACATTCGAAACATTAAAGATGGATATAATAAAGCCAGCCCACAAATGTTTAGAATTTCATGGTGCACAATTTGAGCAGTCATATAAGAAAACTTTTAAATAAAGATTAGTAAAAGTTTCACAGTTTTATTAAAATATAATCTGACAATATTGTTTCGACAGCTATGCTGTCATTATCAAAGGTAATATAATTATAAACAAACACGTCGCTAAGGTAGATACAAAAATAGGTAACTAGATAAAATAATAATAATATATAAAATAATATTATTATTATTTTATCTATTTACCTATTTTTGTATCTACCTTAGCGACGTGTTTGTTTATAATTATATTACCTTTGATAATGACAGTATAGCTGTCGAAACAATATTCATCCCGAGTATGTATCCATTCGGACACATTTAACCTACATGTGTTATGTTAGGAATAACAGGTACAAATAACAGGCTACTTAACGAGAATTAAGCAATTCTTTAGAATGTATCCACAATTAAAGCGCCACATTACAATCACTGTTAAAATCACATCTGTTATATGGAAATAAATTTTGTTGACGATATGACAAAGAGGTATTTATTGAATTTTTAGAAATTAAAAAAGAACAGATATTTTATATGTTATTTTTATCTATCCAACATGTTATAAATAATTTGTAAATTTTACCTTTTAGTAAGTACGTAGTTTAGAATTAGTGCGTATAAACATATTCGTACCTGTTTGCCTATGTGCCCTGCGTGTTTTGTCCCACGTATTATTATTAAAACAAAAAGGCAAAACGATTGGCGAAAACCACAAAAAATTAGTACGAATATATATGTATTAAAATTTATTGAAAAAAATAAAGTATTGTTAATTGGCGAAACTAACATGTCAGATAAAACAAAATAATAATTTATGGTAACGATTCTCGCCAGAAACAAGAAAATACTAAAGGCTTAGCTAGAGCAAATAAAATAATTTAGATAAACTAATGCAGATTAACACTTGTATGTTATTACTAACGGCATCAAAATCGACAATGTTTAGATTTATCGTTAAATGTAATATAACGTGGATAAAATAACATATGTGTTGAACTAATAACAGCTTCCGAAGGATACGTACTATAAATGTAACAGCTATGCCGTTATAATGTGCCGTTATGCTATAACGTATACGTTAAATGCAGTTCTAATGGATACATACTCGGACTGTTTGTCAGGTTATATTTTAATAAAACTGTGAAACTTTTACTAATCTTTATTTATTTCATGATTATGGAGTTCCACAAAGTAAGGCTGGAAACAATAAACAATATAAGAAAACTTGTTTCGTATTATTCAATTTGTTAAATATTAATTAAATAATAGTATATTATGTATTAAGGGCTTGAGTGTTTTTATATTTTAAATGATTAATAATATTTTAATATTGCATGTGCCGACATCTATGGCATTTTAATAGAACTACTGATCGTGCGATATCATTTCGCACGGTCATTTCCGTTCAGTTTGGAGATTGTGAGCAATGAGTCATTTTCATGGTTACTAGACTGTGCGAAATGTGAAATTTTCTATAGTGATCGTAGATAAAAATAATTTGAAAAGTGTAAACCTGCACCTACCTTCAAGTAGGTAGGTGCAGTGGTCTGTAATTACTGTTATTACTATGGAGACGGCGTAAGCAAGGGTAGCTATTTTTCTAGTGGGCTTTAAACACTCTTTAGCGGGCTCTAAAAAGTTTTGCAGCCCTCGAAGTTCTAATTCACCGGTCGGAATCGCCTGACCAGACATTATAATTTTGCAATAGAAAGGTAAGTAATAAAGAAATCATAGCCACTATAATAATTCTAATAGTAATGTGTAATTTCATAGCAAAACCCACTTGTGAGATATCATTGTAAAGAGAAGTTTATTTAGAACCTAATTCTGCAAGAGTTTACAGGATGTTCTATTTAAAAAATTAAAGTAGAATATTTTTCTGAAAAATAAGTTGGCCATGAAAAACAAATTTTTTAAAACTAGTTTAAAACATCCAACTAAGTTTTAAACTATAATTTATAACTATAGAAACTATAGTAGTTCATATAAACAAATCGTTTATATGAACAACAAAAATTTAAAAAGTAACGTGTTCAATTCAATGAACAGGTAAATTACCGAAATATATGACTTACTTTGTTGAATTCTCGTGTATTAATAATCACTCAGTAATACTCTTTGTATACCAGACAGTATTGTTCAGTTATAAAATTAATAAATAAGTTAATAAATATAATAAACCCTTTTTAAACAACTAAGATTACATAAACATGAAACAAAATTGAATAAATATTGGTGTCAAATGGCTTTAATGAATTAAGAATTAAGAGACAATCTAATTCCCTTTAACCTATTTAATTTTTAATTGATTAAACCAACAATCTTAAACTACTATTTAACAACTAAAGAAATAAACGAATGAAAAATTTAAAGTTGAAGTTTGAAATTTTAAAATTTCTTTTAAATTCAAAAGATTTCGCGTTACACAAAATTTAAAAGACACACAAAGTCGAATAGCAGTTTCCTGTAATTATTGGTGAAGTTACCTGGTTATATGTTGACAAACTGACTTATCAAACCAATCTCCAAATTGAATTTTTATTTGTGCAGCTTGAATTAATTATTATTTTATAAAGATGATACATGAATGTTCCATAACGTGAGTACATTCTATACATTTGGTTAATTGCGCAACCTTTCCAATTTCCAATCTCATTCCCATTTAAAATAAGATTCCATAGATTTTCTCAATAATCTTTAAACCATTTAATCCACTAAACGTTCACGACACTTTAATTAATTTGTTTCCACTTTAATAGTTTATTCTATGTTACTTGTTATTCAAACTTAAAATTGACTTAATAAAAAAAAATTTAAATTTCCGTGACATTTGACATAACCTCACTTTTTGACGTTTGAATTGACGTAAGATTTAACACATAACCTCAAAATTTCATCAAATTATTGTGCCAACTGTCATGGCTTCTGCTTCGTATCAAAATCGAGAAGCTAGTGCCCAAAATTTGGTGCTCTTTTTATAGTCTTTGAAAAACAATTGAACATCGTTATTGATTTATTTAGTTCGGAACTAGAAAATCAATATCTCACCAGAAAACAATCGAACATCGATTTGAAATAAAATTTCTTAACCACATTCTTTAAAAAAAATTAACTTAAATGTTAAAATAAATGTTATAAACGGAAAGATGACAAAGTTTCCTTTCTTTTGATATGGTATAATATAACTATGACAAAGCAATTAAAACTGCAGTATTTGAATGACAACCATCTTGGATTTCCTTACAATCATGGTTTGATAAAAATTCAAATAAAAACATTTTCATACCTTTTTACATCCTTTTCCAAACATAAACTTAAACCTAAGATCCTATTAACTACTATTTACATTCACTTTGACACCAAAATCCTAAATATAAACAATATTTTACCATTATAGCAAAACATGTTAAATAGTTCAAATTTTGAACTACAACGGCTGAGATCTTCTTTACAAAACTTGTTTCACTTGAAACTTCTATTGCTAAAGGTGCAGTAGAATCTAATTATCAAAATTACAGCAAAACATTTTGGCTGCAAGTTCAAAGATTAATGAGAATTATGCAATTATGCTGAAATTTGTTGCATCGTTAAACCAACATGGGGTTTACTTGAAATTTAAGAATAGAAACTGTAAGTATTGTGGTGATTACTTGCATACACCTTTCCAATTATGCCTTTTATAATTTCCAGGTGAAAATACACCTTACGATGGCTTCAAATATGAAAAATCAAGTCAACCGATTTATCTACATGTAAATCGTAGCTTGTCTAAATAAATTTTCAATTTTAAGTGAAAAATCCAATTAAGATCCACTTTTTATTATCACCAAGTGATGTAGAGTGTATCCTCTACTTATTAAATAACAAAATTACTCAATTTTCTCAAATTAAAAAAAAATTGTTTTATGAACGCCTGAAAGATAGGCAACCCAAATTACCTATTCAAAATTTTTGACTGCAGATAACACAACAATATGTTTATTAAGTATTATTTAAATCTATTTTGGAAAATGACTTAAGTTTAAATTTGAACCATAAAAACAATTGTAATCTAATAGCAAATTAGTACTAAGGTGGATAGAGGATTAGATTACATTGTATAAAATCAACCAATTTTGCTGCAATTACATTAAATTTTAAATGTTAAATATTTCTTTTCAAAAGTACTTCGAGCATTTAATAAACACTAGCTATAAATAACGGAAAGAGTATTTAAAGATGACCTGGTTAAATAAAGGATAAATCTAAACAATCAAAAATACCTGAAAATGCTTCCCTTCAATATGAATTTTAGTAATAGTCTTTGATACTTCATATGATAAACTAATTTAACGCGCACATTTTTTTGCATTGAATCCACTAGGTATAATGCTGCCATATAGGGGTGCTTTCATCAACCCCTTATCATAGCTATATAATATTCGACTGATTTTCTATTTACTAATTCTGCATTCTTTTTAAAGGTCAGAAGACGCATTATTAGAAAGGATCACGATCCTCTTATTTATAAATTACAATTTGAAAGCTGTCGACTTAACAATATTTAATACTTTTGTTCTGACGAGGATTTTCTATTATTGTTTCCTTGTGTTACACTCTTACTAGGAAGTCATAAAATTAAAAAGGTGATAATAACTTTTATTATTGTTCAGACATGCATAATCATGAATCATGATGGTAATTTGTACTCGAATTTAATAAGAATATCTTTCTTGGAAGATTTTATTAAAATATTTCGAGATCTCTTAGTTTAAATTATGTTTTTTTTTATATTGAGCGCTTTAAGCTTATTTTCTGGATAAAGAAACCTGTTTTAATTTAAAAAACAACTGTTTTTGTTTTATTTAAACATATTTGTACAAGTCTCTGTTAACTTTTTCCTCTTCTTTTAAAATTGCAGCAGTTATAACCTGGGCAATGAAAAATTAGCCACCCTGTATTGTATACTATTATTTTATTATTGAGTAGAAAAAAGTATTTCTTGGGCGCCAATGTTTTGACTTTGCTATGACATAATTTTGTATTCAATAAATTAATCAAATTAACCATATCTCAAATGTTTGGCGCTTCGATAAATGTCAATCGCCAATTATTTGGTATTCGGTGATGCGGCTAAAACCACCGATTAAGGATTTATGAATGGTAACGTGAAGTACACATATAAATAATGTAATCGTAATAAATAAGTAGTTATGTATAGCATAAGAAATTAAGTAAAATTACATACTATGCAAATATTATATCAAGTAAGAATAAATATTAGTAACAAATAGATAGTGAATGTTATTTATTTCCGTTTGTGCATGTAGTAAATAAATATAACAAATTAGAACGTTATCGCAGAACATTTCCATAAGTACGGATTATTATCTACATCTAACTCTTAATACTATAGCATGAAGAGAAAAAAGTAAACACAAGGGCAGCAGATAGTATGTTCATTAATAATAATTTCTGTTGCTAAGTATTAGGAAATATCTTGATTCTTCTAAATGGAATCCTCAATGCCATCTTGTAAAGAGAAAGTATTTCTGTTTGTATTATTATTAGTAATAATAGTAATAGTAGTAAAATAATTACTATAAAGAGTTATTACTGTCAGGTTCATGAGCACGGCTCTCACACTTTAATTTAATCAAGTATAAATAAAAACATTTGTAAAAGTTTGGGTCATAGTAATTGTATAAGTCGCATTTTAGTGTTTACAAAATAATTTTGTTGATGATGATTGGTGGCTTTCATGACCCTTCCATGACAATAACAATACACAAGCTTTTAAAAGCGGCGTAAATAATGTAAAAAAAAGTTATAACTGAAATTAATACATACCCCAGATTTCTCACCACAACTATACAAGAGGAAGAAATAAATTCATCCTCATCATACTAATGCTGTTAATAATACTCCAAATAATGCTACATAATTATTACGCACAATTTTTTTATGTATTAAAACTTAACGGGCTGTAAAATCAATTAACTAAAATAAAATCCAAGAACTAAACTTTTAATAACTCTTGATAATAAAAGTAAACAAATAATATTTTATATTTTTTGATATGCCAAAATTTAGCTTAATTGTAAACTTACTGCGCAGATAATTCCACAGATAAATTTGAATAATAACAACCAGGTAGGTAAATACGTCACATTTTTCTTTCTTTAAAAAATCGAAAAAAAGCAAGTTACACGTAATACATGAACACGCGAAGGTAAACCATTAATTTGTCCAAAAATTCAACAATTAGGTCGATCGTCGCGGTTGTTATCACCACCAACAAACAACAAATGTAGCTAGGAAAAACGTAAACACATACAAAGCCGGCAAATACTAACTATGTAACTACTACAAGCGTTTATTCGTTGCCGCAGACAAAAAGGAACCCGGAAGACACAAGGGATCCCTGAATTATAAGATATCCTCTAAAATTATGTTAATCACAATTAAAAACAGCCGTGCTGTGCCAACAAATAGAGGGTAAGGGTTGAATATAAGAAAATAATTTAAAAATAAGTCTCACCGTACTGCGTAGCGCGTAGTGCGTAGTAGACCGATTAAGTACGCAGTGGAAAGCGAGGAGATCTAGGCGACGTGACCACACCGCTAAAGGATATTGCGCAGTTTAGCGTTAGCAGCACCGCGGCTCTCTGTTGCTGTGGGGGCATGGAGTCGATATTCCGCTAGATTGCACCAGCCCGGGGAATACAAAACGGAACGCAATCATAGAAAAGATGCGCTTGCAATTGCATGCCGCACATACGCAAAACTTAATCGACCTTTATGCGTTCAATACCCTTGTGCTATTTAAAAATTTGGAGATGTTGACCTTCAATCACTCGTTATTTTCATTTGCGGAGGATGTACAGAGCGGTGATAAAGTTTCGCACAAAATTTATTTTATGTAGGCAATTAAAATTTAACGGCTATAAAAATTTTAATCTATTAGGTAATTCCATGTCTTTCTATTTTACCAGTTTCTTTGTATTTTTTATTTGCAAACACATACAATTTTCCATCTTTTTCAAATATTTTTTCAATCTTTTTCAAAGATTTACAAATTTACAATCTCAAGAGTTTCATGACAAAGTTTTAATCTTTTTTTTTCTGATGAATTTGGTTTTATTTCAAGTGTTTTAATTTTTAAGTGATAGTTTTCGAGTTGTACAAAACTAAAATATGTCTTTAAACCCCTAATAGTCCAAACTTGAAAACATGTCGGAAGCATTGCAAAATTTTTGTGTTATTTATTTTTTTTATGTATCTAATAGACCGAGAGCCAGCTACAAATAAATAAGACTGATGACAAGAGAGTTAAAGCTCAAATGTTTGACATTTTTAATCGAAATTAATAACAAAGTTGTCAACACTAAAGCCACCCGTCTGTCGACCTTAATCGACAGCGCTAATTATTGTGTGTAGAATTTATTTAAAAAAAATAACAACGTTCGCACTACAGACGCGCATATTTAGTGCACTCCAGCCTCCAGCTGCGATTCTCACTGCTCACTTCCACGCACAACAGTTGATGGCAGCAGGGCCGGCGCTAGGGGCGGGCAAGCCGGGGCCCTGCCTAGGGCGGCAACCTTAGGAGACGGCAAATGTGCTGTAAAATTAACTAGTTTATGAAGAAAATGATTAAACCAAGATTCATTTGAATACTTATGAAAAATTAAAAGGTGGAATTTTAATACGTTTTACGAACATTTCAGTATAGGTACCCACTACCCATATCCACTCACTTCAAAAATCCTCAAGAATGACAACGACATAAGAAGGTTGAGGTATGTAGTTTTTAAATAAAAACACGTTTTGAAAGATGAGTAGAGTTTTCGTGTATCAAAGATCAAATCCAAAACCGAACCAAAAATACAGGGCAATATAGATAAAATATCAAAATATCTCAAAGAAACCGCTCACAAGCATAATAAACCGCTTAAAAATGGCTTAAAAATGTATAAAATAAAAAATGACGCGTTTTATTATAATTTACATAAATGGACACACATACAAAGTGCTGTAAAATAATTTTTTACCGTGTGTTTTAATTTGTCGGAACATGTATGAGTATGGAATCGCGAAAAACCAGTCATGACAAGCTGTGACACGATTTCTACGCTACTATTATAAAAGGAAAAGAGGCAGTTCGATTGTTTTATTTATGCAATAATTGCCTTACAGGTTGGTTACTAGTGAAGTAGAGTGCGTTACATACAATTATTATTTGCCGTGAGTTTTTGAAAATTGTGTCATAAGGTGTGTTGTAAAAGTAAGGTGAGTAGGTAATAATTAAAAAATAGGCAGCTTTTCTAAACAAATATTTTTATAGCTTCTACAGGATGCTTTTGGAAAAACGCTCAAATCCGTCAATTGTTTGGCCACTTTGGTGTTTCATGCAGTAGGATACACCTCCTATGAGGGGTAATTTTTACCCCTCTTATTTAGATAGGGAATATGGGCCGAGTGGCACCTTGTTTTTAAGGGCTCTTAATTCTTCTTACTACGGTTGATTTTTTTAAAATCGTTCGAATAGTTTTTGATATATATTTAATTTTAAATTTGGCATGAGTCATTTAAAACTTATTTTTTAAGCATGTTATCTTTAAATTTTGACTTTTTGCTCGGACACGTCGATTTTGTTTTGAAGGAAATCACTTTTCTTTTCTATATTTATCAACTGATATGAAGGGTAATTTTTACCCCTATTATTTGGATAAAGAAAGTGAGTCAAAGCACCTCGTTTTGAAACGTTTATAATTCTTCTTACAACGACGTATTTTTCGAAAATAATATGAGCGAAATAAAAATTATTTCTTTGAGCATGTTACCTAACAGAAATAAGCAAAAGTGCCTTTTTTAAAAATAAAATCGATGGGTCCAAGCAAAAAGTAGTTGTTCAGAAAAATATTGGACGTGAAAGATTATCGAGTGCTCAGTACAAAAGAAAAAGGGTCGAAAAGCAAATTCAAATTTAAAAATAGACTGGAAGTCTGTTAAGTTACCTACAAGGCACGAAAAGAAACCATGACGACACAGAGATATTAGAAATTGGTTCAAATCTTAATTATGAATCCATTACCAATCAAGCTACCGATATTGCTCAAGTGGAGCCTACTCCAGGGAAATCCAAAGAAGAGACATTTGCTACGATAATAAATTCAGATCCGGCTTCCTGGCCAACTAGCTTATCAGAAGCCGAAAATAAAATAAATAACTATTATTTTATTTTGACATGATAATCGTCTTTATTGGCACTCAATTGCGGGCGTAATTTGGCTTTTTTAGCCCGAGGGCGTATAAAGTTGCTAAGATACAAAGAAAACGTTTCTATAGAGTTCTAACAATTTTAATAAATAATTATAACTATTACATTTTTTCAAAATGAAATGTGCAATTGCTTGCAATTATCCTTTCCATGAAGCAAAATAAAATAAAACGTTGTATGTACCACGGGCATAATCAAGATAATGGCCCTCGAGAAATTAAAAGCCCTCCTTCGTCGGGCTTTAAACATTCTCTCATGCCATAAACGCGGAGCTGGGTTCCTGGGAACGCGCTGACCCGCTTCGCGCCGGCCCTGCAATTATACACAATTGTTATAGTGTGAAATCTATTAAATTCTGCACATAATATCAACAAATATCAAGTTTACTATGATTTGTTGATGACCTATTTTTAATGGTTTATTTTCAAACACGGTGCTAGCGCCTACTTCAAGAAAATTACGAAAAGTTTCAAATGGCTAGTTTTAAATGCTTAAAAACATTGCAAATCAAAAGATCCTAACAGTTACCGTTTCCGCTCGAGAATTGAATATAATAAATGTTTCATTTAAATGTAATTTGAAATAATCAATTCCCAAAACATTTTTAGATTTCCATGTAATAGACCAGTTATTCTAAATTTATGGATTAAAGCCATTAGAAGGAGATACCGTGTCTGAACACACAACGTATTTACATTTTGCGGCCGCGAGCGAAGTGGTCCGCCGATATGCTAGGGCGGCCGGGGTTGCTCGCTGTATGTACTACGTACTTTACGTTTCAGGATTTATACGGAATATAGAAAATTATAAAATCTCTCATTAATAGACTAGCATAACTCCCGTTGAAAAATCAACGAATCGTCAGTAAGAAAACAGATCTAAATATTTACAAAATTTAAGCTAGTAACGCCACCACCGGCAATCTGCGTGCATACCACCCTGCATCATTCCTAGGTGCACGTGCACTCAAATAATTACAATTATCTTATGTCTTCGTAAAAGTTGATGAATTTCGAGAATCACTAAATAGATTTTATTTCCGTTTTTACCATTCGATAACTTGTTTCTAGGAAAATGTTTTTATTATAAATATTGTTCAGAGGGTCTTTTGAGAGTCGAAAAATGAGTAAAAAGTAAAAGAAATAACCAGGAAAATTGCCAAAACAAACATAATATCTCTTCTCCCACTGGAATGGTGTCTTACTCCGCCCCTGGAAGAAATGGCAGTAATTTCTGTATTTCTATACCGTTAGAATTGCTTCAAGTATAATCCGTGAAAATTGAATCTTGCAGCTTACGCCATTCAAGAGATATATAGCCATAACGATTTTTCAAGAAATGCCTCCCTCTGCGACCCGCTTGAGTTTTGTATGATTAAAAATGTAATCATGTACCCCACAAGGGGACTGCGTACCAAGGCCCACCTGCCTGTAAATTTTGAGTTTACTAAATCTTCTAATTTTCGAGATATTCTTCGGTGGACATCGAAACTGGCTGTTATTGTTGTTGTAGAAACAATTGTAACCATAGCAATTGGCTCCCAGTTAAATTTTAATTTTCCGTTGTTTGTGGTGAAAGGTACTTTTAAGTATGTACTACCGTGGACAAAAATGGAAATATCAATTTTTTGCTATTGTAAATGGATATATTTAGGTAAAATCAAGATTGCTGATATCAAATTATTTTTTAATATGACATTTGTTACCTAAAGTTTCTGACATTTTAATAACCTTTAAATTATTTCTAGCAGTGAATCCCACTTACAGTGTGTAAAATTATAAAAAAAGCGAGGACTTTTTTGAAAAAAAAAACTTGATTAATTCTGATGTTTTCATTTTTTTGGCCGTGGTTACACCTGCTTTCCAACAGAACTAGGGCCAAGCCTATATTTCCTTGTTCTGAACCGATTTATGTGAAATTTGGTACAGGGATATTAAATACAATGTATGAGTCATTGACATATAAAGTCAATATGGCCGACTTCCAGTTTCGACAAAAACAGCAATAATTTTGATTTTTAAATACAACACCAAGTATGTTGTATATTTTACATTTTTTGGAATCTACAAGTCAATTTGACAGATATGTCAAATTAGGTACATCAGCAAAACTTTAGTTCTACACCACTTTCTCGGTTATCTATCTGACAAAACGAATACAAAAATGCTTGGCATTACTTTTACACTAGTGTAAGATTTAAAAATCATAAGACTAACTTTAATAACTGACCTTTGATGGCCAAGAATGTGCTTCCTTCATGAAAATCTGTAAATATCATCATTCTATAATTGATTGTTTTCAGAGTATCAGGGCCGGCACTAGGCTTTTTGCTACGCCAGGCACATTAATTACTGTAACTTAATTGTTTATACTGTCAATATTTTTGTTTATGGTAGTCTATTTCGGCAACCGTGAGCATGACCGTGCATAGTATCGTTCTACAGCTTTCGACGAGATTTATTCAAATATACAAAGAACATTTCGCAATAGTCTGAACTAAACATTGTAAAAATTGCTTTATTGTAAACCGGCGACACAATCGACAATATCGCGGTTTATCTAGACAATCGGGAGTAAAAAAACAACTGCATGGTATCATCTTAGGACTCTCGGAAAATCTATTCAAATGCAGGTATATCGTAGTGATTTTAAATTCAAGTTTTAAGTTTTTTTTGTATGAAAGAGTTAACATGTTGGACAGTGCAGCGGAATCCGCAGAATAACCCAAGCAAAAGTGGAAAAAGTTAAAACGAAGAGCAAATGATAAAGAAGGTAAGAAGCCCAAGATACCCAACTACCTTCCTTTGGAGGGCGTCGTTAGGAATTATCTCTAGGCCAAATTAGTTGTATGATTTAAGAGGAAATCATGTGGCAAAAAGGAGACTTGTTATTTTTCAAGACTTTGAATGACAGGGCTGAGGGCTGCATGTATGATGACGACATTGTCTTAGTTATAACAAAAAACGCCATCCATTTATTCGTCACTAACGATAACAACATAATGCTGAAGTAGACGCCGATCCCGATACAAAAGGACACTTGGAGGTTATTCGATGTTAGGTTGACATTTCCAGATTATTCGAGGGTAGGTTCGGTTGCGAATAACATTTTGAGGTTATTCAAGGTTATACATAACCTAACAGCAAATGCTCTAGGTACAAATACAATTTCCCTTGTTATGTTGCAATAATGCAGTCCGTTTATCAGTAAATTTCGCAAGGAAATACGTCTTCTAGTCGTTTTAGATACATATAGTGTTCTGCGTTTCCAGTTAATTTCTGCATTCGCATTATTTTAATCTAAACGATGCGGTGTCCCCACCAAAGTATTTGGTTTCAACAGGATGGTGCTGCTCTCCATTTTGTCCCAGAGGTGCGGCAGTTTCTGGTTGATATGTTCCATACATATGAATAGGGCGACGAGGACCGATTGAATGGCCAGCGCGATCACCCGACTTAACACCGCTAGATTTCTTTCTGTGGGGTCATTGAAAATCACGCGTTTACATTAATAGACCAAACAATCTAGACGATTTAAAGCATTCGATTCGTGTAAAAATGGAAAATATCAGGCCGGAAATTATTGAGAGTCCATTACAAAAGTGTTTACGCACATGTTGGTGAATTCTAACTGGCTAATGGGGGATAATTTGAATATTTTCCTTAGGTTTTATTATTAAGGTTGTTCTAACTGCTGCCCTGTTCTAGAGTTTTTAAAAAAGTAATAAACAATAAATTTATGAATTTTCTACAGTACTTTATAGCCACTCTGAACAATAAATCGATTATAATAACAGGGAATAAATAATGATAACTAATTAATAAAAGGATAAGTAAATCCATCCACATATCCTTATTATAATTAATTATTATTTCCGACTTTCATTTTCAAGTGAAGATCATTGATTATAAATTAATAAAAATATTTTCAAAAAAATTCTTAACAAAAGCTACTTACATAAAATGAGTCAAACACACATAAACTTTTTCAATAAGTTGTGTAGGCGTCAATAAAGGAAAAGTTTGCATAATAAAAGGCTTCTTCTATTAATAGTATTTTTCAACAAACACTGTTCGTACCAACAATGCAAATTTCTTTAAACAATGAACTTTAAATCTGTTTTTATCAGATTAGAAAAGGTCATTTTCGTGGCCAAATAATTCGAAAATATCTTAGCTGTCAAAACAATCGTTAATAATGTAAGAATGTACTTTCGTTAATATCTCAAGAAGAATATACGCATTAGCTGTAATCAACAATAGTTTATATCGTTTATTAGATTAAATCTTTTTACGATTAAAAGTACACGATTAAAAATAATATAATTTCCTATTCATTCCTGCATTTTTGCAGTAGTTTTTCAAAAAAAAAGAACAGGTTCATAGTTGGAGAGGTCAGGGGTGACCGAGTCCCCCTAGAAAAAAAAATTTTAATTTTAGAAAAATAAATTATATACATTTTCTATCCTATCCAAAGAGAAAATGTGATGGGCAGCCGAGTCCCCCGGACTTTTCTTTGTGCACCTAATAATATGCCCCCGCGACCTCTACCACAGAAACTTTTTAAAATTTAGACAAATTACATTTTTCTTTGTTTTTTTTTACTGTACACAAAGAGGGAATATGATTTTACTGCTTCCAGAGAAGCAGGAAAGTGCGCATTTGTCGGACACATAAAATATCATAAAAATGCCTATTATTGTCGTTTTCAAATGTACTGGCTATAACTTTGAAGGACCACGGCAAAAACTAAGCGACCAAAGTAAGCCATTTCTTCACATATAACTACATGTACTGTTTCATATGGAATGGAGTGTTTTCAATACCATGAAGAACCTACAGAGGAAAAATTAAAGAAAGGAGCTAGACAAGGATGCTCCCTCTCATCTTTACTGTTCAAGATCAGAACCCGGATTATCAATCTCCTGAGCGTCCTGAAACTCTTCTTCGGTCGACGCCTTCTGGTGATATATCATTAAACTACGGTCGCATTAGCTATTCGGAAAGCGTAAACAAATAGTGGTCAGGTGACTGCTCAAAGCTACGTTCATCGCTTAGAGTATACGTTCGAGCGCGAAATCCAAAACAGCGATGAAAATGTTTAACACCACAATTCAATTAGACTCGTTACGTTTCATTTCTACTAACAAAATCAAGTTTAAAAGAGGTGTTTGTCCTAAAAAGGACATTTTTATTACTGTAACGAATGGGAAAAAATCCCTTTACACGGGTGACGCATATTTTCAGAAGAATCTACAACGTTCGAGACGGGTCGCGTGTATTACGTAACGTCGGCCGATCTTTCTAGTGCATTCTACACACTTCCGTGGGGGAGGCGTACTGGTTTTCCCAGGCCGGGTAAAGATAAAAAAGAGATAAACAGTTACAGGCCAATAAGGTTCTGGACTACACTCTCAAAAGTCCTGAGACGATCATCCACTGTCAGTTAATGAATGAACTAACGCCACATGTACTACCACCATTCCAGTTTGGCTTCAGAAAATCATATTCAACACTACATCAACTACAACGAATTTCCGAAAAAATAGAAGAGGAATTTGAAAACAAAAGTTACACCGTCGCTGTCTTCCTCGATGTCGCCCAGGCCTTCGACAAGGTCTGGCTCGAAGGCTTAAAAAGCAAAATAATCACGATCGGAGTAGCCAACTACCTCAAATCTTCTCTTTCCTTGACAACCGAACTTTTGCAGTACGTATCAACACCACAATATCAGAAACAAAGAATATTCGCGCAGGTGTATCGCAAGGAAGTGTTCTGGGACCGGTGCTATGCAATATATTTACATCAGACCTTCGCGGACGATACTGCAATCCTAGCTCAACACACCGATCTCATCCACGCCATAGAGAAACTGCAGGTAGCAATACATCGAATATACTCAGAGTACACCAGATGGAATATCCAAATTAACGCTAACAAATGTCAAGCAAAAATATTCTCCTTAAGAAGAATCCCAAATCCTCCCAACATAGTAATAAACAACAACAAAACCAGCTGACGCTGCCATGAAGTACCTGGGAGTGCTACTCGATACACGGCTCACCTGGAAACTCCAAATTAAACCAAGGATATGCGAGGTTGGCACCGCTGTATCCCCTCATTAATAGAAAATCCTCGCTCAAGCCAAAATGCACCATCATGATGTACAAATCGCTAATTTGACCACTGGTGCTCTACGCATCGCCAATATGGAGTAACACAGCGAAGACTAACTTGGAAAAAGTACAAAGACTCCAAAATAAAATCTTACGCATCGCAGTGAACGCCCGCCCCATGGTTCATTCGCAATGAACAGCTACACTACGAATTAGACACACCTACAGTTCTAAGTTACATCAGTGCGAGTGGCAAAAAGTTCTTTACGACCATTCATAAATGCGACGGTGTTGTTCACTATAACATAGGCAGACAAAATATTAATCAAAGACTAAAACGTAAGCTACCACAAGACTTATACCTAACTGAACCGGAAAGTGATTGGCCTGTAAGCAACTGTTAATCTAATCTGTAAGAGAACTATCAATTCCCATAAATTATAACTTATATTACTGCTACTTCTTATCTTACTATTCCTAACACTGCCATGAATAACATTGTAAATTATTGTTGAACTGGCAAATAAATTGTATTTAAAAAAACACTTCCGTGGAGGTATATATCGCAGCCGCAATGGGCCCGGCGGGTAGTTAGTATTCAACCGGTGAACTGAAATGTGCTTTGTGTAATTAGTTAATAGTCGAATATTAGTGAATAAATAAATGTTATAAATGAATGTTGTATTAAAATAAATAGCCTACTTTAAGTTTGTAAATATCTAGTATTTAAATAGTTTATAATTATAGTGTTTTGAATTAGTGTATCTAAATAATATCTCTCTTGTGAATAGACGATTAAACAGCATTTTTGTTATTATTATAAAAAGAACGTTACATTACGTAGACGCCCACTATAATAAATAAAAGTTCAAGGCCGAAATATTTGTTATTATAAAAATGTTTTGCAAAATATGCATTTAACTGGTAAAACAAAAAAGAAATAAAAACAATCTCCCATCAGCGTTAACTTAAGTTTCGTCAGTAAAAAAATCGATCGCCTTTCTCAGTAGCGATATTTTTTAATAGTCCTTGCGGCGCCAGGGAACAATCTCTTTCCGGTCAACAAGTCTGGCATTCCTGCATCTACGAGAGTATTTAAATTTTTTTTTCCTTTAATTTTTTTTCTTTTTAAAGGGACATTTTCGAGAGTTTCGGTCATTTGTTGAATTTACAGAGTCACAACACTTATCAACGTTTATCCGCATTTTCGCGCTTAAGTAAACGTCATTAGTCATTAAGCGCACCCACCAATAGGGTTGCATTTGGTTTGTTTACGCTTCCCGAATAGCTAATGCGACCAGACTTTAGATGAATAAAAGTAGGTATCAAAGTCAACAACTACTTTGTATTTTATTTATAATTAGGTATGTTTATTATAAATTTTCTTATAAATATGACAATATTAACAAAAAAATGCACTTTTTATATAAAAAGTACCCCATAAATTAATACCCAAACTAATTTACGCAATCATTTTTTTACGAGATTTTAATTTGGAAAATGTATCTACATAATTTGGATAATTTACATAATCAAATATTTCTAATTCAATGCATAAAATTGACAGGGCATTTAATTTCTTTTGGCCAAGAGAGGATCTAAGATGACGTTTTACCCTTTTGAAGGCTGAAAATGAACTCCAGAGCATTTTGTTGTAGCCTTTACGAATACTTCTGGCGGTCCAGTCCCAGACCTTTCTAAGAATTTGCGATTCTGGCGACCCCAAAAACATGGCGCCTGAAGCCCGAGCTTCGTAGGCTTCAAGGCGAATCCGGGCCTGTTCAAGGTATACATTCGTAAAGCAGTAAAAGAACGCAATTTCATATACCGCTTAGTATTATATAGGATCTCGCAGACACGTCATTTATGGGGTTTTGAATAGAATTTAAAAAATACAAAATGATTATGATTGAATTTTTTTTGCTTCTGGAAGTTGCGGGAAGTCTGCTATGTCGTTCTTAAAAATAATTTGTTTACAATTCTAACTTTATTCTGCTATTTCAGCAGCAAATGTATTTTCTAAGGATGTTTTCCCTTCATTCTGGCTATGATTTTTGCCAAATTTATTTTGTAAAAAAGGCCGCTATTTGGAAATATGTACCGATCATCTTTGTAATCATCTTGTTTACTTTATCTAAAAGCCGGTATTTTCTGTTAAGCCTACCGTAATCAACCTCCTCCACCTGACGTATTTCTGTTACGAATCTTGACCTTGGCTCATTAGATCTTTAAATCTCCTTTCTTCCAAGCGCTCTTTCACGTCTCTGAAGCTCCGAAAATATATTCCGATTCATGACCAAGTGAGCATATTATAATGGGGAGGATGAAAAAAGTCGGTTAAAAATTGACCAACACCATAAACCAGTGTTTCCCAACTTTTATCCTAAGGCGGACCAGTAGACTTACCAAAATATTCCGCAGGGACTAGAAAAATTGCAATGCTGCAATGTTTCAATATCACCAAACAGGACTTTTTGATAGATTCTTTCGAATGTTTAATTCAAGGGTTTTTTTCAAGAAAATCTATCGGTCTGTCGGGAAACTCGCGTATCGCTCGTCGTAGTAAACTTCATCCTTGTGAGAAATAGCCATCATTATATGCTCGTTGAATAATTTACTATTAGTTATTGAAAACTTCAGATATTGAAATTTTAGAGATGTGTAGTTTAACAGTTTCAAACGGTATGGACTATACCAAGTAATGTACCTAGCCTACAAGTCGCAGAACTGTAAATTTCAACATTAGGAACCTTCAGTCAGAGTTTAGAATTTTGTAGTTAAAAGTTTCAAAACTGTATTATTATCCTTTTGTCTGTGTTTTTAAGATCTCAAAAGTTTATAAACTAATATTCAAATGCAGTTAATTAACTTCTTTCCATTCTGTTCATCGACTGTTGTTGTTCAATGAGTCACTCATTTTAAAGAACATGTATTGGTTCTTTAAAATTGGCTCTATATTTCAAAGTTATCTATCCTACCAGTATTTTTACTGCTTAGTTCATCTTTACACATTTTTCTTATGTAATTTTATTTATATGTTTGTTCCCTTTCTCTTTCTTCCAATCTTCAAATAAAGGATTTGAACATCTACAATTTATCATGCCTGAGCTTGGCTAAACATCAGGTGAAGAAACGACTGATTTTCAAAATTTGAACTTCATGAAATAAGTCTCATCATTATTATCTTGCACCTCTTACCTTTATACATTTGCCTTAAAAGTTTTGAATGACGTCGACATCAGTCAAACTAAATTTAATGAAGCAATATGTATGGGTGTTTATTTATCATTCTTAAAATAACAATAATTACTTCTGAGTAATTATACATATTGTGAAACAATAACAATATAAAACAATACTTAATTTGATGTATAACTTTCTGTCAAGTTCAAACACCTGACCTTGTCCACCTTCTACACTAAATTAAGCTATACGAATTTGTGGCCTTAGAGCATGGTGATTAAGAAATTAAATGACAATAAGAAAAAAAATAAATTACATAGGTGGCAGTTAATGAGAAAGTGTGACAAAATTTACTATACCATACTTTACCAATAAGATAGAATCGTGAATAAATTCAGAAGTTGAGTGAGGTTTATTAAGAAACAATAAAGTAAGCAACAAATCTGTACTTTAAGTCAGAATGTTCAATAAAAAGTTAAGAAAATTCAGCAAAGACAATTGATCAATGACAATTATTTAAATCAGGTTTTCTATTACAGTTAAAGATAATACTATATGAAACATGAAGCGTGGAAAAATTCTCTTATCAAAATAACAATAGCTCTGCTCCTTTCCCATAGTTTTATTTATACTTGTTTGATAAAATTAAAAAAAATAAGAGGAGATTGGTTATGGTTAACTACTGTTAAGATAAATAAATGTAAGTACTTAAGTATAAATACGTACCAAACTAAGATTTTATTGTTATATTCAATTATTGTCTTTGTTGTATTGTGTTCGTTAATATAAGAATTAAAATCTTCATTTTCTCATTTTTGTTTTTCTCAAAAATTACTATTCTTAGTATGTGTACATAATTTCTATAGACCCTAGTCCATATTCTGTGGTCTGTTACATATAGTCCACATCTAATATTCAAGTGTTCACCATAGGTACTCCACCAGATACCATAGTTTCAGCCTACCGTTCATGTTCATACAATACACATATTGTATAGTCTCCATCCTTGCGTAGTCTACAGGCCTACAACCTGTGGTCTGCACATCTCATATGTAGTAAATACATAATTTCCAGTCTATAGTCCACATCACAGAATACACAGTCTATGGCCAATAACACACAACCAATAATAGTCCTTAGTAAATATTACAACTTTGTAGCTGTTTATTAGATTAATATGGTGTTTTACATAATATAAACTTCTTTTAACAAATTAATGTTAAATCTTGAATCATCAGTATTAAATGTAGGACCTTATACGTCAAATCGGTAACTTTCACTATCATCAACATAGCTTTACTGCTTTTACTTCAGCAGCACCATTAATCATTATTACTATTGCTTGTAATATATGAGGTGTGTAAACAAAGTAATGAGACGATTTTTTATCAACTCCACATTGTCTGCTAGTTGCCTTGGAAAGCTTCACAGTGCTTAAAACAGCTTGTCCACTCTTCATAGAAGTGCTAGAACTCAGATAATGAAATCGCCTTCACTTGGTCGGTTACTGTTCTTTTTTTAGGTTCAAATCTGATTCAACACAAAGAAGGATCAACGAATTCTTAGCTACCGCAACTGCTGGGTGGAGAGGCACAGGCGGTTTGGAAACATTTCAGCGCATAATGTTAAGAGGGCTTATATCAAATATCTTTTTCTAACATCATTTATTTGTTAACTAAGTATTACCTTACAAAATTATTTTTTGTTAATTTATTTCTATAAATTTGTGTTGGTTGTAATTATTATGTGAAATAAAGTTAATAAAAATAATTATTTTTCAACATAATGTCCCTTCGTTCAGTGTGTAAGAGAGAGATAAAGAGTCATTGTTTAAGCACTGCAGTATGTGTGCGACACAGAGATTCCAAAATCTATGTAATCTATATAGGTCTATATAACTGTAGGCAGCCTGGCAAATTCAACTAATGGCAAGAAGAGAGTAAAAACATCATTGGATTTGCGTTATGGTGCTATGTTCCTGTGTGTTAATAAATTTGGTAATCTTTAAGGTTAGGAACCTATTTTAATGCACAAGTAAAGAAGTTGATAAATCTTTGGCGTAATAATTTAACAAATATTTAGCTAAGGAATTAGAATTTGTTGTTTAAGTATTTGACATTTATTATTTAGAAAATTCTAAGTAGCAAAAATTGCATGTATTTGTTTTACTTACAAAATAATTTACTAGGAAAAAAATGAAATATAGGAAATATAAATATAAAAATAAATTTACATACTGAAATACCAATAAGATAAATTTTCAAAAAAGAAAGAATAATATTCGATAAAAATATTTGTATAAAGAGGATTTTAATCATGGCCATGATTTAATTTAATGGGATTTGTGATGTCTCGGGATTGGAAATCTCGTATATTTGGGCTTTATTGATCAAACCAATAACATTATTGATAAAATCAAACGAAGTAATAATAATAAATTTCTTTTAATTTAAATTAAAATTGCACCCCCATATTTGCGGGAGTGTCCCTTGCTTGTTTGGTACAGGGTGGACAGTAAGAGTGGTATTTCTAAATTCAAGGTTTTATCCCGGTTTTTCTTTCTTTAGTAATTTACGCATACCCATATTGATGATCAAATATATTTCATAAGACACATTTTACTTTATACTATTTTTTCTATTTGGTTATTCTGTAATCATTTAAAAAATAACTTATTAGTATATATTCTGCTTTTGTTTTTCAAATTAACAGCGTAAATAATAGCGAATTCGACTGGTTGCCCTGGTGCGCACCGAACAAGGTTCATACATTCGTTTGGTTCGACTATTAACGGTGCATTTTCAACAATACTGTATACTATATTGTATAGTAACAATACAATACATTTGACTGGTTAGGGAGCTCGCTTCCAATTCATATTAATTTGCACCGTGAGCTTTGACGGTGCAACAGGAAAAATGTCAAATGCGTGCTTTGTTTATTATTAAAAAAACATATAACCTCAAAATGTTGTAGTAATGGATGGTAAAACAAAGACTGCTTTATTAAATTTTTGTATATTTGATGTTCTAGAAAGTAGCAGTAGTAGCGATGAAGTGGCACTAATAATAGGAAGAGGTGAAAAAAGACCAACAATAAACAATTATTTTGATATTGTTAAAGAATATTATCAGTTACATTTAATTTTCAATTTAAAACAATTACATTTGATGTCCATTCTCAAAAGTGAGGTTAGGATTGTTATTACTGTTACACTCACGTGATAACGCTCAAAGGAATGTTGCAAAATTGGCGGTCGATAATGCGATCAAGTGACTGCACTGAAGCGCTGATTAAACCGATTCGGACCTTCGGTACATCCAGTCAAATTTAACACAAATTTAACATTTTAAGAACAGCTGTTCAACGTTGCTATCAACTTAAACAATAAAAAATAAACTATTACCGTTTCCAGAATTCTTTTGGAGACGCAAAATATGTGTCCTAATGGCTTCATTTGGACACGCAAATAGAGATATTTTCATGACACGTTTTTAGCGCAAGTGTTTAAGTTTAGAAGAATTAGAGATGCTAAAACATCTTATGAAACGAATACTTTATATTATTTTTTCTATTTGTCCTTTAGAAAACTTCCCCTATGCGAGTCGTTTTCTAAACTTGGACGCGTGCGCTAAAAATGTGTCTTATAAAAGGAATACTTCATACCATTTTTTTTTATTAGCATTAATGTGTAATTGTTTAAAAAAATAACTTAATTGTAAACAAAATTTGTTAGGGATACTTTGTTAACAGGTTTGATAGTGTAATGAACGAGAAAACTCGTATGCCTGGCGGCAAACAAGCGAGAAGGTTTCCGTCGCTTCTACAATGTTCCAGGCTGTCAGCAGATTGTTCCAGAGCGTGAACGTATGTATATAAAGCATATAATAGAGGGATCATTTAGTCAACCGGTGAATTGAATACGCGCAGCGTGAGTTACTACGAGATAAATGTTGGAAATAAATATTGTAATTAAATAGCCTGTAAATAATTCAGTTTAAGTTGTTAATAGTTTATAATTGTGTTTGTAATTAGTGTTAGTGTAAGTATTTTCCTTTGTTAATAGACAATTAAAACAGCACCTTTAGTATTATTTAAAAAGAACGTTACAATAGTTTGCAACACTGAAAATTTTAATCCTGCATTTGGTTTTTTAATTTGCGTAAATAAGTTTGACATTTTAAGAACAACTGTTCGACAATGATTTCAACTTTAAAAAATAAAATGTTACTGTTTCCAGTATTCAACTAAATCTCTTTTGGACACGCAAATACACAAAAAAATAACGTAAAATATTAATTATTTTTGAAAGTACATACTATTAAATTTATTTTATTTTTTAAATTTTTTCCTGAAGAAATTCCCGACTTTGATCACTAATTCGAGGTTCTTTCCCGGTTTATCCAGGTTCGCTGGTCACCCTGTGGTATTGTTGTTGTTACGTTTTCTTAATGTGTGTGTCCTAGCCACCTCCATTTCCTTCCTTTAATTATGTAATAATCGGTGTCTGTTCAGTTCTCTCCGACAGAAGTTTGTTTGAAATCATGAAAAAATATTGGTACGGGAACCCTCAAAAAGTACAAACTACGGACACAACATAAACGAGCTTTTGTACTATAACATGTTAAATAAAAATGATCAAATACATATTAAAAATGAAAAAAATTAGTATAAGGTATAATTTTCTAAAATTATAAAATCAAAAGAGGTAATGATAATAAATGTCTTATACTTTAAATTAAAACTGCACTCTCCACAACATCCGTTATGCTTCCTAGTTTGCGCATCCCTATTTATTTGTTAACACTTTACACTAAAGCTTTATTTATGACTTTTATGTGTGCATTATAATATATGAAATAAAATAAAGCATTAAACCGTTTCACAGTTAAATCTTGACTACCTGTCTATTACTTGATTTATTCTCCTCATAAAGATCCAGAGACGCTAGATTAACTGAAGCCAGAAAAAAGAACACGGACAATGTCCATAAAATTAGATGCTTCAGACAATCTAGCTTTCTCAGGATATTTAATGAAGGGAATAAACATTAGGCTTCATGATTGTTTCAGTTTATTCTTGGTTAAGGCCAATCAAAGGACCCCACGGAACTGTTTGTGTTGGCAGGAGTAATTTCTTATTTCTATAGGAATGACTAATACTTAAAACTGCAACAAATGTATATTACTTAGATATATAGTATTTTATTTATATTTCTTTCCTGTATTTTTATATCTTATAATTTTATTTATATTTTACAATAAAATCACAAAAATGCTAGTAACAAATAACTAACTATTTAATCTCTCTTTTAACACCCGTTCTAATTGTTGATAATCACAGCCCAACAAAATAAATTTTCTTGGTGCCGGAAAAGTAAGAACTGATTTTGAATATTTTTGATGTGCTGATTCCAAAAATACCTGGCTTTTTTTCGTAGCAGCTCCAGTTTTTGAAATACAGGCTAATTGATATTAGTTCTGATACAACGCAAAAGTATTGAAATAGTGATATCTTTAGAGGCCAAAAGTGAGCTAGTTTGAGTTACTTGGTATTATTCATTACTGTAAAACCCGACATTCCTATACACCAATAAAAAACTAATTAATACGTCTTATTATCTCGTATATATATATATATATATATATATATATATATATATATATATATATATATATATATATATATATATATATATATATATATATATATATATATATATATATATATATATATATATATATTTGTCTAACCGCTTATACACACCCGATTCGCTATATTCTACCGACTTGTCGGACCATTTTCGACGCTCTCAGTCCCGGGCTTGGGTCTGGCAACGTTCTCCTATGTTTTCGAGGTCTACAGGATAATGTTTACCTAAAACTGCAATAAAAAAATATACAATTTGGGTTTGGAAAAGTAGGGTCTGTAAAAAGTTTTATACAACCGTAGTTCATCACAATGAACTATAGGGGGCGTCGCGCCTTTCTCAAGTGTATATCGTATATTTTTATACAAGACGCTCTCAAACCCGCTATGTTCTACAGACTTCCTAAGCCCTGGATCTGGCAACATTGCCATGACGCATATGTTAAGCTTTGTTTTATAAACGTTTGGTTATAATAGCTCGCATTTAATATTTGATGGAGAAAAGTGACGTAAGAATTACATCAGCTCGTATGCGAGTTCTTTTCACATTTGTAAATAATTCTCTGGCTTTAAAAAATTGAAGGTTTTAATATTTATTAATAATAATAATATACATTATTTATAGCATATAACTAGATAAATTCCATATAATACATTATAATTTCTTAAATATTAATGTAATTTATTACATATTTTTAACATTGTTTCTTAAATAATGTTAAAGATGTACCGTTTTTTTACATTAGCTGGAAGTGAATTATATTCAACTAAACCTTTATGAAACAGATTATTTTGTCCTATATTTGTTGTTACTGTATGAACATAAAAATTATTTCTACTTCTAGTATTATGATCATGAACATCTTCTACGAATAGTTACTCATTTAAAATGTGCTCTGGATATATTCGGTTTTTTTTTTAAATATTATTGTCATCGTATTATAAAATATATTTTACTTAACGCTTAACGAAGATGTAACTTGCAACATGCTAGTATACCTACTACATTTTAATATTATTCTTAACGCACAGTTTTTTGAAGATTGTTAATTTCAGTATTATTTAGGAGGTAAAGTATACTAGCACAATAATTAAAATGGGGAAGTATTATTGTTTTTATAGTAATAATTTAGATCACTTGCTAAGATTTTGGCTTATTCTACCCATGAAATTTACTTTTTTTTGAACTTTACTGATAATATAGTTTGAATGACTAGAAAATGTTAAGTGACAATCTATTATTACGCCTAAGTACTTCCGCTCATAAACTTGTTCTATTTTTTGACTATTAATTTGTATTCTCACATGACTAGATGTATCAATTTCGTTAAACTTATTTTTTATTATCATGAATTTTGTTTTATTTACATTTAAAGAAAGACTATTTTTACCTAACCAGTTATATACATTTACTAATTCATCATTGACGATATTTATTACTGTTTAACATCATCTCCTATAAAATATATTAAAGTGTCATCTGCAAATAATTGAATGCTACATTTTTTAATTACATTAACAATATCATTTATGTATAGTACAAATAAATCAGGGCCTAATACAGTTCCTTATGGAACGCCAAAGGTAGTTTTTTTAGCTGAAGATGTACTATTAAAGTATCTAGTTTTTTGAAATCTCTTTTTGAGATATTCATTTATGTATAGTACAAATAAATACAGTTCCTTGTGGAACGCCAAACGTAGTTTTTTTAGCTGAAGATGTACTATTAAAGTATCTAGTTTTTTGAAATCTGTTTTTGATATATTCACTAAACCATTTTATAACTATTGGGCTGAATCCATATCTTTTTAATTTCAATAATAATAGATCTCTATTAATAGTCTCAAAAGCACATCTAAAGTCTAGAAAAACTACACCTATCACCTTCTTCTTGTAAATAGCATTTTTCCATTTCAAAAGAACTGATTGTATTGCACTTTCACATGAATTATTTTTCCGTAACCCTGATTGAAAAGGTGTTAACAGTTTGTTCACTTCAATGTAGTCACGAAACTGGATATTTACGACGGTCTCTAATAATTTTTTATAAGTTGGCACCATGTTGATCGGTCTGTATTCTTCACATTTGTTAGTGTTGGTTATCTTCTCAATGGGGATAATATGGGATGTCTTCAAGGTTTCTGGGAAGGATCCACATTCTAGGCTCATTTGAATTAGATCCAAAAATCTCTGTCCTATTACATTGAAAGCTAATTTAAGAATCTTTACTGTAATACCATCGACACTACTATTCTTATTAGGTAAATTGTTTATAATTTTTTTTAACTCCAAAAACTCTATTGGTAAAAATTTTTGGAACTTGCATTGATGTACATTAATCTGGCTTAAATTATTTTCAATTTGGGTTAAATTTGTTAATGTAATAATTTGTTGTATGCTGTTAATAAAGTAAATATTGAATTTTTCTGCAATTGGAATTTCCTTTTTTTTCTAACTCATTGTCAAAAATAATACCTTCCTTTTTTTGTCTGTTATGGCCTCCTTTAATTAATTCTTTAACTGTTTTACACATTTCTGTTGAGTTATCTTTCATATCATCTATTTTTTCTTAATAATAATTTCTCTTGTGGTTCCTGATCAAACTAACAATTCCATTTCTTTGTTGTCTATACCTATTCATATCACTTTCTTCTTGTGTAAAGATTGCTCTTTTATATAATCGGTCCCTTTCTTCAATTTCCAAGGCTATTTCTGGGGTCCACCAACGCTTACAACTCCATTGCCATTTAATGTTTTTTTTACAGTTGGAGCATGCCTGTTTAGTGTGTCCATTATGGTTTTAACTAATGTTTCTGCTAGTTGATTGGTGTTTGTACAGTCCGGATTCCATGGTTGATCCATTAGATCTAATTGAAATTGTATTTCATTGAAGTTGCTCATGTCTCTATGTTGTATTGTATATTCTTCATATTTTTCTTTCACTTTTGCATTTACAGTTATTATTGAGTGATCGGTTATTTTTGGAACATGGTGTACCTGGGCATCAATGGTTTTTTCATTAGATACAAGAAAATCTATGAGTGTAGCACTGTTCTTAGTGATTCTTGTAGGTTGGTTGATAATCTGATGTAGTCCATTATTTTTAATTAAAGTTCTCAGCCTATTTTCATAATATGAATCCTTTAATATGTCAATATTAAAGTCTTCGATAATTAGTAAGGTCTCTGATCTACTAGCATATACATCAAACAAATTTTCAAGTTTCATTAGAAATTGAGCATCACTAGAGTTTGGAGAGTGATATAAATTTATAAAGCTATATGTGTATCATTGAAAGCATATATTAATACCTACAATCCATGTGTTCATATCAATGGTATCTTTAAGTAGGACTTTATAACTGAATTCATTTTTTATATAAATGATTAGAGTAAGGTTAACACGATTTTCAAACAAGTGAGACAACGTAACATAATACGGAAAAATTAATTTCTGGGGAATGTGGATGGTTTCCAAATAAGGTGGAAAAGTATATGTCATTTTCCGTAGTAATCAAACGATAAATTTCAAGAACTTGATTAAATTTTTTAGTATAAAAGTACTGTAATATCTTCTTTGTATGTTTGTTTGAAGGAATGTTTGTGGTTAATTAAAGCTTTATTCTTTTACTGTTAAGATGAGAGAATGAATGCTTGAACTATTTGGTTTCTGAATTATTTTCTGACTCCTTGTTTATATTCGTTGCATTGGATACTATACTCACACATACATATTTATCACTCGATCACAGTACTCATTCATACATATCGTCGACGTTAATGCATACTAGCGGAACTATTTTCTAGCAATTTTTCAGGAGCGCGGTTTAAATGCTTATAAAGATTTTGTTACAGATGGCATGATGAATTCTTTGAAATCGCAACTAGCAACATTGCTAGTTACAACATTTCAAAGAATTAAGTTCATATGCATTAACAGCGACGATATGTACTATATACCACCAATAAATAGCAACGTCGTAGACCATTCAGGGTAAAAATCGTGAGGTGTTCTTTATCAAAAATTAAAATGGGCGAACTAAGTTTCTCGTCTGTAATTTGTAAGATTACTTAATGGAACTTTTAATGGAAACAGGGCATTCAAAAGGTTCGGAGGGGCAGTGTATGTTGCAACCCCCATTTGAATTTCATGAACATTGGTATGGGGTAGATGCAGTAGCAGCACTTCACTACAGCAACAAGAAACGGCCACCTCATAGAAAAAAAGATAAACGGAATAAATTCTGTGGGACGTTTTTTAGCAAAAATGAAACTGGGTGGACTAATATGATTTGCGACTGGTATATTTAGAACTACATATATTTCAAATGTAATCAGAAAATCTCTGGTGTACAATTCGTCACTAAGAATATAATACATATTCCAATTCACAAATAGCTATTTCAGAATACAATAAAAATTGATCTTTAACTTAGTACAAGTGCAATATAACGGAATTGAGCAAGGTTTGAAAAAACTTCTTCTCTTCTTCGTTATCTTTCGATGTTTCTGTTAAAGGCACTTAACCATCATATAGTGTATACTGTTTTGTACCTTCAAATTCATTAAACAGAGAGCAGGGATCGAACATTCCATAATTTTCTTGTAACTGTACAAACGCACAGTAAAAATAGAAACTGCTATTTTTTAAATCTAGGTTAAACTAATCAAATGTAGTGTATTTTGGTCAGCTAAACTTGAAAATGACTTTATGCTTGATTTGTTCATGTTTACGAGTAGATAATATCCTGAACTTTGTAAAATATCAATATTAAACCACGCCCTTAGATGGATTTTGTCGTTTTATTTTCAAAAACTGTTAGGTTTATGGACTGGTTGTTAAGTGTGTTAGATAAAATAAAGCTTATTTAATTGGCGCATGAATATATATCATACAGGATGTTTCACTTAAGATTCGTATCCTCTGAATAGGTGGTAGTACACATAAAATGCAACAAAAAATCTCAGAATCATTAGTGTCTATCTTTCATAATAACCGACAAAAGAATGGTTTTTGAAAAGTGGGTAGCAGGTCATTGGTCTAAGAATCACACTTGGAGCTGGATGTGCCTATCTGATACATTGACGCAGCTGCTGCTAGGTGATGTCGCAGTTTGCTTTGACTATAATTTCCAGCAGTTCCCAAAAGTTGACAATTTTAACAAATTTTTGTCGATTTGCGTATGTTAAAAACAAAAAGAGTTTTTTGTTCCTATTGATGAATACTATCACACATGCAATTTATACGAAAGTTGAGTAAAACACCCTGTATGTAGACCAACAATTTCTACCAATACATTTGACGGAGCAACTTTAGAACATAACTTATTGCGATCTTGTATTCGCCATCAAGTACTTAGCTAAGAAAAAATATGTTGAGTTTGCAGTGCAACCTTAGCATCACTTTTGCAAAATTCATGAAGCGATGTTGTTGTTATTGTTGGTTGTAGTATTATGATAATTTTGCAGTAAAAAGAATATCTTTAGGAGAATACCCTGTACTGGACAATTATTTTATAGAAACCAAAATGTATAGGACATTTCACCTTGTTTTGAAATCTTTCTTACTTCGTTTGTACGTCATACTGCATGACGTTTTACCTTTATTTTCTTTCTGCATTTTATAGAGCATTATTTGACTTGTCACTATTCGACTTGTGTCAAGTATACCTGTTTTGTGAAGAATTAAATTTTGCATTCAATGGTGTATTCATTAAACATATCACTAGCACAGAATTCCGTATCTAGCGGTAGCGTGTACGCTACAGCTACCACAAGCTCAAAATAACACTAATGTATGTTCTAATAACAACTGTCCTTGACCACAAAATTTTATCCAAATTGCATTTTTGACTTTTTTATTTTGAAGGTCTATAGCTTTGTAACATTTCATTTTTGAACATAGATATGTTGTGCTTAATTGCCTATTTTGATCAAAGGCATTGACCCTCAGGAACTGGCATCATCTGCTCGAGATATCCTACATCTAAAATGGGTGAAGTCCCATTTAATGTTAAATATCTAGCTACATAATAAAGCAGGCGTAGAATTAAGTCGTGAACTTAGAATTCTAAAACAAAAACCACTCAAAAAAAAAATTACTCGATACGAATATTAATATAAAGAACGAAGTAAGAGAGATCCAAAAACCCTGAAGTACCCTGTACGTTTTAGGTTCACTAAAAAAATTGATTAGCACAGGGTATACCCCTAAAGTGTATCTTGCCAATACGAGAATTACCATATGACTAGCTCCAATAATAATGATAATATCGCCTCGTAGATTTTGCTGAAGATGCTGAGATAGAAGAAGACTGAAGCAGGATCGCGTTCGATGCTCCACAAGATTTCCATAGCTATTTCATGATGAACATCAAATCACACAAAGTTATGCTCGAAGCTTCTCGTATAATATGTACCGATACAAATTATTTGTCTTTGTGACATATGATCGTTTTTAGATTACACAGAAACAAGACAACATGCATAAAGTTTTCTTAGCTTTTTGGTATGAAAGTTAAATAAAATCCTATTTTACCTAACTGGCTCCATTTTGATAAACCTAATAGTTTCTGAAAAAACAGTAAAAATCATCAGGGGGCATGGCTTACCCACATCAGCTTCTCTGGTTCACCACTTTTGAGTAGTAATTTTTAAGGTTTTTTTTTAACATATCACAAAGAAGGCCTATCAAAAATCCAAGGATCTACCTCAATTCCCCTCTATTTTTACTAATTTGACTGGACTGTTACCGTGGCATTAAAATATACATATCTTAGAAACTGTTCATTTGTGCTAAAAACATAACAGTAAAATGTTCAGGAGGTCAAAAGATTTGGTTATAACATTTATTTTTTCAAAACACATATACATGACGTGTCTTCGAAACTTTTAATTGTATTCTTTTAAACAAAAATAATCATGTTAAAATAAATGATTTCAAAACAAATTATTAAAAAACAATTATTTGCATAAACCTTATGTATTTTGGAACAAAAGAGGCTCAATGCTGTTTTCTCATGTTAATAATAATTTTCAGAGTTACATCGTTTTACGGAAAACGTTAATTTTTCTGCGTTTAAGGTTATTTATGGAATTTACGAACAGATCAACAAAAATAAAGATCACTTATGTACTTAGCATCCCGAAATCATTACGTCAATCGTAATTTTATCTCTGATACATTCGGCAACGTTGCTGGGTTCGGTAGGGTAGGTAGGCTTGCTTAAAATTATACAAATGGGTCTGTAAACACTGTAATATGTATCGGGTTCAAGAACGACTGTCAAATATCACCAATATTTTTTTTTCATATATTTTTACCCCTCGAGGATCTTAAATATTGCTTATCAGAAATAGATCAATATTATGTAAAATATACACATTTTAAAAATCAAAAAATGCGGGTCTACTAACGACCCTACCATATAGCGGGTCCGACAACGTCGATTAAACCAATATATATATATATATATATATATATATATATATATATATATATATATATATATATATATATATATATATATATATATATATATATATATATATATATATATATATATATATATATATATATATATATATATATATATATATATATATATATATATATATATATATATATATATATATATATATATATATATATATATATATATATATATATATATATATATATATATATATCTCTGCTTTACGAGGTACAGTTTATATAAAGAAATTAGAATCTAATTAGCCAGTTTGCGTTACTTGGTATTATTAATTAGTGTAAAACCCTTATGTAAAATTCTTATAGTTACCTTCATCAAAACCTAATTAACACGCAGCTATATTAACTCATATCTCTGCTTTACGAAGTACATTTACCTATTTAGTTTACGTAGGTGAAGTTGTGGTATCATTTTGTATTGTTCAGTGATAAAACATTTAATTAAAACCATGGCATTCAGAAGCAAACGTAGTTGTGTGAATCATCCAGACGTTTTTTGCTATGTACGTGGCGAGTACACTTTTAAAGAAAGTAGAAAACCTATTTCTGGCTTTGTGAAAAGAAGTTATCTGGCCTATTTTGGTGTTCACTTAGGAGACCAGGATAAATCTTGGCCCCCACATTTCATATGTAAAACATGTGTTGAACATTTGCGTCAGTGGACAATTGGAAAGAGAATATGCCTAATGTTTGGAGTAGCAATGGTTTGGAGAGAACCAAGAAACTATCACGATGACTGCTTTTTTTTGTCTCGTAAATATCAAAGGAATCAATCGGAACAATAGACAGAAATGGACATATCCTGATCTAGATTCAGCAGAGGCCTGTACTGCATAGTGAAGAAATACCCATTCCATCATTCAGCAGTCTGCCTACGCTCCTGGAAGATGATGCAGAACTACCCACGTTTGATGAAATTCAATGTATGGAATGTGATGGAACGACAGTGATTTTGAAGCAGATTTAGCAAGTCCCCAACGTTTCAATCAACAAGAACTGAACGATCTCGCTAGAGACCTGAATCTTTCCAAGGAATCTTCTGAATTACTCGCTTCCAGATTAAATGAGATGAATCTACTTCAGGCAGGTACCAATATTACATTTTATCGTAAAGGAGATAAGGATCTGCTGCCCTTTTACTCTGAGGAAAATAACCTGGTATTCTGTAACGATATAAGAGGACTCTTACAAAAAAATGGGTTTGTCGGAATGCACACCAGACGAATGGCGCATTTTTATAGACACTTCAAGACGTAGTTTGAAATGTGTGCTTTTACACAATGGTAATAAATATGGCTCAATACCCATTGGTCATTGTACCAGCATGAAGGAGGAATATGAGGCAATATCACTAGTCCTGAAAAAAAAAGTATGAAGAACATCAGTGGGTGATTTGTGTCGACCTAATAATTGTGAACTTCCTGCTTGGGTAGCAAAGTGGATATACAAAATATCCTTGTTTTTTATGTCTTTGGGACAGTAGAGCTAAGGATCAGCACTGGGTTAACAGAAATTGGCCTTTAAGAAATGTTATGATTCAAGGAAAGCAAAACGTAATCAACGAACCTTTGGTTGCGAGAGAGAAAATCGTATTTCCACCCTTGCATATCAAGCTGGGACTTATGAAGCAATTTGTGAAAGCTTTAAATCGAGATGGACTTTGTTTTGGCTACTTGATTCGTAAATTTCCTGGGATTAGCACGGAAAAACTGAAAGCCGGAATATTCGATGGCCCTCAGATAAGGCAGCTTATTAAAGATCCACAATTTACTGCATCAAAGAATGAGATTGAATCTAACGCTTGGTGTTCATTTGTTCAAGTAGTACAAAATTTTCTTGAAAATCATAAGGCAAAGACTTATATAGAATTAGTGGAAAATATGCTTTCAAACTTTAATATTCTCGGTTGTAACATGAGCTGTAGCTCATGTAGCTGTAGACAGCCACTTAGATCCAGAAAACCTAGGTGATTTGAGTGAAGAACAGGGGGAAAGATTCCATCAGGACATTAAAACTATGGAAGATCGATATCAAGGAAGATGGGGTAGCCACATGTAACTATTCTAGTAGCTATCATGCTAGAAAGTTATATAAAAGAAAATTTTTAAATGATATGTAAATATATACTTATTTGTTTATTTTGTGAAATAAATACCTTTGGATTTTTTGTGTTTTTTTACTGGCAATTGGAGCATATAGTAATAGTAATAACGTAAAAGTATAAAAGTTAAAAAATTAGACTATTTCTTTCTAAAAAAGGCCAATATACAGTATCTCAAAAACTAGATCTGATAGACCAAATTTGAGGACAGTTTTGGATTCTGCACCCAAAACTTACATAGAAACAGTTACAAAAACCCTGGCACCAAAATGTGTGTTGGGCTGTGAATTATTAACATAATAGCTAAAATGTTATTCATTAATAAAATGGTGCAATTCTATAATTTTAACTTTTATTTATTTTTATAGATCCTCCTATAAACTGATTAATGTGCATCAAGAATTTCAGGAAATCTTGATTCTAAATATAATTATATATGTCACACCATTTTACACAAAAATATCCAAAATATATAAATATATGTTGTAGTGTATTGTTTATGCAACCCAACATACACATTCTAGAAAAAGTGTTAATGAGATTGATTTTATGTCGACATAAATCATCAGTGTAGTACATCCTATCACATTCCTATCGTTCATTACTATCACTTCTAAACAGATATCAACTTTCAATCTTCTCCTACATAAAATATAACTTTCCAATTATACATGACAGGTTTAACGTAAATAGAAATTAAATCAATATGTCTTCACAGGTAGTGAAAAGTGACAACTAATACCAACAAACTTAAATAAATGAATATTATTCAATTTATTCACAACTTTTTTTGCATGTTCTCATAATTCAAGAAAATAATTAAAACTTACGACACAATAAACATTCACATGCTTAGAGCCCTTTAAATTTTACATAACTCTTCAAATACTATATAAAAGTTGCAGTAAAATGAAAAAGCTTAAAATATGTATTAACTTCGAGAAATCACAAAATATTCAACCAGGAGAAAATATAAATGGTATTCATAAAAAGGCAATAACGTTTACATAAAAACTCTATTGAAGCCCTCAATTGCTCTCCAGATTTCAGAACTTAATGGTTGCAGGTAATAAATAGCAAGGAGTGAGCTGAATAAAAAGTGTAAATACATCTTAAGTAGAACGTGCTGGCAAATTTTTATTATTTAATGTGGACACGATAACAATAGCATTTTATTCTTTGTTGATATTGTAATTTTGCATGTCTGTATCTATCAACGAAAAAACAAACAATGAAGTTTGGCAATTTAATTTAGAATGATGAGAATAATTTAGAGTGATATTATTTATAAAAACTCTTGTCTGATTATTATTAATGATCTTAATTATAATAGCTTATTTATACCAGGTGGGGCAATAGTGTGGAGAAGTCCGATAGCTCCTAAACGGTGACAGCTAGAAAAATCGTTCTAATACGTATGTAAACAGTGGATAGAGGCGCATCTAGAGAAATTATTTTCAAATATACGTATTCATATGTACGTCCCTATAGCTATCTGCAACCACTTTTGATTTATTGAAAAAAAAACTGCAAGAAGTACACAATTAAAAACAATTATTTATTTAGTTGTCAAGTGTGTTGGTTGTTTTTGTTCAACAAAACATTAAAGCATCTAGCAATTGTTGTGCACGTATGCAAAACGTACATTTCTCGTAGTTATCGACCATCAATGTTTAGTTCTAGTAGGTGTTTTAGTTTTTCAAAATGAATTTTAGTAATGAAGAACTTGTAGACATGACTTTTGTTTTGGGCGATTCGGAAGAAAATTGTTTGCTTGCCCGCAGAATTTACCACCAACAGTATCCTGAACGGAGGCTCCCTAAAGTTCACAGCTTTCAAAACCTCCTCGATAAGATTTGTGAGGACCGGCAATGTGCAGTATGAAAAAAGTGAACAAATTAACAATGTTGTGAACGAAGAAAATGAGTTATCTGTTGTGCTGGCAACGATTGAGAATCCCCATGTTAGTCAGAGAGAAGTGAGTTCATCTGTAGGAATAAGTAGACGTTCTGTTGGTCGAATCTTAAAGAAAAATATTTTTCCTGCGTATCACTCAAATGCACCAGGAATTAACTGATGACGATTTTCTAAAACGTTTACAGTTTTGTAATTGGGCCATAGGTAAAATGCAAGACGATGCTACATTCTTCAACAATGGTTTGTTCACTGATGAGGCAACGTTTCATAAAAATGGATTTGTTAACAGACACAATTTCCATTATTATGCTACAGAAAATCCCCACTTTTTGAGACAACTTGATAACGTTTGATGGGTGGGGGGGAATTATTGGAGAACATGTAATAGGGCCACACTTTGTTGATGGTACATTAACTGGAGCTATTTATCTACATTTTTTGGAAAATTACTGCCACAATTATTGGCAAACCTTCCTTTAAGGATCCAAAATGGGATGTGGCTTCAGCAAGACGGTGCTCCACCGCATTATTTACATGCAGTAAAAGACCACCTAAATAATATCTACCCACATCAATGGATTGGAAGGAATGGACCCACTAAATGGCCTACGAGATCTCCTGATCTTACAAACATGAATTTCTTTTTATGGGGATATGTGAAAGAAATTGTTTATACAGAGACACCAACCACAATCCAAAATATGAAGGATAGAATAATACATGCTTTTAGAAGTATCACGCCGGCAATGTTAAGAAACGTACAAAGGTCGTTCCAAAGGCGCATCGAAATGTGTGTCCATGCAAATGGGCAACATATGGAGCATTTGTTATAGTTTTTGTCTTTTGTTTTATTTGAAAAACCTTGATTTTTTTAAATAAATAATTTTTTAATTGTGTACTTCTTGCAGTTTTTTCGCAATAAATCAAAAGTGGTTACAGATAGCTATAGAGACGTACATACAAAAAATGTTCGTTATTTAATTCTGCATCACAAAGGTACAATATATACAGGGTGTTCCATTTGAAAAAGTTGTGAATTTTAGCTTTGAAGTTCTCTAAATTTAAAAATTAATTTTGAACACCCTGTACATGGTGGGTCCATTTTCTTTTAAAGAAGAGCACCCTACAAGCCCCTGCAACAAAATCCCTACTTAAATTCGTCTTCACAGTTGCGGCCGTGAAAGCGGTAAACTGTTAAGTGGGATAATGTAAAACTCAATTTTTTTGAAAAAAAATTTATAACTTCTAAACCGGTCATTAGATGACGCTAAACTTTAGATATGAACAAACCTGCCAAGAGAGATGTTAAATATGCAAAATATATGGGGCATTCTATTTAAAAAAATTACCTTAAGCGTGCCACACTTTTTTGCAACACCCTGTATATTTGAAAATAATTTCTCTAGATGCGCCTCTATTCACTATTTACGTCCGTATTAGAACGATTTTTCTAGCTGTTACCGTTTAGGAGCTATCGGACTTCCCCACACTATTGCCCCACCCGGTACACCAAGTGAGTTAAGTGCATGTTTACCCTCTGGAGCCCGTCAGGGTGAAGGGGCTAATTTCATCCAGTGAATAAACATTCTTAACTCACATGGTTTATATAAAATCTTATTCAATTTTGACAAAATATATTTAATTTTAATAATAGTAGTCGACTCATAAAGCAACAGTTGATGTGACAATCGTTCATTTGTTTCTGTATAAATGGTAGTCAAATTTCGTTCGTTATTTGGGTGACATATCTTTATTACTGAAGTTGTTTTAAGAAAAAGACCAGAGAAATAGATGAAAAGATAATTTGGCTTACAATTCCGAGACGTCAAAAAAGTTTTAATCATTATAGTCATATTATTCACAGCTTAAGAAGAGGTCAGTTTATGAAAATGTGGAATTAAGCAGGTTCGTGGTATTGTTAATGTATACAGTTGGTGTTAAATTATTATCCATGTCTGTAAATTTCACCAGGTAAAGGCTTTTTTGAAAAGTCAAAGGTTTTTACCCGACAAGATCTTGAAAACTTCCTGGATATTGTTCCTGATGACAAGCACTTTTTGCTACAGGTATGTATTTCATGATTTTCAGTAGGAACAATGATAATGCTGTATTACAGGTCGTCTTTATTATGGTAGCTGATGGTGGCTGTTGATGATGTTGAAGTCGGAGACAGTGTACTGGTTGTCAGATTCCAAATGCAGAATCATACAAGAAGAAATTTTATTATTGTTAATGGTGACATCCGTTTATGCTACTGATTTATTTTACAAATATAAGAAAGGCCAGAGAATGTTTTGTAAGCAAATGTTTCTGAATTAGAAAAATACAGAAACGTACAGTGTAGTCTGTGGATATGAGCATTTTCTTGAAATTTCTAATGCAGAAGAATATACAGGTGAAACTTCTACTAGAAAACCGAGACCTTTCATTATAAAGTCTTCGGAAAATGGTTTTTAATTATCTTCACAAATTATCACATCCTGGAATCAAAGTCTGTGCTGGCTTAATTCAGAAATACTTCGTATGGTCTTGCATACAAAAAGATTGTTTGGAATGGGCACGAAATTGCATTCAATGCCAACATTAAAAATATCCCTGCAAGCCCGGTTTCCATTTTTTCAATTCCAAATACTCGATTTTCTCAAATGCATATTGATATTGTAGGTCCACTTCCACCATCTAGATGTTACACATACTGCCTTACCATCATAGATCGTTTTTCTAGATGGCCTGAAGCCCTATCTGATATAACAGTCAAAACAGTTGCTGAAGCCTTTTATAGAAATTGGATTGCGCTTTTAGAAACACCTGAAAAAACTACTACAGACTAAAGAAGATAGTTCGAATCCGAGCTTTAAATAAATTGCTCAGAGTTACACGAAATCGAACCACTTCAACCACCATATGATGGTCCCTTTGAGGTAATTAAATGCTTTCCAAAATATTACTCCTTAAAGATTAAAGACAAGCTTCAAAGAATTTCACTTTAATGTTGACACTGGCGGAGGAGTACTGTAATTGCCGTACTGGTGTAATATACACTGATTTCTAATTATGATAAGAAGAAGAAGAAATCAATGTATTGTGGAAATTTAAATATGTAAATTTTAGATCTAGAATTCACTAACCAAAAAACAAACAATGAATGCCATAAAAATCAACGAAGTTGAAATATAATTTTTATCACCGATAATGTATATTGTGCTTTAATTAAAGTTGTTTATTAATGTGTTAATTAATGTTATTAAGTCTGCATCTACACACATAAGCAGCAACAATACATGTATGTAATTTTTACCTTCAGTGCAAAGTGGGTTGCCTTACAAGCAACAATTTTCTACTATGCTGATACTACTGCCCTTTCATCAAGAAAATTTACTATTCATATTTTCATAACAGTGACAACACTGATGTTCTGTGATTTACTATTTTAGACTCCCATTAATAATTTTAGATCATACATTGCACATTTGCTTATAATCAGAATTTGTTGTTTTTTACTGTTAAGCTTCATGCCATATTTCTCGTTTATAGTAACTACTTAATCTCACAGGAGAACACATTAAATAACATAGTAAACCATACACGGGTCATTCCATGCCAAATCAACCAATGAACAATTAACTTTCAATCTTTATCTTTTAAATTACCGTGATGTTTTGGTGTATAAAATATATCCATCGACTGGCCACCATCCACTTCACTGTGTGACCTAGAAATATAACTATGGAATCTCTGGGTCCTTGTGATTTGTTCAGCATCCTGGAAACAAGCAGTCAGTTCAAACGTACTATTTTTGTAGCCTTCAGTTGTTGAATACTCAAAGTTGATTCCCGAAATGTTTTGTTTTGCAAAGTGCAACAATTTACTGGCTGTCAGGATCTAGTTGTTGTAGAGACGCTGCAGGCTTACTTTTGTAGCCAATCTTTTTATAGGCCAAGCCCATCACAGGCAGTTTTCCCATGGGCAGAAGCAAAAAAGTGCCATTCAGCCTTTAATTGAAAATCATTTTAATGATCAAGACAAATTCAAAAAGTTTTACAATTCTTATATTGTGCAGCACTCTCATCAGAAAAGTAACAGATTTTTCTTAGAGATGGAATCTTTGGCTTTTAGAATTTGAATTAGCTTCTTCATGAATGTGTATACAACAACAGCATTGTGTTGCTCACAAACACTCTGAAATGAAGACTACATGCATGTGCTTGACTTCTCCATTTTTCCTGAAGTATATAAAACAGGTGTGGATTGTGCTGAATCATGGATTGCTGAGATACAGGGAAAAGTCTTCTAGCAATCTTCCTTCAATGGGTGCATTCAGCAGACTTACCTCCACATAATCGGTGTGAAAAAATACCCTGAATGAAATCTGTGACTTAACTGGTCTGGGTCACCGGTAGTTGTTTTGCTCACCATATTTTAAATATTGTTTACATACCGTACCGGTACAATTAAAGTGAGGTTACAAGCGCCTTGAAGTACCCTGAGTGCCACTTAACGTTTATTTTGTTGTGAGTAACAGATATTTTAATTTTAAATTTAAATTATTCTCATCTAATATTAGCTGCTCCATTATTATTATTACAAATATCGAATTAGGTTATGTCACTCTGTATTTGACAAGTAAATTTAAATATATCAACTGGTAACCAATTTTTCATAATTCAGTTAAAATCTACCCATGAGCACTACCAGTTTATCAGCAGTAAGTCTGTTTAATGCGGCCAATATCATTTAAATTATTTTACATTCAAACATCAGTCTGTTGTCAAATTTCCAGACTTTCCCCTGTATCTCAGTAATAGGGTGAACGGACAAGCAGTCGTTGCAGATGTCAGACTTCACTAGTATCCAAGACTAGCCCAAAGATAGAGGGAGGGCAGTCGTTAGAGGTGTCGGGAAGCACTAGGATTCGAGACTAGCTTGAGGGTAGATCACACGGCGTTCACCCTTAGAACTGGTCGTTGTCTACCCCATCCCAGATTTGTCTGGGCAATGAATGACGTGATCAGAATTAAATGTGTGGTAGAGTTATGCCGAGGTGTTGCGTTTTCGTTTCACCGGAGTGTTTCTCGACGATGACCTTAAAACGTTGCGGAGGGAGCTCTGCTAACAAGAGGGTCCGGTGTGGGTGGATTGGATCTTACCCGACGTAGTGTCTTTTATGGAGCTACGTATCCCGCTGTCTGACCTAGACGAATGGAGGAGATTCAAGTGAGATTTATCTCGGTTAGGGAGTTCGCTCGCTAACCCATGAGAAACTGCAAGCCACCAGGTAGCGTTTCGGAAGTAACAGTATGGGGGTCTGGCATATGCTGTCAGTTCTAGTGTCAGATTCCCAGAAATCGACTAGAGACCTATACTTAAAAGGCGTTGATGCGGAGATAGCTATAGCATAGCCTCTCACGTTCAAGACAACTTCACCCTAACGGGTACACACCGGGATGCTGCTTTGATGGGTCCTACAAAGTAGCCTCGAAACGAAGCTCTGTCAGGGGCACACCAGGCCTATAACTGGGAGATTGCGTTGACAAAGCCATTTAAAAACCAAATCCCGCCACACTTGAGGTTGGATTCGATCGGGCAGTGGCCCTAACTCTGGCTCGGTTGTACTGAACTGACCTAAGTTGGGGGAATAGTCCTAATGCTGGACGAGGCACTTGGCCCCATATGAAAGAGGACGGGAGGGTGCCAGCATGTGAGCACGTGTTAAGTCAATTGCTCCGGTACTTACCTCGTTAGCTAGTAGAGGGTGGATAGGCAACCTCGCTCCGACCAGTGAGTAACTGGGAGCAATTGCGGTGCAATTGCGCGCTGATTTAGCGTATCTCAATTACTTCCTCCTAAGGGAAGGAACGTGGGGGTATGTTAACACGGGAACAGTAATTAATATTAAACATACATGTAATCATGTATCTCAGTAATCCATGATCCGGTTACATAATTAGAGGGTTGCCATTTAACATTTTAAAGTTGGTGGGGTGGAGGTGAGAATTTTGACAATGTTATATTTAAATGTTCTCCCTCGAAAAATTAATTGATGTGTTTTTACTGAAATTGATATTCTGTCTAGTTTAGGAGATATTCAAGATGGGAAGTTTTTATATGAACACATTGAAAGTATTTGTTACTGAAGTTTCTAGAAAGCAAGGTGTAGAGGGCATAAAATATTTTTAAATTTACTTTCAATATGTTTTATAATTATTTTTGCGCTACTGACTATGTATTTTTATTTGTTTCTTAATTTGTTATTTGCCACAGTAAGTTGAAGTTACTGAATCATTGCCGGTTGTTATGACAACAACAGAATAACAGAGCTGTTTTAACAATTATTCGTAACATGCCTGGGTGCTGTTATGAAAAGTAATGAGTATAAAACAATTAAAATGATAAAGGGAGATATTTTTGGGTATTTCTATTGATTAAGATTAATTAATCATCAAACAAATTAACTTTTAAAAAGTATGAACGTTGTTTATTTATTGAAAAAATTAGATAGGTACAATTCGTACAATTATTAAAATTAATTGGTACAACAATATTTCTACTTTCTAAAACAATGAAATCTTCCTTGTTAAATTTTAGTAGAATAATTTAAAGCTGAGTTCGGCAATTACATCCAACTAATCTGATTGCTCGAGTAACTATAGCAACCATTTTATTAAGATAATTGTCTCCCTAGTTACTCCAGCAATAAGATTAGTTTGATGCAATTGTCAAACACAATTTTACTTAGGCCGCATTCGGCATTTCAGATCTGTTTACTCGAAGAGTTCGGTTTCTATGGTATGGTTCTATGGTTGTAAATAATTGTAACTATAGCAATAGAGCTTTCAGAGCGAAAAGAGTTGAAATACCGAACCCAGTATTAGTAATTTCTTGTTTGGTTACTAAGTAAAAACTAACGATTTTTTTTAAATTAAAAGAAGTTGGGAGTAAAGTGTTGTGTTCATTGTGAACATACCTAACCTTACTTTTGTAATTTGGTGACATATAACGCTTAGAATCTGACATTACAAAAGTAAGGTTAGTATATTAAGTGGTATGTCCACAATGAAATTGCGCAGCAAACATCAACGTTAAATTTAAAAAACATTTATTAAATAAAATAGTGTCTAGCCCAACAAATATCATACGATACTCATCGTTAAGTGCTTATAACAGATTTTCGAACTTTTTCTCTATCTGTTATAAAGTACTTACCAGTGTCGTATCGTAATATACTGTTATGAATCCACCAACCTTTGTAATTATTGCACAATTATCTATGAAAGTATGAATTTAACATAATAAAAAGCAGTATTAAGGAATTGTAGAGGGCTGAACCGCTGAAGATATAAACAATAAATTGCAAAAAATCTATACACAGTAAAATACAAATTTTTATGAGTATTGTAATTTTTATTTTTTAACTTTTTTTAAAGTCATTAGGGGTGGTAGAGAGCTCAAGGTACTATTATTTAATAAATTTAAGATACTCACTACAAACACTGAAATGCAACATTTGATGTGTAGGTATAGCAAATTAAAATTTTAAGTTCATTTTTTAGGCCATCCTACTGTACATGAATATATAAAAATGCGTGACAACAGATTTTGACAAAGGAAATCAGTGTTCAGTGCTCACTGACATTTTGTCAACTTTATGTCTGTAACAATAATTAGACTAGCTGCTTGATGCCTATTAAGCCTCTTCATCTGTTTTATGGTACTCAGTGTGGTGCTTCTTATGGTTCTCAGCGTGGTGCTTGCTTCCCTTGGGTTACTTTTTTAAAACTACACTTGATAGTATACTTAATGCTCTGTTATAAAATCCCAGCTCACTTAAATATTTTACAATAACAATAACTGTTTTCTTGGCACTTTTCACACAAAAAGATATTTCTTACAAAGAAATAAATGGCCTGATTGGACCAAAATGTTCGATGGTACTAACAATGGCGACGATCAATCTGCTGTGTTGTTCTGGAACGACTCCTGGTTGTATTTCTTAACTTACCGCAAGACTCTTAAGCATACATTACCCAGATGTATCCCTTAACAGGCCACCCTGAACAACTAATATTACATGTTTTAGTATTATGGTGTGCAAAACTTTGGTCCATGTGCCACCCATCAGGTTTCACAGCAATTTTTTCTAATTTCTAAACACTTTTAGGGGATGGCCTGTTCTTCAAACCACCCTCAAAATATTCACAATATGTGATTTAAAATTTTGTGAATGAGAGGTCACTTCAGACATATAAAGATGTCTCCTGCCAAATATTTCTCGACTCCAAAAGTTCCACCATTTAGAAATAATTAAATAATAATTTACACACAGTATACCGATATGTAAAACACAACCATAGGTAACTATATAGTGCATCCTCTTAAGAAAAATCTTGAATATAAGGGGGGGGCATAGAGGAATGAGGGTCAAATCTTTTAAAATTAAAAATTATTTTTATATTCTTTGTACTATATCATACATAGTGAGAACACATACATACGGGGGCTATTTTTTTTCAAGGTCCGATCGGTCGTGAAATTAAAACCACAGTGAAATTCAAACATGTTTTATTTGTAACATTTAGGTACACCTCCCATCTACTTCTCTACATAGTTGCCGTTCCGATTTAGGCATTTTTCGTAGTGTGGTATCAACTTTTCAATTCCCTCTTCATAGAAGGTAGCCGTCTGTGCTTTCAGCCAAGTTTGTACGCTGGTCTGCAGCTCATTGTCTGTAGCAAAATGGTGTCCTCCTAAGCTCTTTTTCATGCGAGGAAAGAGATGGAAATCGGAAGGAGCTAAGTCCGGGCTGTATGGAGGGTGATCGAATACTTCCCATCCAAAACGCTGCAGGAGGTTCTTTGTTGCATTTGCAGTATGGGGCCGAGCGTTGTCATGAAGAACAATGCCTGATGACAACATTCCTCTTCGCTTGTTCTGAATTGCCCTTCGTAGATTTTGAAGAGTCACGCCGTATGAGGCTGCTGTGATGGTCGTACCACGTTCCGTGAATTCCACCAAGAGAACTCCTTTTCGGTCCCAGAACACAGTAGCCATACACTTTCTGTTGGAAAATGTTCGCTTAAACTTCTTTGGTTTTGATGGGGAAGAAGAATGCATCCACTGTTTGGATTGCTCTTTTGTTTCTTCCGTGTCGTAAAGAACCCATGTCTCGTCGCCTGTGACAATTTTGCTCAAAAAACCTTCTCCTTCATCATGGTAGCGCTGGAGAAACGTTAAGGCGGCACACATTCGCTGTGTTTTGTGATGGTCGGACAGCATCTTGGGAACCCATCTCGCACACAATTTGCGGTACTGAAGTGTCCCACTCACGATGGTGTACAGAGCTGACCTTGACATTTCGGGAAACGACTCATGCAACACAGAAATTGTGAACCGACGATTGTCTCTAATAGCCTGATCCACTCGCTGAACGAGATCTTTATTGGTTGACATTCCCTTCCTTCCCTGACCGCCTGCGTCATGAACGTCTGTACGCCCTGCTTCAAAGTTCCTGCACCATTGCCGCACTTTACTGTCACTCATGAATGTTTCACCGTACACATTACACATTCGTCGGTAAATTGTAGCTGCGTTGCACCCCTCCGCATGAAGAAATCGAATTACTGTACGCAATTCACATTTGGCGGGTGACGCTATTGTTCTCGGCATGTTTACGTGTACACTGCGCGCTTGCAACTGACATGTACAACGTGACGCGATCAACTGTCATACTAGAGACACTGAGAAATCATTAAGTATCTCTTGAATGACTTACACGATCAAGGCGGGTTTTGGAACACACTTGGATTCAAAACTGATGTCGATAGTGTTGGCAAGATGTTAGTTTTTTTGGAAGCTTTACCAACTTTTGTATTTTCAATAGAACACACTGTATACTTCTATTTTCTTAAGTTCCTTCGGTAATTGTACACGTAATTTGTGTAGTATTCGCTATACCTAAGTTCAACCATTTTCAAGATACTTCAACATTTTTAACCTTATAGGTAACATTAAATCGAAACTTTTAATAAATAAAGTAATCGTAGGCTCATAAGTAAATAACTTTTGTATGCTAAAATGAAGTTAAAAATATCTCGAAAATTTAGGTATAGAGAATGCCACACAAATTAAGTGTAGAATTACTGAGGGAACTCAAAAAAAATAGAAATATACAGGGTGCCCTACTAAAAATTGAAAAGTTGGTAAAGCTTCTGCAAAAACTAACATCTTGGCAACACTGTCGATGTCAGTTTTAAATCCAACATATTATCTAAATGAAGTTTTCAAAACTCATCTCAATCATATAAGTCATTCCAGAGATGAGTAAAGATTTCCATACTTTTGTGCCACATTAATATTGAAAAATATATTTTTTCCTTAAAATTGCTTGTACAAAACAAAAGTATTGCTGAAAAAATCTGTTGCTACTATATTTTCATTCTTTTACAATCTTTTGTTAAAATAATTGAATTCTAACTTCCATAATCGAAGTTGTATAATTTTATAAATCTCATTATTAAAGAATTATATAAGCATATATCGGGGATCATTTAAATTTCAGATCTAGCAAACCATGGAAATTTCAGTCATGTATTTTATTAATCAGAAAATACCAAATGATTGTTGACATCCGCCTACTCTAATCTGAAATTTAAATGATCACTATTTTAATTCTAAAATAGTTTAGAAAAATGTAAATAGTTTAGTAGGCGTCCTCACTAAAACAAATTAAAATTTCCGGTTTAGCCTTTGATATCACACATTATAGTAACCTTGACAATCAATAAACAATTGCAGTTGTAAACTGTCTATGTCTGAATCCGGACTTCAAGATAACCTAAAACAATTCTATTTAAAAAAGCTACAGTAAAAAAATGATCAAAATTTATTTTTGTTTACTATAGTTACGTATAAATGTTATGAATAAATTCCAAGTTTAAATTTGGCGCGTTTCCCAAACACATTCCAACACATGCGCTCATATTCCAGCGACCCTAAAAGTGCCTCAATCTCACGAGATTATATTCCCATTATAAGAATCTAATTATGTTTAATTTAACAAAATTCCATTGCTGCTCGTTAAATAATTTATAAATATACTTTATCCGTTTAAAATACATAAAATCGATCGCTAATAAATTCCCAAGATGTGGGTATCAAATTTTGAGAACAAATTTGAGGTCAAACAGTGAGACCACGAATAAAATCGTGTAGTTGCATAACGAAACAATGTCAGCTTTTACTTACCGCAATATTCTGTTCATCAATTACGTGCAGTTCTTGAAATTCCATTGTTACACGTTTCTTTCAATGTATTTTATCGAAAAAATTAAAAATCGCACAGTTAAAAACCAACACACACAGATCAACGTGTCGATGTGTTTACAAACATTCGCAAGGTCATTCTATGACGTCATATTGAACTTACACGTGCCCGATATTGTAGAAATTTGTTTCGTTGCTTCCTTGCTCAGCGACATCTGTTATATGCTAGATTAAGCAAATTAAGTGATTTTTCTGTTGATATACCTTTAACTTCCTGTTAGAAGATGATGTTGATAGGCTATTTCCTTATTTTATTCTTATTTAATTTTATAAATTAATGTGTAAGGAAAAAGTAAAACCAAAATAAAACTATTGTTTTACAAATTAACAGTGGGGTTGATTTTATTTTTTTCTTTCTTTCTGCTTTTACAGCTCTTTTCGCTTGTTTTTTTAAATTAAATATTAAATCCCTTTAATAATTAAGCGGATAATTTTTTTATTTTTCTAATCCTTTTTACAAAAATAAAATTTTAAAGTTTTGCGATATAAATCTTAAAGCGATTTTTGATAATTTTAGCAAAATTTCTTTCGGATTAGTTTTATCGTTAATGACGACGAGTGCTTGATTGTTTGACATAATGTTGATGAGTTGATGATGGCCAGTGGCGTAACTCGTAAGATTGGGTGCCCATGCGAGACTTACGTTTAGCCCTTCATACATGGTGACTGATTTTCCATTGTCCAGTTTATATCTGCTGAAATATTAAAGATAGAGGAAAAAGTTAAATAAGAGACTTGTTTAGCATAACCTAATCTATATAAAATGTAGCACAAAAAATTTTTTTGGCGTACTTATTTTCACGGAAAAATATCCAACTTTAATTGATACATCACAAGTGGCTTTTTGCCTTTAAATTACATCTTACTGTTAAAAAAATAAAATTATCGAATTGGCTATAATTTTTTTATTTTCTCGTTGATTACAAAATTATTGCTGCTTTTATTTAATTACAGTTTAACACATTGAATAATACACAATAAATTTTCTTATGATGACTGCTCAAAATAGTCCGCCATGAAAGTCTAAACGTATTTCGGTCAGTTTGATTAGCTTTTCTTCAGCTTTATGCAGCATTGTAGGTGTAATTAAGAAGCTTGCTGCAGTTATTTTATTTTGAAGTTCGTGCACATTTTGAGGAGTATCGTAATAAATAAACTTTCACGAAAGCAGCGCCCTTCGGAGGGTCTGCGGGGGCGGTAGTTACGTCACTAATGATGGCAGGTAAAGACCTACAGAAAAAAAACTAAAATAATAAAATAATAATAATCTTCCAATTTGACAATTACCCTACCGCATAATTACCAATAATTACATTTAATAAAATTCCACTAGAATACAGGTCAATCTTTGGCGCTTCTCAATAGAATTAAAACTTTTACAAATTGTTATCTATGTCATTTGTTGTCTAAGAGTATGGGATCCAATTATTATAAAATATTAAAATCTATTTGATTTTTTTGGTTCATTTACAAGCTCTGCTCTCAGGGCGGTAAGTTCAACTTACCGCCCAAGGCTCGGTAATAAAGTACCTCGTCATTTAAGTCGAAAAACACTCACTATTATCCTAAAATTCGTCCGGATTGAGACAAAAATTGTTTTTGTTTATTCAACTCCATAGCAACCAGGCACATTAACCTACTGAAAATTTACATTTTCAGTGTGATGTGTTTAATGTTTACTCTATATATTTAAAATTCACTCATAGATCCGATCGGGCAAAAAATAGTGTAAGCATTACGGGCGTTAGATATACTTTACCAGTCTCGGCTAATATGGAGACCTCCGCTACGCGTCGGTCTCCACACTATTAGCCTCGACTGGTAAAGCGTACCTACCGCCCTTAATACTTAAATAACTATTAACTATTGACAGTTAATTTTTTAAATCTCTGGTTCAATAAAATTTAATTAAATTTGCGATTAATATTATTGTAGTATGCAAAGTTAAATTTTACGTATTCATAATAGTGCGTAAAGTAAAAATTACACTAGATAAAGTTATAACAATAGTATATTACATGTTGAGTTGGTAAAGGATATCTTTACAAGCCAAGCGATAATTATTATATCGAGAGGCGTGGAAACTTTACCAACGAAACATGTATACTATTTTATTCACAATAATTAGCTTAAGACGTAATCAAAATAAAAAGTAATTTTTAATTTTAAAATAAATTTTTTATAAACTGTCATAATTTCAATCAAAGCCATCTATCGACCAAAAGAAATTTTAAGTAAGGTTTCATTCTAGCTAGATGGCAATGTATGCGCTCAGTATTTTAAAATTAGAAATTAATTAATTCCATCGTAATTATTAAATATAAAATACGGAAAAATAAAAATAAAACTAATATTAAAAGATGTTTTTAGCGTTAAATACATTTATAAAAACCTAAATTTAAATCGGATAAAACGTCCTGTTTTAAATTATTCACAAAAAAAAGTTGACCAAGACTTTACATGTCAGTTTTACAGACATGTAAAGGAAATTGTTAACCACTTTGATGTTGCTATAGCAATAGCTTACTTTCCAAGGTTTTTACAACATATGAAATGTACATATTGCAATATGATTGTGAATAAAAGAATAAACGCGCATACATAATTAAAAAGATAAACTGAATTACAACCGCCTTTAGTGCCAGACTGGCAGCATTTATTTGGTAATAGGAATAATATACTTACATACATACATAATCCATTCCCATTTTACCGCATTTCGCAGTGCCGGGGTTCCACACAAACTCTTATGGGAGTGCAACGGAGGTAATGGAGCTATTGTAGCAAGTGCATTTTACGCTCCCCCATACTTTATCACTCAGTCGCTTTAAAATTCAGTCGCAACCGAGGTTTGAACCCCTGTCCCTCTGAACGAGAGGTAGGATCTCTACCACTCGACCACGGAGGGCCTGAATAAAATACTTACAAAAATAAAATACGCAAAAGGTACAACAATCTTTTAATAAATCTACTGTGTAGGTGATGTTACGGAGTACTTCATAGGCGAATCAACCTACATCTGTTGCAACTTTTTGTGTTCTGTTTTTATTTAATCCACAACAACAATCCGATATTCAACAACGTACCAATATTGGAAAAACAGAAACACCCCGCAAACCGTGGCAGTCAACTGGTAAGTAATGGGTACGTGTAAAAAAAGCATTTTCATCGCAGCTCACCGGCTGGGGATTCCAAGAGATTAAAAAAAATCTTGTTTCTCGTTTCTTATCAAATTAGGTTAATTATAAAAATGTTAACTAGGATATATAGAGAATTCATAAAATTAAAAAGTACGTCAAATATACAAACGATATCCTAAGACATCAATGTTTATGCATGCAGGCACGGACGCACCCAAGCGCGCCATACATACATTCAAGCTTAAATATCTGTCCTGAATTAACATAATTTCTAGAATACAATGACTTTATAGAAACAGTGTGGCCATACGATGTCACATCTTTTTTTTGGATGACAGAAATGCGTCATCAAATCTGTCATAAGTTTGTCAAAACTACAACAAAATCTTTTGTTATCAAGTTTGTGAATTTTTTAATTAATGATTTTTTAGGTAATGCGCTAACTTAACAACAAAATTAATTCATTGTTCACAATTCAACTCGCTTCGATAATACGATGTGATAAAGTGCGAGTATTTCTTGAAAGTGTATGTGTACTACAATTAAAACGTAAAATGTCACTAAAATGTCACCAGGTGCACTCAGTAAAGTAATACCTTCTAAAACTGCTACAGATTGATTTCATTTTCTGAATGGACTCCGAAAACGGAATGTGAGTTATTTATTTATGAATTAAATTATTTCACATTTTTTTCGTGAAAAATTAATTTTAGAGAAAATGTACATTCAAAGTTAACCAAAAAAATATTACTTAACTTTCATAGTATTTGAATTATTTTTCAAAATTTTATCGTATGTCTAGCGACTAAATTGTTACCTGCTTTTTGCAAAAAAAACCTGTTTTTAAATTCTTAAAACAAGCATATTGCTATAATTGGCTCCGGTAGTTCAGGCAACCAGTTATTATGATTGATATTGATTTATATGAGAGTACAAACAAATTATACAGTAACAGACTTTGGTAGAAGCACGGTAGTGATATATACAAAATATAAACCACCTACCTTTACTCTTAAAAAAAATTGTTCCGGCTAATTACAAACTTGGTGAAGCATCAAAATCTTCACCAAACTAAGACTTTCAGGCGGGTCGCTTGAATAGGACACTAAATAAATATAGATCTAGGAAACATTTGAAATGACAAAAATTTATTTAACGTTGAACACAAACGACAAATTAGAAAAAAATAAAATATAAAAGAAACTGAAATTTGGATACCATGAACAAATGAAAAATTAATCGCAAGATAGTTAAATGCCTTTTATCCGAGGAGTAATATTTCTGTCATCATCATAATCTTAATTACTAAATTTTTATTTAAAATTAAATAAATACCTTCTATTTCTAAATCAAACCAATATTTGGCGCCAATAGTTTTCCAACTATCATAGCTACAAACCACCAAACCTCTATTTTTCATATAGTTTAAATACTAAAATGGTGGAATAACAACCATCTATCTGTCTTTTTTTAAATAATGCCCAAATAACTAGTGTTAATAAATTCACAACACTGATTATTATATTAATTAAATGTAATTATTATTAAAAATAAAAGTCAAATTCAAAGATCTTCGATGATTATTGAACACTTTGACATTTCAACAAAATATAACCTAACATTTCTTTGACTTTTAGTTAGTTTATAAATTATCGAACTCACTACATAACCTTAAAATATTAAAATTTTGCTGTCAACATGTGTGCATTGTTTGAAAGATTTCAAATAACAGCGAGTTTGTTACTAAATTGGTTCTCGTTTATTATACCCTTTTTGAAACAAAAGAAGGCTATAGTGATATTTTTAGTGGAAAATAAAAAATTTTAAAACTAAATACAACATAACCACAAAATTGTTTATAACTATTAATGATTCTTTAAACAAATTCATTAACTAGATAGCTAAAAATCCCCTTTTCTTTGATTTGTCCCACTTGTATTGGCATAAAAAATAAAGTCACTAGAATAAGTCAACCAAAACACATTTCCTACACAACTATCAGATAACTGGAAGTAACTTAATTACCTAAAATTACCTAATTACATCTTCCTATCTTGACAAAATCCAACCTTACATCCTAACAAACTTTATTTACTTGCTTTTAGATATCAATAACATCAAAATAGTAACTACATTATCTTATTTCAGATTGCTATGGCAAAACGTACAAACTTGCATTTTATTTCAACGATATCTTCTACAAAAACAACCCAACATAAAATTTGTTTCAAAATTGTGCTTAAAAATCTGCTTGACAAAACAACAATAAAGCATATTACCCACGAACTGTATAATCTATCTAAAGAGGAAGATTTAATGATATCACTATCTCGTTTGGATTATAATTTTTTTATACAAATGAATCAGGTGAAGTAGTAAATACTTGCATACATCATCATCATTACCGTGTCTGTTTTAGGTCAAAACTTGTCTTGAAATGGCCTCTACTTTATTTTACTTACTTATTTATGTAACGATTTCACATAGTTAGCTGAACAATAAAAAATAAGATTATAAGAAAAATCAACTTTAAAATTTATCCTTTTACTACCTAGTGTGTTCTAGAATGCATATTTATTATATTAAAATCTTTTTTTTGGTTTCATAATAAAATTATTAAAATTAAATATTTTTCTCCTTGAGGTTATGCAACCCATCTAACATCTTGTTGGGAAATCTTACCTTTGCTATGCATTCTCCCAGGTAGTGGTAAGATGTTTCTTCATCTCTCCCACATCTTGAGCACATGCGGTCTTGCTCTACTTCTATCAAAGATAAGTGTATTCTTAGATTACAGTGGCCTTAATATCCCTATCAGGATTTATCGGAAGATTTGCGGCTTCTTCCTATTAGCCAGATCGACTTTTAAGATTAAAAATTAACCTGTTCAAGCATTTTTCATAATTTTCCAAAATTACCTCAAAAATAATTTTATTCCATAAGTGGTATCCACACTGTATATTCTTTATAGTTTGTTCTGAACGATATAATGCAGTTATGGATAATCTTAATTTTCTTTCCAAATTGATAAATAAAAAAAAATTGACGACAAAAAATTCATGTTTAATAACTGGTCAGCAGGTTATAGATAATTAAGGTAATAAATGTATTTGCAATTTATATATTTTCTTAATTTTAAGCGGTTTAATAGTGGAAGCAATGAAAGTTACATTGAAGTCCAAATTGCAAATGTAAGTAAATTCATGTAAATCTTTATTAAAAAAAAACATTTTACATTTTACTTTACATTTCTTATAATAATTAATACCTACATAAAAACAAAAATGTGCAAATAACTAGTTGTTAAATCCTCATTTAATTCCAACCATTGCTAAATCATTCAATTCGAAACAGATGGTTTTAGGTTTGAGATACGGTCAAAGTTTTTCATATTAGTATACCTATACCTTAATAAAATTAGGGTTAACTTAATAAGCTCAACTCTATTCGGGCTTGACCTAAGTGAAGCTCAACTCAACTCAACTCGAATAAAGAATTGTTGAACTCGACTTAGAATCGAGTCGAGTTTCGAGTCGAGTCGGGCGTGGCTCTGGCTTGAGTCCGTCACTAATCCAGAACAAATTCTCAAACCGACTTTTCCGATTAAACAAGGCCTACTATGTTTTTCAATTATTTGCATTTATCTTCGATCGTAGTAGGCTGGTAAATTATAATAAGTGGGATGTTTAATTACACACAAACTTCTTTTAAGGGGTTCTATAATAGGTAAAAATTTGGAATCGATTCGATTATAAATATAAAAGATATAAGGGTGTCAAGCTGTAACGTGAAACACACTATAAATGGTATTTCCACTAAGAATAATGCTTTTAAAGGGTTCAGATTATTATTTTATTTTGTTTTTCTTGTCAATCTATAATATAGGTATAGGGTACCTAATTTTCGTTTCTCATGAGTTAGATCAATTATTTCTGGCAAGAAGCATTTATATAACAAAATGCTTGTAATCTTGGCAACATATTTCTCTAAAAAAACTCCACATCAACTTCGATCTCCAAGTAAATAATTTCTTTTAAAGTCTAAACAGCAAAATAACATTTCTCTTTTGAAGAGATATTGAATTGTTCTTGTACTTGATAAAAATAATTATGTAATTATTTAATTTCTACTAGGTATGCAGAATTTTCCTGTATACCGTCTGGCAAAGCACCGAGAAGATGGTCATTTTGTGTTTATAAAAAGACCACAATCAAAAATGCGAAAGACAAATTTTGTTTGTAACATAAATTTAGCTCTGTCTTCATTATTTTTTTCCCAAACCGTTTTCTTCTAGATGAAAATTCTTTATAAAGAATTCCTGTAACGGAGGAGCAAAAGCTGTAATAAATAGGTCGGTAATGAGGTAGCTAACGGGTAATGCCCAAAATTTAAGACTGTGTTGGAATAAATATAAAAACTACAAGAATGTTTCGATCCTAATAAATTTTATTGCGTTATAATATGTACTGCATTTTAATTAATTTAACTGATAAAAGTTAATTAATTCTCCAAGTACGGTCCCAGCCAGCACATTGACGTTATAATGACGTCATTTTTAAGTGACTATTGGTCGGCGACGTCCATAAGACGTCATGTTATGGGACGTACGTAGACGTCTTCAAAACGACGTCTTTTAGACGTACAATAAGGTCTATATTAGACTTCTAATAACCAAAAAAGTGATATATTCCTTAAAATATTTTTTATTTTTACATCTGCAGAATGTAAATAGAATACATTATTTTACTGTTTTCAATATTCAATTACACTATTTTTGTATTGTCAGGTCCACTGATGTACGAGAGACAAATCTAGCAACACTGTTTTACTTTATTTCTTTTACTGAACTGACCTTACGTGAACTTTTTTACGTGACCACATGCCGCAATACAAACAGCAACAACGTCTTTCCTGTATTTGTATTTGTTTTAGTAACGTTTCTACTTATTATTAAAGTTGTTGACGTATCTACATTTATAGTGTATGTGTAGGAGTGTAGATGCAACTACTGCATAATAATTCTGTGGTTTGTCACAAAGGATGAGTATTAATAATACTTGTTCCATCGCAATACTACATAACCTATACAATTTTACCCGTTCGACGATTTTGTGAAATTTCTATTGTTAATAAATTAATATTAATGCAATGGTTTCTTAGTACTTACTAATATTATTTTAGTATCATCAATTATTCTGCATATTGTTTTAGCAGCTTTTCAGTTAGTAAATGTTTAGTTTTGTTTAATAATTATGTATGAAATAGTATATAATAAATATTATTTCCAATATTCAACTATTTATTTATAATTTCTGTCCTAGCCCTAGTATAGGACGTTTTAATGGCGTTATCGAACAACGTTTTAATGACGTCTTATATTGACGTCCTTGGGCTGTGACATAATGCTGTCAGTTTTACGGCAATTTGATGTCATTTTAATACGTCATTTGATGTCGTTACTGCCGATAAAACGGCGACATTATGACGTCAGTGTGCTGGCTGGGGTGAACATAATCCAGTTTTTTTGGGCGCACGTTCCACCATTCTTCTTATGAGGTTCATGTCTATTTTCTTTAGAAATATAAAATTATTTTTTAAAGATTTTCCTCATTTTCAGCTTCCCAACCTTTCTCCATTAGAAGACCTTCTATAATAGATCAGAAGTTCCCAATAGGTCGCAGTTCTGGGGACACATGGAGGAATTCTCTTCCTTGGTCACAAACTCAATATTCATCTGATAAGTGAGCTACTACTGATTTCGCCTATTGTGATGAGACCAGATCGGGCCAAAAAAAACGTAAATTATTATCAGAATGATCTTATGGAATGAATATAATAAGGCATCTCTTAATACATTCATTTAGATAGACTTCCTGATTAATGACTCTTCGTGAAGAACAGAAGAAGGGTTTTGAAATCCCAGAAGGTGTTATTGCCAACCACATTACTTTTTCTCGAATTTTTATATCATCAGGTGCTGCAAGAGAGTCCTTGGTATACAATCCTCCAATCGCATTTTTATCAGAATTTTCGTCGTGTCCGCAAATTTTAGCAACAATAAGCATAAAACAAGAGCGCATCAGCTGTTTGAACACAAATGTAGTAAAGTATTACTGATAAATGCTCCGAATAGATTGTAGCGTACTTACGTGACGTGTCAAAAATTGCTGTAATTTCCTAGAAGAATTGGATCGGAAAAATTTTTTTTTAGCAATGTTTTGATAAATGTATAGAGAATATAAATTAATTAGAAAAATGTTCCAACTCGATTAAGAAGTCATATATAATTGAATTTGTTTATTATAAATCCCTTATTGTTTATAAGAATACCATATTGGATAAAAAATATTTACTTGATATTAATCTTTATTCCCTTATGTAGAGATTTGCCAAATAATTTTGATTTTAATGTTTTAGTAGCTTAGAAAAATAAATTTTTCTTAAATCGTTACACAAAAATGTTATTGTTAATAACTTTTGGAAAATCAAAAATTTTATTAAATCAATTAAGGATCAGGTTACTATCATTGGACATAGGAAAATTCATATTAATATATAATATCGTACCACTGATAAATACGTGGTCCACTTCACGAATTTTGTCTCTTTTTCCATGAATGGTTTGGACATGGTTATTGGTAAGATATATGTTAAGGTAAAAATACGGTATGATTAAACAAAACACGTTTTTTTCAAACGTTTTTGCAACGACGCTTAGAACAGCTATTCCCCTAAAATTGGTGAGAAAGTCTTTTGGTCCATTTTTGTAAATAGGCACTATTCCCTAAGCATCTTTGAAATTTTTAATATATCTGGTCCCAAAACACACCGATTAAATCAATCAATATCAATATCACAGCTTTGATATCAACGACAATTTATTACAATTTATTAGTGATTATATTTAAACTGAAACCCAACTATTCAACACATGCATATAAGCAAGTACAAAAATGATTAACAAACACTTTTTGGCGGCATTCGAAAACAAAGAAATTTCAAACTAGAAAGATAAAATAATTTACTAAAAATGATTTAAAAACATTTAATTAAAAAACAATTGCCATTTAACCTTTATAAAACCTTTTACAGTGTTTTGTTAAAGGATGATCACAAAATGATTACTTTCCATATCTGGACACAATGTACTTTACTTGCCTGCTGTTCAAGACCGAACTATACTTAAATCTAATCCTCAAAGAAGTTCGAAATTTTACTTCCATGTAAAACTACTCCTACTAAAATTACGAAGCTTGCTCAATATATATTGCGAATTGGCAACCCTGCTTTTGCTAGGTGCAATCTGACAATTGCAACATAAAGTTTGATATTTTTGACGGCATACGTATTAAAAACGTTTTGTCATACGGACGCTATTTGTTTTGTTTACATTGAGTTGAAAATTTCCTCTCGGCCAAAAAATGGAATTAACTCGTGAACATTTTCGTGCTATGATTTTCTACGACTTCCGACGTGGATTATCACAACAACAGTGCGTCGATCAACTTACTTTAACTTTTGGTGATGAAGTCCCACACAGAGCAACTGTATATCGTTGGTTCAATGAATTTAATCGTGGTCGTAGTTCGCTGGCAGGTGAATCTAACGAAGGTCGTCCAAAATCGGTTGTGGTGCCAGCAAACGTCGATGCCGTGCGCGAACTGATAAAGCAAGATCGTCATGTGACTTATCGTGAAATTCAGGCATCCTTAGGCATTAGTATGACTAGCATACATTCGATATTGCATGAACATTTAGCCGTGAAAAAGCTGTGTGCACGTTGGAATCCACATAAGTTAACAGTCGCTCAAAAAAAGGCTCGTGTCGATTGGGCGAAAGAAATGCTCGAGAAATACAACCACGGTGCTTCAAAAACCGTTTATATCATCGTCACAGGTGACGAGTCTTGGATTTATGCGTATGAGCCCGAAAGTAAACAGCAGTCGACTGTATGGGTCTTCCAAGACGAGCCAAACCCAACAAAAGTTGTTCGCGCTCGAACACTTCGAAGCAAATGATCGCCTGTTTTTTTTTGAAAAACTGGACATGTCACTACCGTGGTTTTAGAGGATCGTAGAACGGTCAGTTCAGAATGGTACACAACCATTTGCTTACCAGAAGTCATCCGAGAAATAAAAAAAACAACGTGCGACGCCGGAGCATTCTCCACCATGACAATGCGAGCTCATACACATCGACGATAACAACTGGTTTTTTGAACACTCAAAACGTCGAATTGTTGGGTCATCCGCCGTATAGTCCGGATTTGGCACTTAATGATTTTTTTTTGTTCCCACACGTGAAAAACAAACTGCGTGGACAACGAATTTCGATGCCGGAAGAGGCGGTTGATGCATTCAAAACCCATGTGTCGGAGATACCTGATTCTCTATGGAAAAAATGCTACGAAATTCGATTGTCATTTGATTTGATTGATCGTCAGGGAGAATATTTTGAAAAACAATAAAACAGTTTCCAACACTAAATATTTGTTTTTGTTAGTTTTTCGCAATACATATCGAGCTACCCTCGTATTATCTAAGCTATTATATACAATATAATTATAAAGTGAATGAACTTATATGAACAAGTACTGTATTATTTTTTTTTATTTCACGTCTACACTACGGGGGAACCAACATCTAAGGTCATCTGTCCCCCATCTAACATGCAACACGAATACACACATCCATAGTTGAGGTGGCGGAATTTTCCAATTAGAAAAATCCCGCCGCCCCAAGTGGGATTCGAACCGACGACCCTTGGAACACGAGTGATGCACTGACACCACTCGTCCACCGCCGGCCCAACTGTATTATTAAACTGTGACTAAAATACAGACAAACTAATATGAAGTCTAACGTACAACTAAGAACATTTTTTATACAATATAATATTGTCATAATAACAGTTTCACGAATATGAAGTGACTTCGTTGTTTTAACTTACAGAAAACGCTGTTATATAAAATTAAATTTAAAAGTGTTAGATAAGTAAATTATAACAATTCATAATATTACTATGATTTACTTATTTGGTTTTATACTTATGATGTTTCGTAAAATAAATAAATGATAAGTAAAAAAAGAAGCCAGTATGTATTTTAATAATATAAGGTAACAAAACATGATTAACTCAATCTAACTACAAAATAAACAACGAGCGGTTGGAGAGAAGTAATTAGAAATATGTTTCTAAAATTAGTAACATCTAGGCCTACACAAATATTTACTTTCTTGATTATTTACAATAATGTAGGATTCAGCTTGAACTTTACACTATAAAAGATCTTTGACAAATATCTTTTATAAAAGTGATTTGATGAGAAATACTGCGAATTGGCAATAATTTGTTTTCACGTGAACGTCGCGTTTTCGAGTTATTTTCTAAAGTAACATTTTTTAAACGGGACACTCTGTATATTTTTGTAGAAGTGGACGAACAGCGTTATTATAAAAATACAAAAGGTTACGTGCACTACCTCTTTAAAATTAAAAATACAGAGGTTACACGGCATTCTTCCTATTTTCCATCTAATGCATTTTTACGCTGAACTATTACAAAAGCTTTTAAACAGTGTACTACACCTCCTTAAGATTCTTCTTAAAATAAATCCTATAAAACATTTGATAAAAGATCTTTGTCAAAAATATTTTATAGTGTAATTGTAATATTTTATGGCTTAATTCCTAGAACCTAATAATTAAGTATGTCTTAAATAAAAATTTCTTTTCTAGGTCCTTTTATCTTTCTGTTATTAATAAGTAAAGTCAGCACTAAAGTTTCTCAAATTTCGTAAAAATTTAATTCTGGGATATTATATTCAGCTTGGACCAAAATGTAAAAGCTTTTTACAAATAAAAGACCTTCTTATTCAGATAGTAATACACTTAATGAAATGCACACAGGAATCTTCTTAGTCTTTTTACGACTTTTACGTTAATTAAATACACTTTCATACTTTTTGTTTTCATCTTCTGGATATTAAGCTTCTCTTAAGGAATCGCTTTTACTCCTGTTAATAAAAGTTGTAGCTGTTGAAATATTTATATCCTTCTAATAAGTTTCATAATTAATTACAGTCACATAGATATATCTTTTTAATTCTTGTGCAAAGAAGTTTTATAATTAGAAGTAAATGGAGATTATGAAGATTAGCTTTTATCCCTTTTATTTAAATGTTATTTCAATTAAGAATTTCATCTTATCAATTTTGTAACAAGGTAACGATTATTATTATTACTATTCTAGACAATTTTAACTTGAGACATATTTAATTAACAATGTGAATTACCTCACCGTGTGTGCTGCTTATCTTGGGAAGTCCGTTATGTTAAATTATTTAATAATTCAGTTTGTTTTAATAAAATTACGTACTTACTAAGTAAAACAACTCATCATTATTCTCTTATATATAAAAACTGTAAAAGACTCTTGTTGTCCAGCCAGTTCCTCGTTAGGTCGAGGTCCCTCGCAAAACATTCCACTCAGGTAGCTACAGCAGTTAATTTGAGCTTCCGATTTACCCCTAACAGTATATTTAAAATCTTTTCGTATTGCGTACATTTCATTAAAACATATGTGAAGGTTTAATTGCAAAAAGATTTCTAGAAGATGAAGTTAGAAATAAAAGATTTTCAATAATACATGTGTACATACTGCTATGGTATATATCTTAATGTTTAAATAAACATCACATAAATTTTATGGTGAAATGCGCTGTACTAGTATACACCTTACAACATTTGACCAACAATTTACTTTACTTATGTTTAGTGTAGCAAGGCAAACTAAAAAGTTGTACAGAAACAAACACCACTTACCTTTGTGATGAAAAGAAAATTTGCTCCGGCTATGATTTTAAAATCCAAAGACAAGCTCAAGAAAATCACATGAGAAAATTTCAGGCGGGTCGCTCTTTGACAAAAAAATAAAATATTGTTCAACTTTTACCTGCGAAATTCTATTAATAGACACAAAACAAGAATAATACACAAATTAATCTGCTTTTAAACATTTAAATATTTTATTAATAAACACATGAAAAAAAATGAAAAGATAAACGAAAACAGAACAATTCTTATTATCTAAAATGGATTCATTTAATTAATGGTGCCAATTTGATTTAACAAAATAAGAATCAAGAGACAGTGTTAATGTTCTTTATCTTGCTTGATTTTTATTTGATCAATCCCACAATCTTAAATTATAATTTAAAAAAAAGGAAGCGAAATAAAAACAAAGTTAAATTTTGAATAAATTGTTAAATTCAAAGATTTTGCGCCATTCTTGGATTATTGCACACACTATTATTATTTGGCAGTTCTCTGTAAATTTACCTGGTTATTTGTAGCATTGGTGAACACGCATTTCCATAATTGTTCTTGTAGGTCTTCTTTTGTAATTTATTACAACTATTAAATATTGAACAATTTACCTCCAATACGTGAGTACATACATCAATTGTCTATTTTCCAAAAATTCTTATTACATCCAGTTATAAAATTTTTTTTCATCCAGAAATAAAGTTATAAAACGCTTTAAAAAAAAAATTTTCTTCTGATAAATAAATAGTCCAAACACTAAATTAACACTTCACTTTACTTTTTATTTAAATCACTTTAATTGTTCAATGTTATTTTCATTATTAAACACTTAAAAAAAATCAATTTGTATGACATTTGTCATAACCTCACTTTTTTGATATCTCATTTACGTAAAATCTGCCACACTGCCACACATAACCTCAAGATTTTAACAATCCAACATGGCTTCTGTTTTATATGAAAATCAACAAGCAAGTAACCAGATTTTCGATCTGCTTTTATATTTTCTTGTAAAACAAATAACAAACGTCATTTCACCACCAACAAAAACTTGGTAAGTAACTAGAAACAATTGAACATCTAACCTAATAAGAACTACATAACCAAAATGTTGTTAAAAAATTAAATTAAATGTTTAAACAAATTACATAATCGGAAAGAGGATAATTTTCCCTACATTTTGGTATATTGCATGTCTAACAAAAAGCAAATTTTACTCCAGGATTCAATGGCAACCATCTTAAATTTCCTGACAATACATGGTTTTATAAAATTATAGATAATTACATTTTCACACCTTATTCCCTTCTTTTTTAATAATTAACTGAATCCACATATTCCATCACACAATATTTACAACAATTTTGGCACCAAAACTTTAAATATTTACAAAATTTCACGATATTACCAGGTAAGGTTGAAACGATATGAATTATAAACTTCAACAGGCTAAACCTTCTCTATATAGAGCTGCCCACTTGAAAATTCTATTGCTAAAGGTGCTTTAGAATCTAATTAAGAATATTGCAGCAAAACATTTTGGCTGCAAATGCATAGGTTAATGAAAATTATACATTTATCATGGATTTAGATGAATCGTTAAACCAGCATGGGATTTGCTTGAAATTTAACAACAAAAATTGTAAGTATAGTAGTGATTGCTTGCATACACCTTTCCATCTATGCCTTTTATAGTTTCCAGGTGAAACTACACCTTACAATGGCTTCAATTATGAAAAACCAAGTCCAACGACCTAACGATATGCAAATCGTCAAACTTGTCAAAATAATTTTTTAATTTTAAGTGAAAAATCCTTTTAAGATCTACTTCTTATTATTATCAAGTGATGTAAAGTGTATCCTTTACCTATTAAGCAACAATTAATTTATTTTTTATAATATTTGGGCAAGTTCAATCTAAACCCCTAAATTTATAGACAACCCAAACGACACACCCAATTACCAGTGCTGAAAATCACAGCAATACGTTTAGGTACTGCAACTGGAACTTCCTGACCGGCTAGCCCACGGTGTTAAAAGAAGTCCCAGCTATATTAAAATTTATTACACAAAACATTAACCTTAATCTGACTGAATCTCTGGGTCCGGCAAACGTCTGCTCTAAGATAGCAGCCGCCGTTTGAACTCGGCACAAGTGTTTGTAGAAATGAAAGACACAGATACAAAAGATACAGAAGGTTATTTATTTTAAAACATAAAAAAGAAATTGTGTGGTTCACACCACTCAACAAATGCAATGATTATACAGAACACAAAATTATTTGTAAATAAACCCTTGATAATAATAAAAGAAATAATGTTATATTATGAAATCAGAAATCTTAAACAATTCTACATTCAATAAATTTACACAATTAAAATAACAATAATTTAATTGCACATCTTAACTAAATTGAATATCCGAATCAGACTTACGCTTTCTGCAGAGAAGTAATACAAGTGGCAACTGCGCTTTTAATATAATTGTTAAGAATGAATTCATGAAGCTGTTACATAACCTAAAAGTTAAGAAGGAAGAAGCTGTTTATTTTGTTAGGTGTTAAGTTCTGTGTTGGTATTGGTTTGTCTTCTTTTTACTCTTGCTGGTAGCTGGTAAAATACTTTAATTATAGATGCGGCTTCGATGGTCAATAGATACCCAACGTCTTGGACGGTGGAACCAGGTAGAACGCAGCTAAACCAGGGAGTATAAAAAGGAGGTAAAAGTAGTTGCCGGAAAAGAAAAAGAACCGGAAAAAGCCTAGAAAGAAATTCTGTATAAATTAACTGTCTATCAACATAACCACAGGCCTACCGGAAAAGATGTTTTCTTCGGCTTTAAAACAATAGTCAACGGATGGATTATCACCTCATGTTATAATTGGTTGAAAAGGTATTCCTACAAAGCAAGGAACTGTTAGAGATAACCATAAAGATATAGTAATGAAAAGGTGTACCTTGCAGTAGAGCTTAAAAGACCAATAAATTGGATTCCTGTGATATAAACAATCACCCCTGTGAAAAACTGATCACCAGGAATTTTAATTGCACATATTACCACAATAAACTCATAAAGAGAGGAATCATCAAAATTTCTTAAAACTGGAATATGGCAAACACTCTATTTGCAAGTCAAGTTACAACTCCCTTTTTAAAAGAACAAATGATGATGATCTTATCAAGAAATGTTCAAGGAAACAGATAAAGCTGAATTCACCAATGAGGTAGCCCGAACAGAAATATTACCAAATAAGGGAAAGCCAATAGAACGGTGTGCCCATGAACACTACCATATTTGGAATGACAAAAATATGACAAACACACTGCAGAAAAGCCTTTTAAGAAAGAAAAATCTTAGGTTAAACATTAAGTGAAATACATAAGTTTCGTCTTACATAAGTTTCTCTGTTGGCTGTAAGTTATAGTTTTTAAAACTATTGTCCACATTTACAATTTAATATTAATACATATAAATTTTTTGTGGTTACATAAAAAGTAGTGGCTTAATATATCTATAGCGTAACGTTCCAGAGTTCTAACCACTACACGATCACGGTCCATGTTACATTTCCCGAGTGAGTTTAAATATTTAACAAAATGAAGTTGGTACAGCAATACCCACCTTACAAAAGACAAATTTTATGATTCAAAATATAACACAAAAAAACAATTTTATGCTACGTTGTAATTACTTTTTATAACGTATGACCATAAACTGATAACGATTGATTTACTTCATCAGGGAATAGTCCTAATGACGAAGTACTTGATCCCGTATGAAAGAAGACGGGGGGTGCCGGTGAGTGAGCACGTATTAAGTTAATCGCTCCGGTATTAACCTGGTTAGCTAGTAGAGGGTGGACGGGTAACCTCGCTCCGACCAGTGAGTAACTGCGAACAATTGCTTGCAACTGTGCGCTGATTGGAAGGAACGTGGGGGTGATGTTTTTATAGGTAACCCACGTAAAACTTTTCATGATATTCATGTAAAACACATAAAAACAATAGTGACATTTAAGGCACGTATAACATGTCCAATTGATAATAAACTGTAGTCATCAGTAAATCAGATTAAATAAAATTCTAATTTACAATGACATGTCAAAACGACGCTTAGTTATTTTGGTTTATCAAAAGTTATCAAACTGTTATATTGTTACTGGAAAAGACAAGAAATGGCTACCCTTATATTATTTACATTGCATAATTATGTACCTGTATTTCAACACAACTAAATAAATTGATTATGATGCAATTTGCTTTGTGCAATTGTTGCTAACCTAAACATAACCTAAGCCTAACCTAAACCAGCTCGTTTAATTGGTTTATTAATAATATGAAGTTTTCACTGCGGTATTTCAAGCATTCCTGATCTTGTAGATTGATCAGACCTAGGAACGAATCTGAGGCGGAATTGATCAAAACATACTGTATATCATCAGGAGTGTTTGAAAAACTTATGTGTAGTATGTACCCATGTTTACAACGACACCTATCATCCTAGTTGGATAAGTTCTCCTCTATACGTATGTGTGCAGAATTTGAGTTAAATCGGACAAAACCTTTTTCGTTGTACGAGTATAATAACTAATGTAAGTATAAATAACTTTTTGTACAAAGCCACAATTTTCTTTATCGGATCGCGTGCAATAACTACTGATAACCTATCAAAATTTAAAATAAGAGTTTAAAATAAAGTCGGTTTCCTAATATTTTAAACTTTACACTACATCTATAGAAATTTGCACATTTGGATTGCCAATCAAAATGCAAAATACAGCAAATTCCTTTTAATAATGTAATAATAACCAACAAAATTTCGCCATCTCATATGCTATTCATTCAAATTGTACATGTTTGTGTTATCTAACTCGTGTTAGATAAGTTATTTATGTTCGAAACGTCATAGTGCCAAGTGTTTATTGTTCCAAAATAATTGAGTTAGTAGTACTTGCTCATCTCCTGTCTAGATATTGGTGTATGATACCACCATAGTTCTGGATTTAATTAAATTTAATCACATTTATTTCAGGAATAGAATATTATATGCGAAGGGAGAAAACTTTATGCGATGAATAAATTAAAATGTCACTTACAAGTATCTTCAGTATAATTTTGTTCGTCTTTTACCTTTTTTTTGTAGAAATGTACAAAGTAAAATTAATTTGTGTTTTACAAATAAACTGCTTACATTTCTGGACGAGAAAATAAAACAGAAAAATGTAATTTAGTATTTGTTCATTTTAATAAAACTTTAAAATAAGAAATATGAATTATATACTTACCTTTTTTGATAACATATTAAAATTTTGATTGCTTATTCTTTAGGTTATTTAAAAAGTTCATTTCTCCGAGTATCCAATGAATTTTTTCCCTGTAAAATTTCACAAACAATATTAGAACTTGAATATTTCATTACATTTCAGTTTCCAATAATAAAAATTCTGTAATAGTAACTAATTACATATACTGTTTATAAAAAAATGTGTTTTCCCTACTAACCTTAAAAAGAGGATTGATGACCTTTTTTTGACTGCAGAAATTTTCTTAACCTCTTGCTAGAAGCCTCTATTATACACTTTCTATTTGCCAGATGCTTCTATTATTGATCTAGGTTAACTATTTTTTTAAAAACAAAAGAAAAATATTCTTGCAAACAAAGCAAACTTGGCCTGATTGATGGAAACAGATAAAAAATAAAATACTTAAGCAAGACATTATTTTAAAAGTAGGTAATTTAGTAATGATCTCAAAAACTTATATGTTAGTAGTGGAAATAGTATATTGTGTTACAAGTGCAGAAAAGTGCTAATTTCTCACGAGTGTGAAGAAGTTGCGGCATCAGACAGAGTCGAAAGCGGCAATCACACAAGTACACACGCGTTACACACTGTGCTTTATCTACGACCACAAAAAAAGTAATAAAACACCAAAAGCTAAGAAAAATATTTAATCTAGAATTTATATTTCCATTAATGTTTTTTACGTGAAATATCTGGCAATAAATTAAGAGATGCAATGTGAGTAGCTTCCACGATGTTTGGAGGTGTACAAGTGTATACTCCATTTTCCTATCATCAACAAGTTTGAAAACGACAAAAGTAAATATTAAATAAATGTTATTAACTCCTTTGCCACGAAATGTAAAGATATGCTGTCATTGCCGGTATTGTATGACAAGGGAAGAGAGCTTTAAGTGTACCCATCGCGCTTGCACTTGTGAATTATGTATCAAATTATAAAAGCTTTCATTGTTTTTATTGTAATTTAGAAATAATTATGAATAATATTATATTAACAATTACATAATAATGTAAAATATTAATTAATTTTACGTTAATTCAATAACATTTTATAATAACTTTATATAGTAATAATAATTAAATTATGGGAAGTCGCATCGATAGGTCAACGATATGAAATTTGGTGTAGCAAGCAGACGGTTCAGGAGCTCGATTCCACACCAGAGTGATAATTTTTCTAGATGGATTTGCATTCTAAACATAATTTAATGAAAAACATTAATTTATTAAAGAAAATAAATTAACTTTTATCAAAAACTCATAACTTTTATATTTCAAATAATTAATAATATTGTAATGTGCTGACATCTATGGCATTTTAATAGAACTACTGATCGTGCGATATCGTTTCGTCGGTCATTTCCGTTCAGTTTGGAGATTGTGAGCTATGAGTCATTTCCATGGTTACTAGAGTGTGCGAAATGTGTAATTTTCTATAGTGGTCGTAGATAAAAATATTATATTAACCAAGGTTTAGACACGCTCTTATAGTCCAAACGTTTTAAATCATTCGGCAATCTAGGGCTAAAATATCCTACGTCTAAACCTTGGTTAATAATATACGATATATATATATATATATATATATATATATATATATATATATATATATATATATATATATATATATATATATATATATATATATATATATATATATATATATTGCGATGAATTGGCATAAACAGAATAATTTTGATTTTCTTTTGCCCCACCTCGGCTAGCAAAATAAAAATATATGCGTTGAATTCGGCTAATTAAAAATAAAATATTGTTTTTATATTCACTTATTAAATACTTACAAATAACGAATAATTACTGTTAGATTGTAGATAATTGATTTATAAATAAATTAATTTTTTTAAAGACTGTGTACTTTGGAAATGCTTTTCAACTTCCCTCTTTGTATTCTTATATGAATCAAAATTACTTTTTAATAGTTTTAAATAATGCATTAGTTACATAACAATGTTACGTGAATTCTGACTAAATCACGTTTACGTAATAGAGTTGGGCGCCAGTTAAATAACTTAACATAACAGAATTAAATTTAATAAAGACTCATCTCAGGGTGAATGTGGATTCTTGTGGTATTAAAAAATATACAAATTAAAATTGAAATCACTTTTTAAAATTGAAATCTAAATTAAGTTTAATGGCTAAATTGTTCAAACCACTTAATTACACCTCACAAACGATAGTCTTTTCTTCATCAGATACCAAAGGAAATAACTTCCTACCTTTTTATAAAGCGATGCTTCTTCCTTTTTCTATAGATGTCCTCTTTCCAAAACCAATTGGCAGTGCAAGTCACTTATGTTGTCTCAGTGCCGATTTCCAATTCCGGTTGACTTCCTTCCTTTTGCATGGCTTTCCCACATAACACCATCCACACTCTTGGTTTTGGTAACTCACTTTTGTTTTATTTTAATAACGGGTACTATATCCCTTTTTCGAAGAACTTTTATTTGCTTTTTGTGTTTAATTAAATAAAACACCGATTGATGGTTTTAATTGAAGATTTATTATCTTGCTTACTTAGCAAGTAAATTAACTTTAAAAGGTTCTTTATAAACGTATACACTTTTACAATTTATAACCTTTTTAATACTTTCGCCGTATTCAATTAACTTAACTATTTACATTTGTACTGTATTTCTTACACGACTTTACTGCGTCGTTGTTTACCATGAAGTGTCTATTTACATTTTATTATTGTCTTTAACACGACTTTACTGCGTCGCTCTATTTTACTGACTCTCTTTACATTTTTATTATATTTCTTATATCGACTTTACTCTGTCGTCGTTTATCATGAAGTCCCCAAAATTATGTTTTTCTAAGCTTATATACTATTTCCTATTTACATAATTTGACGTCACCTTATGATCTAATACAATGATTATACTATATACAACATAATAGCAGATAAAAACATAGTTATAACAGTGACACATCTATTACACATTATTACATAACATTTGCAATAACAAAGAACTATTTACAAGAACAAAACCTTAAAGAATCACATAACCCGTCGATATACACATTTGAAATTATACATAATTGAATTACATCATAACAAAAACTTGCGAACAACTGGATGTTACGTACACTTAAGTAATCGGTGAGTAAGCTGTTTGATAATAAATAGAAACATGTATTATTTAACCTTATTAAAAAGTATACACATTGATTTCAAAATCAATGACACTCCATTAAATAACTTAAATTTATTTTTAACAGGAAAAGTTGATAAAAATATTTCAAAAGTGTTAGTATTTAACAATGATTTTAGAATTTTCCAAAATTTTCCAAAATTTCCAAAATTTTGACACTAAAATCCACAGCAATATATATATATATATATATATATATATATATATATATATATATATATATATATATATCTCGTTTGTTCAAAAAATTAATTTATTATTTGGTAATAAAAAAACATATGATAAATTATTAATTCGTTTTATTAGAAAACTGGAAGGAAGAACTATATATAATAATAGTCATAATAATAATAAAATATTTCATATTATTGACATGTGACACAGGTTTCCGGGATTGTTTATATGTGATCAATCGTCAAATTAGACGGATTAGGTTCTAGTGTCAACCATTTAGGTAAACCTTTTTTATTTTCCACAATGCTAAAATCTCATAAAAGCTTTTTCTATTTTAGGTAACATTTTCCTATCAGTTGCCGTGAAGGAATCGTGTAATAAAAGACCTTTCAGTTTATGGAAAGGTAAAATTCTGTTTAAATATTTAAAATCAATACCATATACAGGGTGTGTTATTTTTAGGTCTTTTCTTTTGGGGTTTGTTGCTCGTTGTCTTTTTCCTGTTCCTGTCCCTTTGACTTTGAGTTTAATTCGAAGGTCTTCCCCTTTGGGTTCGTACCTGCACATACAACAGGGTTGTATGTAATATACCGAAAGTAAGCAAGGCTTTTAAACCGTACCGTATCATCCGTGGGTCATCGAATGGTGGGATGTTTGTTTGAAACTGTATGTATATGTATATTGTGTCATTTTATCCGTGTTTATATATATATATATATATATATATATATATATATATATTTATAAAACGTTTATACAATTTATTTATTCATGCATGTTAGTTTTAAATACTAGTTGGTTTAAATACGAGATCTCGAGTAGTGAAATTATCATAGGGTAGTTTTTAAGATTTACAACCAGCTGTGATATAAATCACCATTCTGTTAATTTTGCTAGACATTAAAATCCTTAATCAGTATAATTACCGTTTACAACTTTCATTAAACAATAAAGCCCTACTTAGAAAGTTTACATTTCACTACAAGTTTATTTATTACTATTTATTTATTGTGTGGTTTTAATATTTGCTTTCTAGCTTATAACCTGTAAGTATATGCACCGTACGACCAAAATTGTGGAAGTTGTCTATATGTTAGTAAAAGATCTATTTCTTCGTTTATCTAATAAGTTTGAAGCTTTAGTAATAAGAATTGTTTTAGAACGAAGTGGCGCTTGTTTTTTTATCTTGTATATCTTGTATTACCCCGCCCCTCTCTGACTTATTGGGGTTAGCCGGCAAAAACTAAAGTAGTGTTATTTTAGGTCAAGCTGATACTTCCAGCACAGCTATATTTTGGTAGGTTTGGTATTTATCTATATAAAAGTAGCCTTTGTGATTCAGTAGGCTATATTATAATTAACAATCATTATTTAAATTAACTGTACATACGAGGTTTGACAGTTATTATACCTGTTCTTTTCTATTACACCCAAAAAAATTTATCGAGCTTTCAAGTTGTAATTTATCTTTATTAGTTTGTTCGGAATTTAGACATGTAATATTTTATTAATCATAATTTATTTTAATTAATATTATACATAGATACATCTTTTTTATATTTTATCTTTCTCCTAATTAGCCTTATCTATGTATAAATTCGAAATCCATGGGATATAACCATCGATTTTTGTATATATTTACTAGCAGTTACTAACTAATACTTTTATTATAGAATTATACGAAGTTATTGCAATATAAGTTTTCATCCAGAAATTTAATATCATCTAGCTACTGATAAATATTTAATCAGAGTACAGAGGAGTAGTAATATTTTATAAAAGCACTTTTATTAAACATTCTAGATCGAAAAAGCAGGTAGGTTATGTTACAGTGCAGCTATTTCTAGATACAATAATCCCTTTATGTAGGGGGGCATTTAGATTGTTAAATTTCATTTTTACGTTTAATTCATCATCGTTCACGCATTTCTATAAATTATGTTATTGTGAAACCAATCCGTGCGGTTTTATTAAAATAAAATTGCTATTGGGATGATGGGATGTATTTTCTTTTTCTTCTTTTAGTAGCATTTTTTGCTTTAATCATGTAAGTAATATATAATTATCTTTAATACGTTACAAGTTTTAAAAAAACCCACCAATAATAATTTATTATAAACCTCTTGTTTACTCGGCAAGGATCTTTTATGAAACTGTTTTATAATATCCAAAATATTACTAATTAGTTTTAGGTTTATATAATGTCTCACACATAACACCAACTGGACTGACAAAACAGAAATATTTATAATCCATGTGACACTCATAAAATATAATCAATAGTTATTATCGTTACATGTGCGCTGTTATATAAATCTTTTCGGCCCAAGGCGAAATATTTAAGCCACGACGAGTTAGAAGAGTGCTTTAAAAGAGGTCAAGTACTTGAAGATCGACAGCGTACGCGTTTTGAAAAATATTTTTTGTATTTGTTTACTCAAAATTGTAAAAAGCTTTAATTTATTTTACATTTTGAGGTTTACTTTGACAGATGTGAAATTAGGTACATAAGCTATAAATTATATATATTTAGTTTCATTGGTATACCACTTTATCGGTTGTGTATCTGACAAAACGAATAGCATTTCAATATTTTACACATTAACTTATTTTCTAAATCGAGAACCAATTTTCTTTATTACTATTGTAATTATATTTCAAAATAATTAATTACAAAGTAACTTAGTGTAGGAGCGTGTTGTCAATAATCCGTTTACATAAATACTAAAGATGCTGGAACCAGTAGTTATATTTGGAACTCTGAACCCTTGTTTAAAGAAAAACTGAATCTTCGGATGTTTTAGTTAAAAACTTGTTGATTTAATTATTAATTATCCTTTAATAATTTAGTCACTACGATACAATGATCGGAACTGGTATCAAAACAAATTTGAATCCATATTCATTTTGCTAAATGAGCAAAAAAAGCTAAAAGTGTCCATACCTTTCTAAAATTGTAAAGGGGCGATTATATTCTAGAACTAGCCAACCAATTACACGTTAAACATGACATTTTTGCTACCAACAACAAATTTAGAAGAAACCATATTCATTTGAAGATTTGAACTAATATCTTATGTAGTGATGGGTAAATTCACGGAATTTATTTTTTGGGGAATGTTCCTGGAAATATATCTGGGAATATTTCCGAACTTCCCAGTTTATCAAGAATTAATATTTTTGCTTTAAAACAAGTCCATCATAGAGAAATTTGTTTGAAAAAAGGTTCAATTCACTACACGTCAATGCACATCAAAGATAAATGTACACTAAAAGTTTAACTTAACGCTAGAACCGGCCATGTGTTGGTAACAGGTCTTCTTCTTCTTCTTTTATGGCACAGCAATCCAGTTGGATTATGGCCCATCCTATATAGAATGTAATATAGATTCATTTAAGGTGAATCACTCCGTAGTGTCTTTACACTATAACTTATACATTAAAAATGATTAATGTTACAGCTTGTTTTATTAATTGGGAGTGTGTTTTAGCACTAGTCACTATTTTCTTCCATTCTCTTCTATTATGCACTGCTCTACTCCAATATTTAACACAAATTATTTTTAAGTCTCTCGGCACATCTTCTTTCCATTTTTTTCTTGGACGTCCTCTACTTCGAGGCAAGTTAGGAAACCATTGTGTCATCTTCTTCAACAGTCTGTCTTCGCTTGATCTCATGAGGTGTCCAAACCATTTTATGGGATGAGGTTTTATGAAGGTTACAATGTCTTCACCATCCAAATCTTTCCTAATTTCATGGTTCATTCTTGGTCTGTATTGATCTCTGTTGAGTAAGATGGGTCCTAATATTTGTCTTATGACTTTCCTTTCAAATTTTCTTAATGCTTCTTCTTCTCCACAAGGAAGGACTAAAGTTTGCGCAGCGTAGATCACCACTGGTCTAATAAGGGTTTTATAAATCTTCAACTTTGTTCTTCTGCTTAGCCTTCTTACTGGACAGTAAGTTTCTATTACTATAGTATGCTTTGCTTTCTTTCTGCAATCTATGATTAATTTTCATATTCATTTTTGTTGCCTAATTTAGAGCCTATGTAGTTGAAGGTTTGTACACGTTCAAATTCAAAGTGGCTTATCCTTAACATGTTGCTAACTTCACTATTTTCTCCAACATACATGTATTTCGTTTTCTCTTCGTTGATGAGTAAGCCGTCATTTTCTGCGATTTAAGTTAGGTTCATTACTGCCTTTATTAGCTCATCCTTCTATCTGCTGATTATAGTAATATCATCAGCATAAGCTGTTACTTGAGTCATATTGGTGATAATGTTGCCTAGGAGATTCGATCTCCTCATTATTGTTTCTAGCGTACTATTGAAGAGTGGTAAAGAGAACATCTTGCATTACGTCCTTGTTTATTGTGAAAGTATCAGCTTCTGTATCTTGTAATTTAACAGTTATCTTGTTATTGTTTAGTGTCATTCTCACCAGTCTTACTAACTTCGATGGTGTTCCTAGATTGATTAGTTCTTGCGGCATTTTGTTCCAGTGTTATCGAATCAAAAGTCTATTTGAAATCAATAAATATGAAATGTAGGTTTATGTTGTATTCATGTGCTTTCTCGAAGGCCATTTGTAGTATATGTATTGGATCGACTATGCTTCTTCCTGTTCTGAATGCCTGCTGGTAGTCGCCTATAAGGTTCTCTAAATATTGTATTAGTCTATTTTTAATTATTGTTGGTAAAATTTGGCAGTGCTCAGCAGTGTGATACCACGGTAATTTTTATATATCTCTTTACTACCCTTTTTATGTAGTAGTATCACATCAGCTTGGTAAAAGATCTTAGCTTGTAAAATTGTATTAGGCGGTGTATGCTTTGACGTGCGTTTACTTGCGATTCACTTACTGGAGTATAAAAAATAAATTTCCATTTTTCGGGAATTTATCGGCGATTTTTATAAATTCCCAAATTAAATTCCCGACGGAAAATATTCCTCACCGGGAATATTCCCGTCGCCCATCACTAATCTTATGGTTTTCCAAATCTCAAAAAGCGACTCCGGTGAATTAATTATCCTTTGCGTCTGTTTATAGTACTATGTTTCAGTGATCTAGAGATACCATAGAACCTCTGTTGGCCCCCTATTAATATATATTCCAGAATGCACTGAAAGCTGGACTCAATGATACGTCACTCGGTTTGTTCTGACTTGGGGAACAGGTCGAAAACTAAATCAAACGCCTTGAAAAAGAAGCCTTAGCGGCAACCATAATTTTTCTCTTTTAAGGCTTTTGTCATTGGTAACCTTGGTAGTGTAAGGACTAGCGTGTTCTTTTCTCACCAAAGCGATTCGAGTTCGAATTCCGGTACCGGCATGCCTGGTTAAGGTTTTCTTCCGTTTCCCTTTGCTGTAACACAAATATGGGATTTGTGCTAATACCATGTGTTAAGTCGACTGCAGCCGCTTTCTGGAAAGAAAATAAGGAGTGTAAGCTGACGCCATAAAAGTTTCTTATTGCTTTCCCTACTTAGATTGGTGAGATTTCAGTAATAGTATAGTAGATATTTGCAAAAAATAGGTGATAGGTGGAACTAATTCCCACAAAAACGGGGATTAATTTTTTAGTTCGTTGTTGTTATCCTTTTCACATACTAAAAGTCTAGAAAAGTCTGAGTGTGCAAAATGCGTTTTTTGCACACCCGAAAAACTAAAAGCTTAGGCAGTGTTGAAAATCATATTTTTAATCAAAATGCATGAAGCTTCCAAGCAGCATGAAATTTCCCGCACTTTGATACCACACATAACTTTTTTAATTTTTGATGTTTTTTTCAAGATGGCGGCCAAAAAACGCATTTTGCACACTCGGATTTTTCCAGACTTTTAGTATATCAAAAAGATTAGTTCCACCCAAAAACTTATATTTACTGTACTATAATAATAATAATAATAATACTCTTATAAAATTAAATCCTAAATTTGTAACATCTTTTATTTCATGAGTCTGAACTAAGGTAAAAACTTTCTGGTAATCCTTTAAAACATTTAACGATCATTATTTTGAAACTTTGTAAGAATATAACAAAACACGTACTAAGTTACGGTGTAAAAGGAATACTTTCTCCTTTCATAAAGTTTCTGATCGGAACAAACGCCCATTTATGAAAAGTCAGACTAACTTTTCTAAAAGAAAAAGAGAATAGCCTTATAATTTTGACTAACCTTAAAATCGCATTAGTTTGCATAATACTACTTTAAATATTTCTTTTCCGCTTTTCATTTCCATTTGATTCTTAACGAAACCCAGAAATTATATACAGAAATTATATATAAACATTTACAATTTATTAAAATCTATAATTCTTTCTCTACGCCTTTTTTCTGATTGCCTGGATGTTCGTTATAGTCTGGTATGTATTATTTGCATTGTATACAAGGTATTTATGCTAGCTACAAGTAATACCGTTATGTTTTTTGGGTAAAGTTTTAATTAAAACACAAAAATATTTGCAACTATTGCTAAATCTATAATAGTTAACACTTTTTTAACGCGTGTGATATTTAAGTAATCAATTTCAGTAAACAATTAGGTATAGTATACTAACACTAAACTATTTACGATATTTTTTGTAATAAAAGGTATTTGTGATTAAATCACTTGAATGTTTCTTGTTATGTCTTTAAAGGTCAGTCTTTAAAGGACATTTTTGGTTGATTTTACCGCGAGTTAACATTCGAACTGTATGCAGTCATATAAGACGATGTATACCATATGCTTTGCCTTTTAGATAACGCTTATCATAATATTATGCTCATTTACATAATTTATTCTAATTTACATAATGTATGCAAACGGATTCTAATCTACATAATTATTCTTCTTATTTACATAATGTATGCGAACGTACTTAGAAATCTTATCTTAATTTAAATAATGTATGCAAGATACTCAGAATCTTTATTTTATTATGGCTGAATACTAATGTGGTTCTCTAAGAACTTCAACTTAATATATGCTAAGTAAGCGCATTTTATGACCATAGGATGGTATATAAACACCGGACCTCGATGAGATCCTTCAGTTCGAGTTACGACGAGCTCCAGGCTAGAAACTGCTATCCAGGGATAGTGTTTACCTGCCTTGAGCTATACTCACCCAGAAGCCGTAGAAACTGGTATCCAGGAATACTGTTTACCTCGGCGTTTTGAGCATTATTACCAGTTTTAAATGTTGAAACTGTATCATAGTGTTTAACTAATTATGCAAGTGAATATTGTGTAATTTCACGACGAATAAACGTCTATTGTACTTAACAATAAACTGTGTATATTTTTGTAACTTGGACTCCGTCTTTTGCGTTTTTAAATAAAGTACCATTTTTAAAAACGCTTTTCCCTAATTAATTAATTATTTTTATTTAAAAACAAATTACAAATCTTTGCCTGTTTTGTAATGTATTACTTCCAGAAAATGAAGCTGTTAAAAATAGTGGGTAAACCAACTTGAACAAAAGAGAGATTGGCCTATTTGTGTTGCTTGTTATTAGTATGTAGTTTTCATAGTAAAACAAGTAAATTAGAGTTACGTTATAGCTAAATAAATTCGGCTCTAATGCAATAATAAAGTATTAAATGAATGTAAACATATACATTCTATTTATTTCCGTCATGTCATCAGTCACTGCTCATTCTTAATACACACATTAAGATCACAAAGAAAATGAAATGCATTACTATCACGGAGTATAATTGCTCAAATGTTTTAAAACCTACTTTTTGATTGATCTTATATGTGAGGTAGATCGTTACACGTTCTAACCGTCCCCGAAAAGCGCATTTTTAGCAATTTTCTTCGTGTAAAACAAAAAAGGAGTTTTTGTTCCTATTGACGAGTACTATCACACATTTAGTTTATGCGAAAGTGTTCGGAACACCCTGTATACAAAATAACTTTTATTACCTTACATTTTAAATTTAATGTTTTATTTGATTAAAAACTAAAGCATCGATGTGTGACTTGAGAATATGTGAAGAAAACTGAAATTTGCCATGGAATTTCTTGAGCACTCGAGGATTATGCGAAAAACCTGTAAAACTCTAAAATAGGAAGTACTATGACCACATGGGCCATCCATTGGGCCAAAGAATAAAGTTTGTTTAATTGTGCTGAACAGCCATATTCGGGAGGGGGGGCATTTAATACTGAATAATACAATATATGCTCATCTCAACCATGGTGTTAGTTTTTCGAAATCTTGACAGACCCTAAAGCAGTACCTGAATGGTAGTACATGAAAGTGTGAAAATTTTTATTTCCCAGTGAAGTTTTACGAGATTTGGTATTCTTATCCGGTAACTGATGGTGTGAGAGATGTATCCAAGAAATTAGCTAGGTAATAATTAAGATTCTTACTTTGGTATCTCAAATTAATAATGCATTATTTTTGAAAAAAAAGCATTAAATACGTTAATACATTTAACTAGAATACTTTAACTAATTGCATTATTATGGAAAATCTTATTTGATATAAGAACTATAAATGTTTGCCATTTTAATGTAAATGATAAATTTGGTGTGTTTCAGCACAAATCACTGTAGTCATAACGGGAGAGGGTAAAAAGTGGAAGAAGTCAATGGTGCCTCTGCTGTTGTGTACCGTGTTATCGTTTTTAATATTTTGTGTTCGTATAAACGTTGGGTAGCGTCGAGATTGTACGTCCGCGCACCCTTAAAATTGTTTCGCGTACACCAAGGAAGTTGGAAGTTTTGAAACACAAAATCGTTTTGTTAAACTTATGTACCATAAGGAAAATACGTATTCATCAGATAATCTCATCGTAAATAAACAGTAGAAGTAAAGAGTGGGCACGTTCTTGAAGACATTGTTTCTGATAAGTTTTGGCATCAACTGTACCACCGCAAAAAAAAATTTAGGGTTTTAATCATAAGAACCGATCGCGTGCCAAACCTGAATTATTTCGAGCAACAAAGATTATGGCTTTGATGGAGTTGACTACCTTTTGATTAGTAGTATGCAGTATAGAACTAAAGTCCTGGAAGCCTCCTAAAATCCATTTTGAAGTAGGTTTTCGCATCTATTATGATGCCCCAGCTGAACAACGAATTTGTAAAACTGTCGCGATTGCACAGCGCTTGAATTAAATTGAGATGAGCTGCTCCTAACGGTTTTTTACTTTTTGAACTAAAAATGTTAAAAATGTTTTGCACATTTTGAGGACTGTCCTTTGGATGTCAGCGGAATCTTTTCCCCCCAAATCTTGATTATTACCATACACTGTCCAGCCAACAGAAATAGTTAAGCCACGCCCTACAAAAGTGCGGCATATTTGAGGCGAGCTTTTTATTGGTCGGTTTTATAAAACCCGTATCACAAGCATGCGAAAAAAGTTGCCTAATTACATTATCTAATTATTACTTTATTTTATAACTTGGCAATCAATTTTTACTTTTTATAGCAACATATTTAAATTATTTTAATAATCATTTATTAAAAGAAGATCAACACCATTTATTTAAAACGAGAAAAGTATAGTAAATGAAAACTTCGTGCGCTTTATTAATTTGTACCGTGTGAAACTGGCTTTACTCCCATTGGTCTACGCAAACATACATTTGTGGGGGAGTGGCTTAACTATTTCTGTTGGCTGGACAGTGTTTACCTAGTGATCTGTGTCTGACTGTTTATTTCTGTAACAACATACGTGATCATTATATTTTATGTGGGAATTTCAAAGTGTTTGTCCAATATACACCGAACTAAAACAAAAGAAACATTTCAAACGGTAAATGCACGATGATATGATCATAATGCATCATGATATCGCGCGTTATACAGGGTGATTCAGAAATAACTGATATCCTTTAAATGGTAGGTAGAGGGGAGGCAGTAGAGATAATTTACCTTGACAAGTATAGGTCAAAAACGAAGTTTTCCAGAAAATTAATTTTAAGGATATATTGAATGTTGGATCCGGTCCTGACCTTGGATCCTTTTGGATCAAGGTAAATTAGCTCTACTGCCTCCCCTCTACCTATCATTTAAAGAATTACCTTTATTTCTGAATCACCCTGTATAGAATTAATGAAGGATAGATACTGAAGGATACAAATTCATGAATTTTGGATCCGTTACTGACCTTGGATCCTTTTGGATCCAAAATTCATTAAACTTTAAAATTCATTTTCTGGAAAAGTATTCGTTTTTGACCTATACTTGTCAAGGTGAATTAGCTCTACTCCTCCCCTCTACCTACCATTTAAAGGATAACAGTTATTTCTGAATCATTCTGTATAGCAGCTTGTCAAGTAAATGAGATACATTTGTGAGACTTTTTACTAATCGCATTTATATATATATATATATATATATATATATATATATATATATATATATATATATATATATATATATATATATATATTGCTGTAATATCTCATTTAAAAAAATATATAGTATTTTATTTTGCCCCACATTAACAAATGCCCCGTGTTGACAGCGACATAAATAAATGCTCTAATATTGGTTAATTAAAAATAATAAATTATTTTAAAAAATTTTATTAAATATTTTGAAACTGTGAATAATTGCCGTTCGATCGTAGATAATTACTTTATAATTAAATTGATTTTTTTAAAATGACTGTGAACTTTGGAAATGCTTCTCAACTTCCCTCTTTTATAAATTCTAATATGATTTGAAATTACCTTTTAATAGATTTATAATAATGCAATGGTTATATAAAATTAATGTTACGTTAGTTCTTGATTAACTCAAGTTTACGTAAGAGAGTTGGGCGCCAGTTAAATAACTTAACATATTAGAATTAAATTTAATAAAGACTCATCTCAGGGTGAATGTGGATTCTTGTGGTATTAAAAAAATATACAAATTGAAATTTAAAATCACTTTAAAATTGAAATCTTGATTAATTTTTAACTATTACTAAATTGTTCAAATCACTTTACTACACTTTTACAAACGATAGTCTTTTCTTCAGCAAATGCCAATACAAAAAGGAAATAACTTCCTACCTTTTTATAATATTTCTTCTTTCCTTTAACTATAGATGTCCTCTTTTCCAAACCATTGGCAGAGTAGATCACTTTATGTTGATCCAGGGCTGGTCTCCAGTTCCGGTTGACTTTCTTCCTTTTGCACGGATCTCCCATATAATATCCTCCAAAACTTGATTTTGGTAACTCACTTTTGTTTATTAATTGCGGGTACAATTTTCCTTTTTCGTAGGATACTTATAGTTGTTTTTGTGTTTAATTAAATAAAACACCCGTTTATGGTTTTAACGTAGATTTATTATCTTGCTTAACTTTAGCAAGTAATTTATGCCGTATTCAAATCACCAACTAACTTAACTTGTCTATATTAAGACTAAACTATTTACAATTTTATAATATTCTCAACCACGACTTTACTCTGTCGCTTTATATTGGTAAGTGTTCTATTTACATATTTACTATATTTCTTACACGACTTTACTGCGTCGCTTTATGTCAGGAAGTGTCTTTTATCTTACACGACTTTACACCGTCGCTTTCTATCAGTCAGTGTCCTAAAATTATTATTTTCTAAGATTATATACTATTGACTATTTACATAATTATATTACACAATTTGACGTCACCTTACAAACTAATACAAATTGTACACTCATATAATACATAATAGCAGATTAATATTCTTATAAAAGTGACACATCTATTACAGATTAATTACCCAATACTTTTACGCAATAATAACGATCTATTTACATTCAAAAACCTTAAAGAATCACATAACCCGTCGATAAATTCATTTGAAATTATACATAAATGAATTACATAATAACAAACTTGCGAACAACTGGATGTTACGTACACTTAAGTAATCAGTGAGTAAGCTATTTGATAATAAATAAAGAAATATGTATTATTTAACCTTATTAAAAAGTATATACATTGATTGTATAATCAATGACACACCATTAAATAACTCAAATTTATTTTTAACTGGAAAAGTTGATAAAAATATTTCAAAAGTGTTAGTATTTAACAAAGATTTTATATTTTCACAAAATTTTCAAAATTTTCCAAAATTTTGAAACTACCATCCACAGCAATATATATATATATATATATATATATATATATATATATATATATATATATATATATATATATATATATTTCGTTAAATTAAATTGCTTAAATTAAGTAAGTATATCCTATATTTAAACCTATTAAAGTTCTATAATTAATTAACTAAAATAAAAATACAATGTCGTCTATGTGTGCCTGATACTGCTGACTGTAAAGAAAAATGAATAACACGTTTCAGAGGGGGTAAAAGTTATTATGGATATAAGTTTGCATTACAAGGATAAATACATACATGTTATTGAAAAGCAACTGAACACTTCTGATTTTCCTAAAACACGTTCGTTTACCAGAACTAGAACTCTTTTGTTTGGTTTCGATTTATATTGGTTTGTCAATATTTTTGTTTATCCTGGTTACTCCATTCTCGTTTCTTTGATCTGTGTATCAACAACCAAATTACAAAATCTTGCAATGCAGCATGGTTTCTGGCTATTCAGACATTGGAGGATTTTCCTTTCATGTTTTATCTATTTTTTGTGCATTCGAAATATCCCTGCTTTATACAAAAGCAAGCTGCTTTTCAAGTTAAAACAATTTTTAAAATTCACTAGAAGAGTATAACAGTAGAGACAATAAATATTGAAAATGAATGTTTTTATGTAAAAGTTCGGCAATGTTGTAAGGTAATTTAGAGAAAATTAGTAAAATCTGTTTGAAAATCGTGAACGTGTTAGGTCACGGCTGCTGTTAATCCGGTTCTAAATTCTTATCCTAATAGCTGATTGCGTCGTTAAAATTTTCGATAAAACTCTTAGGAAAGGAAAGTTAAAGAAAAAGTATCGCAAACAGTAATAAAACATCAAACATAAAATTGGAAAAAGCTAAATGCAAAACCTGGCCAGATTGTTATTGCCCTATAAAATAAAATAAATGTAATGCTTATCGCAGTTACCCACGATTGACAAAATTGTTATTTCATAATAAAGTACCCCAATACAGAGCTTTATTTTGTTACACAGAAAATAATTTCACTAAGTTTTTATTATGTTACAACCAGAAAACCATGATGAAGACTATGAAAAGTAATTCCTTATATTTACTACCTTTAGTGGTGCTTTTTCGTAACAGGAAAAAATTAAAAAAATACCTCCTCAGGTAGAATTTAAAATCTTTGGCACGTTAAAAGATCCACTGGAATTTCAAAAGTTCGACTAAATTCCAGTATTATTAAGCTTATTACACAGTTACCTATTTGTGAAACTTAGCCTTAACACTTAAACACTTAAAAGTGTTTTTATTTACTTATTAGAATGTTTCACCTTGCGCCTACGACGGATTCAACCAATCATTTTATTACATAAGTTATTAGTGCACAGGTCTTTATACTAGATTAGCACTACGCAAGTGCTTTAGATCTTTCTAATCACTTATTTATACTGTATTGTACTGCTCTGACTGTTTCACAAAGCGCCAAGTAAGTCCAGAGAAAAGGCGACGTTTCCGTTTTATACTCAAATAAGTCGTAATTGAAGTGACCAACTTCATTATTCTATTAATTTCACAGTTTTATTAAAATACAACCTGACAATATTGTTTCGACAGCTACGCTGTCATTATCTAAGGTAATATAATTATAAACAAACACGTCGCTAAGGTAGATACAAAATAGGTAACTAGATAAAAAGATAAAATTAATAATAATCAGAATAAAATATCTAATACTTCCAGTACCGGAGAATTACTAAGCTCAAGTTGTTCATTCATTAAAGGTACCCTGAGTTTGTGTTTGTATATCTCACAAGCTTCTAAAATGTCTAATTTGCGTTTGTTATTACAAACATGTAGGAATTTAATATTATTTTGAAGAGTCATTGTGTGATTTTGTTCTAAAAGGTGTTTGGCGTAATTAGATTTTTCAGGATGTTTATTTTTGTAATGACGTACGTGTTCTTTATATCTTATGTCAAAATTTCGAAGTGTTTGTCCAATATATACCGAACTACAAAAAGAACAATTTAAACGGTAAATGCCCGATTTCATGATATCATGTGTTCTGTCTTTAGCATTAAATAAAAATGAAAAAGTGTTAGTGTTAGTTTTAAATGTTATTTTATAATTGTTGGTTTTTCTTAGTATATGTGCAATTTTTTCTGATATTTTGCCAAAATATGGTATAGATATGTAATTTGTGTCTTCTGTTTGATTGTCAATGGGATATATTCTTTTGATAGCTAACCTATAATCTTTTTGTTTAATTAAAACTTTTAATAATCTTTATTTATTTCATGATTATGGAGTTCCACAAAGTAAGGCTGGAAACAATAAACAAGATTATTTCGTCTTCGTTAGAAGAACAAGCCAAGTTATACAAGAAACTTATGATCAAACACGGAATCGCAAGTCAGAATATTTGGTTTAACCAAGAATGTCTGAAACGTCAGGTTATTCCTAACTACGTAAACACTACCAGAACCAAGAATTCGATTACCGAAAAAGTGATTAGGAATGCCAAAAGAAGATGGCTCAAAGAAGAATCGAAGAAATGGTTTAGTATAACATAAGATACAATATGCACGTTTATATAAAGGTACTCCATACAGAACTTACCCATAAATTACACAATATCCAATTTGACATCTTAGATTTTGACATTAGAGAAACCGTCAGTCACATTAAATTCAAAAAATACACCACACAGAAAAATAAACTTCATCGACTTGTACAACAAAAACGTACACTACAAAATAACCTTAATTGTCAGAACACTGCAAACTTTTATCCTCGTTTCATAAACTTGTCGAATATAACATTCAATGACAGAGAAACACAATTTCTTAACAAAGGTTTCAAATTTTGCCCTTTTCCAAAATTTACCAACAAAATTAAAGAAATTTTGGCCGTTGAATGCGAAACTATACTTAAGAAAGATCATAATAACTATGCAAAATTCCAAATTTCGAATTTGTTAAAAGAGATGTCTTTGAAACAGGACAAAATGTACAACACATCTAACATATCACTTCTTCAATCTATAAAACAAAATCACAGAGAACAATCTAATTTCTGTTAAAGCAGATAAGGGTAACTTTGGTAATTCTTTCAAAAGATATTTACATACAAAAAGTTAATGAATTTATTAATAAAGAAGATTTAGAAACTTTAAACAAAAAACCAACCACAAAATTCCAAAAAGAAATAAAACAAGGTTTAGAAAACTGCAATATCTGCTTTTCAGAATTAGAAAAGCCACAAATCATTAATAAAAACCCACTACCACCTAAACTATATGAACTAGTCAAAACACATAAACAGAATATGCCAATAAGACCAGTTGTATCATACATCAATGCACCTAATCACATTTTATTCAAAAAACTGAACCAGATTATTAACACGATAGGTTACAAATCGAAATACTCTGTTAGAAATCCATTAGAATTAGTAGATAAGCTGCAAAACATATATCTTCCACCACATTCAAAACTTGTTAGTTTTGATATTTGCAACATGTTCTCCAGAATACCCCCACAAGAATGTATTCCTTTATTAGATAGTTTTTTGATCAATAGTAATATAGAATTAGTTAAAAGGTTAGAGTTCATTCAAATATTTGACCTTTGTATAAGTCAAAATTATTTCACTTTTAATAACATAATTTATTTACAAAAGGATGGTTTACCTATGGGTAATTCTCTAAGTCCTCTATTAGCTAACATATTTATGGACAAGTTCGAAGATCCAATATTTAAATTAATCCTCTCTAAACACATTATCTTCTGGTTTCGTTATGTTGATGACATTTTAGCTTGTTTTGACAGTTCTTTTGAGGTTATCAATGAATTTTTAATTGTTATTAACAGTATTCACTCTAACATAAAATTTACACTAGAAACAGAACAAAACAGGGCTATAAACTTTCTAGACTTAAATATCAAGATTAACGCAGACAATATATTTGAATTTTCCATATACAGAAAACCAACACAAACAGACATAACAATACCAAATGAATCTTGTCACCATAATACACATAAAATAGCAGCCTACAGATCATTAGTACACAGAGTTTTAACTATTCCACTAACAAAATCAGATTTTAGCAAAGAGATATCAACCATTAAACAACTAGCACATGCAAATCATTACAATCCGAACATGATTGACACTTTAATTAAACAAAAAGATTATAGGTTAGCTAACAAAAGAATATATCTCATTGACAATCAAACAGAAGACTGGCTTAGTAATAACATTTTTCTCAATAGTTAATATCGTAAAAAAGTTTTTTCTCTTAGTGTTGATGGTCTCCTTCAAATGCTTGTCTGTTTCAAAGGGATGCTCTCTGAGGTTTCTTTTTGAGGTTTCTGAACAGATCAAAATCGGGTGGGAATGAGCCAGTTTCTAGCTCAATAAAGTTGCATTCGTGCAAAATTGAACGGATTTTGTTAGCTTTACGCACGGTTGCATAGTCATGAAGTGGGAGTACATAACCATGCGTAAAATTGGTACGATTTTAGCAATAGTAATATGCAGTTTCTCGAGATGTTACCGTAAACTTCTGCAATGATTTTAGTGCCTTTAGGCATATAACATATTCAATTAAATAAATACCTTATATGTCCCAGAAGATAGTTACCATGCGGTTTACTGCTGAAGATTGTGGGGAGAGATATCTTTGAGGGAGGTCGTCTGGAATATTTTCAAGGTTTAATTTCAAAAATCCGAAGCGGTTTGGTGGTGATTTTTCAACTGTTAAATTTGGTACTTGAAGTGTCACCCTGTTCTTACGAAAAGCCCCTTAGGTCCATATAACATATACGATAACAAGTACTCGTGCGTAACTGTAACTATTGAATGGTACTAGCATTCGACAGCGTTATTGTAACGTGGCGCACCTGAATAATTTTAATCACCACGGTCCCCCTTTTGGAGACACCAATTGAGATATGCTCAATTATCGCACAATGCTATTGTAAAGCTACCAGCAACTGGCTGGTGGGAGCGAAGTTACTACTATCCATCCTGTACTAACTCTCCAGGCTGGTAGCGGAGCTTGGCATTGGCATCTCGTCCAGCTTCGGACTATCCTCCAACAAGTTGGGAACCACTGCCCGATCGAATCCAACCTCAGATGTTTCGGGTCTTGGTTTTTAAATGGTTTTGCCACCTCGATCTACTATTTACAGGCCTGGTGTGCCTTCGACAGCGCTTCGTTTAAGTCTACTCGTTATAGACTTCCGGTATGTACCCGTTCGGGTGAAGTTGTCTTGAGAGTGTGGTGAATGTCTTTTCACTACACATGAATATGTTATAAACTGTGAATATTGTAGGTTTTGGAGTTTATAAAATAATGTTGAGAATAAAAGTATAAGTAGGTATTGCTAATGGTTGTTATTAGAAAAAGAAACAGAGAACATGACAATTCAGGTTTTGTAAAAAGTTTTATATGTGTTCATTAAAAGTTTTGTAAAAATTTCAAGAAACGAGTCTTATTTCTGGTAAACAGAAAGTAGTCAAGTTGGACATCTAGTTCGGGAACGCGGTTATTCCCACACAGAGGTTATATTATCGCTTCAACTCCGCTTAAGAGTAAAGGCTCTAAAGCTGCTTCAGATCACTGGAGCCATAATATTCAGAGCAGTCCCACGAGTCATAGGGTTAACCGAATAGATTCCGGAACTCAATACCTGGTGGCGTGCAGTTTCCCATTGACCCAGATTTACCCATATAAACCGGAATAAACTTCACTTCAAATCTCCCCCATTCGATTCGGTCAGGCAGCGGGTAAATCTCACCATAAAAGACCTAGTCTCGGGAAAGAATCAAATCCACCCACACCGGTTCTCATGTTAGCAGAGCTTCATCTGCAACGTTTATGAGTACTCGTCGAGAACATTTGCGTGTATCTCTCCCACACATTTTAACCTGGAAGCCTCACCTAGTTTACTAAGTACTATGTTATCCCAAAAACTCGGGATAGGAGATGCCGGATCAGTTCTATGGGTGAGCGCCGTGTTTTCTCTTACGCCCACCCAACCCCAACATAAGTGCTGTCTGAGGGGTACTTGAGCCAGGGGGGCTATTTTCTTTTATTGTATAAGTTATCATCCCGACTTGACCTCTCCCACCTTACATCACTCATAGAATCTATTTCTCCTCCGACTTGCCCAACGTACCCACTCGAGATCCCTTCCCGTCTAACCTCCACCCTCCGAATATACCATCCCCTTTTACTTATGCACTCCCGACTTTTCCATTCACCTTCAATCTAACTTATCCCTCTCCCGACTTGCCACCCACCTACCTACTCAGTCTCCCGCCAATCCAACTTAAATAAAAACCGAAAAACCCGGGTTTTCTCGTCAAACTGTTTACCTTTGGTCACCTAAATGTCACAAGGTCATTAAACCTTTTTTGTTAGTTTAACTTCTGCTATTTTTCTGTTAAAGATCTAAAGCGATCTTACTTTGTCAGTTTATTTATAATTCTAGTTTAATTCATTAATAAAGTAGGGATATGTACATAAGACATACAGACGGACAAGATAAGCGACTTATTAAAATAGATGTCTAAAAAGATATACATACCGGGTTGCACACTCGACCATATGACACTAGCTATTAATTCTTTAATTACAAGAAGAAATTTTGAAATTTCAAATTCAGTAGCACTTTATTTATTGAGTTCTGTTGCTACGAAAACAAAAAGCTTTTCTAATTTCGACTGTGAAATCGATGATATTTTGTTTTACATAATTTACTCGCAACGCAGAACTCCGAAGCTCATTTTTTGTCAAATGCAATGTTATGTGACTTTCATTATTCCGATAGAGCATCTTTTTACTCTTCCAACGATACCACATACGTACATGATATATTACATTAAGATTTTTTAAAAACGCACATTTTCACAGTTTGTGCTATGAATGCAATTGCCTTTCAAAAATCTTAATGTAAGATATTATGTATGTGATATCATTGAAAGCAAAAGAAATGTCACATCGAAATAATAGAGGTCAGAAGTTGGATTTGGAAAAAAGAGTTTCGGAGTAAAACCCATAATGTTCTTTTAGAGGTTCGCAGCCTTCTAGATTCGAAACTAAAAGAGTTGCTTTTTCGTTGCCATAACAACGAAATTTGACAAATAAACTATTATTAGATTTATAATTGCTTGCAGAATTGCAATAATGCGAAAATAAGTGGTATGTTTCATTTAAAGTTTTGATATACGTACTACGTAAGGTAAAACCGGAAGTCTTAAGGAAATCTATTACACTTAAGAAATGGGGAATTAAGCTACAAATAAAACACCAAACATGATTTAAATCGGTTGGTAACTTAGGAATTAATAGTCTGGCGTCATACGGCAGTTGTCACCCGGTATATTCGATATTTGAGTGGGCAAGGGTTTTCAAGACATTTGAGAAAATGCTTCTAATAATAGAATTTTAAACATACCATTCTCATGTTTTCAGACTTCCCCTAATTAGGTAAAAGCGATTCGATGTTTATCGTTGAAAGTTTAAATTTTATATAAATGAAATTGTGCTATAAAATGATACATACTTTTATTCGACGAAAACATATACCTAATGCAAATTAAATATTGAATAACTTCAATTTACAGCATTTTAATTGCAATTTGTCAGGCATTACAGTGGGAACAAACATATGATTCCATCAAAATAAAAATTGTAAAAAATAATATGAATAAAGTAAATGAATAAATATAATTCGCAATAAAAATAAAACCAAACTCTATGCAATAATGAAACAAAATAAAGTCAGCTAGGACGGGGCATATTAAATAATTATTCTAAATAATAAAAAACAAAAAATTTTGATACGGGTATCCATTACCTAAGCTCATGAATTAACAATGCAAATAAGTTTTAATCAAAAAGGTAAATTTGGATTTAGCAACAGAGAGACCGAGCTTAACCGCAATGCTACGGAGACCTCCAGTTAGTCGTACCTCAGGCTGGAGGGCCACAGAGAGGCCATCACTCACTGACCCCGAGTACCGTGCCAGGGCTCACATAAATGATGCACTAGAGGTTCTGAATAACCATACTGAGGACGGTTTAGGAATTTTATGATTTAAAGCTTTTTGCTTCATAATTGGTAATATGAGAACTTGGAAATGCGAAAATCTCAATTAAAACCATTAATTTATGAGGAAATGTATTTTCAGAGCGTATTTTGAATAATTAGTAGCTCGTACATTTTAAAACAATTTATAAAGGCGTACGTTATCGAAAAGAAAAAGTATCTGGGTTATGAAAGTTAAAGCACGGATTTGTATGTATTTGACATGGTTAGATTTATTAAAATGAACCCGGAAACTTGTTAAGACTTTCAATATTATAATGGTTCCAAAGTTGTAAGACTAATTGATCGACAAATGCTGCTAAAGAGCTTTTCTGTAATCTTTTATTTATTAGATGGATTTCTTTGAATTAGCAAATTACAGGTTTAAGCTTTAATTGTTTCCAGCAGTAGCAATTTCATGAAACATTATTGCTTTCCAGCTTAGATTACGAAAATAGTTTTAATTCTAATTGAAGTCTGAAGTTAAGCTTAAACTCTGTTATTAGTAACTTTCGTTAACTAGAAATAAATTGTATACAGCCAAAATGAAAGAAAATATCCGTATAGTAACTTGGTTTATTAGAAATAATTTATACAGGGGGGGGTTGTTATATTATACGATATTAATCTAAAAAATAAAACAAAACAACTGGCAAACAGTCTCAACAGGAATTCGATTCAAATCAAAACTTATTTGTCCAATCGTGGAGTCAAGTTCTGTTCCAAAGTATAAATGAATGTAAATTTGATTTAAATATGAGAGTAAGTATCAATCGTATTGAAAATGCCAGTATCTCCGAAAGTTCATAATAATATATTGTAGCTTTCACACTTTTGATAAATGTGACGTCACGGGTATTCAATAATATACCAGCTGTACAAGGGGTACGGAGACTCGCTATTGATGCTGGATTTTGGCGAGTGAGCACGTAAATAGCTCTGGCACTAACCTAGAGAGTTAGTAGAGACTGAATGGTAACCTCGTTCTCGCTAATATAAATTGGAAGCACATGATTACATGTGTGTTTTACGTGGGGTTCCTATAACAACATACCCCCACGTTCCTTCCAAAGGAGGAAGTAATTGAGATACGCTCAATCAGCGCGCAATTGCGCAGCAATTGCTCCCAGTTGCTCACTGGTCGGAGTGAGGTTGCCTATCCACCCTCTACTAGCTATCCAGGCTAGTACCGGAGCGATTGACTCAACACGTGCTCATCCGCCGGCACCCTCCCGTCCTCTTTCATACGGGGCTAAGCGCCTAGTCCAGCAATAGGACTATTCCCCCAACTAAGCTCAGTTAATAGAAGGAACCCTCCAGACCTCTTTCATACCTTCATAAGTTCTTCCCCGGCCAGGGGTTGGGCCACTGCCCGATCGAATCCAACCTCAAATGTGGCGGGACTTGGTTTTTAAATGGGTTCGCCACCCCGATCTCCCAGTTATAGGCCTGGTGCACCCTCGACAGAGCTTCGTTTCGAGTGGAAGCACAGTCAAAAGTTAGTAACGCGCTAATGGAGTGTATCCCACTATTTCACTTAAAGTTAAGCTAAATGTCAGGTATGACACGTCAATCAGCTAATAATCATATACACGTAAGTACATATTATGTTAAAGCCAGCTTTGATGTATTAGTGATTTGTGTGCTTGCTTGATAATCCATGGGTCGCATGTTCGATCCCCGACCGCGCAAGTAATCTTTCATAGTGGAGAACAATTAAAACACTTCTTCTTCTCGAATAGGAAGTGGTACTGTAAACCGCGCGCTATGCCATGTTTGGCACGATAAAGAATTCCTACTGGGAATGGAATTCCTACAGATTCAGCTAAATTCTAGTAATGTCGGCCAAATAATCGTAGTAATCGGTGTCACATCTACGAGGTTATGTTAGATTGACAACAGAAGACATCAATTAAAACAGATTTCAAATACCTTCAGATTTTAATTCCCAGATGCCTAGCCCAGGCTCATATCTTAAGGTAAATAATAATTCATTGCTCTATGCCCTAATAACAAGAAGAAGGAAGGAGGATGGTGGTAGTGTATTACGGTACTGTAAAAGGTGCTTCTAGTTCCTATTAACGTTTAGCAATAATATTTTAATTATTTTTTAATACGTTTACGTCCATCGACAATTTTAAAACGATATTAAGCTCACCCCTGTTATTGAAAATGCAAAGCGTTTAAACCAGATTTCTGAGGTAATAAAGCAGTGAAAATGAATATCACCGCAATAGTCTATAAACGTACGAGTAAATTACATATTTAACTAAATAACAATCAATTTAGGGTCACGTAGAAGGGCTGTAAGTGGTAAAGCAAGGACAACTTGGGAGTGCTAAACTGATTTGCAAACAAATTGATCCGGATTTGCTACATGATTGCTTGACCAAAGGGCACACCTCTGGGGATCCAAAACATTTAATTAAAGGCCCGTTACGTCTCACAACTTACCTATTACGAACCGAAATTGGGAACTAAAAGACGATTTGATTGAACACCCAGCAAGGGGTCCGGTCTGCACTTTAATAAGAATTCATTTAGTTAAATCTCTCTTTAGAAAATACCACTGGGAGCTGTAGAGCAAGCGTTTTAGCGTGTTTTAATTAATTTGTGAACACGCGTTCAGATCTCTTTTACCTGGATTGGGAATGACAGAGAATGCTGTTTTATATCCTTTTTTCATTTAGTTGTAAAATAATTTTAAATTAGTTTCATTTCCGAAAGAAATAAATTTCTATTTGTGGAGAATTTTCAATTAAACGCTCATTCTTAAGAAAAAAAAGTGTAAGATATATTTTCTAATCGGAACTATTTCATGAGCATGCAACGGTTGCGTCATGGTGGTGGTGCTTATATACTAAAATTTAATCAAGGAAGTTATCTTAGTTCTATAGTGGGTTAATCTTGGAGGTTCGAGCAATTCCCCTTACATTATCAATTTATAACCTTGGATTATTATAGTTGATGTGATGGGAATTCCGGTTATTAATTAGTTGAAACAGTTGAAAGGTAAAATACCTTACAAAAGTTTTTACTAGAATTAATATTATTTACAAAATATATGAAAATTGAAATTCAAAACTATTTGACATTCATAAGGCCAAGTAAAATATTAATTAAATATAAAATTAAGACCAATTTCCATCTAAGTTCTTAGATAAACTGCAATTTTAGGCTTTCAAGTTTCTTTTTCAAATTTACTTACTTATTGAGTTCTTTATTACTAAAATTTATTACTTCTTTATTAACATTTTTTGTAATATATGTAGTAAGTATCAATGTTTTAATCATAAAAGTTATGGTTTTTGGAGTTTGATTTCTTTTTGGTTTAGGCAACTCCTCACCACACTCTTCAAAATCCACGTTGTTTATGTTTATTTCTTTAGCACTTTGTTGAATGCCAAATTATTCCTGATCTTTGTATTAGAGGTATCGTTTCATAAAGTTATTTCGATTTATCTATCTTTTTATTAAGTAGTTCAGCTTATTATGGCTGCTGCGAATAATTAATAATTTTTCCCTCTTTGCTAACTATACTTTTAAAATCTTTTTATTATTAGGTTCTTTAATCATTAGTATTTAAGGTCTGTTTCCACACCGCTTAGACTTTGTTTGATTATTATAGTTTTTTTCTTTAGACTTTGAGAACTTAAAAAATCTAAAATATATCTTTCCTGATTCAAACTTTGTTTCATTTTCGAAGAGAAAATGTGGGGCGTTTTACAAGCAGCTGAATGTGTATGCACGCGTGCGTGCTAGTTGTGTGCGTAAAAAACTCTTTTTGGATTTCTTGAAATGGAAAATTTTGAATCACATTTTTGCGGATTTGATAGGCTTGAGATTTTTTATGTTATTTTGCTTTTTTCTTGAGCAGGAATTTTATCATATTAGAGGCTTTTGGGATACGACTTCGCACTCCAGACTGCAAGAAATCTAAGCAAGTTGTTCAAGTCCTTAATGCGGTTTTTATTTTTTGATCGTATTTTTACACCTTTTTCTTTTAAAATATTTAAAAAACACAAATACTTACGTTACTTTCACGACTCCGATACTAATGGGAAGGCTTACTGATTTTAAACTTAAGGAAGAACAATAATCGCCCAAAAAAATAATACGTTAAGTTCCATCAACACTGAGAAAAATATCACTAACTATATTATAGTAAACCGATTTTTTGTTGTTCTAACCTAATTTTAGCAGAGTTAACTAAAAATCTAGGTCAGAATAAACAAACGATATGTGAAGTGAACTCTATCTAGTTATGGTTAATCGGTCTTTGGCAGATTTTACTCAGCTTCTAGTAAAATCAACCATTAGTGTGGGTAAAGTTAGCTTAACTAGGAGTTTACGTTAATTGGGTTAAATCTACTCCATTCGAAATAGTAGGATTCACTTTGTATTCAAGTTATATTTACCATATAATGTTGTCATACATACGTACATAACCAAAAGTGGCTTCGTTATTTGATATCCATAGCATTTATCAAGCACGTATAATGGATTTATGTTTTGATAAAACGTCTCTGGAATTAAATTTTATTTTCGAGTTTTAAATATACAGCTTATGTTGGATATTTGTGAAGTTGCTTTTATAGCCATTCCTATTAAAAATGCTATATCAGTCTGCGAATATTAAAAGACATTTTATATTATGTCTTTCAAACGCGAGTTCAGTTTACCAAGTGCTGTTACAAGTGAACAAAGTTTTTTACAACGTGCCTTAAAAATGATTCGGTTGCGATGGTTTATTGGCAGAGGGGCTTTAGGAGTACATAGACAATTTCAAAGGTAAGTTACTTTATTTGTTCATGATGCCAATAATATTCAACTGTCTTACAATGACAAGAAAAAAAATTAAAAATTCGATATCTGACAATGAGTCGGGTCTTTAAGCATAATTTAATTATGTATTTATGTACTTTAATAAACTTGTTCCAGAGTCATTAACGCGTAAATTTGTTACTTTTTCGGCTTTCTAGTCTCAGCGAATTCATAAATTTCTAAAGAGCAAACCCATCGAATTTCTAGGTGTAAAGATGGATTCTTCGGAATTATCTTGCATTTGTTTTTAAGCATAATTTTAACGTATTTCATTCTTTATAAGTTGAACTTCTCACTACTTCATTGTTATTGAAAATTAATTCTGCCGTCTACTGTTACTAGAGAAATGCCTGACAGCAGATATCGTCCGAGATTTGATACCGGCTGCAGGGGACCGCTCTGTTTTTATGTTTAACCTATAGCAGTGGAAATCTACATTACAAGGGAAAGGGGGGAAAGGGGAATTTCAGTACGCTTTAAAGTATAGTTAGTACGTTTGAAATTTAATTATCTACAACATAAAAGCGTGATTTAACAGTTTTTGGGCAATAAACTTTTAAATAAACATTTCTGGACCTGGTCTCTGCAAGGGGGGTGCTCTCGAAATGTTGCCATAAGAAATGTAGTATTATAAACTGAACTTCAAGAACTAATAATTACTATTTATTACAGTAACAGAATTACATTGTTCTTTTTCAGTCAGCTGCTACGACTGATCTTAAGAACGTAGATATTGGAGACTTGCCATCACCAGTTGGTCAGTTCACCAGCACTACTCAAAGTCAATCTGAGGCAACCTATAGTTCTAATACATCCTTCAGCCAGGATAGTATTTCTTTGGATCCTGCCGCAGATACATAAAGCATCCCTACACCATCTCCCAGGTCGAAGGGAATAATGAGAGTGATTATTAATAGTTGTGGTATTTCAGTAATTTAACACATTGCTTAGGGTAAAGTGTTTCACCGCTGCCTCCAGTTGCAACGTTTCATGATCACTGTATAACGACCTAAACCTCTTTAAACAGAAATACATATCTTAGAAAATTCCATACCAGTATTTGTTGACTTTATTTTACAGAATTTATTTTCATACTTGATTTTTTGAATTTCAAGTTTGGTGTGAAATTTCGTACCAAATCTCACACGCGCTTGAATTAGTAACCAGAAATTGTCTCGATCAGGAATGTTTAAAGAAAATTATTCCTCATCTGTGACTCGGGGTACTTTTGAAAATATTCCTGACCTCTAGATTATAAGAAACACCTGTAGGTGGTGAGCTTGAAGAGATAATAAAGGTAAACCACGCCCCCTAACGGTTTTTGTCGTTTATCTCGAAAACTATTAGGTTTATCGAGATGAAGGAGATTAGGTAAAATAAAGCTTATTTAAATCCCTTTGTCAAAACCCATGAGGCGAGGTTATCGATATTCTTGGTGCCACTTGGTTGAAAAATTCGTTTTGGCAAATTAATTCTAAGGAGAGTACACTGTACTAGTCAATTTGTTTTATTCAACCCATTATGTAAAGGTGTTTCGCTTGTTTTTAAATCCTAATCTCCTTTATTTATAAGATCAGTAGATTCTTTTCTTGAATGATTTTTGCTGTAAAACTGAAATATACGATTTAAAACGAAACTGTTGCCTTACTGTGGCGCCCGTACAATAAGAGCAAGTTAGGAATTTTATCGTGTATTTCAATTTTACATCGAAAATCATTTAAGAAAAAAATTTACTCGATACCAAGGTCTTATAAATAAAGAAAATTAGGATTTTAAAATAATCGAAACACCCTGTACGTATTGGGTTGGATACAAAAATTAACTGGTACAGTGTACTCTCCTAAGAATTAACTTGCTAATACGAATTTTTCAGCCGACTGGCACCAAGAATATCGATAATCTGGCCTGATGGCTTTTGACGAAGAGATGCTAGGGTAAAAGATGACTGGGCTCTCAACAAGTTTTTCTTAGCTATTTCATGACGAATATGAGACCATAAAAAGTTACGCCTGAAAGTTTCTTGACCAAATTTACTGGTGCAAATTGCTGATCCATGTATGACATACCTTCTTTCTTCAAATACACAAAACAAAGCATTATGTTACCTAATCTCCATCTCAATAAACCTAACAGTTTTCGAGAAAAACGACAAAAAACGGGAGGGAGCGTGGTCTGCCCTCATTATCTCTTCGAGCTCACCACCTACAGGTGTCGACTTTGAGGGGGTGATTTAACAACCCACAAGAGAGCTCTATGCAAAAATTCACGGACTTACCTCGACTTTCGGTTATTTTTTCTAATTTGACTGTACTATAGTGATTTGACTATTATTTTTTACTTCAATATTTTTTACATACCTATCATTTCTGAAATTTGAATAATGTTCTCTTTTCATTGCAGGAAGTGTGCTGTAACACTGCAACTAACCCCACAGGGCAGAGCCTTATTAGATCTGTACTTCGAGAAAGGTATCCTAGATCAGACAGCCAGAAAGAGAACCAAGGAAAATACGCGTCTTTAGGCTTAGATTTTTATTGGCATCTTTAATTTGTACTTATAATTGTCACATGTCATCATAATTATAATTATTTGCATAATTATTTCAGGATGTTGACTATAATGAATACAATATAATTAATTGTTCTAATGTAAGTTTTTTAAGTAAACACCGTTTTATTTTAACATATTTGCCTTGTCTTCATTTTTGAACAATAGCAGTTTTTTTATTGAATTTGTTTCTTTTCAACTTTTTTTTGTGTAAGTATGATATTGGTGACTTGAACTCACTATTATTGCTAGTTAGCCAGATTTGCTCTTCAGAATTACTAGATTTCCATCAGTTATTAAAAATATTTTCAGCTATCTCTGTGAGAAAAACTTATATAGCAGATGAAGGTAATACACATTGAAATGAGGTATAAAAATTGAAAACATTCATATTTTCAATGTGCATTTTCCTCCTATCGCATTACAGGGTTTCTCCTAGAATTAGCTTAAAATAGGATTTTCAGGGAGTGGGGGAAATTTGGAGATTATGAATAGAAAATTAGGCAAACTACCAAAAATAGTGAGTTCAAATCACCAATGTCATCTGGTAGAAACAACCAGAAAATATAGTAATGTGAACTTGAATCAACTAAACAGAATGGTATTTTAGTTATATACAATGGTCATGACTGCTATCATATGTAGCTGATTCCACCTTTGAAAGATGCTGACTTAACTTGACATATAGGTATTTTTACTATCCAATATTATTACATCAGCCAGAAAATCCAAGCTAATGCAACTACATCGTGAGTTGCTTTTACTAGTCTACTTGATTGATTTAACTATATGAGATTCATTTCTAACTGTCTCATTTCGTATATCTAACTATACTATTAAGACTGTTTCAACTATATGCAAGGCTGAAACAACCTAACACGGTATGGAAAATTTAACTGTTTACCGGTTGCTTCTACCATATGGGAGTGTGATTGATTTAACCTTATTGGGTAAATTTAACCAAACACATTTTACTAAAATCATATAGTTCGTGTTACCCACAAGTATTGTTGTCACTTTTTGTATCATATTTTCGGGTTACTGCAACTCATTTTTGGTTAATTTAACCTGAACATTTTTTTCAGTGAAGTTGTTTATAAAAATGTTTGATGTTAAATTGACATGCACCTACAATTTTGAAAATGTATTGCGGTATTGAAAGGTGTGAAACAATATACATCAATATACCTTTTTCCAATAAGCTAACGCAGTCCTCTCTTTTTTATTCGAAAATGAAACAAATGTCGAACGTAAAGCCTAAAAAGAACTTAACTAATTTTCTACCTTTAATAATCTTACTCCCAAAATCACCTGAATTGAAGTACGTTGGACGAGAACTGTTAAAATGAACGACAGTTTTTATGTATAACTAATCAAATAATAATTTAAATAAATAATAAAACAGAAACTCAAATATTGTTTTGAAAAGGTTTATTAATGTTTGTTAGATTAGTTTTAATAGTTAAGATTGAAAAATTTAAACAATTTTTAATCGAACAAACATGCGACTCATGTAGAGTTCAAGTAGATACATATTGCTATGATATGCTGTTAATTTAATTTATGAAAAATAGAAACTGTCTTGTTTGGGCGCCATAAAAATTTTATTCGAATAACACTTTACAACACTTGATCACAGATTAATTTATTTCTAAAAGACCACTATCAAATTTGTTTAAAGGATTGAAGGCAAACTGAAAAGTTATACCAAAACAAACACCTTTATAATGAAAATAAAATTCTGCACCGGCATTGATTTAACAAACCAAAGACAAACTCAGGAAAAATAGCATGAGAAAAATATTCAGGCGGGTCGCTCTTTGATGAAGTAATAAAATATTGTTCATATTCTTTCTGTAAAACACTATTTAGGACACACAAAATAAAGAAAAACAAAACACAAATAAATTTCTTTTGAAAACATTTAAATGGAGAATTTTATGAATTAAGAATTAAGAGACAATCTAATTCGCGTTGTCCTATTTAATTTTTAATTGATTAAACCAACAATCTTAAACTACTATTTAATAACTAACGAAATAAACGAATGAAAAATTTAAAGTTGAAGTTTGAAATTAAAAATTTCTTTTAAATTCAAAAAACTTCGCACTATACAAAATTTAAAAGACACACAAAGTCGTATAGCAGTTACCTGTAATTATTGGTGAAGTTACCTGGTTATATGTTGACAAACTGACTTATCAAACCAATCTCCAAATTGAATTTTTATTTGTGCAGCTTGAATATAATTATTATTTTATAAAGATGATACATGAATGTTCCATAACGTGAGTACATTCTATACATTTGGTTAATTGCACAACCTTTCCAATTTCCAACCTCATTCCCATTTAAAATAAGATTCCATAAATTTTCTCACTAATCTTTAAACCATTTAATTAACACTTTAATTAATTCGCTTTCACTTTAATAGTTTATTCAAATGTTACTTGTTATTCAAACTTAAAATTGACTTAATAAAAAATAATTTAAATTTTCGTGACATTTGACATAACCTCACGTTTTGACGTTTGAATTGACGTAAGATTTAACACATAACCTCAAATTATTGTGCTAACTGTCATGGCTTCTGCTTCGTATCAAAATCGAAAAGCTAGTGCCCAAAATTTGGTGATCTTTTTATAGTATTTGAGAAACAATTGAACATCATTATTGATTTATTTAGTTTGGAACTAGAAAATCAATATCTCACCAGAAAACAATCGAACATCGATTTGAAATAAAATTTCTTAACCACATTCTTTAAAAAAATTAACAAGGGTAGGGAATTCTAAAGCAAATGCAGGCACGTCGAATTTCATGATAAACTCGAAAATTACAAAGCACAGCGTTTTCTCTTTTGGCCAAGCTATGCTCAATGAAACAGAGAACAAGATGATATAGATACCAAGTCATTAAACTTCCTATCAAATAAAAAAAAAAAACATGAAATACCGGTATTGTTGAGAGGTGTAAAAAATTTCTTTCGCATACATTTTAAATGAATATGTGACAAAATACATATCAAGCCATCCTATTCGACCAGAGGAATAACACAACGTATGTAAAACGAAAATGCTCAAGCAATTGAAATTGTAGATCATGAAAGAAACTTTATTATGAAAAACGTCCATTTCAACATAGCCGCCATTATTTCCCAATACACTGTACCGGCAGAGTAGTTTGAGTATATTTACCGAGATGGCGCTAAGTAATAAAACTGTTCCTAACATCCTAACCTAAAGTTGAAAATTGTTGTTTTTCAAAGTACGCTTGGGATCGATTAACAAGTATAATGAAAACGAAGATACGGAAACGTAGTATTATGTATTACAAAATAGATGAACGTTTAATGTAATGAAGTCAGATGTAAAGTTAATTTAAAAACCTGTCAGAATGGATACGTATTGTAAAGTAACGTTGTTCTACATTGAAAGATAAGCAATTTCCACTACTGTGTTTAAACGTGCGCTAGTGGGAGCATTAATAGTTAATTACTTTGAATTACTTCATGGATTAATGGATACAAAATAAAAACACAAATGTTTCCAGCCTTGGTGGATATATTGAATGAAAATTATAAAATATAAAGTTAAGTAATTTTTTTGGAGGCTACTTTGTTCTGGGCTTCTTTGATGTAATCAGGGTCTTCACATCTTAAACCGCGTTGCAAATTACCTCTTATTATTTCTGGAAGAATACAGCATTTGTAGAATTGGACCAATTTAGTTTCCATTTGCTCCTTCCAAAACAGATCATCTCGTTTAATTTTTTCTACAAAAAGGTCTGTTTTTGTATTAACAAATACTACAAAATAACATGAACTTTTGTTTGCTATATGTAGTTGACCTTGTACCTAGAAACAAAAGTATGCAAGTTAAGTTTAATAATAATCATAAAATAAGGGCTAACCTGGAAGTAATAATTGTGATTTTTCTTTAGACTTAGACTGTTGTTTTTGAATTCCAAACATATGTTCATCTTTTGTCTTACTGCTTCCTCTAATGTAATACCTAGGTTAGTTACCTTTAGGAGGCACTTCACCTCCACAATTTCGTTTTCACCTACTAAGCCTGAAACAAAGTCTTAAAGCAATTATTGATCCCAGATCCTTTTCATTGCTCTAACCATCAGGCGATGCTCCCAAAAAGCAGTGGTCTATATCAATGAAGAGACCACTCGGTGCAACTTTTACACCAAGTTTCTCTTCCAACAAGGAAATAGCCACTGCCTCTTTTGTTTTTCCATACTCAATGGCAGGGGTGTTTACATTTACTGGGTATAATATTCTCTTGACTAGTGAATGACAAGAAGTTTGGTTTCGCCTCCTCACCACATCACCAAAATTAGAAGCGGTTAACCTGTGCTCTGTGAGTCCTGTAGATTGGATTATCAAATTGCCCTACTGTACTTGCGGCAATATTGTTAACATCTTCTGCAGTAACCTAGAAGAACATCAAAGAGGTAACAACATCACTACATATTCCCTTATTTACAGTTAAAGTATTCAAATAATGCAAACATTGTTCTGCAAGTTCTTCGTTAGAAAGTTCAGGCTGGATAGCCAATGGACCATAATCAGTATTTTTTTGAGATGTTACATTTTTCTTGTTACTAGTTATCCTGCGTTTGGCCTCTCCATTGTCTCTTCCATAATTTAATTTTCTTTTATATTTATTCTGAGAAGTCATAAATTTTTTGAAATACTTTCCAGGGCTGTTTTGTACAGTCTTCTTCCATGGACTGTTGTGCCAGTTAACTCCTAAAAATGATTTCAATTCAACTTTCTTGCTTAATGGTAATAAAGGTGAAGGACGCACCCTTATTATATCTAAGTGCTGTTAAATATGCTCGGTATTGGAATGAACCTCTTTGGGTTAGATTCAATCTTTTGCCAGCATTGAACCTGGACAATACTGCCATGAATAGCTCTGCCCTATTGTTGGTTTCATTGTCAATTAAAGAATTTGCTTTCCTAACAACTGGATTTAGAGCGCCTAGAAGGAAAACCAAGATATCAAGATAAATGTATTTTTTTTCATTACTGTACCCACCTTGCACTAATCGAAAAAGACCAGACAACTTAACATCCTTTACCTCCGGACCTGTCTCACCAACACAGCTGCAATAGTAATCTTTGCAATTTAGATGATGACCAAAAATGTGACTTGGTCCATTGTTTAAATCCTCAATAAGGGATCCTATGTCACCATGAGCGTTGTCATATATTGCTTTTTGTGCAATTTTTTGTAATTCAACAATTCGTTTTCCCGTTAGTTGCTTCCTAGCTGCTAGCGAAATATTCTTCGTGTCCTGTTTGAGAGCATACAACCGTTTTCCATAATTTTTAATAATATGATTTGTACACTCAATTTTTGTAATCTTGAAAACAATGATAGTTAATTAATAAAAAAAACAAGATACCGTTTACCTCTTTGCCATATGGTACTTGTCGCACAATCTTTGCATACACACTCGAGTCACCATCCGCAACAAATTCTTTGTAACGCAAATTGTGCATTGCAATGCTTGAGCAAAATCCTTCAACAATTATATCTGCCTCCATGGCAGATGACGACCCTTCCCAATTTTTAAAACAATTGTGGGGTTTAGCAGCTACTTTCTGGTTTTCCGCCTTGCTGCAGATGATGCAGAATTTATTTCGTACACCCATGTACAAAACCTTTTTTGTTTGCCTCCCTATTATGACACCCTAAAAATAGAGTGATTAAAAAATTAGCAAGTTGTTAATGTTATTACTACATACAACACCAGAAGCTGCATTGCATGAATGACCGTAGCTCCTCTTTGACCAACCACCATCTAAATATACACTGATCCAAGGTATACCATCACTGTCAACATGACCTTTTTCTACAGCTATAGCATGCTCTTCTTTCCCAGCTGCCTCCATGTCAGTGATACTGGAAGCCATCCACACCTGCCAACATTAATTGATTCATATACGGGAAGAACGTAGAGCAAAATAAAATAAAAAAGTACCTGTGACAATTGTTCTTGTAGTGTATAAAACAGTGTATTTGATAAAGAAGGAATGTTCATAACACTCAACATTTCTTGTGTATGATTGTATGTGCTTCCAACAGCTACTGTGGCCCACACTGCAGCTTTATTCAGTGAGTCAACAGTGGAATCAACAGTGGAACAAGTAAATGTTTTTTCACACATATCACAGTGTAGGCTGATTACACTTTCAAGACCACTTCGTACTTCCTTGCTTATTTTCAGTGACCCACATGTGCAAGCTCTTGCATGCTTTTCAGCAATGTAGATAGTTTTTTCCAATAAAAAACTAATGTTTACAATTCTGTTTCCTACTACAACTTTTTCAGGTTGCTCTACGCTTTCAACCGGTATTTCCTCAGCCATTATACTGTGATAATCCTCAATGTTTATTCAAACTTAGTCATATGCTCCCAAGTGTTATTCTTACCTGTCGAATTCTTCTGCGGTTCCCCATGCCATGTCCATATCAACTATTGTCTCAGATACTTTTGGAGAGTATTTATTGGCTGCAGACGAACCATCCCATACTGTTTGCAACTCTGTAAGCTCAACAGGAGACTCTGGTCTTTCCACATTTCCAACTCTAACAATTAATACACTTATTCTTAGGTACAGTTTAAACACATATACCGTTCTATCACTTACATGTTTCGTTTGGCATCATTTTCTTTTTCTTTCTTTAAATTCCAAGAACGTTTTATATTTTTGGCTCGGTTTGTTCGACTTCTACTACTTTTTTGTCTACTTAGGCAAGCCTTTGATTTGGGCATTATAATACCTTGAATTGAAATGCAACAATTTCCAATAATCGACATTACAATACTAATATACTTACTGTCTAAATACCAAAGATAAAACAATAATCACACTTTCACAAACTACAAACGAGTAAACCACGAGTAAACTTTTTTGTTGACTGTTGACTCGGGTCGGGTTTGTGAACGGAACTGTGATTGGTTCCTACTTTAACACGCCATCAGTTCGTGGGCTTACAGTTAGTCGACTCCTACATGTGAGCGCTACATTTGAATATTTATGTTTTATTGAAATAATTATTATTTAAATTATAGAGTTAGTTTTCATATTTTACATATACCCCGGTACGCAGTTTTGTCTACAGTTTCTCCATTTTCTATTTCCCACAACTTTCATATTTCAGTATAATACTCCATTTCACAGATCACGGGAAGTAGCGAAGTCTTACTTCTCTGTGTTCTCTGCACGAGTACACGTGTACTCGCCTCGCGCATGCCCATTACCGAGCAGCCTGGCCGCTGGTGGTTTTTTGTCATTGTGCAGAAATATTATTTAAGAAATTGGAAATCGGGTCATGCAGCGCTCTCTGCGCGGTTTGCGCGGTCCCGATACGGAACTTCCCCAACGGTGTTAAAATAAATGTTATAAACGGAAAGATGACAAATTTTCCTTTCTTTTGATATATAATATGCCTATGACAAAGCAATTAAAACTGCAGTATTTGAATGACAACCATCTTGGATTTCCTTACAATCATGGTTTGATAAAAATTCAAATAAAAACATTTTCATACCTTTTTACATCCTTTTCCAAACATAAACTTAAACCTAAGATCCTATTAACTACTATTTACATTCACTTCGACACCAAAGTCCTAAATATAAACAATATTTTACCATTATAGCAAAACATGTTAAATCGTTCAAATTTTGAACTACAACGGCTGAGATCTTCTTTACAAAACTTGTTTCACTTGAAACTTCTATTGCTAAAGGTGCAGTAGAATCTAATTATCCAAATTGCAGCAAAACATTTTGGCTGCAAGTTCAAAGATTAATGAAAATTATGCAATTATGCTGAAATTAGTTGCATCGTTAAACCAACATGGGGTTTACTTGAAATTTAAGAATAAAACTGTAAGTATTGTGGTGATTACTTGCATACACCTTTCCAATTATGCCTTTTATAATTTCCATGTGAAAATACACCTTACGATGGCTTCAAATATCAAAAACCAAGTCAACCGATCTATCTACATGTAAATCGTAGCTTGTCTAAATAAATTTTCAATTTTAAGTGAAAAATCCAATTAAGATCTACTTCTTATTATTATCAAGTGATATAGAGTGTATTCCTTACTTATTAAATAACAAAATTACTCAATTTTCTCAAATTTAAAAAAAATGCTTTATGAACGCCTGAAAAGCAACCCAAATTACCTATTCAAAATTTTTGACTGCTGATAACACAGCAATTTACAAAAAGAAAATTACGAAATTGATATCTTAAAATTCTGAATAAAAATAATAATGAGAATGAACTTTTTATGATTGCGTTTTTATTTTGTTTTTTATTTGTCTTTATTTGCTGATCAGAAATAAATAAAACGCACTTGCTTCCTTTAAGATTGTTTACTAAAACACTTTCTTCTTATTTACTTGTTGGAAAATAAACAGGTGCTCGAAATACAGCTTTCCTCTTTGACAGAAACCAGCTGCCAAATCAAATGTCGCATGGTCCAGCTGATGGATTTATCTTATAAAAATCCAATCTCCTTCTTGGATGTAATCAAAATAATATCAATAAAAAAAAAGTAATGATGTCTTCGTATTCCAATAATAAAATTGTTACAGGTAGGTAATCAGGTCTTTATATACTCTTTTGAAAAACAAATGAAAATAAACAATTTTTAACTCCTGTGACGTCAGCAGATTTTAAAACAATACTAAAATTATCAATTTTTTTAATTCTAATTAGATAGGAATGTAGCCCATAAAATTACGAACAAAATGACATAAAATACTTATATCTTTAATCAACAAATATGGTATACATCAAGGTCGACCGTAGCTGTCAAATGGATTAGAGAAATATTAATTACACCTTAATAACACAATTCCAAGTTATAACAACCTATGGTACAGCTGCATCACACTACCTTACAACTTTCATGAATAAATTTACATTATGTACAATTTACAACACAAAGAAAAACTTAGAAAGAGTTTTGAAGATGAAAAGTTTTGATGGAATAACTGTAAATCAAGATCTTTATGATTTAAAATAGCTTAAACTGGAAAAATCTCAAACACTCCTTGTACTTTCGTACAATAATCTAGAAGACTACAATAAATAATTGGACAAAATCCATAAAATAAAATAAAAACCCAATGACGACAAAATGAATAACTTAGATATAACAACTTTTGAAATCAGATAAATTAATTTTATCATTATAAATCTTTCAATAGTAACTCGTTTTATTTTATTTCAGACAAAACGTAGCCCGTGGCCGAGTTGGCTTATCTGTAGAAGAAACATTTCCTTTTACGATAGCAGGTATGTGCGAAATGGAAAATTATCTCTATAAACAGCTGATATGATCTGATATCGTCTTAGGGTTATTAATCTAATTCAGTTGTGACCTTTTAAAGTATTTTTGAAGTAGTTAAATTTAAACAAATCAAATTAAATGCAGAATCTGATAAATTCACTTACCGAATCCCCTGTAGTGGGTGGATATGAACTCCATTTTGTGGGAAAATCTAAGAAAAGCGGTTAATCAGTTTTTATTCTGGTTTGGGTAAGAACAAACAAAATATTGAAATAGGCCGAGGAAATGCAATACGACAATGCCACCATTGTCAGGTAGTCAGGCCTATCTAACATTAGACTATTAGACAATTAAATGAGACAGTCTGATTGATGCGATGATGAGCTGTGCTTATTGGTGATTTTAGGGTTGCCTAAATCTACCAGAAGCGAATTATGTATCTGTATTATACGATTTCAGTGTCTCAACAAAATATAAATATATCTAAACGGTATATTTTTAGTAAATAATTGCATAAGAAATGATAAATCAGTTTTCTCTATGGTGAAAATAGTTGTTGCAAACGTTTTTAACAACATAAACGGTTGTTTTTATTTCTAGAACAGCTTTTGTACAAAAATAAATGTATCCATCAATGCGGTTCGCTTGTAAGTTTATTTTAGTTTTACTCTCATTTTCAGAATGTATTTATTGCTAAATTCGCATAAATGTATGTATACGTGTAGGTCTATGCCTACTACTTCAATTTTCTTCTTTTATTATTTCGTGAAATAGTGACAAGCAAAACGATCTTATATGTGATGGTTTTTGTATGCAAATAATCCAAAAAGAAAAATAAAAAAGAATTCAAGTTACGACCTAGAAACATATTTTTAAGGTTATTCTTTGTTAAATGGGTGTTTGGGGTCGATAAGAATAATAAAAGTGTGGATTCTATTCTTAGAATTTGCAATAAGCAGCTTGTAACAATGTAACTATGCTAATGTGACATGGCATATTAGTTTAGAGAATATGTTTATCATATTTTACTCTATATTATTAAACATGTAATTATCTCATCCTAAATATAATGTAACGTAAACGGTCTTGAGTAAAGGTTTTTTATTTCTTATACAATCTGCGCTTCCCGTGGTTTAATTATCTGATTAATTAACTATAAAGTTTGTGTAGAGATTTTTAACAAGAATAATTACATGCAAATAAATGTACTTTGGAGTTTATGGACAAATTTAGTAACATACAAAGCAAAATAATTATTTAATTTAATAAATTTAAAAATTGTAAACGTAATTAATTCATTAAGGGCCGCTATTATAAAAGTTTTTACTTCCTAGATAAAATTTACTTTGAGAGTAAATTAATTTATTCTGTCAATTTGCATATGAAATTGACAGAACAAATGAATTTATTCTCAAAGTAAATTTTATCTAGGAAGTAAAAAGTTTTATAATACCGGCCCTAACGCAAATTTTGTTATACATAATATACACAGCTTCACCTGGATAAAGTTCGATCACTAAATCCAGCTTCTAGTTTAGTTATTGAGCATTGTCATCGATTAAGATAAACCTTAAGCCTATTTCCTATCGATTTGTTTCACCATTGCCGTTTAGTACGTTGTTCTATCTGCTATAGATATTCACGTGGCCATATTTGTCAGAAAACCTTAAATAGTTGTTAAAGTCGTTAATAAAGGGTAACTCGGCTAAATGGCATGTAAAGTAACTTTGCCTAATGTCCGTGCATATACTCCATATTATTAAAAATGATCCCTGAGTAACAAAGACGGAATGTCATTGCAACATTGTCTATTACACATCTTTAGAGGTAGCCTAAGACCAACTTTTAGAACTGAAGAAGTACATTGAATACGATTTTAGCCCTTCCTTTACTACATAGTAAAGGTTACAATGTGCGACAATACTTCGAAGTAGGTAAATTCGCTTCATTTCTAAACGGTCACATTTATTAACAATAACCACGTTGGATTTTAATTTTTATTTTAAAAATGTATATTTATAGGATGTTATTCATAAATACTATTAACAAATTCTTTAGTTTAAACTACGAAATTTATTTGTTATATACATACCTAAATAAAATTTCTGTTTCTAATTTCTGAATGTGCTATTTATTGTAGTTAATGATTCTTGTATAAATAATTTCAATACATATAAAAGTTCATCAATTTCCCTTCAGGCTTAGAACTGACAGCAAAGGTGCAGGCGTGTTTTAAAGTTTTTTTAGATGTTTTCGCGTGTTTTGTTTTTTCTTAAATTTTTGATCATTTTGTTTGTACAATTTTCATTGCTTTCACTGTTATCATCAGCATCATCTTCGGTTTTACCGGTATTTGCGATTATTATTAGAGGCATTAACTCTTCGACAAGGGATTTCTTCTTGAAAGCATCTTTTATTAGATCTTCCGTGTAACGGATATAATTCTTCCAAACTTTGAAAGTTATTTCGTTTAAAGCCTATTTCCAAATCATTTTAACTTCCATTTTTAATATATTTATATCTTAGTCGTGATTTGCTATGCACCATATCATTTCTATTGGATTGAAATGGCAATGATACAGAGGAAGTCGAAGAAGTTAATGATCGTTCGTTCATGCTAATGCGAATTTGTGCTATACCATCTGTGAGTCGGCGTCAGCCACACGTTGGGCCTGAGTAATAACAATGATAATCGCCTCTCCCTAACGTACAAGTTTCATTGCTTCTGGCGCCTGGTTCTCTAGGTAATGGGTAATTATTATTATTAATTCTGCCTTGCCCTTATTCTCGTCAAATGCAATACCTTTTTCTCTTAACCACTGTATTGCATTAGTATTATCAAACTAGAAGCAGGAGTTCTTTAGAATGGTATAGTGCGTTATCAAGTACAATCAAGAAAGGTTCTTCTAATATTTTTAAAATAGAATCCGAGACCTACTTTTCAAATAGTACGGAGTTCATGTTGGAGGAGGAGTAAATATTGGATGTGCATTTCACACCATCGTCTTGCTACGAACATTTCGTTGTAGACTTAAAAAGACTTATTAGAGATCCAAGTTTCATCGAGGAATACGACTCGACGTGTATGCTAATCATTTTTATTTTTTAGATAGCGTCTTAAAATTGAGTTTCTTATTGCTACTACATGAGTCTGTTCACACAAAATACCGGTTTTGATGAGGGCGGGTTATACAGCTTTGTTCACGTGTACGAACGGGAATTACATGCTACCGTGGAAGACCGCACTTGTTCGCGAGAACATTTAACGGGCACGGACGGGGTTGACAGCTCAAAATCCTATGCTCACTCATCTCTAGATATGACTGTAATGGAAGTAATAATTTGTTGGCAAGGTACATACATAAATATCTACCCGCAAGAACCTGTAGACAGCTAAAAGTAAAATAACTATTGCTTTCTGTAAGGTTATAAAAAATAAATTTTAATCTTTAACGATAATGTATTATAAAAATATTAGTAGACCATTTGCATGTACGAATTGTTTGTATGAAATAATGGTAAATATAAAAATGTCGATCGTATTAATGCTTTTATGTATTAATGTCCGAAAATTACTTTACTGTAATAATTTTGTCGACAGGAATTTTAATGATAGCATAATATGAATTTTATAGTGTAATGTTTTTTAGTTTTTGTTAAATCTTCAAAACGAAAATATCTTTCGCAAGAATAATTTTGTAGTAATTGTTTTCACAACCATACAAATTTCTTTTGGATTTTAATTATTTTTGTCCATTACAGAGAAGATTATACTAAAGCTTTTAAAATACCCTGATTACTATGCTAAATACCAACATAAAACTAAAACCAATACAATAATAAACAATTTTAGGTGCAGGACACAATGTAGAATACAAAGGTAGTTATTTTTAAAACGAATATGCTTGAATTATTTAAAAATTCTTTTGAAAACCATTTATGAAAATGATTCAATAATACTGACAATAGGGTTTTATAATGAGCTTCAGTAATAAGCTTTCCTTTTAATGTCGACTGTATTTTTCATTAACGTAAAGCAGTTAAGGTTTTTAATGGATAAGGTATATACGATTGACGCACACATAATTAATATTAATGGAGTTACTTTTGAAAAAATTACTTTGCTGACATCATTTATTTTAAATTATCTTTTATAATAAAATTTTAAATGCAACAGATCCATCATACGGGTATATGCGTTAAAATGATTAAATTTTAAAATAGAGAGAATATTTTCCAGGATACCGTTTTCCTTAAAATCGTTATAAATTCAAAGGGGTTTTTCAATTACCTTTGAAAATAATAACTGTTTTAAAATTCTTTAGATCATTAACTAAGTATTTGCTGCATTTCTTTTTAACTAAATCTAAGTAATTAGTGAAAGAAAGAAAATGGAACAACTCATTCTTCGGAATAAAATATTCTTTTAATCAACCTATTTAAATGAATTTATTGTAAAATTCAATTTATGTAATATCTAAAATTTCACTCTTATGTTGAGATAAATATGAAAGAAATGTAATGGATTTAGAAAATGTATATACTAATGAACACTCTCTCTAACTGATAACTTCTCTCTGGACACTTTTTACATTTGAAATTAAAAATATTATCTGTGTATCCCCAGGAGTATAGAAAGCACTAACAAGACGAAACAGCTTTTTGGTTAATGAAGATTACTCATGATGAGATAAAATTATAAATGATTAATGAAAAGATTAGTGATTAAAATGAAAACAAAAGATACGCCCAAATACACCAGCAACGAGGAACAAATCAATACTCAATATTTTAGCAATAGCCTACCGTTAATATAAAAAAGATTACGAATAAATGACGCCCTGATTAGATCACCCTAAGTACAAGTGATGTGTTTGTGCTTTAATTTAGAAACAAGCAAAATGGAAAATTGATACTGTATCCAAAAAAAATGTTTAATCTTAAATACAAGATTAAAAGTCGCAATTAAATAATCAACAATAAATTAATAATACGTAATTATTAACTAATTCATACGCAGAAGTGGCGATCCTGCTATCGACTACAAGCTTTTGAAACATCCAATAGGATGCCCTATGCTACGCAGGAGCAGCAGGAAGAAGAAGAACTAATTCAGGCCATGGCGGTTGGTAATTATTATACTTTAAAACTACGAATTAATAACTAAGTCGCACTAACTAGGCAAATAAGTACTTAAATATTACAATAAAATTATATAGCATGAAATTAGCCAAATTTACTGAATTTGTCCAACTTTGATTACGAAAATAATAAGTATTGATAGTGGCCTATTACGAGCGTATTCGATATAGAAATATTCATGCTGATAAAAAAAAGTCTTTTCATAAATAACAAGTTGAATGAATGAGATGATGAATGAATTGCAAAATATCGACTGATCTGAATAAGCAAAAGTTTTAGAACGATCTAACCTTTGGATGCGTAATTAAACACTTCGCTATAATTAAGCGATGGGTGGATTCGGTACACCCCGAAAAACAACGAAAAATAAAAAATCCAGGTGCGTTGCAAGCAGATGTGCTGTGTATGATCTCACATACAAAATTTGATCTTAAAGATTTATCGACAATAGCATTAGTAGCATCATGTAGTATGGAAGGAGGAAGCAGTTGGTTCTAGGCATTTATATATTTATATGTAAATAATATAGAATGCAATAATAAAGTAGAAAAAATATTTATATAAAACTAATATACAATGTATAACCAATATATAGAAAACCTAGGTTACTCAGATAAGAAAACGTGTTGAATAGTAATTTTATCGAACGAATTATATAATTATAATATTCATTTTCAGTAATATTTAGTTCAATTCAATTTTTTATTTAAAAAAAATAACAAACATTAACAATAAATATTTTTCGTTTTGAATGAAAATTGTTAAAATCTAGAATTAAAAATTATTCTAATTTAATCAATTTTACATTTAAGAAGAATATTTTTTATATAAAACATTTCAAACGCTTTGATTACGATACAGTACAAAAGCTTCTTCAAACGGAAAAACTTCTAATTAGTCTTATTTTGGAGACCTTTTAATGGTGATATTTCGAAAATTGTAAGAATTTATAGGAGGATTTTGGAATAGTTAAAATATTTAAAACAAATAGCTTTTTATGATTTTTTATGTTAGTTACCTAATTAAATTCAAATAAAATTTGGTTTATTCATTATTATTTATTCTTAATTATTCTTTGTTTATAAGTGAATTACTTTTACAAAATAACTATTTTTGTAATAGTCTTATGTCTGTCGATCTAGGGTTAGAGGCTCAACTTTTTTTTTGTTTGTTAGTATTGATATCAAACGATATATAATATGAAACTAGTGAGACATTTTTCATTCGATTGTAGGTAAAATTATGTTTTAGAATTAGAAAATTTGAATGTAAAATAGATATTTTCATCAAAAGAGTAGATTTCTTTTTTTCATCAGTTAATCAAAAGTATATATATTAATTAAAACTCCTCATCATTTATTTATTTTGTTGTGCATGTTAACCTTGTTCAGTCAGGTTGTCGGTAAAATAGGTAATTATATATGATAAAAACCTGTACATTAAAAAAGAACGTAATTTCATGTTCTATGATTAAATTAAAGACTAAATTTTATAAAAGTTCAATTTATAAAATCTTCAATTAGGTTCTTTATTGAAAGTTTACGGTTTTATAAAAAATTTAAATAACTGCATGATAATCTATTTTTGCTTTTGTGAGAGTTTGATTAAACGGGAAATCTCTAATTACCTTGAAACGTTAACTTTGACATTTGGTTTTTAACATAACCCCACAATTTTGGTTAACACAATTATGATGATTTGCTCAAGTAAGTTTTGATTTAGTGTATCTGAAAATTATAATTGTCTTTTATTATTTTTTTAGGTTAAGTGGCTTATCGCTTGCAGCTTTACAAAAGATCTTGTAACAGTTTATGGTGAATTATCTCAATCTTAAATAAAACAGATCTTAAAAATAATTCCACTTCTCTCTTTCTTTAGAATAACACTAGCTCTGCTTTTATTTATCATTCTTTGTTAATTGCAAAGCTGATATCTTGATTTATAGACGTTCCTTTTTACAGCTTGGTATACAGAAAGAGCACCACGCACGAATCTGCTTACTTCTTCTGGGAATCTGGAACTTCTCTTGGGGTAGGATGCACAGCCGAAGTTAAAATGTTGAAGTAAATCGCGCCTAATTAATTAACCTTACCTTTTAATGCTGACTGTTAAATAGCGTTCAAGAATAAATTTTGTTTCTTTTTCTTTTTATTGCACCAGCTGGATACGCCTCCGGGTCTAGCAGCTCTCGATAAATAGTACCCCGCCTTTACTGCACTATGGTCTACTGGTAAATTTTAATTTTCTTCTTTTAAATTATCTTCCTTGAGTTGTTGAAATAAATGTACACATTTTTAGACACTCGTAAAACTTTTTATTTATCTTGCTTTTAATTCAATTCTTGTCAGGAGACGTAAATTTTACAACCATTCTGTTTCAATACATAAATTCTCTTTTTTCTGTTTACCTAATTTCCTCTTAGAAACCTCTTTCTTTTAGATTGCAATTATTTCTCCTATCTTACTGTTGTTCATATTTCATTCAAAATTAACCCGCATTTGGTCATTATTTTATATCATGATTATTGTAATTTAATTGGCAACTATGTACTTGCATTTCAATACAGAGATTGGTTTGTCAAGAACCGTAGTCAAAGTTATTTTTTGATTTTTATATCCCAAATTATATGTTATCATTGTCAATAAGATGTAAAATGTTTTCGGAGCCGGACATTAGGGCGCGGCCTCTAGGGCGCAGCCGTTAGGGCGCGGGACACTAGGGCGCAAGGACATTAGGGCGCGTGGACACTAGGACTCGAAAAGTTGTGATACATATATGTTTACATGTAGGTAGTACATACTGCATTGGTGAATGCAATGGAACTGGTTGCAGGGCAATGCTATATTTTATAATATTTCAAAATGCACTTATTCATGTGACTAGATATTTTGTTTATGTTCAATGTACTAGTAAAATTTTTCAGATTTTTCTTTCATCATGTAATATAGACGTTTCTTTTATATATGGTAATAAATATTTATTTTTTGATAAAACACATTACATATATAAAGTATGATCTATTTGGATCTTAAATTATATTAGTAATTATTTTGGGAAACAGCCATTATATAATTAAGTTAGATTGTTACTTAAATTGAACCTTCCATACCACCAAAATGAGATTCAAGAATTATTATGTGTTGTACAAATTAAACAACATACTGTATATTATTGTATAACTTGTGAGGAAATGAGGAATTAATAATAATGTTAATAATATTTATATTAACTGACCCACAAATTGTAAAAAAGAAAGAGTTCACATTTATGTATATTTAATAACTACAATTATTTACAAGCAGATGTGTCATAAAAATCTTCTTTGCAGTTTACATAAGTGACAGAAATGAGATAATTTATGAAAATACAGCCTAAAGAAACCAAGAGATTTTCAAAAGCATACGGAACGACGAAATGCAACAAAAGGTTTGTGTATCCGGCAATTTCTTTAAATTGACAAAAATCTTTCAGCTGGTCAAGGAAGAATAGTAAAAACGGGACCGGAGCAGTTGGATTCCGTCATGGTATTGTAACGTTCTTTTTAAAAATAATAACAAAAGTGCTGTTTAAATCGTCTATTAATAAGAAATATTTATTTCCAAACACTAATGAATACACTATAAATTAACGCTATGATTATAAACCATTAAAACTATTATTTACAGACTATAAATTTCTAATATAACATTTATCTTTACAGTTACTATTTATTTCGTGAAACACAGTTAATGACTCGCTGTTGACTGACCCTTTTATCCGCGACGTCGATTTTATATCCTCCTCTAAATGTTCTAGAAGTCGCTCGAACATACCATGTTTTTCTAGAAGGCGTTAGATAAACCGCGTCTGGTTTACATGCTTGATGCGATGCGTCATTCTCTCGAATGCTGTAGAATATTCCATTTGTTGTTCGAAAAGAGGTTCTTTCTTTTTCTCTCTCGTTACACTGCCCCCCTCTTCAAGTCTGTTCTGTCCCAGAACAGGTTTTATGCTCTGGTTCCTGTAGAACGGGTCATGACGATATCGACAGTCTTCACCTCGACTACACGTTCCATTACGGTAGAAATAACAGTCTACACTCTTCGTTGGCCTTAATGCGGGCTGTGGGTCAAAACTGCAGACGAAGATCTTGACGTCCGTACCTCTAAAGACAACTTCCAGCATGTTTCTAACAATTCTCCAATCCAGCTGGTCCCGCCCACAGCCGAGTTTGGGAACTGCCAATTTGTTAATACCCCTGGTAAGCAATTCGATCCTCAAATTCCATAATGCCCTCCACAAGTCGACGTAACTTGGTTTCTGGTAGTAAAACTGCTTGGTTACCAAGTAGTAAATGGATCGGTCATGATCAGGCAAGCGTAAGGATTTACCAACAGAGGGATTCTGTTCTCGAAGTTCATTCAGCCGTCCAAATTTATTTCTAAACACTACTGCGATCCCCCTGGACATACGGAGATCCTCGGAGACACAGTGGGCAATAGAATAATCACCAGGGACCCGGAAGAGATCTAGTTGCATCTCAGTCGTGACTCCGAATCGCGCTTTTCTAGTTTCAGAAAACGCAGCCATAAATTCTCTGAAGGTTGGCTGATCATCTCCAGGCCTTACGGTATTGATAGCCACCTCAGCTTCATCTTCCCGATCCGGGACTGCGTCATTATTTCCCTCATAGTGCGTCAGACGATTGGAGTGTACCACCTTTGGTTTCCCTCTTGGCAATTTCTGGATGCGATAAATCAAGTCATTTATTCGTTTCTTCACCTGATATGGGCCCTCCCAATTCCGCTGTAACTTTGGAGAATAGCCACGACGTCTTTGCGGGTTGTATAACCAGACAAGCTCTCCAGGTTGAAACCCTCCTTCTTGGGCTCTCACATCGTACGTAGCCTTCATCCGGTCACTCGCGATTCGACTATTGTTTCGGGTTCGGTCGTGAATATCCTCCAACTTCTTCTTTAAGTTGATGACATAATCATTCCCGGCTACCTCCTGCTCTATAGGTGGAGACCCAAATTCCAGATCACAAGGTAACCGTAACTCGCGTCCAAACATCACAGACGCTGGTGACTGACCGGTTGTTTCGTGGACCGATGCACGATAAGCCATCAGAAACAGATGCAGGTATTGGTCCCAGTCTCGTTGATGATCGGAGACGACCTTGGCCAAATATTTCCCCATTGTACGATTCATGCGTTCTACCATTCCATCGGACTGCGGATGTAACGGTGTGGTCCGAGTCTTGCGAATGCCCAACAATCGACAGACTTCTCCAAACAGTACAGACTCAAAGTTGCGGCCTTGATCCGAATGCAGGTCCATGGGCACTCCGAAGCGACTGAAAAACTCTTTGACTAGTACGTCAGCAACAGTCGCAGCTTCCTGGTTTGGTAGGGCATATGCTTCTGGCCATTTGGTAAAATAGTCCATTGCCACTAATATGTATTTATTCCCATCGTCGGTTTCGGGAAATGGTCCGGCAATATCTATAGCTATTCTTTCCAGAGGACTACCCACATTGTACTGCCTCATAGGTGCTCTTCGTTTCCCCAAGGGTCCGTTACCAGTGGCACATAGTCCACATTTCCGGCACCACTCCTTCACGTCTTCTTTACAGTTGACCCAATAAAAACGCTCCCTAACTTTCTCCAAAGTCTTTTTCACACCGAAGTGTCCTCCTGAGGCACCGTCATGGAGATGTCGCAATACTGTAGCCATTCGGCTTCTTGGAACCACGAACTGAGACCTAATGGTGGTGCCATCTTCACTCTCCAGTACTCGCTTCAGGAGATCGTCTTCCACCCTCAAGGACTCCCATTGGGCCCAATATGCTTTGAGCGTTCTGTTGAAAGGGCTGATGGCCTCCCAGGCAGGCCTTTGTCCCACGCGCTTCCATTCCAGTACCATTTTTAGTTCGGGATCAGCCTCCTGCTGTCGTTGCAATTCTTCCGGCAACCAATTGTCGTTGACGATGGTAGTTCTTGATACTTGGCAAACCCTCTCTTCCAAGCGAGAGCAATGACGGCAATCCGTTGGACAGGGTCTTCTTGAAAGAGCATCGGCATTTCGATGACTAGTGCCCGCTCGATGTTCTGTGTCAAAGTCGTATCCTTGTAATCGCTCGATCCACCTTGCGACCTGGCCTTCAGGATTACGGAATTGTAGAAGCCATTTCAACGCTGCATGGTCCGTCCTCAATAAAAACTTCCGTCCGTACAAGTATTTGTAGAAATGCTCAACGGACTTCACGACGGCCAATAGTTCTTTTCTGGTCACACAATAATTCCTTTCGGCTTTCGACAAAACCTTACTAAAATAGCCGATGACCTTTTCTTGTCCATCCTGTATCTGAGAAAGTACACCCCCAATGGCCAGATTACTTGCATCTGTGTCAAGTATGAATTTCTCTTCTGTCCGTGGATAGCTCAATATTGGTGCTGTTGTCAGGGCACGCTTCAACTGTTGGAAAGCTGTTTCACACTCTCCGCTCCAAACATACTCGCGCCCATCTTCAGTTAACCTTGTCAGAGGTTTCGCTATATTGGCAAACCCAGGAACGAAACGCCTGTAGTAGGTACATAACCCAAGAAAACTACGAACTTGGTGTTTATCTTTTGGTGTTGGCCACTCTTGAACTGCACGAATCTTATCGGGGTCGGCTGCCACTCCATTTTGTGATACGACGTGCCCGAGATATTTCACTTCGTTTCTGAATATGTGGCACTTTTTCGGACTCAGTTTCAGATTGGCTCCACGTAGTCTTCGGAACACTTCCTCTAGATTTTTCAAATGTTCGTTGAATGATTTTCCGACTACAATCACATCATCTAGGTATACCAGGCAGGTCTTCCACGACAGCCCTCTCAGGATGGTCTCCATTAGACGCTCAAAGGTAGCCGGAGCTTTACATATACCGAAAGGCATAACTGTAAACTGCCATAGTCCGGAACCAATAGTGAACGCGGTCTTCTCCCGGTCTTCAGGTTCCATTTCAACTTGCCAATAACCACTCTTCAAGTCCAAAGTCGAAAACCATCGCGAACCAGACAGGGTGTCTAACGTGTCGTCGATGCGTGGTAAGGGATAGCTGTCTTTCTTGGTCACGCTATTGAGCTGCCGATAGTCCACACAAAATCTCGTTGACCCGTCCTTCTTACTGATCAGGACCACCGGTGATGCCCATGGACTGCTGGATGGCTCGATGACCCCTTGTTCTTCCATATCGGTAATAATCTTCTCGGCTTCTGCTCGCCTTGCTAGAGGTAGACGCCTCGGCTGCTGACGGACAGGCATAGAGTTGCCTGTATTGATTTTATGTTGTACTATATCTGTTCGTCCCTTCTGGCTATCGTCAAGAGCGAAGATATCTTGGTATCGGTGAACCAAACCCTGTACCTCTTTCACTTCCGTTCTGTTAAGGTCTTCGCACGAACTAGTAACCATACCCACTAATTTACCACCATGGTCTTTGGGCGCTGGTTTTGGAACATCAGCCATACATCTGGCTACTCGGAATACTGGCACACACTGTCCCACAAGGGTACTCTTCTTCAATGTCACCGGATCCACATTAACGTTCATAATTCTCACCGGTACTATCTTTCCAACCTTGATCAGCGCTTTTCCCACCAGTACACCACTATGGATCTTCTTATCACAGACAGGCTCCATCATTCGCACACATCCTACCCGAAGATCTCCATCCAAACCTGCCTCGACAACCATCTCGCTTTGACCCGGCAATATCACATCTTCAGTCAGCAAAACCCTTACAACCGGATCTTCTCGTGGGTGCAACGGAAGTTCTTCGTTACCGACCTTCAAAACACCCTCCTTCAAGTCCAATGTAAAACCAAATTTTCTCAGGAGGTCCATTCCCAAGATGAATTCGTCAATGATGTCGGCTACCAGCACCTCATGATCACGTTCTTCACTTCCAATGCCAATCTTCATCTTCACCACTCCGCGTGTTGGTATTACTTCTCCCGTCGCTGTACGGAGTTGAGTAGTTGTCTGTAACAGCTTCATACTTGTTCGTAGAACGTTAGGGCGTATGATGGATTTTGTCGCCCCCGTATCAATGAGCAGTGGAACAATTCGATTCGCAATTTTCCCATCTATGAACAAACTGCTGGTACTATTCCCTGATGTTACGGCATGGACGATGATCTCTGGGGCATCTTTACTAACAGTCAACGTTCGCCCTCTCTTGCCAACCCCCTTTAACTTTTCCGACGGTTGTAGTTTTGTTATTTTGGGTCAACGCCGTTCTACATGTCCTTGTTCGCCGCAATTCCAACAACGGGGCCCTCGAATTTCTTGATGATTCTTCCTTCGGCTTTCTTCCTTCCGAAGAACTCTCAATACTAACTCCTCTAGGTGATCGTTAGAACCTTCTTCTTCTTCCACAACGGCCCGAACACGCCCGTGACCTCGGGACGCTTGTTTTGCAGCTTCAAATTCTAAGGCATGAGCAAGTGCATCATCAGTTGTTCTTGGTCGTGCCAATCTCAATGATTGTTGTGTTTCCCCGTTTCTTATCCCATCAATGAAGGTCTGCACAGCGAGTTGTCCCAGAAATGAATCGGGTGCCGTATGGTACGCCAATCGGACAAGCCGCGCAACATTGGCTTCAAACTCCTGAAGGCTTTCTCCATTCTTCTGGATACGATTCTTCACTTGCGCGTGATACACCTGTTGTAGATGCGCGTCTCCATATCTCATCTCCAATCTAGAAACTAACAACTGGTAATCATTTTCCCGTCCTGCTGGGATTGTTTGCAGGACGTTCAACGCGTCTCCACGCAAAGCCACAGTTAAAGAAACGGCCTTTTCCTTGCCTGTCCATCCGTTGGCCCCAGCGGCCGCCTCAAATTGTTTGTAGTAGGTGGACCAAGGTATCTTTCCATCGAACGTGGGTGGTTTTACTTTTATCCCTACGGCAGGACCCTCTTCTTCTTTAAATTGCTTCTTTACTTCATTAAACGGCCACTCACAAGTTGAGGGAAACCGTAGTTGATTCATTCTATCTTCCAACATATCGGTTATGTCGTCTTTCTTAGCTGTTGATGGTAATTGCATTTGGGCTATTTTCTCTTCTACCATCTTTATTACTCTATCTTGTTCCGCCAATCTACCTTCCAATAATCCTAACGCGCTGGCATTCTCCAAAAATTCTTCGAAAACTTTATCTTCTAACGCTTTTACATTGTCCTGCAATTCTTCTTTAAGCCTTCTGGAATTTTCTTCAGATTTCCTGGAATTCTCCAGTATTTCTTCCTTTAGCATTCTAACATTTTCTTCGGACTTTCTAGAATTTTCCAAAACTTTTTCTTCCAATGCTTTAGTGTTTTCCATTAGTTTTCTAGAATTCTCTTCGGACTTTCTAGAACTTTCCAGTAATTCCTCTTTTACCATCCTAGAATTCTCTTCCGACTTTTCCAGTAATTCTTCTTTAAGCATTCTAACATTATCTTCGGACTTTCTAAAACTTTCCAGTAACTCTTCTTTCATTTTACTTAATAACAAATTAGTATCAATTGCGGGTTCAGGTATTTCGAAGCGGTAATTTTCAGGATCTTCCTTCTGTTCTAAAAGCCATTCTCTTAGCCGATTTATCAAAACTTCTTTCTTTCCATTACTATCCAAGTCCCTCTCGTCCAATTCCCGTTTTAAATATATCATTAAGAGATCTTCTAACAGTTTCATCACCATTTTAATTGTTTGTTGAAATTATTTTTAACACTAAAAATTTAGTCTCACAGCACTTTATTTAATTATTACGCGATTTTATTTATTTTAAAACCTCACACCTGTAACACCACTGTAACGTTCTTTTTAAAAATAATAACAAAAGTGCTGTTTAAATCGTCTATTAATAAGAAATATTTATTTCCAAACACTAATGAATACACTATAAATTAACGCTATGATTATAAACCATTAAAACTATTATTTACAGACTATGAATTTCTAATATAACATTTATCTTTACAGTTACTATTTACTTCGTGAAACACAGTTAATGACTCGCTGTTGACTGACCCTTTTATCCGCGACGTCGATTTTATATCCTCCTATAAATGTTCTAGAAGTCGCTCGAACATACCATGTTTTTCTAGAAGGCGTTAGATAAACCGCGTCTGGTTTACATGCTTGATGCGATGCGTCATTCTCTCGAATGCTGTAGAATATTCCATTTGTTGTTCGAAAAGAGGTTCTTTCTTTTTCTCTCTCGTTACAGTATGTTAAAAAACAATAGTAAAAAGGAAGGGTCAGAAATGCTGTAAAAGTAGCAAATATACATGAATTATCATCTTCAAAACTTCAAGAATTTAACGTTGTAACTTTTGTTAATATTGAGGGTCTATCCCTTTTATCTATCTATGGATTATCTTAAGATATTCCACTTAGATATAAACACCATCAATGCTCTAAATTCAATAAGAATAAAGTAATTCAAGGTTAAAAAAAATGGAAATAATAATATAATTTATGGTACACAACAAACAAGGATTTTTACAATTTACAACTACAAGATAAGTGTTTTCAGCGATTAATTTTGATAAATTCTCGAAATATTGATTTTTTTACATAAAATTATCAAAAACACATTTTTCAATTTTTTTAAATTTTTATAAATTTCACTTCACAGTTTGATATCCACCTGTTTTTGTTATTTGTATTCGAATCATTTCCAATTTTTTATCAGGTATAGAAAGAGATAAACTTAAAAGAGATTTGTGTAATTTAAAATCCAATTTATTATAATTCACCAGCCTACTACGATTAAAAATAAATGCAAATAATTGAAAATGTATAGTAGGCCTTGTTTAATTGTAAAAGTAATTGCGGAAATTTGTTCTGGACCACTTGGAAGCACCAAAACCAAATTTTCGTTAGAAAATCTTGAATAATAAATGTTTTAAATCTATTATTATAATTGAATTGAAATTATTTTATTTTTGTTTAAAAGTGCCATGATAGTTGACAACAAAATTTTGTTCAGTTTTAAAATTTAAGTAAAAGTGCATATTTATTTTAAGTATCATAGTAACTTGTGTTGGTATTTTATGTAACAAAATGGCTGAAATTATTGGCTGTTGTAAAGGGTGAAACTGTTCGTTTGGTTGGAAGAAGAAACAGTTCCAAGATAACTGTTTCTCCCTTTTCAGCGACAAATAAGAATTTAAAGCCATTTTAATCAGAATTTGGTTTTATGATTTTCAGGTGGTCCAGAACAAATTTCCGTAACGACTTTTCCAATTAAAGAAGGCCTACTATGTTTTTCAATGACTTGCATCTATCTTTGATCATAGTAGGCTGGAGGTATATGATAAATGGAGTTTCCAATTAAACACAAACTTCTTTTAAGGGATTCTATACCTGATAAGAATTTGGAATTGATTCGATTATAAATAACAAAGATATAAGGGTGTCAAGCTGTAAAGTGAAACACACTGTATATTCTTTGATTCTAACATACGTTACAAGATAATCCAAATGGTTTCATTAAATTCATGCTGCTGGTAATTATTCTAAAATAATTGATGTTTTCTTTCTAGAGGCACTCCACTAAATAGTATTGTTCGTGTTTTTATTTATTGACTATGTGTTGTGCAATAATATTTTTGTATTAAATTTTTAAACTTTACTAATGAATGATTTCAATAGTTAGTTTATTGATTGTTAAATTGCCTCGCGCCCTACTGTCCTCGCGCCCTAATGGCCATGCGCTCTAGAGTCCTCGCGCCCTAACGGCCGCGCTCTAATGGCAGCGCCCTAATGTTCTAGACCGAAAATGTTTTATATTTTTCTAAACTTATTTACATTTTCTTTTTCAGAAGTAGCTGCGAGTAAAATCTTCTCACTCCAAATAATTCCCTTAACTAAATAATTATCATGTACATATGACAAAAGAATCAATTCAAACTTGAATCGTTTTGTGGTAAATTCCTTATAAATGTTCAAATGAAAATTAATAATGATAAACGGCAAATGGTCAACACTTAAGAGCGTATAGTACCCTGACGAATAGAAACACCTGTGGGGCAACGGTAAAGAGTGAGGAAAATTTCATATACTTGAAAGGCGTGTACAATTCAGTACCACTAGTTCTAACAAAAGTGAGTCAGCTCATACCCAGTGGCGGAACACCCAAAAACAGCCTGCGCCACAAAATGCGAAACAACCTTCCTATGATACGTACTAAAAAGTATAGTTTTACTGTTTCAGTGAATTTCCGAAGAAAAGGTAAAACTAAGTGGTTTGTTATATAAATTAATATAATAGTAATATAATGCTTATTCATAATCAAAATATAATTTTGTCTTATTATAAATGAAACACTATAAATAAATAAACATAACAGAAATCGCTGAAGCTGTAAAAATCAGCTTATAAGTGATTAAAAAGAATAATTCCTAAACAACTTCTAAATGATATTAAAATTCCGCAACGTTGTCATTATTATTTAGACGTCCTTGTCATTACCGCTTATTACTCTTAAAATCTCATTAACAGTAATCCTACATCAATCCTTTCTGACTATTAATTTACAAAGTATATCTACATTTGACATATGATATTAGCACTACTACGCGTTTTCTACGAATTCCTTCGTTTTAACGATGTTTTATAATATCCCTCTTTAAAGTGCACGTTATATTAAAATGAAATGTCTTACCGAAAATTAAAATTTTTAATTGTATAAAAGAATGAAATAAATAAAGATTAGTAAAAGTTTCACAGTTTTATTAAAATACAACTTGACAATATTGTTTCGACAGCTACGCTGTCATTATCTAAGGTAATATAATTATAAACAAACACGTCGCTAAGGTAGATACAAAAATAGGTAACTAGATAAAATAATAATAATAATCATAATTAAATATCTAATACTTCCAGTAACGGAGAATTACTGAGCTCAAGTTGTTCATTCATTAAAGGTACTCTGAGTTTGTGTTTGTATATCTAACAGGCTTCTAAAATGTCTAATTTGCGTTTGTTATTACAAAAATGTAGGAATTTAATATTATTTTGAAGAGTCATTGTGTGATTTTGTTCTAAAAGGTGTTTGGCGTAATTAGATTTTTCAGGATGTTTATTTTTGTAATGACGTACGTGTTCTTTATATCTTATGTCAAAATTTCGAAGTGTTTGTCCAATATATACCGAACTACAAAAAGAACAATTTAAACAGTAAATGCCTGATTTCATGATATCATGTGTTCTGTCTTTAGCATTAAATAAAAATGAAAAAGTGTTGGTGTTGGTTTTAAATGTTATTTTATAATTGTTGGTTTTTCTTAGTATATGTGCAATTTTTTCTGATATTTTGCCAAAATATTGTAACGTTCTTTTTCAAATAATAACAAAAGTGCTGGTTAAATCGTCTATTAATAAGAAATATTTATTTACAAACACTAATGAATACACTATAAATTAACGCTATGATTATAAACCATTAAAAACTATTATTTACAGACTATGAATTTCTAATATTTATCTTTACATTCACTGTTTATTTTGTGATACACAGTTAATGACTTGCTGTTGACTGCCTCTTTTTATCGGCGAAGTCGGTTATATACCCTCCTACAAACGTACTAGAAGCCGCTAGAAACTACTATATATTTCTAGAATAAACGCGTCTCGTTCACATGCTTGGTGCGATGAGTCATTCTCTCGAATGCCGTAGAATATTCCATTTGTTGTTCGAGAAGAGGTTCTTTCTTTTTCTCTCCTGTTACACTGCCCCCCTCTTCAAGTCTGTTCTGTCCCAGAACAGGTTTTATGCTCTGGTTCCTGTAGAACGGGTCATGACGATATCGACAGTCTTCACCTCGACTACACGTTCCATTACGGTAGAAGTAACAGTCTACACTCTTCGTTGGCCTTAATGTGGGCTGTGGATCAAAACTGCAGACGAAGATCTTGACGTCCGTACCTCTAAAGACAACTTCCAACATGTTTCTAACGATTCTCCAATGCAGCTGGTCCCGCCCACAGCCGAGTTTGGGAACTGCCAATTTGTTAATACCCCTGGTAAGCAACTCGATCCTCAAGTTCCATAATGCCCTCCACAAGTCGGCGTAACTCGGTTTCTGGTAGTAAAACTGCTTGGTTACCAAGTAGTAAATGGATCGGTCATGATCAGGCAAGCGTAAGGATTTCCCAACAGAGGGATTTTGTTCTCGAAGTTTATTCAGCCGTCCAAATTTATTTCTAAACACTACTGCGATCCCCCTGGACATACGGAGATCCTCGGAGACACAGTGGGCAATGGAATAATCACCAGGGACCCGGAAGAGATCTTGTTGCATCTCAGTCGTGACTCCGAATCGCGCTTTTCTAGTTCCAGAAAACGCAGCTATAAATTCTCTGAAGGTTGGCTGACCATCTCCAGGCCTTACGGAATTGATAGCCACCTCAGCCTCATCTTCCCGATCCGGGACTGCATCATTATTTCCCTCATAGTGCGCCAGACGATTGGAGTGTATCACCTTTGGTTTCCCTCTTGGCAATTTCTGGATGCGATAAATCAAGTCATTTATTCGTTTCTTCACCTGGTATGGGCCCTCCCAATTCCGCTGTAACTTTGGAGAATAGCCACGACGTCTTTGCGGGTTGTATAACCAGACAAGCTCTCCAGGTTGCAACCCTCCTTCTTGGGCTCTCACATCGTACGTAGCCTTCATCCGGTCACTCGCGATTCGACTATTGTTTCGGGTTCGATCGTGAATATCCTCCAACTTCTTCTTTAAGTTGATGACATAATCATTGCCGGCTACCTCCTGCTCTATAGGTGGAGACCCAAATTCCAAATCACACGGTAACCGTAACTCGCGTCCAAACATCACAGACGCTGGTGACTGACCGGTTGTTTCGTGGACCGATGCACGATAAGCCATTAGGAATAAATGCAGGTATTGGTCCCAGTCTCGTTGATGATCGGAGCCAACCTTGGCCAAATATTTGCCCATTGGACTGCGGATGTAACGGTGTGGTCCGAGTCTTGCGAATGCCCAACAATCGACAGACTTCTCCAAAGAGTACAGACTCAAAATTGCGGCCTTGATCCGAATGCAGCTCCATTGGCACTCCGAAGCGACTGAAGAACTCTTTGACTAGTACGTCAGCAACAGTCGCAGCTTCCTGGTTTGGTAGGGCATATGCTTCTGCCCATTTGGTAAAATAGTCCATTGCCACTAAGATGTATTTATTCCCATCGTCGGTTTCGGGAAATGGTCCGGCAATATCTATAGCTATTCTTTCCAGAGGACTACCCACATTGTACTGCCTCATAGGTGCTCTTCGCTTCCCCAAGGGTCCGTTACTCGTGGCACATAGTTCGCATTTACGGCACCACTCTTTCACGTCTTCTTTACAATTGACCCAGTAAAAACGCTCCCTAACTTTCTCCAAAGTCTTCTTCACACCGAAGTGTCCTCCTGAGGCACCGTCATGGAGATGTCGCAATACTGTAGCCACTCGGCTTCTTGGAACCACGAACTGAGACCTAATGGTGGTGCCATCTTCACTCTCCAGTACTCGCTTCAGGAGATCGTCTTCCACCTTCAAGGACTCCCATTGGGCCCAATATGCTTTAAGCGTTCTGTTGAAAGGGCTGACGGCCTCCCAGGCAGGCCTTTCTCCCACGCGCTTCCATTCCAGTACCATTTTTAGTTCGGGATCAGCCTTCTGCTGTCGTTGCAATTCTTCCGGCAACCAATTGTCGTTGACGATGGTAGTTCTTAATACTTGGCAAACCCTCTCTTCCAAGCGAGAGCAATGACGGCAATCCGTTGGACAGGGTCTTCTTGAAAGAGCATCGGCATTTCGAGGACTAGTGCCCGCTCGATGTTCTGTGTCAAAGTCGTATCCTTGTAGTCGCTCGATCCACCTTGCGACCTGGCCTACAGGATTACGGAATTGTAGAAGCCATTTCAACGCTGCATGGTCCGTCCTCAATAAAAACTTCCGTCCGTACAAGTATTTGTAGAAATGCTCAACGGACTTCACGACGGCCAATAGTTCTTTTCTGGTCACACAATAATTCCTTTCGGCTTTCGACAAAACCTTACTAAAATAGCCGATGACCTTTTCTTGTCCATCCTGTACCTGAGAAAGTACACCCCCAATGGCCAGATTACTTGCATCTGTGTCAAGTATTAATTTCCCTTCTGTCCGTGGATAGCTCAATATTGGTGCTGTTGTCAAGGCACGCTTCAACTGTTGGAAAGCCGTTTCGCACTCTCCGCTCCAAACATACTCGCGCCCATCTTCAGTTAACCTTGTTAGAGGCTTCGCTATATTGGCAAACCCAGGAACGAAACGACTGTAGTAGGTACACAATCCAAGAAAACTATGAACTTGGTGTTTATCTTTTGGGGTTGGCCACTCTTGGACTGCACGGATTTTATCAGGGTCGGCACTCCGGAATATGTGGCACTTTTTCGGACTCAATTTCAGATTAGCTGTACGCAGTCTCCGGAACACTTCCTCCAGATTTTTCAGATGTTCACTGAATGATCTTCCAACTACGATCACGATCGTAGTTGGAATCCAGATAGACCAGGCAAGTCTTCCACGACAGCCCCCTCAGGATGGTCTCCATTAGACGCTCAAAGGTGGCCGGAGCGTTACATAGACCGAATGGCATAACTGTAAACTGCCATAGTCCGGAACCAATAGTGAACGCAGTCTTCTCTCGGTCTTCAGGTTCCATTTCAACTTGCCAATAACCACTCTTTAAGTCCAAAGTCGAAAACCATCGTGAACCCGACAGGGTATCTAACGTGTCGTCGATGCGTGGTAAGGGATAGCTGTCTTTCTTGGTCACGTTATTGAGCTGCCGATAGTCCACACAAAATCTCGTTGACCCGTCCTTCTTACTGACCAGGACCACCGGTGATGCCCATGGACTGCTGGATGGCTCGATGACCCCTTGTTCTTCCATATCGGTAATAATCTTCTCGGCTTCTGCTCGCCTTGACGGACAGGCATAGAGTTGCATGTATTGATTTTATGTTTTACTATATCTGTTCGTCCCTTCTGGCTATCGTCAAGAGCGAAGATATCTTGGTATCGGTGAACCAAACCCTGTACCTCTTTCACTTCCGTTCTGTTAAGGTCTTCGCACGAACTAGTAACCATACCCACTAATTTACCACCATGGTCTTTGGGCGCTGGTTTTGGAACATCAGCCATACACCTGGCTACTCGGAATACTGGCACACACTGTCCCACAAGGGTACTCTTCTTCAATGTCACCGGATCCACATTAACGTTCATAATTCTCACCGGTACTATCTTTCCAACCTTGATCAGCGCTTTTCCCACCAGTATGCCACTATGGATCTTCTTATCACAGACAGGCTCCATCATTCGCACACATCCTACCCGAAGATCTCCATCCAAACCTGCCTCGACAACCATCTCGCTTTGACCCGGCAATATCACATCTTCAGTCAGCAAAACCCTTACAACCGGATCTTCTCGTGGGTGCAACGGAAGTTCTTCGTTACCGACCTTCAAAACACCCTCTTTCAAATCCAACGTAAAACCAAATTTTCTCAGGAGGTCCATTCCCAAGATGAAGTCATCAGTGATATCGGCTACCAGCACCTCATGTTCACGTTCTTCACTTCCAATGCCAATCTTCATCTTCACCACTCCGTGTGTTGGTATCACTTCACCTGTTGCTGTACGGAGTTGAGTATTTGTCGGTAACAATTTAATACTTGATTGTAGAACATCAGGGCGTACGATGGATTTTGTCGCCCCCGTATCAATAAGTAGTGGAACAGTTCAGTTAGCAATCTTTCCATCTACAAACAAACTGCCGTTACTATTCTTTGATGTTACGGCATGGATCGTGATCTCCGGGGCATCTTCACTCGCAGTCAACGTTCGCCCCCTCTTGCCAACCCCTTTTAACTTTTCCGACGGTTGTACTTTTCTTATTTTGGGACAACGGCGTTCTACATGTCCTTGTTCGCCGCAGTTCCAACAACGAGGCCCTCGAACTTCTTGATGATTCTTCTTACGGCTTTCTTACTTCCGAAGAACTCTCAGTACTAACTCCTCTAGGTGATCCTTAGAACCTTCTTCTTCTTCCACAACGGCTCGAACACGCCCGTGACCTCGGGACGCTTGTTTTGCAGCTTCAAATTCTAAGGCGTGAGCAAGCGCATCATCAGTTGTTCTTGGTCGTGCCAGCCTCAATGATTGTTGTGTTTCCCCGTCTCTTAACCCATCAATGAAGGTCTGCACAGCGAGTTGTCCCAGAAATGAATCGGGTGCCGTAGGGTACGCCAATCGGACAAGCCGCGCAACATCGGCTTCAAACTCCTGCAGGCTTTCTCCATTCTTCTGGATACGATTCTTCACTTGCGCGTGATACACTTGTTGAAGATGCGCGTCTCCATATCTCATCTCCAATCTAGACACTAACAATTGGTAATCATTTTCCTGTCCTGCTGGGATTGTTTGCAGGACGTTCAACGCGTCTCCACGCAATTGACAAGGGGTAACCGCTTATTCTTGCAAACCTTAGGCTTTGTTATCCCAAAATGAATGTGCTAAATGTAAACGAAAAAGTGCTCGTCGATAACTCGATTGTTGGAGATGAATTTCACACTCACCAACCTTATACCACTCGTTTTGAGAATAATGATGAAAGTCGAATACCTATTCAAGAGGATATGTCCAATTTGCCTTCGCGTAGTCATCTATATGTAGAAGGTACTGTACTGAAAGAAGATGGTAAACCATCAGCGATTGGTAAATTTATAAACAATGGTATTGCATATCTTTTTAGTGAGATTCGGTACGAAATGAATGGAGTTGTGGTGGATTCGGTAACAAAAGTTGGTCTAACAACCACCATGAAAGCTTACCTTTCCCACAATTCGAATGAAAGCGTTAAGTTACAAAACGCTGGTTGGTTTCCGGATGGTACCAGCACCTTGCTAGATAGTAAAGGTAATTTTTGCGCCTGCATACCTTTATCAACACTGTTGGGGATTTTTGAAGACTATGGAAAGATTATTATGAATATTCGTCAAGAATTGGTATTAATTAGAAGCAATTCCGATGTCGATGCCCTAATATCCACCGATGCTAATGAAAAGCTTAAGGTTAACTTGCAAAAAATATATTGGAAAGTTCCACATATTCAACCGGGATTGGCGGAAGAATTATCATTAACAAAATATATTGGGAAAAATATTGACACTCAAGTGGCATTTAGAAGCTGGGAAACACATATTTATCCCGCTGTACCGCAAACGGATAAGCACAGTTGGTCTATTAAAACATCGACCACTCTGGAAACTCCCCGTTACGTTATCATAGGGTTTCAAACCGATCGTGATGGTCAGTTGCAGAAAGATATGAGCACATTCGACGCCTGTGATATTCAAAACGTGACGGTATTTTTAAATACGGAAAGATATCCTTACGATCAATTAAATATTAATTATGGTGAAAATCGTACGACACTCAGTAGTGACCAATAAAAAAACTAGCTCAGGAGCCGTTACCATGGCAACTAAAAAATTTTTTGGAAATTTTTTGTAAGTAGACCAACCTAACTGAAATTAATAAGTGGAAATTTTTCTGTCAAAAATGTCAAATTTATTTAAACTATACAACTGAACAAATTACAAAAAACTAGAACAAATCAATTGAAATTAAATACACAACTATTGTAATAAACGTTTCCTGTCAATTTTAATTTTGGATACCACGGCTAACTATGTTATGTTACAACTTGACAGTGATAATCAAAATTTAAAATAGGTAGAAATGGTTTGTGTCGTCACGATTTTCTTTCCAAATATATCCTCGTGCATTGATTATGCCTGGAAATTTTACTTTCGTGCATTTCTGCAACTAATTGCACTCCACTTCGTGTCATGCAATTATGACGTTGCAGAAATGTCACTCAAAAAATTTCCGGCAATAATCAATGCACTTGGTATATTATAAGTGAAAATCGATATGCTACTTTATACGAAATGTATGCTAACTTTCAACGATCCTACTATGATAAACCCAACGAACCTCTACTGGCTCCTGATAGATTTAAGGCACTTACACCTCTAATCGTCATCGACTGTTCGCGACAGAAAGATTCCTTGCTAGGGAAAGCTGTCGTTCTTCGAGTTACTTTCGAAACTCACAAAAGCATTCCAGCGAACACTACTGCTTACTGTCTCATTTTGCACGATCGTGTATTTACGTATAATGCATTGACGAAGCAAGTACGTCAACTGTAAAGGAAATCGTTATATACGTCCAAGGACCTGTTACCTTTATTAGTATAGTCGCACGCTTCGATCATGCTAGTTATCGATGTGCAAGGTTTCAAGACTTCAGAAAAAGACTTTGCACCCAAGGAATTAGCCGTGTTTGATGGACATCGTGTGTCTCACTACGTTTTCAAACCTCCATACGCCTTTCGCAACTTACCACCCACGTTTCGTCAACAAGCTACTTGGTTAATGCATAATCATCATTGTCTGGATTGGAATGAAGGATTCACTCCTCCCTTTATGCTTCCTGTAATTCTGCAACGCTTGACTCTGCAGGCGGATACCGTTTACGTGAAGGGATCTGAAAAGAGCAACTACATTCGACGTTTCGTATCACAACCGGTGGTGGAGTTACCAGAGGAACCAGCTCTACAGGCTATGCTTCCATCATGCTTTTATCATCATCATTCACTGTGCTATTGTGCATTAAGTAATGTATACTACTTATATAAAACTCATGTAATGGATTTTTCAGAATAAAGTTTTTAAATATCCATAATGGTTTTATTAAAACAACATAATATGATTACAACTATTTATTCATTGTCTATTACAAACTTATATCACTATTCACGATTAAATATAACAATTACTAAACTTTAATACCCAATCCAGATAACATCATATGATTACAACTATTCATTGTCTATTACAAACTTATATAACTATTCACAATTGAATATATAACAATTACTACCCTTTAATTCCCAATCCAGATAACGCACCAAACCCTCAGGAAAACCGGCAGCAAGGTTGTCACGTGCACGTTCAGTTGCAGCAATCCATTCACTATACGGTGTAACACATTTACATTTGATAAGAATGAAATCACATTTATCAGGCAACAAGTTAATAGTATGACGAAGTTGGAACAACCCATGTTCTGTACATGTGGAATTTTGTATATTTATAAGTTAACCATTTTTTAACAAATAATGGAATTCTACACCTGCACACGAAGTGTGTCGATAATCGTTTTCACTACGTACAACCACAGTGTTCGATAGTTTAGCTCTTTCGATTAACAACCCGGTATTGTGCGTTTTATAACGCGAAAATTTAATTTCACCCTTATCTGTTGTTTCAAGAACCCAGTAATGTTGCCAACCCACTTTGATTGAACCCATTTTTGTAACTGACGGTAAGCGACTGATGTGACTATTTAATTAAACTATACCCCCACCACTTTTAAAACGTGTATTATAGATACCCTCTCTATACTCTTCTTTCAAAACTGGAGCGATTACATTTTCCACGTAGCTTATTCGTCTCTGAAATCGTACCCTATCCCTTGCTATTATCTCCCATTGACTTCTGCGTGCTTGACGATGTGCATACTCCCATGTTAACATGTAATGCATTTTGTTTTTACTTTCATCAAATGTCACTAAACCACCCATTTAATCCGTCCTCTATTAAGTCATATGCAAAGTCCCTTAGATGTTGCGCAATGAGCTTTTTTACCAAACACTCATCACAAATCACACCTCTAATGAAGTCTTGACACAACTGCACGCCTTTTCTATATCGTTGTGTTAACTCTTGACAATATTCTGGACTGAATATCCCCGTACCATGAACAGCTTCGTGTGCCGCATCCTCCTCTAGCGCTTCTAATTCACACCGTAGTTTCACCACAGCATTCAGTTTATCAATAGCTTTGCTTGATACGTCTTAACTGTTACGCGTCTCCATTGTATTTCACTACGTTACACCTAGACCATGTGTTCTTATATTCACCCGCCCCCCACCCTTTCCCCTCTTCATTCTTCCCTTACGCAATACACCTTTTGACTTCCACATCCACTATTACCTTTTCTGGTAGATAATACACAACTTCTAGCATTCCAAACACGTTCGGGATTTGCATCTTCATTAATGGTTCCAATATGTTTGTGATGTTCACTATGCAGTCACCCGGCATGTCTACAACACCATCTATTATGCTATGGTAGAAATTGAAAAATTCCAAACCCTTCAGAAGGTTTAATCGATATGTTAGTAACGGTATTAACTGCCACAGCTCATATAAGGACTCCCACGCTAAATACAATTCATCATCTCCTGCATCAGTTATCTTTATGATTTTTGTTTTATCGTAATTTCTGTTAACACGCTCAAACGAGATAGTTTTTGTACCAATTTTCAAAGGAACCCCGACCTCTTCTCCTGCTTTAAAGTATTTATTAATGACTCCTTCATTGGTTATTAACGCGTTCCCCTCCGTTTCATCAAACAGCATGCACTGATTCTTTACTCCAGCTACTTTTATTACAGGAGTGAATCCCAAATGAGCACATAATCAAACAAATACAACTTTACTTTTTGATTTGTTTAAATAAAACACTGATTGATTCACTAGCGGTGCCCATTTAGCATCCTTAGGAAGCTCGTTTGGAACCATCAACTGCTTTTCTAGAGCTTGCGCTTTCGCATTCTCAATTGATTTAGCGAGGCTTTCCATTGTAACACTGCACTGTACACTGCAACTGCAAACGCTTTACTCTTCCCATACATGCAACCTGCTATATATATATTATATATATATATATATATATATATATATATATATATATATATATATATATATATAAGAAAGTGTTATAATAATGGGATATCGCGCAACAGAGAAGAAAGAAATCATAAGTTGCAGCCGTCTACACGTGTTTCACACTTATTAGTGATCATCAGGACGGCATAGCAGATGGAATAAATATAAAAGCAACTAACTCAGAAAGATGTAACAACACAAGGTTTCACTGAGTTAGTTGCTTTTATATTTATTCCATCTGCTATGCCGTCCTGATGATCACTAATAAGTGTGAAACACGTGTAGACGGCTGCAACTTATGATTTCTTTCTTCTCTGTTGCGCGATATCCCATTATTATAACACTTTCTTGTATATCTCTACGCGCATTATTACTTCTAATCATTGATATATATATATATATATATATATATATATATATATATATATATATATATATATATATATATATATATTATATATATATATATATATATTGGTTTAATCGACGTTGTCGGACCCGCTATATGATAGGGTCGTTAGTAGACCCGCATTTTTTGATTTTTAAAATGTGTATATTTTATATAATATTGATCTATTTCTGATAAGCAATATTTAAGATCCTCGAGGGGTAAAAATATATGAAAAAAAAGTATTGGTGATATTTGACAGTCGTTCTTGAACCCGATACATATTACAGTGTTTACAGACCCATTTGTATAATTTTAAGCAAGCCTACCTACCCTACCGAACCCAGCAACGTTGCCGAATGTATCAGTGATAAAATTACGATTGGCGTAATGATTTCGGGATGCTAAGCACATAAGTGATCTTTATTTTTGATGATTTGTTCGTAAATTCAATAAATAACCTTAAACGCAGAAAAATTAACGTTTTCCGTAAAACGATGTAATTCTGAAAATTATTATTAACGTGAGAAAATAGCATTGAGCCTCTTTTGTTCTAAAATACATAAGGTTTATGCAAATAATTGTTTTTTAATAATTTGTTTTTAAATCATTTATTTTAACATGATTATTTTTGTTTACAAGAATACAATTAAAAGTTTCGAAGACACGTCATGTATATGTGTTTTGAAAAAATAAATGTTACAACCAAATCTTTTGACCTCCTGAACATTTTACTGTTATGTTTTTAGCACAAATGAACAGTTTCTAAGATATGTATATTTTAATGCCACGGTAACAGTTCAGTCAAATTAGTAAAAATAGAGGGGAATTGAGGTAGATCCTTTGATTTTTGATAGGCCTTCTTTGTGATATGTTAAATAACCCCTTAAAAGTTACTACTCAAAAGTGGTGAACCAGAGAAGCTGATGAGGGTAAGCCATGCCCCCAGATGATTTTTACTGTTTTTTCAGAAACTATTAGGTTTATCAAAATGAGCCAGTTAGGTAAAATAGGATTTTATTTAACTTTCATACCAAAAAGCTAAGAAAACTTTGTGCATGTTGTCTTGTTTCTGTGTAATCAAAAAACGATCATATGTCACACAGACAAATAATTTGTATCGGTACATATTATACGAGAAGCTTCGAGCATAACTTTGTGTGATTTGATGTTCATAATGAAATAGCTATGGAAATCTCGTTGAGCATCGAACGCGATCCTGGTTCAGTCTTTTTCTATCTCAGCATCTCCAGCAAAATCTACGAGGCGATATTATAATTATTATTGGGGCTAGTCATATGGTAATTCTCGTATTGGCAAGATACATTTTAGGGGTATACCCTGTATTAATCAATCTTTTTACTGAACCTAAAACGTACAGGATACTTCAGGGTTTTTGTATCTCTCTTACTTCGTTCTTTATATTGATATTCTTTTTTTTCTTGAGTGGTTTTTGTTTTGGAATTCTAAGTTCACGACTTAATTCCACGCCTGCTTTAAAATGTAGCTAGATATTTAACATTAAATGGGACTTCACCCATTTTACATGTAGGATATCTCGAGCAGACGGTGCCAATTCCTGAGGGTCAATGCCTTTGATCAAAATAGGCCATTAAGCACAACATATCTATGTTCAAAAATGAAATGTTACAAAGCTACACACCTTCAAAATAAAAAAGTCAAAAATGCAATTTGGATAAAATTTTGTGTTCAAGGACAGTTGTTATTAGAACATACATTAGTGTTATTTTGTGCTTGTGGTAGCTGTAGCGTACCCGCTACCGCTAGATACGGAATTCTGTGCTAGTGATATGTTTAATGAATATACCATTGAATGAAAAATTAAATCTTCACAAAACAGGTATACTTGACCCAAGTCGAATAGTGACAAGTCAAATAATGCTCTATAAAATGCAGAAAGAAAATAAAGGTAAAACGTCATGCAGTATGACGTACAAACGAAGTAAGAAAGATTTCAAAACAAGGTGAAATGCCCTATACATTTTGGTTTCTATAAAATAATTGTCCAGTGCAGGGTATTCTCCTAAAGATATTCTTTTTACTGCAAAATTATCATAATACTACAACCAACAATAACAACAACATCGCTTCATGAATTTTGCAAAAGTGATGCTAAGGTTGCACTGCGAACTCAACATTTTTTTTCTTAGCTAAGTACTTGATGACGAATACAAGATCGCAATAAGTTATGTTCTAAAGCTGCTCCGTCAAATGTATTGGTAGAAATTGTTGGTCTACATACAGGGTGTTTTACTCAACTTTCGTATAAATTGCATGTGTGATAGTATTCATCAATAGTAACAAAAAACCCTTTATGTTTTTACGCAAATCGACAAAAATTTGCTAAAAATGTCAACTTTTGGGAACTGCTGGAAATTATAGTCAAAACAAACTGCGACATCACCTAGCAGCAGCTGCGTTAATGTATCAGATAGGCACATCCAGCTCCAAGTGTGATTCTTAGACCAGTGACCTGCTACCCACTTTTCAAAAACCATTATTTCTTCGGTTATTATGAAAGATAGACACTAATGATTTTCAGCTTTTTTGTTGCATTTTATGTGTACTACCACCTGTTCAGAGGATACGAATCTTCCATCCAAACCAGTCCATAAACCTAACAGTTTTTGAAAATAAAACGACAAAACCCATCTGGGGGCGTGGTTTAATATTGATATTTTACAAAGTTCAGGATATTATCTACTCGTAAACATGAACAAATCAAGCATAAAGTCATTTTCAAGTTTAGCTGACCAAAATACACTACATTTGATTAGTTTAACCTAGATTAAAAAAATAGCAGTTTCTATTTTTACTGTGCGTTTGTACAGTTACAAGAAAATTATCGAATGTTCGATCCTACTTTCTGTTTAATGAATTTGAAGGTACAAAACAGTATACTCTATATGGTGGTTAAGTGCCTTTAACAGATTTTAATTTTAATTTTTCATAAAGAACACCTCACGATTTTTACCTTGAATGGTCTACGACGTTGTTATTTATTGGTGGTATATAGTACATATCGTCGCCGTTAATGCATATGAACTTAATTCTTTGAAATGTTGTAACTAGCTATGTTGCTAGTTGCGATTTCAAAGAATTCATCATGTCATCTGTAACAAAGTTTTTATAAGCATTTAAACCGCGCTCCTGAAAAATTGCTAGAAAATAGTTCCGCTAGTATGTATTAACGTGGACGATATGTATGAGTGAGTACTGTGATCCAGTGATATGTATGTGTGCGTGTAGTATCCAATGCAACGAATATAAACAAGGAGTCAGAAAATAATTCAGAAACCAAATAGTTCAAGCATTCATTCTCTCATCTTAACAGTAAAAGAATAAAGCATTCATTAACCACAAACAGTCTTTCAAACAAACAAACACAGAAGATATTACATGTGGTGACCGCCGACTTTAATTGAACATGCAACAATCTGTCAAGAAACTTACTCTTGCAAGCATACCATTCAAGATACCAGGATCCTATTTATGAAGCAGATGTCGAGAAATCAATTAGCATAATTCCAGTAGAGGATCAATACTCTCTCAGCACCACCACTACCTAGTTACTAGGTTACTACCACTACTAGTACATGGAGCAGTTCCATCGTTGAATTCATAATCTATCTGAAGTCACGGCTGTATATTTTTTTTCTGTTCTAAATTTTTCTGCATCAAAGCAGACTATCAACAGCATTTAAAGAAAGTATTTCAACGCCTATATCATTACGGTTTACTATCAAATTAAAAAAACAATCTTTGAAGCCAAAGAACTAACTTGTCTCGACCACACAGTGAACAGTGATGGAGTTACGCCGCAAATTTCAAAAGGAGAAGCTATTCATAACTTTCCAATCCTTAGAATGCAACAAGAATTATGCCATTTCGTTGGCATAGATTGTCGATTTAAACCTGAGCTAAACCTATTTATTCCAGAAAAAGTTTCAGAACCCTACAAGAAACGCACACAACAGTGCGTCGCAAAACGTATAATTACAAATCAGTTGTTGTGAACTTCAATAAACGGTCGTACCAAAAATTCGTTACTTCGTGTGATCGGGAACACAGGGAATACATAGCAGATAAACTCGGATGCAGCCCATTACAAATCCTTCTTATCTTTTTTTGTGCCGTTTATGTAGAGAACGTTCGCAATTACTTTTTGTTACCTGTTAGACATATTTGTGTACATACATTTACTATTTTCCTTTTATGTTGCATATACGATTATTATCCAACCAACAACCTACAAGTCCAACAGAATCCTCATACGTTCCTCTTAGGTTAAGTTTTGTAGTTTTTAGTTATTTACATTTTGCAACGAGCCCTAAAATTTAGAATCTACTGTCTTAATTTTAACCGTTTTCAATTATCTCATTCAATTCTCACGTTATTCTTATTAGCTCATATCTATAGGTTAAGTTCTTATCATTGTAACGAACATTAACATTAAGAGCCCTGTACTAACTTTAATCAATTGTAAAACCAGCCAAAGAAAAAAACGCGGTTTTTTACGTATCTATCAAGTTGCTTTACAATCACAACCGCATCTTATGCGTACATTCACTAGTTCTTTCCAATCCTGTCCTCAAGCAAACTGATGGAGACTTTTTCTGCTGGAAAGATTCTAAAAATCAAGGGAGCAATAAATGTGATGATCACCGTTGCCTTGGATACTTTGTAGTATCCAAGGAAACGAATGTAAACGAGGGATCAGAAAATAATTCATTAACCAAATAGTTCAAGCATTCATTCTCTCATCTTAACAGTAAAAGCATAAAGCTTTAATTAACCACAAACAATCCTTCAAACAAACATACAAAGAAGATATTACAGTACTTTTATACTAAAAAATTTAATCAAGTTCTTGAAATTTATCGTTTGATTACTACGGAAAATGACATATGTACTTTTCCACCTTATTTGGAAACCATCCACTTTCCCCAGAAATTAACTTTTCCGTATTATGTTGCGTTGTCTCACTTGTTCGAAATTCCTGTTAACCTTACTCTAATCATTTATATAAAAAATGAATTCAGTTATAAAGTCCTACTTAAAGATACCATTGATATGAACACATGGATTGTAAGTATTAATATATGCTTTCAATCATACAAATATAACTTTATAAATTTATATCACTCTCCAAACTCCAGTGATGCTCAATTTCTAATGAAACTTGAAAATTTGTTTGATGATATGCTAGTAGATCAGAGACCTTACTAATTATCGAAGTCTTTAATATTGACCTATTAAAGGATTCATATTATGAAAATAGGCTGAGAACTTTAATTAAAAATAATGGACTAAATCAGATTATTGACCAACCTACAAGAATCACTAAGGACAGTGCTACACTCATAGATCTTCTTGTATCTAATGAAAACACCACTGATGCCCAGGTACACCATGTTCCAAAAATAACCGATCACTCAATAATAACTGTAAATGCAAAAGTGAAAGAAAAATATGAAGAATATACAATACAACACAGAGACATGAGCAACTTCAATGAAATGCAATTTCAATTAGATCTAATGGATCAACCATGGAATCCGGACTGTACAAACACCAATCAACTAGCAGAAACATTAGTTAAAACCATAATGGACACACTAAACAGGCATGCTCCAACTGTTAAAAAAACCATTAAATGTCAATGGAGTTGCAAGGGATCCCAGAAATAGCCTTGGAAAATGAAGAAAGGGACAGATTATATAAAAGAGCAATCTTTACACAAGAAGAAAGTGATATGAATAGGTATAGACAACAAAGAAATGGAATTGTTAGTTTGATCAGGAACCACAAGAGAAATTATTATCAAGAAAAATAGATGATATGAAAAACAACTCAACAGAAATGTGGAAAACTTCATGCAAATGAAAACAAATTGCACAAAAATTCAATATTTACTTTATTAACAGCATACAACAAATTATTACATTAACAAATTTAACCCAAATTGAAACTGATTTATGCCACATTAATTTACATCAATGCAAGTTCGAAAAATTTTTACCAAAAGAGTTTTTGGAGTTAAAAAATTATAAACAATTTACCTAATAAGAATAGTAGTGTCGATCGTATTACAGTAAAGATTCTTAAATTAGCTTTCAATGTAATAGGACAGAGATTTTTGCATCTAATTCAAATGAGTCTAGAAAGTGGATCCTTCCCAGAAACCTTGAAGACATCCCATATTATCCCCATTGAGAAAATAACCAACACTAACAAATGTGAAGAATACAGACCGATCAACAGGGTGCCAACTTATGAAAAATTATTAGAGACCGTCGTAAATATCCAGTTTCGTGACTACATTGAAGTGAACAAACTGTTAACACCTTTTCAATCAGGGTTTCGAAAAAATAATTCATGTGAAAGTGCAATACAATCAGTTCTTTTGAAATGGAAAAATGCTATTTACAAGAAGAATGTGATAGGTGTAGTTTTTCTAGACTTTAGACGTGCTTTTGAGACTATTAATAGAGATCTATTATTATTGAAATTAAAAAGATATGGGTTCGGCCCAATAGTTATAAAATGGTTTAGTGAATATCTCAAAAACAGATTTCAAAAAACTAGATACTTTAATAGTACATCTTCAGCTAAAAAACTACCTTTGACGTTCCACAAGGAACTGTATTAGGCCCTGATTTATTTGTACTATACATAAATGATATTGTTAATGTAATTAAAAATGTAACATTCAATTATTTGCAGACGACACTTTAATATATTTTATAGGAGATGATGTTGAAAAAGTAATAAATATCATCAATGATGAATTAGTAAATGTATATAACTGGTTAGGTAAAAATAGTCTTTCTTTAAATGTAACTAAAACAAAATTCATGATAATAAAAAATAAGTTTAACGAAATTAATACATCTAGTCATGTGGGAATACAAATTAATAGTCAAAAAATAGAACAAGTTTATGAGTGGAAGTACTTAGGCGTAATAATAGATTGTCACTTAACATTTTCTAGTCATTCAAACTATGTTATGAGTAAAGCAAAAAAAGTAAATTTCATGGATAGAATAAGCCAAAATCTTAGCAAGTGGTCTAAATTATTACTATATAAAACAATAATACTTCCCCATTTTAATTATTATGCTAGTATACTTTACCTCCTAAATAATACTGAAATTAACAATCTTCAAAAAAAACAAAATTGTGCGTTAAGAATAATATTAAAATGTAGTAGGTATACTAGAATAAGAAGAATGTTGCAAATTACATCTTTGTTAAGTGTTAAGCAAAATATATTTTGTAATACGATGATAATAATATTTAAAATAAAAAACCGAATATATCCAGAGCTCATTTTAAATGAATTACTATTCGTAGAAGATGTTCATGATCATAATACTAGAAGTAGAAATAATTTTTATGTTCATACAGTAACAACAAATATAGGACAAAATAATCTGTTTCATAAAGGTTTAGTTTAATATAATTCACTTCCAGCTAATGTAAAAAACTGTACATCTTTAACATTATTTAAGAAACAGTGTAAAAAATATGTAATAAATTACATTAATATTTAAGAAATTATAATGTATTGTATGGAATTTATCTAGTTATATGCTATAAATAAAGTATATTATTATTATTAATAAATATTAAAACCTTCAATTTTTCAAAGCCAGGGAATTAGTTACAAATGTGGAAAGAACTTGCATACGAGCTGATGTAATTCTTACGTCACTTTTCTCCATCAAATATTAAATGCGAGCTATTATAACCAAACGTTTATAAAACAAAGCTTAACATATGCGTCATGGCAATGTTGCCAGATCCAGGGCTTAGGAAGTCTGTAGAACATAGCTGGTTTGATAGCGTCTTGTATAAAAATATACGATATACACTTGAGAAAGGCGCGACGCCCCCTATAGTTCATTGTGATGAACTACGATTGTATAAAACTTTTTACAGACCCTACTTTTCCAAACCCAAATTGTATATTTTTTTATTGCAGTTTTAGATAAAGTTTATCCTGTAGACCTCGAAAACATAAGAGAACGTTGCCAGACCCAAGCCCGGCTCTGAGAGCGTCGAAAATGGTCCGACAAGTCGGTAGAATATAGCGAAACGGGTATGTATAAGCGGTTAAACAAATATATATATATATATATATATATATATATATATATATATATATATATATATATATATATATATATATATATATATATATATATATATATATATCTAAAGCTTGACCTTGAATGGTGTTTGATGACCTTGAAGAGTGGTCTTGAGTTCAAGGTCAAAACATTGTTGCCATACTGATGGCCTTGAGAATGCGGTGTTGACATATTAATGACCTTGAGAATGCGTTGTTGCCATATTGATGGCCTTGAGAATGCGGTGTTGACATATTGATGACCTTGAGAATGCGTTGTTGCCATATTGATGGCCTTGAGAATGCGGTGTTGACATATTGATGACCTTGAGAATGCGTTGTTGCCATATTGATGGCCTTGAGAATGCGGTGTTGCCATATTGTTGACCTTGAGAATGCGGTGTTGCCACGTTTACGTGACAGAGATCGATTCAAGGTCACCATGTGTTAGAGAGAGATAGGTTCAAGGTCAAGGTCAGGAATGGGGGGTGGTTCCAGAACTCTCAATTTTTTCCCTACTTCTAACCAATTATGGAAGATCATTAATGAAATAGGAAATTCACAAAAAGAGAAGAAAACAGTAGACTGTATCAAGGATACCAGTGATAATGAAATAATCAATCCAAAAGACATAGCAGACTACTTTAACTATACATTCATTAAAATGGGCGAAACACTGGCAAGAAACATAACATCTGACCCTAATTATCAACCTCTGACGCAAACATTACATAACAGTTTCGTTTTGCTCAGAACTGACAAAAATGAAATCAAAAACACAATTTCACAACTTAAGTGTAAGAAATCTCCTGGAAATGATAACATTCGACCCGAAGTATTAAAGCAAATCTCAAAATACATTGAAGAACCACTAGCATATGCATTCAATAAATGCATAGACAGCGGAGTATGGCCAACTACCTTCAAAAAGAATATTGTAATACCTGTATTTAAAAAGGGTGATACTACTCTCCCTACCAACTACCGAACTATCTCCTTAATAACTTCTCTGTCAAAAGTCTTCGAAAAGCTAATCGAAAACCGTCTCCAAAATTTTTTAAGTAAACACAACTTGCTTTCACCACAACAATATGGATTCAGAAGACAAAGATCAACTGAAGATGCTATACTGAAACTTACAAAAAAGATCTATAGTGCTCTGGATAACAGTAAACCTTGTTTATGTATATTCTTAGATCTTTCGACACAGTCAGCCATAGCTTACTACTTGAAACGCTAGAACAAATTGGTATAAGAGTAGTACGACAATTTTTTAAAAGTTACTTATCAGGTAGATCTCAATTTTTAAAAAATAACAAAACAGATAGTGAGACAATGGAGATAAAATATGGTGTTCCACAAGGATCAGTTTTAGGACCCGTACTGTTTAATGTGTATATAAACGGCCTTTTCTCTGTTGAGAGTAAAGGAGAAATAATGGGATTCGCTGACGATACTGCCATTTTCTACTCTGAGGACACGTGGCAAACCTTAAAAGAAACAGTAGAATCAGATTTCCCAAAAATCAAAGATTGGCTAAATTATAGACTATTGACATTAAATGTGGACAAAACTCACTACCTACCCTTCCACTGCAATTCATCTTCAGCACCTTCTTTCAACACATTACATTTTTTCACGAATATCCAAAAGTATACAATTAAATCAGTCACCAATACCAAGTACCTGGGAATATATTTTGACCAATATATGAGGTGGGATATCCACATTCAATTTACTTGTAATAAACTACGAATGATGTTGCCAAGATTTCGATTCCTTACCACGATTTTGACTTACAAGCAGCTAAAACTCCTTTATCAAGCACTGGTTGAAAGTCACCTCCGATACGGACTTATAGGATAGCGTGGTGCCTTAAAGACACACCTGAATTCTTTAGAGGTTATCCAGAAAAGACTTTTGAAAACAATCCTGAAAAAAGATTACACGTACTCATCTAATTTACTTTTCAAAGAAGCAAATGTATTCAATATACGACAACTTTATTTTTTCAAAGTTGTTTCTCTATACCACAAGAAGAAACATTTTCATCTACAGAGACATACGTACAACACCCGACAAAGACTTCATACGGTACCTCAAATGCAGAAATCAATTGGTCAACGCTCGTACATTTACCTTGCTCCAAAGTTTTACAATATAATTCCTGAAAGCATAAAAGTGATCACTAATATACATCAATTTAATCCAGCATTAAAGCAATTTGTATCTGAACAGCAATTGGTGTGTAATGCATTTCACTAAGAAGATCCAGACAACATGATGCGCATGCTTCGTTTTAAAGCCTTATTTTTTTATTATTATTTATTATCAATTTAAGTATGTTACCTTAAAGAAAAAAAAAGCAAAAAATAAGTATTTATAGTGATATAATTATTAAGTAGTTTTTTTACAAGTAATAAGATTTATAAGTAAATTACTAAAAAGAAAATATGTATATTGTTTAAGCATATAGTATATACCTAAATTAAGTATATACCTAGCTTATCGAGTATTTAATATTTATTATTTTTAGTAGATTTAATCTTCAGTGAAGAAAATGTATGTTATCTATAATAAATATTATTATTATTATTATTATTATTATTATTAGGCATAGACAATATACGATTAATAGACATTATTAAAAATTTTAAACTTAAAGAAATAATTACATCAATAATAAATGACTCAATGACTACCGGAAAATTACCTAAACTAATGAAAACAGGTGTAATAAGACCACTTTATAAAAAAGGGAAAAAATCAGAATACAATAACTACAGACCTATTCAAATATTAAGTTCAGCCGAAAAAATTTTAGAGAAGGTAATTAACGAACAACTAACATCGTATTTAGAAACAAACAAACTTATTAACAATGAACAATACGGATTCCAAAAGAATAAAAATGCCGAAATGTGCATTGAACATTTTGCTGGATACATAAATCGTGGGTTACATAACAATAAACAAATTTTCGTACTTTTCGTTGACTTCAGCAAAGCGTTTGACGTACTACAACAGGATGTAATATTAAACAACTTACAGGACATAGGACTAACTGGAACAGAACTGGACTGGTTTAAAGACTACTTAACTGACCGACAGGCAACTGTAAAAATTAACGACATAACATGCAATACAATTAACTGGAACTACGGTGTCTCACAAGGAAGCCTTCTAGGTCCAAAACTTTATATACTTACCGTTAACAAACTACCCAAACACTTACCAGAGGAAGTTAAGATGTTTATGTTCGCTGACGATATTGCATTAGTAGTAGCCGACAATGACATAGACATCGCAGCACAGACAATGAATAGAGCGATAAAAAAATTACAATCACTAGTGCATGATTTAGGTTTGACGATTAACGATAAGAAGACAAAAATAATGCATGTACGAACAAGTGGACCTAAAGACATAAGAAACAAGTTCTATTTACATGATCACTTTTGCTTACATTCCAACGAACACGGACTAGACTGCGACTGCACAAAAGAAATAGAGAGTGTAAACCAACACGAATACTTAGGACTGATAATAGACTCTAGATTTACTTTCCAATCACATATGGACAGACTGATAAAAAAACTAAGATCGACTAATGCAATATTATACAAACTAAAACATACTCTACCATTAAACATAAGAACTACAGTTTACTACGCCTTAGCTGAATCAATGCTAGCATACGGAATAAGAACATGGGCTAAAGACAATAACGAATACCGTAATCACATACAAACAGTACAAAATAAAATTGTTAAAAACCTACTTTCTAACAAACAAAATAAGAAATACAGCAAATTAACAGAGAAATATCAATTCTTGAACATTCTACCAATGGACAAGCTGTTCCACTTTAAAATCATAACAGCTAATTATTATAACGATACCTATCAAACCCGAACTCATCACGACTACAACACAAGACACGGACAAAGGACAATAATACCACTAACGAATAACAAATACGGACAGAGGCTAGACGAAGTTTTAATACCTAAAATATTTAACGACATACCAGAGACATTACGCAATCTAGAAGGCATCGGTAAAGTAAAAAAACAAATAAAAAAATGGCTACTACAACACAACGACTGCCAATAACCTGCACATCTTATTTCAGCGGTAGCTTTCGTAACCTTCAAAGAAAAATATTTATATTATTAATAAAATAAATAAAATGAAAATATTAAAAAAATATATTAATCATATAAAAGAACTTCCGTTTTGTTTCTATATAATGAATTTCACCATCTTAAACTGATGAATATAGGGATGTACAGTGTGTTTTGAGCTCACTAGCATAATTAAAAGAACCACTCGATAAGCCGGCTCGCTTATGGATTATGGCTTGAGTGGACTTGGAGATATTATTTTGTTTAATTAATACTTGTTAAAGTAACATTTCTTTTGTTAATTTTATGTTTTATAAAAGTATTTTTGTCAATAAAGTTCCACTGTTTCAGGGTTACTGGACAGTGTTTAAAAAAAAAAAAAAAAAATTAATATTATCTTTTTTTACTTTTTCCTTTTCCTCAGGTTTCCCTGGTGCTTGTTGCCGGAAGTGCACCGCACTCCTATTATTATTATTATTATTATTATTATTATTATTATTATTATTATTATTATTATTATATTATATTATTAATAAAATAAATAAAATGAAAATATTAAAAAAATATTATATCATGGATATCATGGATTGGATATCATGAACGTGGCCTTAGAATCAACACCGGTAGTTAGTTTGCCAATAGTTGTTATTCGTAAAAGTGATTTTAAAAAAGAGAAATTAATTCGGGATAATTAGTGTGCTTATTGTATACAATCTTATCTTTGGATTGTTATTAATGAAAAAGGTGAAATTATCACCCAGTTTATACTAATCGATCTAAAAGAAACGGTGAGGTTAAACTGATTTCAATTATCTATACAATAACATAAATTGATATGAACTAAAACTGTTTTTACACTGCTTATTTCCATTTTCGTTTTAAAATACAATTAAAATTCCTTGTACATACATCAAACAATCTGTCAATGGATTAGTAACAATTAAAGTAAAAAAGGTGAAATTAGCATCAAAATTATATAAATCAAACTGAAAAGAACGGCGAGGTTAAATTATTTGTGTTTTAATAGAACGGACTTTTATATAAACTGATATAAACTATAGCTGTGTTTACACTGTTATATTCTCACTCGGATTTTACTTACAAGCAATTAATAAATTTTCTTGCAATAATGGTAGTTTGTACACGTTGTAATGAGACAATCTCAGACGTAGAAGAAGTGGTTAAGTGCTATGGCCAGTGTGAGGGAAAATTTCACATAGAATGTACCCCGCTGAGCTACCGTACATACAAAGCAAAATCAGAAGATGCCAAAAAGACGTGGCGCTGCATAAATTGCAGAGAGAAGAAGCAAGGAACTAAAAATAAAAAAGAAAAAATAGAAAACTCTGATGAAAAAGGAAGTGAAGATACTGACAAAAAGGATGAAAGACCAAAAAGAGAAAATGGAGAAACAGAAAGTGACGAGGATGATGAGATTTTTCAGGATAAAAAAAGCCAAGTTGATAAAAACATTGAACAGCTAATGAAAATGGTTGAAAACCTCACTGGAATTATTAAAAACATCGAAACAAAGCTAAACCAAAAGGATGAGAAGATTAAAGATCTTGAAATGAAACTAAACCGTCTGGAACAATATAATAGGAACAAAAACCTAGAAATACATAACCTAAAAGAGAATGCTGAGGAAGACTTAGAAGAAATAATTACGAAAATAGGAGAAGTGGGGGGAGTGATTATTCAATCGCATGATATAGACAAAATTCATCGACTCCCTAGTAAAAACTCCCCAAAACCAGTTATTGTCCAATTTACGACAAGGAAGAAGAGAGATGCTATACTAAACTTACGAAAGCGAAAAATCAGTGAAGATGAAATTTTAAAAACAAAAAACAAAGAGACCAGGATTTACATAAACGAAAATTTAACTCCAACAAATAAAGAACTTCATTTTAGGGCAAGATCGAGAGCAAAAGAAAACCAATATAAATTTGTATGGGTACGAGATGGTAAAATATGGGTAAGAAAAAATGAAACTGGGAAGGCAATTCGAATAGAGAAAGAAGAAGATCTAAATAAAATAGCATAAAATGTAAGCGAACCGGCGTACACGAGTGGGAATGCAGGTGAGGTAAAATTTAATTTTAATGTAGATGCTTTAAATGTTAATTCAATTATAAATCAATCGAATAGTGAAAATGGGGATGCGAATGCTACCACAGGATACCCGAGTGTTGTAAGTTCAATAAATAAAAGTCATAGTAGTTTAAAGACGACGACCTCTGACAACAACATTTTGAATAAGCATGAACTTGACCCTAAAGACGATTACGACATAGACTATTGGAAACATACAAATCTTGAGCTCGGCAATTTTTCTGAATTGAAAATTATCAATAAAAACAATATAAAAATCTGTCACCTCAATATTCGTAGCTTAAGGAAATATAATGATGAATTACAACTATTTATAAACAATTTTGATATTTTAGTTTTAACAGAAATAAATATAAAAGACTTCGAAGTAAATTTGTATAAAGTGGAAAATTATGAAATGATCGTTTATTGTAGAGACGGGAAAGATGGAGGAGGAGTTTTAATATATACAAAACCAAATTATGAATGTAACCCAACAAAAATAGTGACCAACAACTTCGAATCAATACTACTAAATCTAAAAGATTATAAAAATAATTTTGAATTTTCAATCTGGGGTATCTATCGCTTACATACACAAATAAAATTATTCATAAACGATATCAAACCTATACTTGAAAACAAATTAAAACAAAAGGCAGTTATAATTGGAGATATAAACATAAATATATTAAATCAAAATAATCTAACAAACGACAAATATATCGATTTACTAGTTGGTATGGGTTTTACATCATGTATAAACTCAATAACTCGGGAACAGATGAAAAAACTCAAACTTGAACAGTCATGTATAGATCATATTTTCGTAAGAAATTTTGAAATTATCCAATCCGCGGTAATCAAACAAAAAATATCCGATCATTATTCTGTAATGGCGGAAATTAATCCGAGAGTTTTAATGCAAACCAAGCAATCTTTGAGGTTTACAAATCAAAAGTATGACGAGGAATTAATAAATACGCTTATCTCAAACACTAACTGGGACCTAATACTTAACAGACAGTATACAGACACAAATGACAAATATGACGATTTTTTTACTACTATGAACGACATTTACAAGACTGCTATGGAACGGACGACATACGCGAAACATAGAAACAAAAAACCATGGATTAATGGAACTATAATTAAACAAATAGAAAAACGAGATAAATTATTTAATACTTGGAAAAGTTGTCCCAAAAATATGATACATAGAATTAAATATATAAAACAAAGAAATTTAACATATAAAAAGATAAAAGAAGCTAAACTTAAATCTACGAGACGAGAGTTTGAGACTGTAAAAAATGACATTAGAAAAACATGGCAACAAATAAACAAAATAACTGGACGGACAACAAGGAACTCGATTGACGAAAACGTAACGAAACATTTTATACACAACAAAAACGAAACGACGACTCAGGTAGCGACAAATTTTCTAAACACTTTTTATACCGAAATAGAACAATTATCACAAAAATGTAACTTAAGCATAACACCAATTAATGAAATAGCACATTCAAATACACAATTCCGTTTCACACACATAACCGTAGAACAAATAGAAAGTTTAATTAATAATATGGACTACAAAAAGTCACCCGGCATAGACAATATACGATTAATAGACATTATTAAAAATTTTAAACTTAAAGAAATAATTACATCAATAATAAATGACTCAATGACTACCGGAAAATTACCTAAACTAATGAAAACAGGTGTAATAAGACCACTTTATAAAAAAGGGAAAAAATCAGAATACAACAACTACAGACCTATTCAAATATTAAGTTCAGCCGAAAAAATTTTAGAGAAGGTAATTAACGAACAACTAACATCGTATTTAGAAACAAACAAACTTATTAACAATGAACAATACGGATTCCAAAAGAATAAAAATGCCGAAATGTGCATTGAACATTTTGCTGGATACATAAATCGTGGGTTACATAACAATAAACAAATTTTCGTACTTTTCGTTGACTTCAGCAAAGCGTTTGACGTACTACAACAGGATGTAATATTAAACAACTTACAGGACATAGGACTAACTGGAACAGAACTGGACTGGTTTAAAGACTACTTAACTGACCGACAGGCAACTGTAAAAATTAACGACATAACATGCAATACAATTAACTGGAACTACGGTGTCCCACAAGGAAGCCTTCTAGGTCCAAAACTTTATATACTTACCGTTAACAAACTACCCAAACACTTACCAGAGGAAGTTAAGATGTTTATGTTCGCTGACGATATTGCATTAGTAGTAGCCGACAATGACATAGACATCGCAGCACAGACAATGAATAGAGCGATAAAAAAATTACAATCACTAGTGCATGATTTAGGTTTGACGATTAACGATAAGAAGACAAAAATAATGCATGTACGAACAAGTGGACCTAAAGACATAAGAAACAAGTTCTATTTACATGATCACTTTTGCTTACATTCCAACGAACACGGACTAGACTGCGACTGCACAAAAGAAATAGAGAGTGTAAACCAACACGAATACTTAGGACTGATAATAGACTCTAGATTTACTTTCCAATCACATATGGACAGACTGATAAAAAAACTAAGATCGACTAATGCAATATTATACAAACTAAAACATACTCTACCATTAAACATAAGAACTACAGTTTACTACGCCTTAGCTGAATCAATGCTAGCATACGGAATAAGAACATGGGCTAAAGACAATAACGAATACCGTAATCACATACAAACAGTACAAAATAAAATTGTTAAAAACCTACTTTCTAACAAACAAAATAAGAAATACAGCAAATTAACAGAGAAATATCAATTCTTGAACATTCTACCAATGGACAAGCTGTTCCACTTTAAAATCATAACAGCTAATTATTATAACGATACCTATCAAACCCGAACTCATCACGACTACAACACAAGACACGGACAAAGGACAATAATACCACTAACGAATAACAAATACGGACAGAGGCTAGACGAAGTTTTAATACCTAAAATATTTAACGACATACCAGAGACATTACGCAATCTAGTAGGCATCGGTAAAGTAAAAAAACAAATAAAAAAATGGCTACTACAACACAACGACTGCAAATAACCTGCACATCTTATTCCAGCGGTAGCTTTCGTAACCTTCAAAGAAAAATATTTATATTATTAATAAAATAAATAAAATAAAAATATTAAAAAAATATATTAATCAAATAAAAGAACTTCCGTTTTGTTTCTATATAATGAACTTCACCATCTTAAATTGATGAATATAGGGATGTACAGTGTGTTTTGAGCTCACTAGCATAATTAAAAGAACCACTCGATAAGCCGGCTCGCTTATGGATTATGGCTTGAGTGGACTTGGAAATATTATTTTGTTTAATTAATACTTGTTAAAGTAACATTTCTTTTGTTAATTTTATGTTTTATAAAAGTATTTTTGTCAATAAAGTTCCACTGTTTTCAGGGTTACTGGACAGTGTTTAAAAAAAAAAAAAAAAATTATTATTATTATTATTATTATTATTATTATTTCTTTTTTTTTCTCGGGTTTTCCCGGTTTACTACGTCAGACGGTACTGAAGTACAAAGTCTAGATGTATCTGTGCATTCTCATGAAGACGGTAAGTATATGCAGAGAAGGTAAGTTTGTTGTTCCTTAACTAGTTATTAAATGTTTAAGAATCCTCTGACTGTGTTACAGGTGCTGAGTATTACTGCCTTTTGCATTTGGTATATGAGGTAATCAGGAAGTTGTAGTATTCGTATAGACTCTATTGTAACCTTTGGTACTATTGCTGTAGCTGATATAACAACTGGTATAATAGTCACCCTTTTGACATTCCATTGTTGCTGGATGCTGATGGCGAGTTCCTGATAGCGATTTCTCTTCTCGTTGATAGTAGGCTCTACATTGTGAGTATTTGGCACTGCTACGTCGATTAATAACACTTCTTTAGTTTTCTTATTAATTACAGTGATATCTGGACGATTGTGCTGGAGTGTATGATCCGTAAGTATGGTCCTATCCCAATACATCCGATATTCTTCATTTTCCAGTACTGCTTCTGGTGAGTATATGTAGTATTTGTGCCCTTCATTTATTAGTTTGTACCGTTGTCCAAGAGCTATATGCAGGATTTTCGCTACTTGGTCATGCCTTCTTTTATAGTTTGTTTGCACTAAAACCCTGCATCCTGACGTGATATGCTGGATGGTTTCCGGAGCACTGTTGCATTTCCTGCACTTGTCGTCAATATGCCTGTTTCCGATTATATATTTGTTATAGTTTTTAGTCTTTATAACCTGATCCTGTATTGCAATCATAAAGGCTTCGGTCTCAGGAAACAATTCGCCCTTAACCAGCCATGCGTTCGACCACTCTTTATCGACAGTTGCCTGGTTTAGTTCGTTTGAATGTTTTCCATGAAGTGCCTTTTGGCCCCATGATAGCTTTAAATCTTCGTTTGTTTCAATGAGTAACTGTTGGTTATCTTGCAGTTTTAACGGCGTGTAGTTATCTGCTTGGCATATGACTCGGTGTAGTTCTGAAGATTCAGCCTTATCCTGGAAATAGGTTTTTAGTGCATTGACTTGCTTGTTATGAATCGTTGTGATGTTTACAATACCCCTCCCTCCTTCTCGTCGAGGTAAATTGAGTCTTTCTACTGCAGTTCTAGGATGGTGCATTTTATTCTGGAAGAGAAGTTTACTTGTCTTGCGTTGTAGATCGGCTAAGTCTGTGGGTGTCCAGTGAACGATTCCGAATGAATAGATAAGCAGAGGTATTGCATATGTGTTTAGGGCTTTCACCATATTCTTTGAATTTAATTTTGTTAAGGTTATTGCCTTCAATCTGTGCAGGTATTTTTGTGTTATTTCTGCTTTTGTTTCAGTATGGTTTATAAGCCTGGCTTGCTGAAATCCTAGGTATTTATATGTATCTTCCTCTGTCATTCCTTCCATCGCTTTGCCTCCTTCCATAGCATATCCAGATTCTAGGATCTTTCCTTTGTTGACATGCATTGTTTTACACTTTTCAAGCCCAAATCTCATTCTTATGTCTTCAGAGAACTTCTCAGTGATTTTAGTTAGATTTTGTATTTGGGATTTAGTACTTCCGAAAAGTTTAATGTCGTCCATATATACAAGATGCGATACCCTTTTTCGAATATTTCCCTCAGCTTTTACTTCGAATCCTAAATTTGTGCTATTTAGCATGCTAGATAGAGGATTAAGAGCTAAGCAAAACCAGAGAGGACTTAGAGCATCCCCCTGGAATATGCCTTTTTTAATACTGATCATGGCGGCGTCAGAATTATTTGGTAGTCTCAGTATTGTTTGCCAGTTTCGCATAGCTGATATTAAAAAGCGCTGCACGGTTGGGTCAATCTTATAGATTTCTAGTACATGTCTAAGCCAGCTGTGAGGTACTGAATCGAACGCCTTACGATAATCTATGTAAGTGGTATAGACGTTGCGTTGTTTTTTATGAGCTTGATTCATTATAACCGAATCTATTATTAACAGTTCTTTAGGTCCTCTAGATTGTTTTTTGCATCCTTTCTGAACCTCTGCTAGGATATTGTTGTTTTCACAGTGTTCATAGATCTTTTCAGTTATACAGGCGGTGACCATCTTATAGAAGGTAGGTAGGCAGGTTATCGGCCTAAAGTTTGCTGGGTCCTGCATATTCTCATTTTTTGGAATAAGATAAGTGATACCTTGCATTAGAAAGTTTGGCATTTCTTCGGGGTTTTGTATAAAATTGTTTATATGTTTAATCAAAACCTTATGAGTACTGGTGAGCTTTTTGTACCAGTAATTATGTACCTTGTCTGCTCCTGGTGCTTTCCAATTATTCATTTTCTTAAGTATCGCCGTAAACAGATCTTCGTTTATAATGCTGGGTTGCATCTCAGGGATGTTTTCCATCCTATGGAATTCTTCGCGAATCCATGAAGCATTTTCCTTGTGTTGTTCTGCTTCGGACCAAATTGATGACCAATATTCTGTAAGTTGTTCTTTTGTAGGGAACACTTGCTGTATATTTTGGTGTTGTCTTTTATTCTCGAGGTTCCTGTAGAAAACTTTCTCATTTTTCTGAAAGGTATTGTTGTCTTTCCTTCGTGTGATACTGATTTTATATCTCTTAAGACGCTGTTTTTGTACTGACAACTTTTGCCGTAACGTATCTATGACATCATCTATAGATACATTTGTTTCTTCATTCCTAGCGTGGATTCTGTGTTGGTGCATTATGTTATTGACTTTATTTTTCAGTCTTCTTGTTCTTCTACCGTTTTTATATTTGTATAATTTGTCTATGTTGCCTCGTAGTTTTGCTATGCAGGCTGTCTTTCGTCTTTCCCATCCTGATTCCTTACTTTTTGTTTGATTGTTGCCGTTATTTGTATTTTCTTTTATGTGACTTCCATTTAATTTGGCTACAGAGATCGCTGCACAGTATATAAGTGTATGAAGTTGCTCAAAAGAGATATCCTCATCTATTCGCTCTTTAATTATGTCATTAAGCAGGGTAGTCTTTTCTGCTAATCTTCTTGATGTTTTTTGCCTTGGAATGGGTGGTCTCATAATGGGGTTACTTCCTCCATATTTTATTAGGTTTCTTTCGAGTTCTTCCTCAGCTTCTATTCTTCCATTATTACGTCGTTCTTCTTCTGTTAGTGGTAGATTATCTAAATGCAGTTCTTCATTATCTTCTACAGAGTTATTTACATTTTCACTGTCTATTGTTCTTTCTTCTACTACATTTCTTCTAACGTTTATTATTATTATTATTATTATTATTATTATTATTATTATTATTATTATTATTATTATTATTATTATTATTATTATTATTATTATTATTATTATTATTATTATTATTATTATTATTTTTTTTTTTTAATTAGGCGGTTTCGACTGCCAGGGTCATTTTACCGCCATACTAATAAGATATTACTGAGTAATAATATTCTAATCAATAGCAATTATAATAGACAAAGACAACAGATACGCGACAGAAACAATGTATATATAAAACTGTGTATAAATAAATCTATAAAACGTAAAATTAATGTATAAATAAAATGATGTATATATATAAAAATCAATATATCAATAAAATAACTTGTGTAAATAGAATATAAACATAGACAATTCATAAAACACTTTATACAATAGATAATATCTTTTAAAACGCACATTTTGAACTAATATCAAAATCAGTATTTTTAATATAACATTGTAAATATCACAGATAAGCCAACTATAGTTTTGAGAGTAAGTGAGTTACTCGTAAGTATATCATTAATTTATTGATATTAATTCTATCATTTCGAAGGACTTCTTCCAATAATGCAGCTAAATTACAATTTCTTCTGACATGGTCATATTCTCTACAATTTATCAGAATATGTTCTACTGTTAGGGGAACCTGACAGGTAGCACATTCTGGTCTGGCTTCTCCACTTACTAAGTAAGAGTGGGTCATACGTGTATGCCCTATTCGGAGTCGACAAAATATAACCTCTTCTCTGCGCTTTAGTGTTGACTGGTATGGACACCATTTAATAGATTGGTTTACTCGTTTAAGTTTATCTGTGCTTTGATTCCACAATGCTTCCCACTCTATTCTGCACTTACTACCTATATAGTTTTTAATATCGCGGGAAGTGATAACTTTAACGACATTAGGTGCTTGTCGACTTGCGAACTTAGCGGCCTTATCTGCATTATCATTTCCGGCGATGCCTATATGACTTGGGACCCACACAAATACTATCTTTTTCTCCTGATTTGCAAGATCGTTTATAATAGATAATATTTCTTGCATCAGAGGTTCTCTGGAGAATTTATCTTTTAAAGTTAAAAGCGATGACATAGAATCAGTGCAAATCAGGAGTGTTGTTGCTGGGTTTTCCCGACAAACCAATAATGCTTGCAGAATGGCATATAGTTCGCACGTAAAAACACTTGCAGCTTGAGGAAGCGACCATGTCATTGTGGACTCTTGCGTGACTACTGCACATCCTGTACCTAATTGAGTTTTGGATCCATCGGTATATAACACTTCGCAAGGATCATATTTATGTAAAATGCGCAGAAAGTCCTGTTTAATAAGGACGCTAGCAACTTCATTTTTGTTATATTTTTCTAGATCTAGACAGTAAACCATATCTGGAATAGTCCATGGGGAGACAAAATTAACATCTTCTACTGCATACAGATTTTCCTCTGGGATGTTCCAGTTCCTCGAGAGAATCTTTGATCTTATGATAGCAGGTTTAGTGTACGACCCTCTGTTGACATATCTTTGCAACAACGGAGAATTGCAAAGTGATTCCTTATTAGGATTGTTATTTTGTCTGAGTACATTAGTTCGAAAGTTTAACAGAAGCCGTTTACGGCGTAATTGCAGCGACTCTAGTCCCGACTCTACGTACAGACTTGAGACAGGGCTTGTATAAAAGGCACCTGTAGCGAGTCGTATTCCTGCATGATGAACTGAATCTAATGCACGCAGACGACTAGGCTTGGTGGATGAATAAACAATGCTACCATAATCGAGTCTAGAAAGGATCATTGCTCGGTATAACAGTAGAAGTGTTTGCCTGTCTGACCCCCAGTTAATATTTGCTAAACATTTTAATATGTTAAGAATATTGTAGCATCTGGCTTTTAGATCATTAATATGTGGAGTCCAACTGAGTTTTGTATCAAAAATTATTCCAAGATAGCGAGTAGTTTCTGTGTTCCTTATAGGTAACGAGTTTAGCTGTAAATTGTGATTCTGCTGACAAGTACTACGTTTGCGACAAAAATGCATGCATACAGTCTTCTCTGTTGAGATGGATAATCCTACCTTTTTCGCTTTTTCTTGTAGTTTGTTTAATGCAGTTTGCAGGGATGCCTCGATGTTATTGAAAGATTGGCCAAATTTGAATAGAACAATGTCATCTGCATAAGCACAGTAGTAGACCGACCCTTCAACAGTTCTTAATACAGGTTGCAAAGCGATAAGAAAAAGTGTTGCGCTTAAACTGGAACCTTGAGGAGTTCCGTTTTTTAATGGGAAGTTTTGAGATAATACGTTACCAACTCTAACTCTCATGGATCTACCATTTAGAAAAGAACAAACAAATCTCATTAAGTTACCCTTAATGTTCCATTTAGCAAGTTGATCTATTATATCTCTGCGCTTCACGGTGTCAAAAGCGCTTTTGAGATCTACAAAAACAGCTGACAAATGCAGATTTGAGACGAAGCATCCCTGGACTGCATTCTCAAGGTACGTCAGCGCATCTGTAGTAGATCTGTTCTTTCTGAAACCGAATTGATATTTGCTTAAAAGATTCCGCGATTCAAGTACCCACGTTAGTCTTTTATTGGCCATTTTTTCAAAACATTTACAGAGACAGCTTGTAAGGGAAATGGGCCTGAAATGTGCCGGTGTTGTTGGGGTTTTCCCGGGTTTCAAGATGGGAATCACAATCGCTTCTTTCCAGCTCATAGGCAATTCTCCGTTGGTCCATATGTCGTTGAATGCTGTTAATAATATCATTTTTGATTTATGCGACATATTTCTTAAAAAGGCATTTGCAATATTGTCATTGCCTGGTGCAGTATCACAACTATTATTTAATGCATCATCAAGCTCTTCAATTTTAAACATGAGATTGTGGTCGGCATCATCATCAGGAGGAAAGTTTAAATTATCTGGTAGTAATTCTTCTTGAGCGTCAGTGTTACATATATTAGAGAAATATTGAGCCATTTTGTTGGCAATTTGAACGTCTCCAGATTCATTCTCGTCGTTTTCTTTAAAGTTAATGTCAGGGAAATAACGTTTTCCCGTAATATTCCGAATTTTCCTCCATACATCGCTGACGTCAGTAGCAGAAGACATATTAGACACATACTCTTTCCAGGAATTCTTTTTTGCTTCTATAATTTTTCTTCGACAAGAGGCTCTAGATTTTTTGAAGGCTATTAGATGATCCATGGTAGGTTCGCGCCTGAAGAGTTTAAAAGCACGTTTCTTTTCGCGAATACTATATGAAATTTCTTCATTCCACCATGGTACAGTTTTCTTGTAGACCTTTTCTTTGGATTTTGGGACGTGTTTGTTAGCAGATTCTACTATAATGTTAGTAATATCCGATATGGATAATGCACGTTCTGCCGCAGACATGAGATTGTCCACCTCTTGTCGATAAAAATTCCAGTCTGCCTTATTTAGTAACCATTTAGATGGAATCATCTTTGAATTCGATACGGAGTCTACCCTATTAATGACAATGGGAAAATGGTCACTAAAGTGAAGATCTGATGTGGTCGACCACTCTAAGGAATTTAATAAAGGGGGAGAGCATAACGTGAGATCGATCGTACTAAATTTCCCTGTCGATACATCAAGATGAGTCTTCTCGCCGTTGTTAAGAATGCAGACATTTAGTCTGTCTAAAAGACTTTCTAAGATTCTTCCTTGATGGTCAGTTTTATAGGATCCCCACGTGAGGCTGTGAGAGTTAAAGTCTCCACAGACAAGATAAGGTGGAGGCAGTTGATCCAACAAGTTTTCAAAGTCGTTAGTGTCCCACGGAACACTAGGAAAATAAATACAACATATTGTTAGATTGGTTGGATGGGTAATCTGCGTTGCTATGGCTTGTATATTGGTGTTTAAGATTATATTTGTATGAACAATGTCATTTCTGATACATATAGCAACTCCACCATGCGCTCTATGTTCACCTATCTCATCTCGTCGAAGAATGTTGTAGTTTTTCAAATAGTAAGGCCGATTTACTTTAAAATGTGTTTCCTGTAGACATAAACAAGCCGGGTCATATTCATTAACAAGTAACTGAATAGAGCTCAACTTGTTTAAGAAACCACGGCAGTTCCATTGGATGATGCACTTTTTATTCATTATGTGAGTTATTAATTAAAAATTGACTTGACCCTTGTTACACTTATTATAATTATATTGATCAGGTTTATTTCTTACGGGGTCTTCCCTTCTGCCAACCTTTCTTTTTTTTTGTACCAGTAGTATTCAAAATGGTGGTGTCGATGGACTCCAAACTGGTGTCCATATCTATGCTGATAGACCTGTTAGAAGGTCCGGGAGAAGAAACAATTGTTCCTCTTTCATCAACACGAGAGCTATTACTAGTATTTTCATTAGATACTTCAGGTGTAGCTTTTACGAATAGATCTACTTTTCGTGGTATTTCTTTCTCTGTCTCTGCTGTAGTACTAATGTATTTTTTTAAAATCGAATTTACCACTTCACTCATAACTTTCCGAATTTCTGGAAGTAATGCTTGAATTAGATTAGTACTCATGGACGGTGTACTTTTTAATACAGTTGAATATGACGCTTGTGGAGTGATTGGTGACATACGTTCATATTCTTGTCTTGCCTCTATATAACTAATTCTTTTTGAAGTTTTGATTTTTTGAATCGCAAATTCTTTTTTGTAAGTTGGGCAATTCGGAGATCTAGCTGAATGATCGCCTTGGCAATTTACACATATTACTGGGCCTTCGCATGGTTTGCCCAAATGCATCGGCTTACCACAAACACAGATCTGCTCTTTACGGCAGTTAGTCGCCGTATGGCCAAAACTTTGGCACCTGAAGCACCTCATAGGTGCTGGATAGTAAGGACGAACAGGTAGGTTGTAATATGCAACCGTGATTCGTTCAGGCAAGTTGACACCCTCAAATGTTAAAAGATATGAATCAGAGTTGATCACTTCTCCTTGTCGTCTAACTGTCATTCTTTTCACATCAACTACTCTGCGACGGAGTAATTCAGCTTTGATCTCTTCTATACTACAGTTTTCGAGATCTTTGCACGTGATAACACCTTTTGTAAAATTTAATGCTCCATGGGCGTAAGCTTTTACATTAAAGTTTTCGAACTTCGTCATTCCTAACAAACGAACCGTTTGATCCTTATTCGCAGTTTCAATCAACAAGCCTTCTCTTATTTTCTTAATACTCTTAACGTCTCCAACATAATGTTTCACAAATCTAGATATTAAAAAAGGACTAACACTAACAAAATCACCATCTTCTCTCTTGACTACGATATAATTTATTTTAGAGTAGCTTATAGGTCTTATAGTTCCCGCAGATTCATTGGCACTGTTTTCTAACCCGTGTGAATCGGGTTGTTTTCTTTTATAACCTGACTGAATAGTAGGCACAATCGGCATTGCAAAATTAGGGGTGGTAGGATCAATAAAACCCACCGGAATTGCAGTATTTGAATTTAGCGGTAATTGGTTCTGAGAGGCAAGAAAGTCCAATCTCTCATCTTCACCATGCAGTTGGGGAAAGGAGGAATTTAGAGGAGTATTAGGATTTAAGGGAGTGAAAGGGGAAAAGGGGGGAGAGCCGGGAAGCTCCGTAGTTTCAGGGGGCACTTTTGAAACGTTTTCTGTATTACTGTCTGACATCATCAAAAAAATTTTAATTGTGTGTAAAACTGTGTATGTATAAATAAGGTGCGTGTTTTCTAATCCTTTTCATGTTTGACAACTTGAGGAACCAGCAACAGCCAAAGGACTCCAAAGAACCCGACTCTGGTGGCCTCGACGGAGCCCCCCGCATTATACCGCAAGGTTCCCGGTCCAGGCGCCACCTGGCATTACGGCATAAGCGAGATTTTCGCAAGTTGATAGGGCAGCCAGGTCATGTTGGCTAGACCGACCCGGGCCCCTGTACTACCTTGCAGCCTGGGAGTGCACACCCCGGAACCCAGTTTTATCGGCTGTACCCTCCAGCAGGCGAGCCCAAGGATCTCAGACTGCTACTAGTTCCCCACGCTGTCAAACAAGGAATGAGTGTTCGTGTTGGTGACCTGCCCGTATGCAGTGTATATGTGTGTAGTGTATGTGTGTTTGGGTTAAAGTAGAAAGACTGTGTGTTTATGTGGTTGTGTTTACGGGCAGGTATGTGTGTTGGAACGAGGTGTACTGAGCTGGTACCCGTGGGGGCGCTACTCCCCAATGGCTGCTCGCTTTCAGCCACCCTGCGGGCAATTATTATTATTATTATTATTATTATTATTATTTTTTTTTTTTTTTTTTTTAAATTTGTAGCATCGACTGCCAAGGTCATTAGCTACATTCTAGCGTACTTTGTAATGAACATATGTCGATATTTCAAGTATAAATAAAATATGAGGCCTTTATAAATAACATAGTACTTTCATACAAATCACAACACGTAATTATAAAACTATTATTAAAAATATTAAACTAGCATCATGTATATATCACAGTTTTATCACAGTTAAGTCTCTACAGTTTTGTAATTATGTTCGTCATACGTATAAAGCGTAAAAGTTTCTCTATTGTTACTGCTTCCATTTTTAATATTTCTTCTAACGACTCTGCTAATTGACAGGTACGTCGTTGTTGGTTATTTTCCGTGCATTCGGTTAATAAATGTTCGATCGTTAAAGGTAACCTGCAGGTATTGCACTGTGGCCTGTCGGCTGCATTTAAAAGGTATGAGGAAGTAAGACGGGAGTGTCCAATCCGTAACCGACATAACGCAACCTCTTCATTACGCGATAATTTTCTTTCGCATTTAGTGGTTGTGACAGTTCTTTCTATGCTTTTTAATTGTGTTGTGGTTGCCTCCCATATATTTTGCCATTCGTTATTGCTTTTTGTTTTGATAACGTTCTTTATGTCTCTTAAAGATGTGGCTCTAACCACATCCGGAGGGCGATTATTAGCTGATCTAGCAGCATAATCCGCTAGCTCATTGCCGTCTATTCCTATGTGACTCGGGACCCATATAAACACTATTTGTTTTGCTTCCACTGAATGTAAGTATATTTGTTCTAAGATGCTGCGAATCAGAGGTTCTTTATCATTTTTATTTTGTAGTGCCAATATCGAAGACATCGAATCGGTGCAGATGAGTATAGTTTGATCTGGTAACTCATTGCAATATAAAGTTGCTTGTAGTATGGCATATAATTCGCATGTTAAGACACTGCTACTATGTGGTAACGACCAACTACGTGACGAATTGCGTGTAACGATGGCGCATCCACAACCTGTTTCGCTCTTTGAACCATCTGTATATATAATTTTACAGGGCCCATAGTTGTTGGTAATTTGTGCAAAACTTTTTCTTATTAAATCCGGATTACAATCGTTTTTTTGATAAATTGATAGATCCAGAGAGACATTTAGTTCTGGAATGATCCACGGAGGGATATTTTGTGGATTAGGTAAGTACAGATTTCTTTCAGGCATTTCTAATTTCCTCGATAGGACTGATGATCTTATCGTTGCTGGTTTAGAAGATGCAGCCTTTTGTTCATATCGACGATGTAGTGGGTTGTTCTTGAATGATGCCTTGTTGGCCCCGCTCGAACAGGTAAGAATAGTTGCACGGTAATTTAATAGTAATCTTTGTCTTCGTAGCCATAAAGGAGGTATGCCTGATTCAACATACAAACTCATCACGGGGCTTGTTACAAAGGCACCTATAGCATATCGGATTCCTGAATGATGAACAGTATCTAGCTTACGCAGACGACTTGGCTTAGCGGAAGAATAGATAATGCATCCGTAGTCCATTCGTGACAATACAAGCGATTTGTACAACAAAATTAAAGTGTGGCGATCAGCCCCCCAGTAAGTATTAGACAGACATTTAATTATATTTAAGTTTTTTAAACATCGACCTTTTAACTCATTTATGTGTGCTACCCAGGTGAGCTTTGAATCAAAAATTACCCCTAAATAACGAGCAGAGTCTGCATTATTGATGGGATTGTTATTTATAGTAAGTGCATGCGCACGTTGACATGTACTTCTTTTCCTGCAGAAGTGAACTACAACGGTCTTTTCTGTGGAGATAATAAGACCTCTATTGTTTGCTTCATCAGTAAATGAATTTAGAGCATTTTGAATTGTAAGTTCTATTTCATTAAAATTGTTTCCAAATTTAAATATGATGATGTCATCTGCAAACGCACAATATCTAACAGAGTTATCTATTGATTCTAATAATTAAGTAGTTTTTTTTACAAGTAATAAGATTTATAAGTAAATTACTAAAAAGAAAATATGTATATTGTTTAAGCATATAGTATATACCTAAATATAGTATTAGATGTATTCGCAGTAGAGTTAGTTTACAAATACTTTTATCATTCTTTTCCCTCGAAACAAGCGTCAACTCGCTTATCGAGTATTTAATATTTATTGTTTTTAGTAGATTTAATCTTCAGTGAAGAAAATGTATGTATGTTATATTATCTATAATAAATATTATTATTATTATTATTATTATATATGCATTGCGCATGCAGTCCTATGTTTACAGTAACGCCATAAAACTTGAATTTTTGGAGAGTAACTTCATAATTATGTAGTGGCAAACCTGTTTTTTACTGTCAGATATGCGCTCTTGCGATTTCAACTAACAATTATTACAAAAATCAAAATAAATCGATCACTTAAAATCATGCTGACATAGCATTACGTTTATTTACTAACTAATCTTATTTTAAACTACAAAAGATGTTGAAATGTTTGCCTTCTTCAATGCACAGTGCAACACGTCTGTTCATGTTACCAAACACTTTCTGTAGAAGGTGAGGTGTAACGTTATCACATTCTTTCACAACTTTTGTTGTAAATCTTCTAGAGTATATGCAGCGGTGTCTTAAGAATGGTGTTTAACCATGAGCCACATAGGGTCGGGCATTATCCTGCTGAAAGTAACCGTATTGCAGTTCCTTGTCGTCGACTTGATCGATAAACCAATTCAGAATGGTGTTCTAGTATCTTTTGGTAGTGATAGCCTCTTCAAAAAAATGAGACCGACCAATATCCTTCGCAAAAGAGCTAGTCAAATGACGCTTTTGTGCCAATTTGGCATTTGAGATGTTACTGTTATGTTCTTATAAGATACCCTTCGACAACGTTCATTAATATAAAAGACGAGAAAAAACAATTTTCATAGCTATGAAGGACTACCATGAACCTACGAGCCTTGAATTATGGAGTAATCATGCAAACTATTAATCTATCGAGACTGGCTAAACCTAAGGGCTAAACAATTGGGACGCACCTATACTTTCGGATTAAAAATCGCACTTTTTATCATGCAAAATAAGGCAGATATGAGCATTTAGAAAAATCTTAATAACGACGTTTCTACCAATACAACCGGGGCGTCGGCGTCGGCGTCGGAGTGGCGATGTTCTGTCTAATGCATTCCTGACTGGTAGCAACTACGTCATCACCCCACAGGACAACATGTTTACAAGCGTTTCTCTTGTAACGATATGTATTTTAAACAGACCATTTTGACAAATCAATTTCTTTTATTTTTGACTATTTATAACCTGCTAAATAAAATAAAATACTACATAAATAACCCAAATACACCTCAATGACTTAAGGGGGCCTCTAACAGCCATCATGTAGGGCATGTGAAAGAGGAGATCTGTAACGAAAAAAAAAGATTTTTACACACCCATTGTTGAGGTATGTTAATGAGATATTTTGTAATATCGCAGTAATATTGCACAATTTTTTTAATATTGCATAAATATTATAGAAATATTGGTTTTAATTGCAACATAAATATTGAAAAATATTACACCCAGTGCAGTCAAATTAAAAAATAGCGTAGGAAAGTTCAGTTGAAGTCATTGGATTTTTACATAAGTCTTCCTTGAGGGCTGTTAAATAACCTCCTAAAAGCCACCGCCTGTAGGTGGTGAGCTCGAAGAGATAATGAGGGTTAACCACGCACGTTTGAAAGTCCATTGGTTCTCCTTTCCAAAAGGACCATACTTATCATGGTTATTATACAGGGTATGGTTTTATCAGCTCTTAATGTGAATACTGCATGTTATTTAAATCTCCGAAAATACGCTATATCATTTCTGGATAAACCGGAAGTGGGCAAAAAACGGCTACTCAGATAAAACTTAAAAACTAAGAAGCAGACTGGCGAACATCGCATTACATTATCTCAGTTAGTTCAAAAGCTATATAGGTATATAAAGAGTCAAAATATAACGGGACACTCGGTATAATTCCACATGAATACAACACAACATTATTACTTATGTTAACCAAAACAAAAAAAAATATACACAAAAAATGATGTTACCAAGGCTGTACGTGTTAAAAATCTATATACCGAAGTATGAATTTTTCCTGCTTTCCGTACTGTGTAACTCCAAAACTGTTAATTATAGAGCATTGTAGCCACAGAGACTTTTGATCAGAATAATGTAAACTAACACGTATCACAATTTCAGCTAATTTGACCAGTATCCAATATCCGTAAGAAACGCGTGGGGTTCTTTGCACAACGGCACTCATTAGGCTTGGTGCGGGCCCTTTACACAATATCCCGCAATCTGCATCGGTTAATTATTTACTAATATTGTTAATGCTAGTTGTTAGGCTAATTCTTATGCATTTTCTGTTACATGCTTATTAAAAATAATTATTAAGATTGTTTGATGAAAAAAGTAAAAATTCTAATAAAACGAACAAATAAATAAAAAATTTTTACTATTCCTCATCAGAAATTTAAAATCGTGTATTAGGATAGCAGAAAAGGCTGAGGGTGGTTTGCTGCTCTCCTGATAGCTACATTTACATATTGGTTGCACCCGTATGTAGTAGACATTCATGACACAATCTGTAATATCATCATTAATAGTGCTACTAGTTAACAGATGGCGTCCAGTTGTTACAAATTTCAAATTCAAGTTTGTTAAAAGTTAAACATTATTTTAAGTTATTTTATAACAATTTAACAATAACAATTATAACAATAAATTGTACGAGCCTCAATATATATTGCCACAGGAAACATATGCACTTCCTCTTAAAGCCAAAAGACAATTTGAATGTAAAATATCTAATTATAGATGTTCATTAAAAGGAAATCTCAAAAAACACATGCTTACTCACAGCGGCGAGAAGCCATTTAAATGTACTTTATGTTATTATAAATGTTCATTAAACAGTATCCTCAATAGACACATGCTTACTCACAGTAGTGAGAAACCGTTTGAGTGTAATTTGTGTAGTTGCAGGTTTTTACGAAAAAATCATCTTGAACAACACCTGTTTATTCATGATACTGATAAACCATTTAAAAAGGTAGCCTCAAAACACATATGCACATTCATAATGGTTTGAAACCGTTTGAATGTAAATTATGCAGTTATAAATTTTCATTGAAAAGTAAACTCAAAAGGCACATGTTTAGTCATAGTGGTGAGAAACCATTTGAATGCAGTTTATGGGGTCATAAATGTTCACAAAAAAACGATCTCAAAAGACATATTCTCATTCATGATAATAAGAAACCATTTGGATGTAGTTTATGTGATTATAGAAGTTCACAAAAAAGTAATCTTAAAGCACATGTGCTCACTCATAGTGGCGAGAAATCATTTCAATGTAATATATGTAATGTAAAATATTCAGCACAGTCCACTATCAAGAGACACTTGCTCACTCATAGTGGTGAGCAATCATTCGAGTGTTGTTTATGTGATTATAAATGTTCACAAAAGGGTAATCTTGAAAGACATATTTCTACTCACAATAGTGAGCTGCATTTGAATGTAATTTATGTGATTAAGTATAAATGTTCACAAAAATGTTACCTCAAGAGACATATGGTCATTCGTAGAGGTGAGCAGCCTTTTGAATGTAGTTTATGTAATTATAAATGTTCACAGAAAAATGATCTCAAAAAACACATTCTCATTCATAGTAATGAGAAACCATTCAATTGCTGTTTATGTGATTATAAATGTTCACAAAAAAGTCATCTGAAAGTACACATGCTCACTCATAGTGATGAGAAGTCGTGTGAATGTAATGTATGCAATTTTAAGTGTTCGGTGCAGTCTACTCTCAAGACCCACCTTCTTACTCATAGCGATGGTCAACCATTTGAATGTAATTTATGTGAATATAAATGTTTACAAAAGCGTTATCTTAAGAGACACATGCTCAGTCATAGTGGTGAGCAACCTTTTGTTTGTAATTTACGTGATTATAAATCTTCACAGAAATCTAGACTCGCAAAACACATAGTCACTCATAGTAGTGAGACACGATTAGAATGTAATATACATGAAGAAATTTAAATTGCATGTTGAGCATGCAATAAAAATAGACACAAGTGTGTGTAACCTACCAAGAACATATTTAGGGTTTCCACGCATCTAAATTTGGTAAGACAGTCCTTCATTTGAACAATTTGTCATTCAACTGATGATATTGATCAATTCCTAGAAAACCTAAGCGTCATAGTTGATCAATGAGCAAATGGTACAATTTTTCGGTCTGTTTCCTGTGAGGTAGTTTGTAAGATATAGGTTTATTGGACGAAATCAGAAAATTGGAAGGTTTGGAGTTTCTGATCAGATGATGGAGAATTATTGGTGTTCTTCAAATAAAAAAATGGTAGATTCAAAACAATTTTACATTTGCTCAGTCTGGCAATTGTAAATAATAAATTATTTTGCTTATTATAATATATATTAGCAAACACCATCGGTTCTTCTAACCTTTAAAAATGTAATTCACTTAATTAATATAATAATCACATGGGTACAAACCTTAAAATTGTTTTCATAGCAAAAGAGAGCTGCTTTTATGCCAGGTGTTTTCTTCGCTTCAACTAACAATATGCACCGCATAGTGGCGCTAGCTAACAGGATCACTCTGTAGCATACAAACCCTGAACAAGCTCGTTATATTATATATGGATGTTTAATAAGTGTAATAAACTTTTCATTCCTAATTAAAGGAATGAAAAGTTTATTACACTTATTTACTTATTGTAACAAATCGGTACGAACAATAAATATAAATAACAAATTACTACAACAATAGACACAATTAGCACGAACGAAAATATATAATAGGATACCATACAAAACATTGATAAAACTATAAAAAAAGTATTGTAACGAAGTATAAAATAAAAGAAAAAACTCATAACAAAATTAAATCAATTCATTATTCTAATAATTTATTATTCCAAAAATATGTTACAACAATTATTACAGAACTCATTTCTAAATTATTTGACCCAGTAATAAAGATAAACAAATTGATTTCAAGTATGACATGAAGCTACTCTGCAATTTGTAAAGTGTGTCATAATACTAGCACAGCATTATTGCTCACAAAAGTAAGTAATGCTGACTCTAGCATTATGACACTGCCCTGATTAATTGGGACAAGTTGGGCCATCCTTGATTGCAAGAAGAAATGATAGTAGGGATGAAGAGTCAAGATGGAAAGTGACAATCGAAAAGGATAGTCAGTTAGATGGTGAAACAAAAGCAGTAAAGTCCTTCTCGATTGTCATACCAAGTGTGAGGGAAATGGCCCTAGAATTTATAATTAGTTGGTAAGTGAAAATTGTGTTAATTATATTTAGGATTAGTCTTAGTTATGTGTTAAGTAAATTTAAGAAATAAAATCAATAGATTAGATAAAGAGTGAGTGCATTTATTTTTATTCATAACATGGTGGAGACAAGTAAGAACGAAGCGAGGCTAGCTTCGTAACAATAAAGTTATCATTCGTAACATGGTGGAGGTGCCGAGTTCTTGTTCCGTTGTTGAAGATTCTTCACAATCTTCAACAGACACCTCTTGCATAGTGCATTAGTTAATTCTAAAACAAAGAAAACAAATTTTAATATTAAGAATCATCAACAGTTTGTTCATAGTTTAATGTTTTTATGCATTTTTTAGTTTAGTGCATTATTTTAAACAATGCACTCAGTATAAATCTGGGAAAATGCACTTACAATTACAATAAAATGAAAATGAATTAATATAGTGTCATTAAATAGATAGGAAGTTTAGGGTACACTTGCATAACATGAAGTAATTAGTATTAATAAAGTAGTATAATTAAATAGATAGGAAGATTAGGGTACATATTGGTGAAGCATAACAAGAAGTAATTATGGAAATCCCTGGGTATAACCATACATGGTCAAACAGCATCACAAGGGATGGCAAACCCAAGTACTTCAACTGCAGCAGGCAAGGAGTATATGCTGCATCATGCTGCAACAGGCTACCACGATTCGTTAGCAGGAGAACAGAGAGAAATGGGTACTACAGACCCAGATCAAGACACAGAAACCAAATTTAAGAGGATAGGGCTCGTAGGGATAAAATCTTATTAATAAAAGGAAAAAAAATTGTAAGTATAGAATTATGAATTAGAATTGGTTAATTAATTTTATAGGACATTTAACTATAAAAAGGGATGTAGTTATAATAAATAGAGTAGGATGACATTGCATAGATAGGATATAGAAAGAATATACAGCAAAGAATTAAATAAAATTTTTATTCAAAGTGCAATTGGGGGTAACTGCATAAGGGAAGTAGTAAGCAAAAGCCGGTTCAAGACTAAATCTCCCCATGTTATTCTTATGGGAGTTTCGTTTTTAAGACAGGACAATTTTGTGAGGTTATGTGTGTCAAACTTACAATTGAGTGAGGTTATGTGTGTAAAACTTGTCGTCCTTCCCGCCAGATGTCAGCATGGGTGCGGGTTTAAGTGTTTAGGCGGGAAAAAGTCGAATGTGATGCTTGTCCGTGATTGGTCGGATCGAATTGGCGGTAAAATAGGTTGCAGCATGTGTCGCTAGATGTCTCTGTGGGCGTGGTTTTGGCGGGAAAAATCAAATCTCAGGCCTGTTCGTGATTGGTCCGAAGTTTTGGCGCTAAAGGAGGTTGCAGGTGGTGTCGCTTTGGAGCGCGTGAACGCGGCCGGGCGGGGCGGGTTAAATAGAAAAATTTGTCGCGGCGTTGCGTGGGCGGGTGCCCCGGTGGGCCAGTGGGCCGTTGAAAGGGGTTAATTTGAAAAATTTGGCGGTTGCCTCGCTGCCGATTAATAATAAGGCGGTGGGGTAAACATTTTATTAAAGGGGGCTGAAAAAAATAATAAGCGTACAACATAAGCGTACTGTAGATTTTTCTTTAATACAAATAATGAATAGTGACCTATAAAATACAATAATAATAATAATATTTAAAGGAGAATGCATCGTTTTCCTCTCTCTCGTGAATAGTACTGCTGGATGATCTCATCACTTAATTGTTGCATAGTTTGATGTTGGACTAAAAATAAAAACATTACATTTTATACCGTTAATTAAAAATAACAATATCAACTTACCTGCATTTGTTTTTTCCTTTATGAATAAAACAGAAGCCAATAAAATACAATAATGATATTATTTTAAAGGAGAATGCATCTTTCTGCTGGATGATGTATTTATTCGAAACATATGTGCATACATTCCTTTTCTAGAATGATCTCATCATCACTTAATTGCTGCATAGTTTTGAGAGCTAAAAAAACATTACATTTTATACATTAAAAATAAAATAACAATATCAACTTACCTGCATTTGTTTTTTCCTTTATGAACAAAACAGAAGCCAGTAAAATACAATAATGATATTATTTTAAAGGAGAATGCATCTTTCTGCTGGATGATGTAATTATTCAAAACATATGTGCATACATTCCTTTTCTAGAATGATCTCATCATCACTTAATTGCTGCATAGTTTTGAGAGCTAAAAAAACATTACATTTTATACATTAAAAATAAAATAACAATAACAACTTACCCGCATTTGTTTTTTCCTTTAATACGATAATAATATTAAAAGAAAAATGCATCTTTTCCTTCTAACAAAATATTATATATTCCGCCGGATGATGTCATCAGTGAATTATTGCACTAGCAAGAAAAAACATTCCTTTCATGAATTGATGTTCGACTTAGAAAAACAATACATTCGGTGTAAAATAACAATCTCAATTTAGCTGCACTTGTTTTTTTCGTATTTTACACGTTATAATGAAATTTTTAAGATCGCAAACAATATTAAGCGGTTGTATTGTTTTTAGTGCTATTTTTATTGATTAAAAGACGCGAGTTCAAACCGCATTACATATGTGCACAGTTTACCGCTTGTTTTAAAACTGAAGCGCTATTAAAATGTGTACTGTAAAATATTTTCTTAATGTCATGTCATAATTAATTAATGCTTTTTAAGTGCAAACATTAACATAGGCGATAAATTTAAAATGTGCGTCATTGCCACATCTGGGATTCGTTTCTTGATATTCCCCGTTTGATTTACAAAACAACAGGGATGTACAAAATCTCGCATAAAAAGATTATTTACATGTCTTTGATTCCATTTATAATTGAATCGTTGTTTTGGACATCCTTTAGAATATTTATTTCTTTAGTGGGATATTTTAGTTTGTAAAAATTGTGTTATATGAAGTATTTTGTTCGAAGTGTTGGCCTTGTTAGGGGTGGAAAGCGCGCCATTTTATGAGTTATTGCTTGAAGTTATTTTATGAGGGTGTTTTGCGTTTTCGATTTGTGTCAACAATTAAAATTAATTGCACCTTGCACTCGTATAAAAAGCTCGCTCTAAAGTGCCTCTGTTTTATTTGAAACAAGTGTTTGGTGCGGATAACATACTCATTTAGAAAAAACCGTTCGATTCAGTTTGTGAAATTAACGTGTTATTATTTTTTAATTGAAAGGCTGAATTGTATTTAATCCGTCTTAACAATAATGGATATTACCAATTTGCAAAATCAGGTTACATTGGTGGAAGATGATTTAGCACGTGCAACAACACCTGCTGATTTTCGAAGGTTATCAACCCTGATTGATGAAACTACGGAATTAACAATCCAACAGATAAGGAATTACTCAAATGCGGGGGGAATAGCTGATAAACGGAAACTAGAAACGATTTTGAACAGATGTAAATACTTGGATGCGAGGATAAAACAATCCCTTATTAAAACAGGCGAAGGAGTTAGTGGAGAGAGTGGGGAAAGCAGCGTAACGTATTATGACGTAAGTTTTTCATGTTTTTTATTGAATATTCTCATTTTGATTGATTATAATTTGCATGTTTTAGCTGGAATCAGCGTTCAAAGGGCGTATTAAGACGGGTATAGTGATCAATAACAATATATTAGATCCAAAGGAGTTTCTCGAGGAAGCACAGCCCATTTTTGTGGATAAAATTGAAGCATCCCTCCAAAAGCGAATACCTAACATGAAAGCCAATGTCGTTCTTTGTGCCGATTATAAAATGAAGCTAGATGATACAGTACAGGCCAAGTACTTTAACACGTCCAACTTCATTATATCAAGATCCAGCGACCTTATTTCTATATTCGGGGACATGGAGATTTCTTTATTATCACAGGTGCGTATATGAAGTTTTTTAAAAACTCACTTTTAATTAGTTTTTTTCCTTTTTTACAGATGGGATCCTTTGAAGAAGTAGGATCAGGGGGAACTTTTAGTCGTATTAATTCGTTAGCTATAAATATTAACAAATATTCACCTTTAAGAGCTTAGGCCAAAGGCGTAGGACAGCAGGCTCTAAAAAATAGATTAAGTTTCGAACATTATTTCAAAAGTTTATTTGATTCGGAAATTACATATGCCGTTAATAGAAGCATTCGTTCTGATAAACATAATCTTTATACATATTCTATTAGGAAAAAAACTCTAGATTCATGCGATGATAAACGTTTTATACTAAAAAATAAAATTGATACCCTTCCATGGAGTCATTTTAAAATAAATGAAGAAGAGGAGGGAGTTATTTTATAATTTTTTATTGCAAATAAAATCTTAGTTTATACATTTAGATAAGTAGACTATTATTTGTACATATATTTTCTAATTATTATTATATTGTAAGTATTTATTGTAAATAAAATCTTAGTATATAGATAAGTAGACTATTATTTATGCACATATTTTCTAATTATTATTATTATAATGTAAATAAAGTATATACATAAACAGACTATTTTTTATAATAAATCACTTTTCTTGATCCAGCTGTTGTGTGTGTTATCAAAACCCAACCATTTCACATATAATTGATCATTTTTTGTTCGTAATACACGTTCAATTAAAAAGCTTTTTGGGTGTTTAGTTTTCATCAATTCCGGTTCATAGAAGCAACCTTTGATTGGGGCACCTCTCACATCTTCTAACAGATAGGTTGTCGGTCTAGTTGATTGCACCCTGCTTATGCGAAATAATTCAGTGCTGAACTGGGGGTGATAACCTTTCGAAAAAACCCCTCTGTACTTAGAAATACGAACCATATCGTTTACTTTAAATTTAGGTTTTGGGGGGGCCCCGTCATCATCATCATTCGAACGATTTAAAGGCGTGCGAAATGTCACATTGATGGGGGCTAGACCAATTGACCTATGCACGGTGCTGTTGTACTTATCGACAACATCTTGCAGTATATCCAACCATTTATAATTCCCGTTGAAACTGAACTCCTAGTAGAGATTAGATTTAAGTGTCCTAATCACCCTTTCCGCAAAAAATGCTTTCTTAGTGGAAAACGTTGAATAGTGGTTGATGGAATGTTCCGACATTAATTTCTTGAAATGAGTGTTAAAATATTCACCTCCGCGGTCAGTGGCCAAGTTATTAGGTTTTCGCAAGTTTTCATCCAATATGCTCCGCATAGCACCGGCAACTTCATTCCCGCTTTTAGATTTTAGAGGCCTTGCCCACACATATTTAGAAAAAGCGTCTATTACCACCAGAACGTATTTATATCCCTTGTTGTAATGGGCATAAGAGTTAAAGACTGCTATATCGCTTTCCCAGAGGTCATCGAACCCTAGAACGGTTGCCGAACGTCTGGGGAAATTTATTCTAGCCTGCCTGTGGATCTCGTTAACGATTGCTCTCTTTACATCGCTCATATTAGTACTAGTATTTTAAATATTTTACGTTTTTTGTTTTTTATGGTAACTTTCTAACGCATCCACACGTTCAGTCAATTTCGCAATGGTTTTGTTGAAATTTTCGGCAAGGGGGTTCACAAGTGAAACATAAAACGTCTCGAAACGCTGCCTTTCTGTTTTCATTAAATCGATCGATTCCTGCTGAGTGAGTAATTGCCCCTGTTTTTTAGCTTCGATAATTGGCTGTAATTGATTTATCCCGTTATTGATTTGCACTAACAACGGGTCTATTTTGTCGGTGTAGAATTTTTCTCTACGCTCCCAGGTTTTTACTTCTTCAGTTAATCGTTTTAACGGCAGTGCATCGTTTTCTTCCAAAGGATGGCCTATATTCGAAAGTCGTCGTTGTTCGATGTCAAACCCGCCGGTGCTTGTTAATGGAAACAAAGGACGTTGCTGTTGTTTACCTCCCGAAGAAGAAGAACTTCGATGAACCATCCGTCCAAATTTATCCACGGGCATCATGAAAATGAATTAATTTTTACTCATCTTCAAGCTATATAACCATCTTCTCGCAATTCCTCAACAATACTAGCAATTTCATTTTGAACATTGGAATTTCCGGCATTCTGAGAAGCAATGAGCAATCTTAAACGTTGAACGAGCTCTGAGGGCGTATCCCAATACACATATTCGATGGGATTATCATTGACACGCTTCATACTGGAAAGTACACCTTTGCCCGTTGTTTCTCTCATTTCTTTTTCTTCTAATGATTCAATGATCGGTTTAATGATCTCCGTATATTTATAGCCAACATAACGTTTCGATAGCGGTATTTTATCGACATTGGTGGCGCGAAGTATACTTATGTAATTTCTAACGTCTTGCCTTGTATAGTTAGCGGGTCGTTTTAGAACTAAAAGTTCATACAACCCATGCGTTCCATCATACCTAACTCCTTTGACTTTAAAATATTTCTCTCTATTTCCAACGTCGAGGAAGGAATCTCCAAAATTCCATTTATCCAAATTAACGTCATACTTAACACCGTACGGGGAGTTATCTATACTTCGATCGTTTCGCAGCATAAGAGAAAGATATTTCCTAGGTAGCGGGTGATATTGTTCTAAAAAGTCTCGCGTTGACACATTTTCCCATGCCGGATATATATCCTCGTTACCAGACTCCACCCTTTTGTCCACCCCTCCTGCTTCGTCGCCTTCTTCTTCCACTTTTTCTTCCTCTTCGTCTTCACCCTTCATCTTGAACGATGTGTGTATTTTTTTAAGCAGTTTTGATCTAGGGGAAACCGATGTATGCATTTTTGTAAGCAATTTTGATGTAGGAGAGGAAGTACTTGGAGTAGCCGCTACTGTGCTAAAAACGGGTGTGGACCAGGCCAACGGCATTTTCATCGGAGCGCTTATTTTTCCTTTTTCGTTAATGGTTTTCAGGGAGCGAGCGATGTCTTCTATAGGATCCAGAAGGGGTTTGTGCGTTTTAGCAAAAGCGATTTCTTTAAGTTGCGCGCCCGATTGTAAGGCTTTAAATTTCCTTCGTATATCATTAGCAACTCGAATTAATGCTCTTTTACGAAGTTTATCGGCTGCGATGTTGTCCCCCATAATAATAAGGTTACAATATCGATCGCTACTTTAGTTCGACTAGATGAGTTAGCTAAATTACTTCGAATTTATAGCGGTTAGGGTCTAATAAAACCGTCAAAATTTATTCTGTAACGTCCGTTGTTGACGTCACAATCCTTGTTGATCATTAGAAATCCGTAGCGACTGTCTTTCCAGCACCGAGTGCACATGTCCCGAAATTTATTAAAAGGCATATCGATGCTCACATGATCTTCGTAAACGTGACGCATGTTTAAGTCGTCCTGTTTAAAAATCAATAACATGTTCGCGTTATCGCGCAGCAGATGTTTAGGAATTTTCGTGTAAGACTGACAGAGATAGAAACTGTCTATACCGTGATGCCGCCCCATGCTGAAGAAATGACGCATCGGATTCTGATTGTCCATGCTGACGTCGTCAAACACGAAAATCGAGTTAGGGCGCGCTTCATCGGGCATCATGACGGACTCGTTTTCGCTAAAAGTAAAATACCCCATGCCTTTTACACGCTTCAGCGCTTCTTTCAAAAACGTATACTTCGGTTGATGAAGAGACCGGGAATAAATATAAATATTGGCGAACTTCAACCCTTTGGGCTCCACCAACATGGAGAGCATCGCATTTGATTTGCCGGAACCGGAGGGTCCCACTATCAAGCACCTGATGGAGGATGGGAACAAACTGCTATGCTTAGCACCATCAACTTTTGCCCCAGAGTCCATGAGCAGCTCCTTTTCCAAATCGCGTACGGTTAACCTTTCACGTTGTTGCACGATTTTCATTCTTTTTTCCGCTATATCCGGCAAGTAATAAAAAATGAAGATTATGCTATAAATAAGCTTGTACGCATGATACGAAGTTATTCGTTCAAATGATCGTGCACGAAGGCGGAGGTGTCTTAAACAAGCTTATAGATAAACTACCCGTCGAACTACACCTTCCGGGGTATCAATTCTGCGGTCCCGGTACACGATTGGGGCAAAGGTTAGCACGCGGAGATCCCGGCGTAAATCCCTTGGACGCCGCTTGTAAGGAGCACGATATCGCTTATTCGAGTCATCAGGACGTGAAATCGAGACATCTTGCGGACGCAGTTCTCGAACAAGAAGCCTGGAAGCGGGTTAAAGCAAAGGATTCCAGTGTTTCGGAGAAAGCAAACGCTTGGCTCGTGACCAACGTCATGAAAGCTAAAAGAAAACTTGGAATGGGGTTTGGAAGAGGAGGTGGCGGCGGCGGTAATAAACAATCTAAAGTCGCTTTCGGTAGGATCGTGAAAACCGGACTTAACGCCGTAAAAGGTGCTCAAGCGGAAACTATCGCGAAAGCTGCGAAAATAGCTGTGGGTGCGGCGAGAAGAGCCGTTAAAGAAGCAGGAGGTAGAAGATGTGTGAGACAACCTCGAGTAATTCCTATTCCAGGTGGGGCGGTAAAACAAGGTGGTCTACTTCCCTTATTGCCGGCCATTTTTGGTGGACTCGCTGCGCTTGGCTCGCTGGCCGGGGGCGTATCTCAGGTGGTTAAAGCCGTGAAAGACGTAAAATCCGCTAAAGATCAATTGGCGGAAATGAAGGACCATAATAGGAGGATGGAGGGTATAGCGATCGGAAAAGGCGGAAGTATGATTATAAAACACCGGTCGTCGAGTAAATCGGGCCTCGGTTTGTACTTGAGCAAGAAACCTAAAAGCGGCGGCAGAGGGCTCTATTTACGAAAAAAGCCGACAAAAAACTAATAAATTTGCCTCGACGTCCTCTCACCAACATTGACATCTACAAATATGCCGCAGGTATACCCCATTTTCGAGGCGTATTTATGCGCGATGGATTACCTTCGCGACCTTGGAAGAACGAAAGTGGAATAGTCAATTTGGATTCGACAATGGGGAAAGGAACGCATTGGGTGGCATACAGGAAACGCAACAACTTGATTGAATATTTCGACGGATTTGGAAATTTAAAGCCGCCGCGAGAACTTGTGAACTATTTCGGCAAAAATGCCGGAAACATGACCTATAACACGGAACGATATCAAAATTACAATTCCTACAACTGCGGACATCTGTGTTTGCAATTTCTGAGGAGATAAAAAGAGGGTATGTGACGCGTCCTCGTTTAATCATGTCCGAGACGTTCACTTTAACGGGTACAGGCAGTTACCTGAGTACTAACTATTATCCGCCGGTTGCCTTAAATGCCGACTACGAGTACACGTTAGGACTAATAGGTTACTGGACCTACAACGCTCTCCGAAACATCTATCCAGGCAATAATAAGATCTATTGGCGCAAACCGGGCGATAAAAAAAACAGACAGCTACTCATAGCGGAGGGGGCATATGAAATAAATTCGTTGAATGAGTACATATCGAAAAAATTGGCGCTAACCAATAATGAAACTCTCAAGCAGGAAGAAATATTTTCTCTGCAACCGAATACGAACACTTTAAAGTGTGAAATCAAAAGTAAATATGCCATTGATTTTCGCCCCGACGACTCTATCGGACGCATGCTCGGCTTCTCCCCCAAAGTTTTAGAAGCGGACGTATTACACGAATCGGATTTACCCGTTAAAATATCACCGGCCAGTAGTATACGAATAAATTGTAATATAACTGGAGGCGCACATTATAACGACACCCCGGTACATACAATATACGAATTCGCGCTGGACGTGGAGCCGGGGGAACAAGTGAACGAAAAACCTACAAACGTAATATATCTTCCAGTAGTAGTTGCGGATCAAATAGATAATATCACGTTATCACTCACGAATCAAAACGGAGAACGATTAAATTTCGGACACGAAGACGCTACTATACGATTGGAGCTTAAAAAGAAAGAACGAGAGAAAAAATGGGGTTAGACTTCACTACTAGTACTACTGGTAATAATAATAATAATATGATAATGAGAAAAACGGAGACGAATGAAGACATAATATCCCATTATAAAAGAGCGGCTCGCGCTCTACACGTCACTAATCGTTCGAACGTTAAACGATTAAAACCTCAAGACGTTCACTTTTTGAAATCTCTCGGATTTACAGTTCTGAAAGAAAGTGATGAGCAGTGAAAAATTAAACATATTCGACGACATCCGACTCGATGAGGATATTATCGAACAGAAATGGATCGCCCATACGCCCCCGACTCGAGCGGAAAACTTCAAATCTAGCGATGAAGTCACCATAACGGTGGAACAACGAGATTCGCTCGTCAGCATTTATGAGAGTTTCCTGTATGTGGAAGGACAACTTGAAGTTGCGGACCCCACAAAACAATGTAATCTAGTCAACAACGCTATTTCCCATCTGTTCGAAGAGGTCAAATTAAGCCTGAACGATACCATGATCGAGTCTATACGAAGACCGGGGATTACCTCCACCATGAGGGGTCTTGCAGCTTACAACAAGGACACCATTAAATCGCTCGAGATCGCCGGATGGGGTGCCGATCCCTTTACTCTTCCCATTTCCATCGAGAGTACGGATAAGAAGTTCTCATGCCTTATACCCTTATCATTGTGGTTTGGAATAGCCGAGGACTACAATAAGTTAATCGTATGGTCCAAAATGCAGTTAAGTTTGGTTCGTGCTCGTACAGACTCAAATTGTATTCAAAGCGCAGAAAGCGATGGGAACATTAGCCTCAGCAAAATAGAATGGCGAGTGCCACACTTCAGGTTGAGCGACGCCGCCAAGTTACGGCTCCTAAACAAAATCGACAAGGGTAAATTCATCACGATCCCTTTCCGAAAAAGAACCCTTAACATCATACCCGGGTTACGCAGCGGACGCGAGGATGTTATAGAATTGGGGTCCGTGAAAGCCTTCGAGAGACCTCATCATGTAATCGTGGGATTTCAAGTGAACAAGGAAAATATTGCTAAAGAAAACGCGAGCACCTTCAATCACGCCAACATAAAAAATATCACGGTCTATATCGATTCGGTGGCTCACCCCAATAGACGCATGAACTTGGACTTTAATAAAAACTTATTTACGGAGGCGTACAGAAATTACTGCGACTTTCAGTCATCCTACTACGGAAACAACCCTCATTTTCCCCACCCTCTCATGAGATACAGCGAATTTCTTAAATCCCCGCTCTACGTCATCGATCTATCGAAACAGGACGAGAGTGTAAAGGCGGGGACGGTTAGTATTAAAATTGAGATCGAAGCGAGCACAGCGTTCGCTAACAACACGTACGCGTACGTTCTATTACTTCACGACACCATAGTATCGTACGAACCAGTTACGAGCACCGTTACCACCCTGTAAACGATGATAATAATAGATTTGCAGGGCTTCGAAGCACCCCATTTTGTTCCGAAAGAAATGGCCATTACTGACGGAGAACGAACAGCTCATTATGTCTTTAAACCGCCGTGTCCATTTCATGAATTGACACTTTCGCAACAGACCACCGTCAACTGGCTCACCAGGTATCATCACGGATTGCGATGGTCCTTCGGTAATACGGATTTGCGAGAAATCGAAAAAATCTTAAGTGTCGTCACGTCGCGAGACAGCACCATATATTGCAAGGGTAAAATTAAATCCGATTACCTGCGAAATCACACGACGTTGCCGGTGATAGACTTGGATGATCGAATGTCCGAAGAAGAGTTCCTTGAAAAGATGACTCCTCTACGTCACTGGAAACCACCATGTTTTTCACATATTCTCAATTATTGTCGGTGTGCTATTAATAATGTAAATCAAATATATTACGCACTGTCTCAAAATGACAAATTAATCAAACAAACAGAATAATTTCTTTTTATTATTATTATTAGCTATAATTATTGTATTATTTATGTGTACTTAACTAAGAATGAAATAAAAGATGATGATGTAATAAAATAATGTTTTATTTTTACATACAATTATCTACAAGGTAAAGTAAGTAAACAATCTAAAAATTATTAATACAACCATCAGTAGTATGACAAGGGCAAATACATTATTTGAAATTAACAAAACTTTAATAGTTCCATCCACCACACCTCCTCCTCCTCCTCCTACCGGTGACGAGGAATTTGTTCTATTCCACAACAGGGGTGTCCATTCTGATTCTTGCCAGCTTTCATTTTGATACAGATAACGTAATTTGATCCAAATAAAACGTTCTCGATGACGTTGATGAAAGGCCCCCAGTGCATAGGAAAATGCGAAGGTACTATTTACATATTCTGTTTGCATTCTATTCCACGCCTCCGGTATTGGAGATGATGATGATGGTGATGAGGTGTCGTCATTTTCGCTAAAATAGAACCCAACGTAGGCCTCTTTTGCTCCGACCGGATGAGCTACGTAAAGCACTTTACGGTCGGCAACAATCGACGACAACACCAAGGCCACCGTCGACAATAACATGATGCACGTGTTTTTCACTTGAGACGTACTCGATTACTACTGCTTTGTTGTCTCGGGAAACATCGGTATAAATTCCACTAGAGCGAACGAATTAGGAGCGAATTTTTGCTTCTTTATCCCCTCACCGGCCTCTTCCCCATCACCGCCATCGGTGACGTCATCTTGTGCAAGTTTCTGTCCTCGATAAGCCAAATAACACGTGCACATGTTTAACATCGCTATTTTTTCATTAGTTAAATAATCACTTATTCTTTTCGGCAAAAATAACACAAAATCTTCCAGTTCTACCAGCAACGAGCGACTATGCGTTTTCGTGTTAATGGCTCGGACGTCTAACATCAGATATTCCCGATCTACAGGTAGATCTTTCAATTTCTTTACCGGTTTCTGAACTGCCGATCCAATATTATTCAGACAGGAAAAAAATCTTGCTACGCCATCCATCACTGCCGATGCCGCCTCCACTGATGATGATGCAATCTCTGTCAAACTCGGTTCACTCATCGTCATTATCTTTGCCCTACTACAAAAAACGTCTTCACTCAACGAATTCACTAAGGCTAATAATATATAATTGAAAAGAAACTTCACTTCACACGCCCCCCTCCGCATCGTCGGCGTCAACATCCCCCGCATCCCCCTTCTCATCATCATCATCGATGGACGGTATTTTAAAAAACTTTCTCATCTCATCGGACAGATGATGCGTCAAATCTAATTTTTTTAATTCCTCATATAAAACTTCCAACGAGATTTCCGTTCGCAAACACGCTTCACACAACTCCATCCCCTTCAAATACGTTCCGTGAAGCTTCATACAATATTCGTAACCGCCATACATCTGTTGCCAGTCGTAAACCGCTTCGTGCATAGCGTCTTTAGCACCATCCTCGAACTGCCTCAATAAACATTCCACCCCGCTAACGGCGTCTCGCACCACGGGATAATCCTGAGCACTATACATCATCCACATGTCGATCTCACAAGCAATACTGCACTAGTTTCCCTTAGGAGGCTAGAGCACTAGTCCACCCCCCCTACCCCCTCGATCGAGGTCGCGCGCAAACCCGTTTCAAATTAACCCCTTTCAACGGCCCACTGGCCCACCGGGGCACCCGCCCACGCAACGCCGCGACAAAATTTTCTATTTAACCCGCCCCGCCCGGCCGCGTTCACGCGCTCCAAAGCGACACCACCTGCAACCTCCTTTAGCGCCAAAACTTCGGACCAATCACGAACAGGCCTGAGATTTGATTTTTCCCGCCAAAACCACGCCCACAGAGACATCTAGCGACACATGCTGCAACCTATTTTACCGGCAATTCGATCCGACCAATCACGGACAAGCATCACATTCGACTTTTTCCCGCCTAAACACTTAAACCCGCACCCATGCTGACATCTGGCGGGAAGGACGACAAGTTTTACACACATAACCTCACTCAATTGTAAGTTTGACACACATAACCTCACAAAATTGTCCTGTCTTAAAAACGAAACTCCCATAAGAATAACATGGGGAGTTGTGGGCTTAAACCGGCTTTTGCTTACTACTAAGGGAAGAAAATAAGTTTGTTTTAGGACTCTCTTTAGAAGATTCATGACCCAGATGGGACCATAGTGTCCAAGGAACAGCTACAAAATCATTAACATATGAAACAAAATGGATTCTAATAAACGAGGAAGGAAATAGGAAAAAATGTTGTTCGCCAGCAAAGATCTCAGAAGATGAGAAGAAAGTTGTATTAAAAGTTATTTTATTGTTATTTGAAAGCACCTCTTATCTCTGTCCAAAGTGAAGAGCGATCAGTGTAACCTTGAGCAGTATGGATGAAGATTTTCAAGTCATACAATAACCTGCAGTGCCTTAACAGCCTACCTTGGTTGACACCTCTAGGATAGGACCTTGGACTGCATCAGGTGTTGGTTATGTACTGGATCAATTAAAGATAAAAAAGGTAATTATAATTTATGTGTATTATGTATTGAAATGTGCAAAAAATAAGAATAATTTGAATAATAAGAGAGATTAATTGATGAATAGGGATCCCATGACATCACTGCATTGCAAATTATCTAACAGCACTTTGTGTTTAAAGCCGGCAAACAAATTTACATCTTACTAAAAATACAAAATGCTGCGGAAAGAATTTGTAATTCACTGATAGTCAGAAAATATACAAGATGAATGAATGAATAAATGAAGAAATGCACAAATGAAAGTATGTCCACTGAGTAATATGTGGGACAATAGGAAAAAAGATGAATAAAGTACGTCCACTGAGTAATATGTGAGACAATGAGAAATTAGATGAATGAATGTAATTTGAGATATACTTGGACATAGGTGTCAAATTTTGGGATAGAGGATTTAAATGAAATGTGTGAGAAATGATACAAATTTAGGTAAATGACTGATGAGAGCAAATAAAGAGTGAATAGAGTCCAGTTTCAATGTTTAAATTATTAAATTTTAACAAAGATTTATCATGGATAAAACAAATTAGGTTTTTAAGGTTAGCCAAGAAGGCAAGTATAAATTGTTTAAAAATGTAAAACATGTGTTAGATACACCAAATAGTGTAAAACTCTAAACACCTAATTAAGCAATAAAGGTCAAACAATATTCATAAGTATTCCATGTCAAATAATTACCATTTTCAAACCATTAGTTAATAAAATTCTTATAGTGCTTGCATTACTTTTGCTAAAATGTAGTAAGATATATAATTATTAAACATTAACAGAAAAGTTGAAATAGGTAATATTTGAGGTTTAATAGAATAAGTAGGTAATTAATAAAATAATTAAGGAAAAGATATTATAACTCTTTAAGTTAAGATAAAACAAATTTGTAACACACTTGTTTCTTTGCATGAAACAACAATTGCATGGAACTTACCATCTACAAGTGGAGCAGACAACATACCACACAGCACCAAGATCGCATCATCACAAAAAGGGAATAACCATAATGCAACCAATCTAAGGGTGGAAAAAACGCCTTCTGAAGTTCATCACCGATAAACACCAGCTGAAATGTTGCCAATACATTAAAGGAACACAGATAAAATCATACCTACCTATGCCGAAGTCAACAATCCAGTAGACACATGTTTGTCTACATTGTATGAGGAAGCCAGTTACTTCATTACAAATCAGTGTTGGCAATTCAAATCTTCATTTCAAGCAGCATCACTTCACATTCTGGATGGACTGTTCATGAATTTTCATAATTACCGCACATTTAACATGTTCAATGTGCATTGGGATTTGGCATACACATATTGGCACCTGAAGACAAGAAATAATGGATTTTCGTAGAAATCGTTGCGTTGTATTTGCAACGTGTCATACAAATATACAGGATGTCTCAGAAATAAAGGGATTTGAGTTAATGGTAGATAGGTGGAATGGAGTAGAGCAAATTTTCCTTATAAAGTTTGTTCTTCAACTGAATAGTTTTCGAGAAAATGAATTTTAAAGTTTCATTGATTTTCAAGTCCGACTCTGTAACACTAACCTACCTTAATGTACTTAAAAAATGTGATACCATTTGTAGATCTGCGTGCCTTTTAAAAATTGTTATTGTATGTCACGTACAAAAGTAATTTACGATATCTGGACGTCTTAAACGTAAATAAAGTTGTTATTACCTATTAGTAGGTCGAAATATGATCTGCTGTTGTAGGTATGCTTTATTTGTGTTGATATAAACAGATGGTCACGCTGCTTATAATATCAAGTATGTTGTTTAATACTTAATTCGTTTTATAGCAATTCTAACTGTTAATTGATTTTATTTTATTTACTTATTTCTAACGATGTCTTGAGATTAAATACAATTCAAATTCATTGAGGTTTTTCAACCTATACTACTTCAGCATGTACCTACTATTAGTTGTAAGAAAAATAACAAAACACCCGGCCACTGTTGTTTAGTCTATCTTTATTTAGGACGCATTTATGTCTTTATTACTATAATAACAGTTTAAATAGTAAACATTTTTTGCTTGGAATAAACTAAATAGAATGAGATCAGCATACTATTTATTATTAAGCTTCACCAGACACCAGGGCCGTCTTCAGTTTGCTTAGTTTTCCGGGTGCCCACAAATTTTTAGTAAAACATTTTTTTTGAGATAGTGCGGAATTTTATGCATTTTTGGCTTCTTCCATTATTCATATGTTACCCATTAACTCAAAATCCTTTATATTTGGGACACCCTGTATACTTTGGTAAACGACATCAGCTTTTATGTCTAACTTCAGTTAAAGGCATGCATTATTCAATTCTGAATTTGTGATGGACGAAAACAAAAAACTTATTCAACTTACCAGTTCGTGTGTGATTTTGTGCAAAGTTTCTCGAAAAATTGCGTGGAAAAACTTATTCTGTTCACAAATAAAACTGTTCACGTAGAAAGACATTCAAATTTGTTGATCTTGCACTTTTGAATAAGTCGCGTGTGCGCAATAGACAGAATGACTGTAACTCGAAAAATGAAGTGCGTTCCGTAATGTACAGTGGTAGACCATAAAGACAAAGGTTGCGTTCCATGCATAAACTGATAAATATTAGATTTAATAAGTTCTAATTTAAAATTATTAATAGACGTTTTAATGCAAAACTAGATACTGTTAATTTTAATTTGTTATTGTAATCACATCTATTTCCATTTTTTTCTTTTTCATGAAAATTGTGTGTTATAATTATAAGATTTTTTTTAGGATAGGTTTTAAATTAAAATTGTAAAGGGCCAATTCTCAATTCTTTTTGGATGAACAATAATCATTTCAAATTAAGTTAGATCCATATTGATGTATGTATAGACAAACTTGCAATCAGGCTGATGGCTACAGAAGTTAATTGCTGAAGGAGAGGAGTGCGTGCCAGGGGCGTCACGCTTACCAGGCCGGGTCATGTAACGAAGTATAAAATAAAAGAAAAAACTCATAACAAAATTAAATCAATTCATTATTCTAAAAATTTATTATTCCAAAAATATGTTACAACAATTATTACAGAACTCATTTCTAAATTATTTGACCCAGTAATAAAGATAAACAAATTGATTTCAAGTATGACATGAAGCTACTCTGCAATTTGTAAAGTGTGTCATAATACTAGCACAGCATTATTGCTCACAAAAGTAAGTAATGCTGACTCTAGCATTATGACACTGCCCTGATTAATTGGGACAAGTTGGCCATCCTTGATTGCAAGAAGAAATGATAGTAGGGATGAAGAGTCAAGATGGAAAGTGACAATCGAAAAGGATAGTCAGTTAGATGGTGAAACAAAAGCAGTAAAGTCCTTCTCGATTGTCATACCAAGTGTGAGGGAAATGGCCCTAGAATTTATAATTAGTTGGTAAGTGAAAATTGTGTTAATTATATTTAGGATTAGTCTTAGTTATGTGTTAAGTAAATTTAAGAAATAAAATCAATAGATTAGATAAAGAGTGAGTGCATTTATTTTTATTCATAACATGGTGGAGACAAGTAAGAACGAAGCGAGGCTAGCTTCGTAACAATAAAATTATCATTCGTAACAGTATATAAATAGGTAAAATAGATAAAACTGGCTAATATAAGTTTTGTAAGTAAATAAACATAATTCGAATATATAAAATATCACAGATAATAGTTTTTATCACAGACTAATAAGTTTTACAGTTTAGAAATTAGGTTTGTAGAACGTAGATATTTTAGTAACTTTAAAATACTTTCTTTATTATTGTTCAAAATTTCTGGTAGAGTATCAGATAAACCACAAGTTCTTCTCTGGTTGGTGTATTCATTACATTCGATAAGGGTGTGTTCGACAGTAAGTGGAGTTATACACGTAGGACAATTAGGCCTACTTCCCTCTGTTAATAGAAAGGTAGAAGTTAATCGGGTGTGACCTATTCTTAATCGACTTATTATTGCTTGTTCCATACGTGTAAGTGTAATCTCAGATTGTTGTAACTTGACACTCGGTTTTATATCTTTTAGAGCGGTAGTCTTTGTATTCCACGACGCTTGCCACTGAAGTTCTGATTTTTGCTTTATGTATGTTCTTGCGTCTTTTGGGCAAATCACATTTACATCATTCTGAATCCGAGCTGCTGCAGATTTTGCAGCTTGATCTGCTTTCTCATTTCCAGAGATGCCAATGTGACTTGGTATCCATATCCACACTATCTGTTTGCCTTCACTTATTAGTTTTGATAGTAAGGTGTGTATGTCTTGTACTATAGCTTCGTTGTTAAATTTGTTACTGATTGCTAACAGAGAAGACAAAGAATCTGTGCAAATTACATGAATATCGGACGTTGATTCTCGACATATACTTAACGCTTGCAATAAAGCATATATTTCGCATGTAAAAACACTTACAGTATGTGGAAGTGACCATGTAGATATATTATTGCCGTTGACTACGGCGCACCCCGCTCCTGACTCTGTTTTAGACCCATCGGTATAAAATACGTTGCACTGACCGTATGTATCGAGAATATTTAAAAAGTCCATTTTAATGACGTTACCAGCTGTTTCAGATTTATTATATTTCCGAAGATCGAAACGAATATCTATTGCTGGTACGGTCCATGGCGAAGTTTTGGGGTAGGCATTTAAATATAAACCAGCTTCGGGGATTTCCCATGCCCTAGAAGTGACGATGGATCTAACGGTCGCCGGTCTAGTACGCGTATCCTGTACTTGATAGAGGTCCAATAGAGCGCTGCTGACTAAGGACGATCGAATATGGTTATGCGTGCGATATAATGCCGCGACACGATAGTTCAATAGTAACCTTTGACGGCGTAGCCATAAAGGCTCTAACCCAGATTCTACGCATAAACTGTCTGCTGGGCTTGTTACAAAGGCCCCCATTATATAGCGTATTCCCATGTTATGTATTGTGTTTAAAATACTCAAACGGGATGGTCTGGCAGAGGAATATACCACACAACCATAATCGACTCGAGATAGAACCAAAGATCTGTACAGCATCAGCAGTGTCTGTTGGTCAGATCCCCAGTTTAGGTTTGACAAGCATCTAAGTATATTTAAGATACTATTACAACGGGCTTTCAGTTTACTGATGTGTAGCGTCCAGGTCAGTTTAGAGTCAAATATAAGGCCTAAATAACAAAAATTATCTACGTTTTTAATAGGTACCGAATTCATCTGAAAGTTGTGTTCCTGTTGACAGGTGCTTCGTTTGCGACAGAAATGTAGCGAGACCGTTTTCTCAGTTGAAATTTGAAGACCTCTATTAGTGGACTCCGAGGATAGCTTAGAGAGTGCATTTTGTAAAATTTCTTCAATATTGTTGAAAGATTGTCCAAAAGTAAATATTACGATATCATCTGCGTAGGCACAGTATCGAACAGCTGTGTCGATGGATTCTAACAGTCCTTGTATCGCTATTATAAACAGAGTGGCACTTAGCGAGGAACCTTGTGGAGTCCCGTTTTTAATATTATAATTTTCAGATAAAACATTGCCAACTCTGACTCTAATGACTCTGTTGTCAAGGAACGACTTTACGAATTTAGGTAAGTATCCTTTTATTCCCCATTTATTTAGTTGTTCTAATATTGTACTGTGCCTGGCAGTATCAAATGCACTTTTCAAATCTATAAAAATAGCTGTTAGGTGAAGACCTGCAAGAAAACTTCCTTGAACAGCATTTTCAATATACACTAACGCATCTGTCGTAGAGTGTTCTCTACGGAATCCGAATTGATACTTGCTTAACAATTTTCTAGATTCAAGCAGCCATGATAATCTATTGGTAACCATCCGTTCCATTAATTTACAGATGCAACTTGTAAGAGAGATTGGTCTAAAGCTTGATGGGCTTGTTGGTATTTTTCCTGGCTTCAATATGGGGATTATAGTGGCTTCTTTCCACGATTCTGGTAAAATACCAGTTTTCCATATGTTATTATATATATTTAACAAACCAATTTTTGCGTTTTCAGATAGATGCTGAAAAAATGCATTTACGACGCCATCACTGCCTGGTGCTGTGTTGTTGCTTTTTCCAAGTGCCTCGTTTAGTTCGTCAATACAAAAGAGACGGTTGTATTCATGTTCTTGCGGTGTATTGAAATCTATGAAATCATCCTCGTTATTGACTTGAGCTGCCTCTATATTGCACAACTGTGCAAAATGCTGCGCTAGATGGTTAGCAACATCTTGTTGATCACTTATGATTTCATCATTTATATTTAAAGTAATATTGAAGCAACTACGGTTTCCAGCAATGGCTCGTATTCGTTTCCACACTTCACCAACATCAGTAGAAGTGGAAATACTAGATACATATTCCTGCCACGATTTGCTTGGATGGTTTTCCGGCATTTTGCCCGAGCTCTTTTAAAGTTTATTAAGTTGTCAATAGTAGTGTTTCTTTTTAGAAGATTGAGTGCTCGTTTCTTTTCAGCAACAAGAGACCGGATTTGCTCGTTCCACCATGGAACTACTCGTCTGTGTGGAATACTTTTTGTTTTTGGGACATGTACTGTTGCTGCTTCTACTATGAAATTGGTGATGTCGGGCATCGTTAATTCTGTATTAGATGAGGCCATCAACGTGTCTACACATTCTTTATATGCATTCCAATCAGCTTTGTTTAAAATCCATTTTTGTGGAATTGCCGTGGGAGCGTTGACAGAACTATGTTTTTTAATAATAATCGGAAAATGATCACTAAAGTGTAGATCTGGGTCCGTAGGAAAAACTAAAGTTGTCGATAAAGATGGAGTGCAGAGAGTTAAATCGATAGCACTGAACTGTCCAGTCGATACATCGAAGTGTGTTGGATTACCATTATTAAGAAGACATATATCCAGTCTGTCAACTAGGTCCTCAACAGCCCTACCCTGTCTATCGTTTTTATAAGACCCCCACGTGAAGCTGTGTGAGTTAGAATCCCCACAAATTACATAGGGATGGGGTAACTGACTGACCAGATCTTTGAACTCCTCAGTACTCCATGGTGCGTTTGGGAAATATATATTACAGATAGTAAGAGGCTTTGGATAAGTTATAGTACGCATTGCGATGGCTTGCAGTTCGGTGTTAAGTAACAAGTTGCTGTAAGGTATATTTTCTTTTATGAGCATGGCAACGCCTCCATGAGCACGTTCTCCATCTGTAGCATCCTTTCGTAGTAGAAAATAGTTCTTTAGTTCGTAGTTCTGATTGTAATTAAATTTAGTTTCTTGTATGCAGAGGCAGTCAGGGTTATATTTTGAAACTAATAATTGAATTGAACTTAATTTGTTAAAAAATCCACGACAATTCCACTGTAAGATAAATGTATTATAATCCATTGTAGATAAATATTTTAAGATGTACCTCTACAGGGTTTGCCTTTCGGCCAGCCTCGTTTTTTCTTTTTTACTTTATTTAATATCGTCCGTTCGATGGACTCCAGGCTTGATTCGATAGTTCGTTCATCTTCTGTATTATTACTTAGTTGTGAAAATTTCCTTTTATCTTTTACACCAGTGTTAGCATCAATTACTGTACTTGTAGAAGCTGTTACTATAGTTGAATTTACTTTAGGAGTAGATATTTGACTATTATTTCTCTCTTCATCACTGCTGGCGATTTCGGAGGTAGTAGTTCTTCTTACTAAGAGAGCATTAGTTAGCTTCTTTTTTAATAATACCTCTAATTTCAGGAATTAGTGTACGTAAAGGATCTGCTTCTAATTGGGTGGTAACTTGAGCATAGGATCGGGATGGGACAGTGAAGGAATTAGACATACGTTTTGCTTCCGTATATGATACCCTATGAACAGTTCTAATTTCCTGTATTCGCATCTCTTGCTTGAATACCGGACCATGACCTTGATGTCGCAGAATGATTATCTTTACAGTTGGGGCAGCTAAAGGGTTGCGTACAAGGTTCACCTCTATGTGAGGGATTACCACAGATAAGTAGGTATTGCGACACCTGGCCCAGACGGAAATTGACATGCCATGTGGCATGCCAATGGCATGGCTCCTCCCCTTGCTTCTGATTGGCTACCCCCACTCCTGTAGCTCCTCCCCTTGCTTCTGATTGGTCGCCGCCATCTTGGATTTCCCCGCCTACTGCTCTCTGATTGGTTAACCCCCACTCCTGTAGCTCCTCCCCTTGCTCCTGATTGGTTGAAGGTAGCCATTTTGGAACGTCTGGCTCCATTCTACCACGCCCTGGCGCCAGGCTACCACGCCCGCCGCCATTACGGGAATCTGTATTACCGGCAAACTGAGTGCTACCAATAGAGGGCGTAATGCTACAATTAGTGTGTATTGCTAAGAGAGGGCGTCATGAAGGGATCTGTATTATCGATGCGTTGTGTACTACTACTAGGTGGCGTGTCATGAAGAAGAAATCTGTATTACTACTACAGAGAGGCAACCATTTTATATCACAGCATCTTGCGTGCGCGCGCGCGCTAAATTTGAATCGGTCAATTTTAAATATTTGTCATTTTTGCATATGTCATTTTTAAATCTGTCAATTTTACTGCTGTCGTTTTTACATCTGTCATTTTAAATCTGTCAATTTTGCTTCTGTCATTTTAAATTTGTCATTTCTGCATCTGTCATTTAAATCTGTCATTTTGAATTTGTCATTTTTTTTGCATATGTCATTTAAATCTGTCATTCTTAAAGCAACCATCTTACCAGATTTGAATTTTTAGCGCTAACTCTGGGATTGGATCCTTTCACTAAGCTGAAACGTTTCCACCACTACCTTTTCTAGAAGAAATAATAAAGCCATATAGGAATTAAAAAAAAAATTATGTTTATTAATATAGTGTTAAGGCTACATTTAATTTATAATAAAAAATGTTGATAGAATGCTGGTGCTTGAGGACTTCAGGACTGACCTCTGTTTTCTATTTGCGGTTCCAGGGGCTGTAACAACAATAACAATAGAACGTTAAAAAGGGGTTTATTGTATAAACTTGATGTTTACTCGTACCTTATTTAATTCCACAAACAGGCAGTCATCATAACAGTGTGTTTTCCCCATGTACATCAAACCTAGAGAAATCGTTTTAGCTTCAATCTGCTGGTTAAGCTCTGTAACCCTTTGATCTGTTAACTTATCGCTGATTCGCTTTGGTAGAAATGTAACATGCTTTTCAGCAACAATAATCACACTTTGACGCTTATCACGGCAAACGACTCTTTTGAATTGTAGTATCTCTGCAATTTCTTTTATTTTGTAATCACATAACTTCTTGATTGGCTTCTGGCTAACGGGAGATTTGTTCAATTGTTGTATTAGCAAATCCATTTTTTCTATGTAAAAAAAATAGACAAAAACTTAACACTCACAAGAATAATAAATGATTATTTTAACATACCTAGTTCAAGCAAACAATAACAATATTACTATCACCGTAACCGATGTCAAGACCAAACTAAAACGGAAGGGGGGTTTGACTGAGCTTTTATAAACTTCGAACCTGCGCGAATGAACATGATTTTAGATAAAATCTTAATTTATTACCAGAACAAAAAGGGTATTGTTAAAAAAAAACCTGCACTGTCAATTAATTACTTGAGACCAGATAAAAATCTAAATTTATTACCCTCGAAGATCGGTCACAAAGATAAGTGCTACCTACATTTACAGCGCAGGTGTTCTTTAGGGTATTGTTAAAAAGGGATCGACACCTGCACTGTCAAAGTAACACGAGTAGATAAAATCTAAATTTATTACCGTCGGAGCAAAAGGATATCATTAAAAAGGTAGACACCTGCACTGTCACGAGTAGATAAAATCTTAATTTATTACCCTTCGTAACAAGGGTATTGTTAAAAAAAAAGGGATCGACACCTGCACTGTCATGTAACACGATTAGATAAAAATTTAAATTTATTACCCTCGGTGTCGTTTTTATAATTTACTATAACATTAAAATTTTAAATTAAACTTTTAGATGTAACTATTGATAACCATTTAATTTATTACACACACACACACACACAGACCCTGAGCAAAGAAACTCGTTAACGAATAAAAGAACACCTGCGTTGTCCATGTAGGTAGCACTTATCTATGTGACCGATCTTCTAAATAAAGGTTGACTGTGTTAGAGCATTAAAACTATTTTTGTCATACTTTAGACATTTTTTATTAAAAATATACCTATTTAAGAAATGTTTTTTTTTGATTTATCATAATCACATTTAACAGAAAAGTTTCAATAGATTATAATATTGATATACTGTAATAGCAAAATAATCAAACATTTCATCACTCTTTGTATTATTAAGTACCTGTAAATCTCGCACGTTGACGGGTCTGATTTCTAAAGTTATTTCCAGGTAAAAAGACCTTTCTGTCTCTTAGAGCATTTAAAAGAACACACTTTAAATTTTATAGAATTTTCTTTAAATAAAAAGGCACACAATTAAATCAAACCTAAACTGCTTGCCTCGTTCATTTCTGAAGTGAAAGTTATAAACACATCCTTAAAAGGGAATCATATCGAATTTTGACAACAATCTGTCTATTGCCTAATAAAAATAATATAATATTACCATTGCATTCTCTGTTCGCACAATACGTTGAAATTTATCAGATATCTAAACACAAATAGAACCGAGAAAGACACTAAAGTACAAAAGGCGATATCGAATGTAACCTTTATTTAATACAGACAGGGTCATAACTTATTCGTCACACCTGCGTTCAATAAAAAACGGTATGACAGTTGAATGAATTATATCCCCAGAGGGTTAGAATGATACACCGTTTTTTTTTATTCTAATAGATAAAATCTAGAAGGTATGTCAACTCTGGTGCAGAAAAAAAACATTTCAAACTGATTTATGACCCACAAGTGTTCACCGGAGAGAACGCTTTGTTCCTTTGTTAAGCGGGCAAATTGACTCGAGTTTTATTTTTAGCTTATTGCATAATATTGCGCAACAATTCGAACCTATAAAGCCAACCACGGAAGTAGACAATCACTTGTTTGGGGTTACTCGAGACATCAACACATGTATGTTTTTTATGCGTACTGTTAATTATTACGTTTGTGTTTGAAGTGATTTGTGCCATTCTTGATTGTTATTACCAATTGTTGCTACAGAGTCTATGTGAAATCTACAGCTTTAATCGAACAAAAAGGTAGGATTTATTATTATTATTGTTTTTATAATAATCGGCAATCTCGTTCTCGCATGATTTTTCACGACACTGTAACATAATCGGTTAAAATAATTATTTAAGTTGCAGGAATAGTTTTATATATTTTTTTTAATTTCCCTAGTTTGATTATCGATTAAAGTAGCAATTGTTTTATGCGAAGTGTGATCGTTATTAGTTGTTTATCTAGGGGTTGTAACATAGTTATTTAAATCATAATTTGAGGTTATGCTTTTTAGATCAATGTTTATTTAAATTAACAGCATATAATCTTTGTTGTTTTTAGCCGTTCCTTATTTATTTTTTTATAATAATAATCTATCAAAGGGATTTAGTAACAATTTAAACTCTATATTTGTTTAAATTAGATTGTTGTTAAAAAGTGTAATATCGATTAAAAGGTTTTATTAATTTGCATTGAAACTGATCTTTCTTTAACTTTTGTCAAAGCAAATAATTTGTAATATTTAATAGCCTGCATTGCATTCAGAGGTTATTGTTTATTTTGCGTCAATTTTTTTTTTACCATCACGTAGCATTTAAGCTTTTTATTTTTAATTAGGGGTTAAGAGAAGCAGTTCGTGAATGGTAAAAGATTTATCTGTCCATTTATCGCTATATGATTTCTTACCTGTTGCTGTTATATTTCAAACAATTTTAGCTTATTTTGTTGTTGTTTATAATAATAATCTGTCAAAGGGATTTAGTAACAATTTTAAACTCTATATTTGTTTAAATTAGCTTGCTATTAAAAGTTTAAGAATGGCTAAAAGATTTTATTAATTTGCATTAAAATTGATCTTTATAATTAATTTATAATATTTAACAGCTTGCAGTGCATTTAAACTTTAATAATAGTAATTAGTCAATGTTTATTTAAATTAACAACATATAATCTTTGTTGTTTTAGCCTTTGTTAAGTGTGCAAGTGCGATATTTTTTTTGCTATTGTTGCTGTTACTCCTGTACAAAATGTCTTCTCTCTACGAAATTATCGATGAAAACGTGTCCACCATCAAGAAATTTGGCACTCTGAAACATCGACTGGTGTTTAAAGTAGCCGTTACGCCAGTCGATGAAGATCATTTGGAGCATTTTAAAACGGCTATTAACCTAATTCTAAGGGATGTGCTAAGCCGAGCAAGACCAAATGATAAAGTAGGGGCCACATTTGAGTTTGATAGTTTCAAACAAAAACTTCCCGGCTACATGAGCCTCAGGCGCTCTGATGAAATCACCTTCAATGATGTCTGGGGCATTTTAGAATCGATTTTACAGAGCGATCCTGAAGCCTTGAGTTCGGACACCTTCAGACTAATAGCTACAATCGTAACACCACCAGCCGGACAAGGTCGCTGTCGTAACGGTACGTACAGCACCTTTGCCGAAGAGTGTAGCCGTCGCAGAGGGATTGTCACGATTAACAACACCACCAGTGACAATCTATGCCTACCCAGGGCTTTGGTCGTAGGCAGGGCTCACGCAGATAACAGTGCTGATTACAAGAAGACCCGTGATAATCAGACAGTGCAAAAGATAAAGGCCGAGGAAATGATGCGAGCTGCTGGAGTAGCTTTCATTCCACCGGAGGGAGCCGGGGTCAATGAATTAAGGTTGTTCCAGCAGTTCCTGGCCCCCAACTACAAGATAGTAGTGTATAGCCACGGCTCGAGAGGTCGTTCACTTATCTTTGAGGGGGTCGTTGATAATGATGCCGCAACAAAGAACATCAAGCTGTTGTATCACGAGCATCATTATAACGTCATAACATCGTTGACCTCAGCCTTTGCCTGCGGTTATTTCTGTGAGCACTGTCATGTACCCTACGATCATAAAAACCATCACAGGTGTGAAAAGTCCTGCGTAGGCTGTGGTAGCTCTCCGCCCTGCGAAAGAACAGCGCAGCTGATTAGGTGTCCGGACTGCAGGCTAGACTTTAAAAGTCAAGCCTGCTTTAACATCCATCAGGAGGGCAACATGTGCCTGGAAGTTAAAAAATGCGAGGGATGTTTCAAAACCATCAACATCAAGACCCGGAAGCAGGCTCACGTGTGCGGGGAGATCTATTGTAAGATCTGTCAGAGTCATAAACCCGAAAACCATTTCTGTCACATACAGCCGGCCGGGCCTAGGAACATAAAGCAAGACACCTTGTTTGTGTTCTTCGACCTGGAGACCCGGCAAGAGAAAGAAATTGCGCCCGGCGTCAACCTCCACGAGCCGAATCTATGTGTTTTCCAGCAAGTCTGTTCTGAGTGTTACAACAATGACTCATCATCAACTGCTACCAGTTGTGTAAGATGTGGTTTGCGAGAACAGATCTTGCGAGGAAAATGCATCGATCGGCTTTTGAACTATCTACTAGACTCGCGGAAATTATTCAAAAAGGTTGTAGCAGTTGCCCATAACGGGCAAGCTTTCGATACGCAATTTATTCTAAATTATCTTATAACCAACACCTCATTACACCCGGAACTCATTATGCGCGGTTCAAAAATTCTGCTGCTGCAACTAGATAATCTAAAGATTATCGACTCGCTCAACTTTTTCCCCATGGCTCTGGCTGACTTGCCTAAAGCGTTCGATCTACCGGCTCCCAAAGGATACTTCCCGCACCTCTTTAACACCGAAGCGAATGCCCATTACGTGGGTCCTCTTCCGGACATCAAATTTTACAGCCCCGACACCATGAAACCCCAGGCTCGTAAAGCGTTCCTAAAGTGGTACGAGGCGAACAGGGACGGGATCACGGAGTTCGACATGCAACGTGACCTGGTCGAATATTGTCGAACAGACGTCGATATTTTGAAGAGAGCCTGTATCCACTTTAGGAATCTCTTTATTGAGGAATGCGACGTTGACCCGTTCACGGAAGCCATCACCATCGCCTCTGCCTGCAATCTCATGTTCCGGAGGAAATTCCTCAAAGAAAGCACCATTGGACTGATACCAAAGGGTGGTTATAGACGCGCAGATAACCAGTCTAAGGTAGCTCTCCAATGGCTGTTGCTGGAAGAACATCAAAGAGGTGTTGAGATTTAACACGCCGGCAGGCAGAGAGAAGCTATCGTGGGCGGGTTAAAGGTTGACGGGCTGTATGGTAATACCATATTTCAATTTCAAGGGTGTTACTTCCATGGATGTCCCACCTGCTTCACTACCCGTCGCAACGAGCCTCTACACGACGATCCTAGCGACACCATGGATATGAGACTCGAGAAGACCCGAGCCACAACAGAGAAGTTAAAGTCGCTAGGATACGAGGTTGTTGAACAGTGGGAATGTCGCTTCCGAAGGCAGTTAACACCCGAATTCAGACAGCAGGTTGAGAAACATCCCTTGTTAGTAAACACGCCCTTAAACCCGAGAGAGGCATTTTACGGCGGCCGTACAGGGGCAGCAAAATTAAAGAGAGTTGCAAAAGACGGGGAAAAGATCCGGTATGTAGATGTATGCTCCCTTTATCCTTGGGTATGCAAGTACGCCAAATTCCCAGTTGGCCATCCAGAAGTTTACGTAGGCAAGGCGGCTTGTGAAAATCTAATCAGGGATAAAGGGGGCCTGGAAAACATCAACGGCGTGGTAAAATGTACAATGTTACCGCCACAAGATCTATACCATCCGGTCTTACCCGTCAAGATGCATCAAAAGCTGCTGTTCCCTCTATGTCGCACTTGCGCCGAAGAATTGAACCAGGCCGAATGTCAGCACGGCGTAGAGGACCGAGTCATCAACGGAACCTGGGTCTTGGACGAACTGGTAATGGCCACACGAAAGGGTTACATCGTGCAGGACATACAAGAGATCTGGTCGTACGATGTAACCCAGTACAACAAAGCGTCCAAGACCGGGGGACTGTTTTCGGGTTTCATCGACAAGTTCCTGAAGATGAAGCAGGAAGCCAGCGGTTGGCCATCTTCAATAACTGCCAACAACAACGGCGAGGATGGTATCGATGGAGCCCGGAAACAGTACGTTGATGACTACTTCGAGAACGAGGGAGTCTCCTTGGATTCGTTGAAGATCGTCAAGAACCCTGGTTTGAGATCGTTGGCCAAACTGATGCTGAATTCCTTCTGGGGTAAGTTATAATAACCGTATGTAGTTTTCTTTACTTAATATTTTTTTTGTATTCTAGGGAAATTTGGTCAGCGCGAGAACCAGGCGAAAACAGCCATAATCAGCGAGTCCAAGGAGTTTTTCGACCTGTTGTCCAGCCCAGGCGTAGAAGTTAATCATGTGCAGGAAATAAATGACGAGGTGATTGCGGTTAACTGGCAGCATAAAGAGGAAGCAGCAGATCCTCTGTCGTCAGTTAACGTGGTCATCGCGGCATTTGTCACTGCACAGGCCCGTCTTAAGCTGTATTCCTATTTGGATCAGCTAGGAGAGAGAGTATTATACTATGACACAGGTAAGTCATTGTACTATCAAACATCAACACCGTTTATATTAGAGTTAATTTTTTTTCGTTGTTTCAGATTCCGTAATATACGTTTCGAAGCCGGGCGACTTCGAGCTACCAACAGGAAGCTTCCTGGGCGACCTCACAGACGAGCTCGAAGAGTACGGTCCCGGATCGTATATTATAGAGTTTGTGTCAGGCGGGCCGAAGAACTACGCCTACAAAGTTTATTCACCGACCACGGGACAGATACACGTGGTCGTCAAGGTCAAGGGCATCACCCTAAACCACGCCGCGACTCAAAAAATAAACTTTGAGTCCATGCTTAGACTGCTGGAAGGTATGGACGAAAAGATTATTGTAGAGTCCAACAACATCCGGCGTACGGCTGACCATCAGCTTGTAACGCGAGCGGAATCAAAAGTCTATAAGATAACGTTCGCGAAGAGACGCCGTATAGAAGATTTTGATTCCGTTCCGTTCGGCTACAACAACAACAAGCGACCACGTGTATAAACATTAAAGCCCCTCTTGTATATATGTAAGTGTATAGTAGTATAGTTGTATTTTTAAGTTTTGTAAAATTTGTATAGGTAGTATTATATTTAGATCTTAAGTAGTAAAATATTATCATAACGTATATAATTATTATACAGTTCAATCGTTGTAGTAATAGATATGTGTATAGTAGTAGTATAGTTGTATTTTTAAGTTTTGTAAATTTTTGTATAGGTAGTATCATATCTAACTCTTAAGTAGCAAAATATTTGTATAGTAATAAGTACATGTACAGTTCAACTGTAGTAGCAGTAGTCGGGGGTTATGTTAATCACAAGAGATCGACCTTCGGCTTGATGTAATTATTATTATTATAAGTGATGATGATGATGATGTCTAGGTTTATACTTTGTGTATACTATATTCGAAATTATTTAAGAATGTAATAATTAGGTAATTAGTTGTTGTTGTAAATTGTTCAATCATCTTTTGTCAGTATAGTGTAGTTATAATAAGAATAAGGATAATTGAATATAGTTAATAATAAGTGAAGCTGACAAGAGTTATACCTTATGTACAGTAATTATTAAAAAAAAAGATGGTGAAACTTAAGGGTGATTGAATGTAAATCACAAGAGGATACTCAGGGGAACATACTCATGAAATAGATCTGATAAACGCGATTTTGTTCTTTTCAATTATGTAGTAGTAGTAGTAGTAGATCAAGACATTGATGAAAAGAATATTTGGCATAACAAAGCGTACAAAGCATTCAATAGGATGTTTCATGAAAAAACGAGTATGTCTTCATGGTTATCCGAGCAGATTTCAACCTAATAATAATTGTTTAGTTATTTTGATTATTGTCTAGTTGTTTAATAATTTTAAGAAACATTGTCGTCGTAGAATAAAAGATGTTCTATCATGGTTATCCGAGAACAGATAGTTGTTTAGTTATTTAATTATTGTTGTTTTGTTGATGTTCAATAAAAATTTTGAGAAATATTGTCATAGAATAAAAAAGATTAATGTTTTATATGTGTGTATTATTACTATTCTCACCCATCTGTACCAAGGTATGAAAAAGGTGATAGCTATAACTGAGAGAGAGAGAGAATGAGGTAATTACCTACGAACACCTGCCTGTGATGATGATGACGTGTCAGCGACAGGATGAAACTTGTCTGCCAGCGATGCCTGCCTGTTTACCGTATGCGTGTTACTGAGCATGCGCTGGATCTAGGTAAGTATAGGTGACTATATAAAGCCGACCGTTGTTAGCGTGTAGCAGTAGACAGTACGTGTGCAAGAGCAGCAGCAGCCGCAACAGCAATTACGATGATGGCTAGCAGTCCTAATTATTGTTATGATAACTGTGAGAGCGAACCTCTGGAAATAGGTAAGTTATTGTTGTTTATAAAACTTCAAGTTTGTATGCTAATTTGTGTCTATTTTGTTACTTCTTTAGATGAAGAAGGTTCGGATGTTGCAGATCATGCATCATCATCATCAACAGCAAGTACCTACAACGACGACGGTCAAGCGTGGAACAACGAAGTCGAAGAAACAGGTAAGATGTTTAAGACTTTTGTGTGTGTGTTTATGCTTATATTAATCGATTATTGTATTATTATTGTTTAGCGTTCCTGTCGCAGCAGCAGCCTCTATACTACGCTGATGACGCTGTAGCTGCATCAGCAAACTTTACCATCATAGATACACCGGTAGCAGCAGCTAAACGTGAAGTACGTGTTCAGCTGCTCGGGGCTGTCCAGTATCCGTTGTATGTTACGAGACCTCCAGGGGAAAAAGAAAACTACGATCATATACACAACATCCAAGTAGGACTTATTCCGCCCGATGACGACGCCCAGGGAGAATTTGCCGTGGTAGTGAAGCTTGAGTGCGTGAATAACGTATGTGAGTATGGTGAATTGGTGTTGTCGGAACGGGACTGGTTCGAGCTGTATGATATACGAGTCGAGGCACTGTTTAAAAATTTCTTTCATGGTTGCTGCTGTTGCAACAAGGACAACAGTGTACTACATTGCGATAAACATTTGAAATTCCATCTATGTGACAATTTATACATCGAGATTATTCACAACGAGTTTTTCGGCAACAGGGTTGCCATACATGATACACAGCGGACTATAACCTTAAAAGATTACGAGTTTCAGTCTATAATGCATTTAGCACCGTTGATCAATCATCATGCTCGAACGTTACGTCACCTCGACTTTTCACGTTTCTATCACGCAAACATAGAGAACGTAGCAGAAGGTCAACTGAGACGCCATGAAGATGCCTATAAATCGCTCCCGACATCCGATTCAATTTTATTCACGTCCGAACTGTTATGCGGTTACTACTCAGCTACCAGTTTAATAGACAACACAGCAGCAGCAGCAATTGGTGGTGGATTGAACTCGTTCATTTTATTAGAAATAATAAAACATTATCCGCAAAAGTTTATCGATGCCGCACGTACACGACTGCAATCATATCAGCAACAGCAGCAGTCGGAGACGTCAACGACAACAACGTTTGCACCGTCGTATTAAGAACACCATGGCGGAAATAAACTATCTTAGAAATAGGCTGCAAAAATATTTGCACAATTTGCAAGTGTTACGCGATGATCTCAACTCATACTGTGTAATGAATAATTTGTCAAATCATATGTTACAATTGTCCATTAAATATCAAAATAAATAATATGTATAAACATTGTTGTTGTTGTTTCATTTACTAGCACAGGGTGAAGGGGTTGACTATATAAAAAGGTAGATCGTTGTCATCAGCGACAGAGTACACGAATAAAGCCGAAGCTTTCCGACGGCGAACATCCTAAGCTACAAATCCGGTAAGTAGTCATACTATGAGAGAGAGAGAGAAAGAGTTTCAGCTTAGTGAAAGGATGCAATCCCAGAGTTAGCGCTAAAATTCAAATCTGGTAAGATGGTTGCTTTAAGAATGACAGATTTAAATGACATATGCAAAAAAAAAATGACAAATTCAAAATGACAGATTTAAATGACAGATGCAAAAATGACAAATTTAAAATGACAGAAGCAAAATTGACAGATTTAAAATGACAGATGTAAAAACGACAGCAGTAAAATTGACAGATTTAAAAATGACATATGCAAAAATGACAAATATTTAAAATTGACCGATTCAAATTTAGCGCGCGCGCGCACGCAAGATGCTGTGATATAAAATGGTTGCCTCTCTGTAGTAGTAGTAATACAGATTTCTTCTTCATGACACGCCACCTAGTAGTAGTACACAACGCATCGATAATACAGATCCCTTCATGACGCCCTCTCTTAGCAATACACACTAATTGTAGCATTACGCCCTCTATTGGTAGCACTCAGTTTGCCGGTAATACAGATTCCCGTAATGGCGGCGGCGGGCGTGGTAGCCTGGCGCCAGGGCGTGGTAGAATGGAGCCAGACGTTCCAAAATGGCTACCTTCAACCAATCAGGAGCAAGGGGAGGAGCTACAGGAGTGGGGGTTAACCAATCAGAGAGCAGTAGGCGGGGAAATCCAAGATGGCGGCGACCAATCAGAAGCAAGGGGAGGAGCTACAGGAGTGGGGGTAGCCAATCAGAAGCAAGGGGAGGAGCCATGCCATTGGCATGCCACATGGCATGTCAATTTCCGTCTGGGCCAGGTGTCGCAATACCTACTCAGATACATAATTCAGATTTATCACAACCAGAGGATACATGACCAAACGACTGACACCTATAACAACGGACAGGAGGGGGTATATAGGGTCTTACATTTAAATGGTAAAAGGCTGCGGTAATGCTTCTCGGTAACTTAGGTGTGTTAAACGTAAGGATATGATTAGGAGTATCGACAAGTTCTCCATTCCTCCTGCTTTTAATTCGTTTAACTTCTATAACACCTTCATGTTTTAAACCCTCTTTTATCTCTTCCAACGTGCAATTTAGGAAATCCCGACAGTAAACTACTCCTTTAGATGTATTCAGTGACATATGAGGATACACTTTAACCTCATAATCACCAAAGCGGGAAACTTCTAACAATCTCTGCGATTGAGCGTTAGATACAGTCTCTATCAATATCATGCCTTGTATTCTCTTAACTATCTTCGTTCTACCTATAAGTCCGTAGATAACCTTTGATATAACAAAAGGACTAGTCGTAGCAAAGTCACCTTCTTTTTTCTCCATGACTAGGAACCGGGGAGAAGAATCCACCGTCTCACTGAGCCTAACAAGACTTTTAATTGGGGGAAAATCTAAACTGGTAGGGGTTGGGATTGGGGAATTGAATGGGATTTGGGTAAAGGGGGTGGAGCCGGGAAACTCCGTTGCTTCAAGGGGCACTTTTGAAACGTTGTTTGTTTTATCATCATTCATCATCATAATTTTAATTTTGTTTAAGTATGTGTGTAAGTATAGTGTGTGTGTTTTCCAATACATTAAGTGTTTGACAGTTTAAGGAACCAGCAACAGCCAAAGGATTCCAAAGAATCCGACTCTGGTGGCCTCGACGGAGCCCACAGCATTCAGTATGTAGTTTCACCACAGCATTCAGTTTATCAATAGCTTTGCTTGATACGTCTTCACTGTTACGCGTCTCCATTGTATTTCACTACGTTACACCTAGACCATGTGTTCTTATATTCACCCGCCCCCCACCCTTTCCCCTCTTCATTCTTCCATTACGCAATACACCTTTTGACTTCCACATCCACTATTACCTTTTCTGGTAGATAATGCACAACTTCTAGCATTCCAAACACGTTCGGGATTTGCATCTTCATTAATGGTTCCAATATGTTTGTGATGTTCACTATGCAGTCACCCGGCGTGTCTACAACACCATCTATTATGCTATGGTAGAAATTGAAAAATTCCAAACCCTTCAGAAGGTTTAATCGATATGTTAGTAACGGTATTAACTGCCACAGCTCATATAAGGACTCCCACGCTAAATACAATTCATCATCTCCTGCATCAGTTATCTTTATGATTTTTGTTTTATCGTAATTTCTGTTAACACGCTCAAACGAGATAGTTTTTGTACCCATTTTCAAAGGAACCCCGACCTCTTCTCCTGCTTTAAAGTATTTATTAATGACTCCTTCATTGGTTATTAACGCGTTCCACTCCGTTTCATCAAACAGCATGCACTGATTCTTTACTCCAGCTACTTTTATTACAGGAGTGAATCCCAAATGAGCACATAATCCAACAAATACAACTTTACTTTTTGATTTGTTTAAATAAAACACTGATTGATTCACTAGCGGTGCCCATTTAGCATCCTTAGGAAGCTCGTTTGGAACCATCAACTGCTTTTCTAGAGCTTGCGCTTTCGCATTCTCAATTGATTTAGCGAGGCTTTCCATTGTAACACTGCACTGTACACTGCAACTGCAAACGCTTTACTCTTCCCATACATGCAACCTGCTATATATATATTTATATCTAAAGCTTGACCTTGAATGGTGTTTGATGACCTTGAAGAGTGGTCTTGAGTTCAAGGTCAAAACATTGTTGCCATACTGATGGCCTTGAGAATGCGGTGTTGACATATTGATGACCTTGAGAATGCGTTGTTGCCATATTGATGGCCTTGAGAATGCGGTGTTGACATATTGATGACCTTGAGAATGCGTTGTTGCCATATTGATGGCCTTGAGAATGCGGTGTTGACATATTGATGACCTTGAGAATGCGTTGTTGCCATATTGATGGCCTTGAGAATGCGGTGTTGCCATATTGTTGACCTTGAGAATGCGGTGTTGCCACGTTTACGTGACAGAGATAGATTCAAGGTCACCATGTGTTAGAGAGAGATAGGTTCAAGGTCAAGGTCAGGAATGGGGGGTGGTTCCAGAACTCTCAATTTTTTCCCTACTTCTAACCAATTATGGAAGATCATTAATGAAATAGGAAATTCACAAAAAGAGAAGAAAACAGTAGACTGTATCAAGGATACCAGTGATAATGAAATAATCAATCCAAAAGACATAGCAGACTACTTTAACTATACATTCATTAAAATGGGCGAAACACTGGCAAGAAACATAACATCTGACCCTAATTATCAACCTCTGACGCAAACATTACATAACAGTTTCGTTTTGCTCAGAACTGACAAAAATGAAATCAAAAACACAATTTCACAACTTAAGTGTAAGAAATCTCCTGGAAATGATAACATTCGACCCGAAGTATTAAAGCAAATCTCAAAATACATTGAAGAACCACTAGCATATGCATTCAATAAATGCATAGACAGCGGAGTATGGCCAACTACCTTCAAAAAGAATATTGTAATACCTGTATTTAAAAAGGGTGATACTACTCTCCCTACCAACTACCGAACTATCTCCTTAATAACTTCTCTGTCAAAAGTCTTCGAAAAGCTAATCGAAAACCGTCTCCAAAATTTTTTCAGTAAACGCAACTTGCTTTCACCACAACAATATGGATTCAGAAGACAAAGATCAACTGAAGATGCTATACTGGAACTTACAAAAAAGATCTATAGTGCTCTGGATAACAGTAAACCTTGTTTATGTATATTCTTAGATCTTTCAAAGGCCTTCGACACAGTCAGCCATAGCTTACTACTTGAAACGCTAGAACAAATTGGTATAAGAGGAGTAGTACGACAATTTTTTAAAAGTTACTTATCAGGTAGATCTCAATTTGTAAAAAATAACAAAACAGATAGTGAAACAATGGAGATAAAATATGGTGTTCCACAAGGATCAGTTTTAGGACCCGTACTGTTTAATGTGTATATAAACGGCCTTTTCTCTGTTGAGAGTAAAGGAGAAATAATGGGATTCGCTGACGATACTGCCATTTTCTACTCTGAGGACACGTGGCAAACCTTAAAAGAAACAGTAGAATCAGATTTCCCAAAAATCAAAGATTGGCTAAATTATAGACTATTGACATTAAATGTGGACAAAACTCACTACCTACCCTTCCACTGCAATTCATCTTCAGCACCTTCTTTCAACACATTACATTTTTCCACGAATATCCAAAAGTATACAATTAAATCAGTCACCAATACCAAGTACCTGGGAATATATTTTGACCAATATATGAGGTGGGATATCCACATTCAATTTACTTGTAATAAACTACGAATGATGTTGCCAAGATTTCGATTCCTTGCCGCGATCTTCATAGCTATGAAGGACTACCATGAACCTACGAGCCTTGAATTATGGAGTAATCATGCAAACTATTAATCTATCGAGACTGGCTAAACCTAAGGGCTAAACAATTGGGACGCACCTATACTTTCGGATTAAAAATCGCACTTTTTATCATGCAAAATAAGGCAGATATGAGCATTTAGAAAAATCTTAATAACGACGTTTCTACCAATACAACCGGGGCGTCGGCGTCGGCGTCGGAGTGGCGATGTTCTGTCTAATGCATTCCTGACTGGTAGCAACTACGTCATCACCCCACAGGACAACATGTTTACAAGCGTTTCTCTTGTAACGATATGTATTTTAAACAGACCATTTTGACAAATCAATTTCTTTTATTTTTGACTATTTATAACCTGCTAAATAAAATAAAATACTACATAAATAACCCAAATACACCTCAATGACTTAAGGGGGCCTCTAACAGCCATCATGTAGGGCATGTGAAAGAGGAGATCTGTAACGAAAAAAAAAGATTTTTACACACCCATTGTTGAGGTATGTTAATGAGATATTTTGTAATATCGCAGTAATATTGCACAATTTTTTTAATATTGCATAAATATTATAGAAATATTGGTTTTAATTGCAACATAAATATTGAAAAATATTACACTCAGTGCAGTCAAATTAAAAAATAGCGTAGGAAAGTTCAGTTGAAGTCATTGGATTTTTACATAAGTCTTCCTTGAGGGCTGTTAAATAACCTCCTAAAAGCCACCGCCTGTAGGTGGTGAGCTCGAAGAGATAATGAGGGTTAACCACGCACGTTTGAAAGTCCATTGGTTCTCCTTTCCAAAAGGACCATACTTATCATGGTTATTATACAGGGTATGGTTTTATCAGCTCTTAATGTGAATACTGCATGTTATTTAAATCTCCGAAAATACGCTATATCATTTCTGGATAAACCGGAAGTGGGCAAAAAACGGCTACTCAGAAAAAACTTAAAAAACTAAGAAGCAGACTGGCGAACATCGCATTACATTATCTCAGTTAGTTCAAAAGCTATATAGGTATATAAAGAGTCAAAATATAACGGGACACTCGGTATAATTCCACATGAATACAACACAACATTATTACTTATGTTAACCAAAACAAAAAAATATATACACAAAAAATGATGTTACCAAGGCTGTACGTGTTAAAAATCTATATACCGAAGTATGAATTTTTCCTGCTTTCCGTACTGTGTAACTCCAAAACTGTTAATTATAGAGCATTGTAGCCACAGAGACTTTTGATCAGAATAATGTAAACTAACACGTATCACAATTTCAGCTAATTTGACCAGTATCCAATATCCGTAAGAAACGCGTGGGGTTCTTTGCACAACGGCACTCATTAGGCTTGGTGCGGCCCTTTACACAATATCCCGCAATCTGCATCGGTTAATTATTTACTAATATTGTTAATGCTAGTTGTTAGGCTAATTCTTATGCATTTTCTGTTACATGCTTATTAAAAATAATTATTAAGATTGTTTGATTAAAAAAGTAAAAATTCTAATAAAACGAACAAATAAATAATAATAATAATAATAATGTTTATTTAGTTCAAAAAGCGTATACATTGTAAAGAAAAGATTTACTAAATAAACAGGAAGACTCACTGAAGCTATTCCTACAAGTAGGCGTTGCTTGTACGTGATATATTAGTATGAATATTACTTAGTATTAATATTAGTACCTATAAATTACAAGCAATTAATATAACAATACAAATACTAACAGAATTTACAAAATAAAAAACGAGACTACATTTATATTAAAGAACATTTATGTATGTATGTAATAACATCTATCTAGATAGTTTCTGTAATTGACTAGTCCGGGTTAATTACGAGAATAGTGAAATGACAAAGCCTTGAAAACGTTTAAAGTAAGTAGATTTTTTTTTATGTATATTGGAATGTTTCATTATTGATTATTGATTATTGATTATATTAGCAAAAAATCCTGTGCTTTTAGAAGCGATCCACTCTTTTAGTTTATATGTGTAATTATACCTTTTAAAGTTTTTTATTTTTTTCAGGTTTTCAGGAATATGATTGAATAATTTAGGTCCCAAATAACTGATGCAACGCTGAAAAATGATTTTATTATGTTTAGGTAAGATAGCATAGTTGTGTTCTTTAATCCTTGTGTTGTGTATATGCGTTAGTTTATCTACTTTAATTTTATTTAGATAAATATTTATTAAGATTTTATAACAAAATATTTTACGAATACACAGAAACTTGCTATCTCTAAATAATAGTTCACTGGGATATCTTAGGTTTTTGCCATATATTATCCTTATTAGCCATTTTTGCATAATATTTAAGGAATATAGATAACTGTCACGTACTCCTCCCCATCCTAAAATTCCATAAGAAAGTTGCGTATATTTTCTTGAAAGTTATCTGGTTCGGGAATAATTTCCGCAAAATGTTTTCCTAAATCAGTGTAATAATCAACAAATTCATTGGATATCTCTAAGTTATTGCTTGTTTTTTCGCCATTTTGATTAGTAATACAGTTTATATCTGTTTTAGGATTAGATTTATTGCATATGATGTTTACAGATTCCCAGAGACCTTTGGTGTTGCTCCTATTCTTAGCTACTAATTTTTGAACGTAATTTTTCTTTGATATTTGAATTAGTTTAGTTAATTTATTTTTATATATTTTGTACCTGTTTTGTAAATTGAAATTGTTAGGATACATTTTTAGATACCTATAGAGAGCATTTTTTTCATTTATAGATTTAATTAATGAAGGGGTTATCCACGGTTTTATACATCTTTGTTTTTGTGTCATGTTTATACTGTTAGTATTTAAGTTTATGTATGTTTGGAGTTTTTGAATAAAATATTCAGTCATTTTGTCAACATTTGTTTCAGTATATATTTCTACCCAATTTTCTTTTTGTAGATCAGATATAAGTGTTTTGTAATTAATATATTTTTTGTTGACATTAAATTGTTCTTTATTATTTCTTAAATTATTGAAATTATTAATACTTAATGCGATTGGGGAGTGATCGGTAATGTCATAGTTTCTAAATATAAATGTTTGTATATGGTTCGCTATATCTGTTGGACAATTTACAAAAAAGTGATCAAGACATGTTTTACTAGCCGGGCGCGTGTATTCGTTAATATAAGATGTAAATCCATAGGTGTTCATTACATTTTTATACTCTTCTGCAAATTCTTCGTCCTCTAAAATATTTATGTTGATATCACCTACAAAGACATGAATATCTGATTTATTTATACCACGTAAGTATTTTAGCAGTCCACTATTAAACGTTATTGGGCAAGTACTTGGCGATCTGTATATGGCAGTTATAGTGACATTCTTTTTGTTAATTAGAATTTTGAGCTCAATTAATTTTGTTATTCCCATTTGAACTATTTTAAATTTATGCTGAAAATTATCTTTTATATATACCATTACACCGTCATTTCTGTTCAAGTTTCCTGAATTGTAGATTAACGTATACCCTTTAATATTAAATAGGTTTACATCATTTTGTTGAAAAGTTTCTGTTAAGATTATTACCTCAAATTTTTCTAAACATTCAGATATAAACAACACAAAATTATCATAATTTTTCTGGCAACTTCTTATATTCAGATGTAAAATTTTGAAAGAATTTTTTAGGTTTTTAATTGAAATGTGAAATAAAAATATTTTTACTATTATAACACCTTTATTCTCATCAGAAATTTAAAATCGTGTATTAGGATAGCAGAAAAGGGTGAGGGTGGTTTGCTGCTCTCCTGATAGCTACATTTACATATTGATTGCACCCGTATGTAGTAGACATTCATGACACAATCTGTAATATCATTATTAATAGTGCTACTAGTTAACAGATGGCGTCCAGTTGTTACAAATTTCAAAAATCTTTCAAATTCAAGTTTGTTAAAAGTTAAATATTATTTTAAGTTATTTTATAACAATTTAACAATAACAATTATAACAATAAATTGTACGAGCCTCAATATATATTGCCACAGGAAACATATGCACTTCCTCTTAAAGCCAAAAGACAATTTGAATGTAAAATATGTAATTATAGATGTTCATTAAAAGGAAATCTCAAAAAACACATGCTTACTCACAGCGGCGAGAAGCCATTTAAATGTACTTTATGTTATTATAAATGTTCATTAAAAAGTATCCTCAATAGACACATGCTTACTCACAGTAGTGAGAAACCGTTTGAGTGTAATTTGTGTAGTTGCAGGTTTTTACGAAAAAATCATCTTGAACAACACCTGTTTATTCATGATACTGATAAACCATTTACGTGTAATCTATGTGATTATAGATGCTCACGAAAAGGTAGCCTCAAAACACATATGCACATTCATAATGGTTTGAAACCGTTTGAATGTAAATTATGCAGTTATACATTTTCATTGAAAAGTAAACTCAAAAGGCACATATTTAGTCATAGTGGTGAGAAACCATTTGAATGCAGTTTATGTGGTCATAAATGTTCACAAAAAAACGATCTCAAAAGACATATTCTCATTCATGATAATAAGAAACCATTTGGATGTAGTTTATGTGATTATAGAAGTTCACAAAAAAGTAATCTTAAAGCACATGTGCTCACTCATAGTGGCGAGAAATCATTTCAATGTAATATATGTAATGTAAAATATTCAGCACAGTCCACTATCAAGAGACACTTGCTCACTCATAGTGGTGAGCAATCATTCGAGTGTTGTTTATGTGATTATAAATGTTCACAAAAGGGTAATCTTAAAAGACATATTTCTACTCACAATAGTGAGCTGCATTTGAATGTAATTTATGTAATAAATAAAGATTATTAAAAGTTTCACAGTTTTATTAAAATATACCTGACAATATTGTTTCGACAGCTATGCTGTCATTATCAAAGGTAATATAATTATAAACAAACACGTCGCTAAGGTAGATACAAAATAGGTAACTAGATAAAATAATAATAATAATAATAAAAATTAATAATAAAAATCATAATTAAACATCTAATACTTCCAGTAACGGAGAATTACTGAGCTCAAGTTGTTCATTCATTAAAGGTACCCTGAGTTTGTGTTTGTATATCTCAAAGGCTTCTAAAATGTCTAATTTGCGTTTGTTATTACAAAAATGTAGGAATTTAATATTATTTTGAGGAGTCATTGTGTGATTTTGTTCTAAAAGGTGTTTGGCGTAATTCGATTTTTCAGGATGTTTATTTTTGTAATGACGTACGTGTTCTTTATATCTTATGTCAAAATTTCGAAGTGTTTGTCCAATATATACCGAACTACAAAAAGAACAATTTAAACGGTAAATGCCCGATTTCATGATATCATGTGTTCTGTCTTTAGCATTAAATCAAAATGAAAAAGTGTTAGTGTTGGTTTTAAATGTTATTTTATAATTGTTGGTTTTTCTTAGTATATGTGCAATTTTTTCTGATATTTTGCCAAAATATGGTATAGATATGTAATTTGTGTCTTCTGTTTGATTGTCAATGGGATATATTCTTTTGATAGCTAACCTATAATCTTTTTGTTTAATTAAAGTGTCAATCATGTTCGGATTATAATGATTTGCATGTGCTAGTTGTTTAATGGTTAATATCTCTTTGCTAAAATCTGATTTTGTTAGTGGAATAGTTAAAGCTCTGTGTACTAATGATCTGTATGCTGCTATTTTATGTGTATTGTGGTGACAAGATTCATTTGGTATTGTTATGTCTGTTTGTGTTGGTTTTCTGTATATGGAAAATTCAAAAAGATTGTCTGCGTTAATCTTGATATTTAAGTCTAGAAAGTTTATAGCCCTGTTTTGTTCTGTTTCTAGTGTAAATTTTATATTAGGATGGATATTGTTTATAAGAATTAAAAATTCATTGATAACCTCAAAAGAACTGTCAAAACAAGCTAAAATGTCATCAACATAACGAAACCAGAAGATAATGTGTTTAGAGAGGTTTAATTCAAATATTCGATCTTCAAACTTGTCCATAAATATGTTAGCTAATAGAGGACTTAGAGAATTACCCATAGGTAAACCATCCTTTTGTAAATAAATTATGTTATTAAAAGTGAAATAATTTTGACTTATACAAAGGTCAAATAATTGAATTAACTCTAACCTTTTAACTAATTCTATATTACAATTGATCAAGAAACTCTCTAATAATGGAATACATTCTTGTGGTGGTATTCTGGAGAACATGTTGCAAATATCAAAACTAACAAGTTTTGAATGTGGTGGAAGATGTATGTTTTGCAGCTTATCTACTAATTCTAATGAATTTCTAACAGAGTATTTCGATTTGTAACCTATCGTGTTAATAATCTGGTTCAGTTTTTTGGATAAAATGTGATTAGGTGCATTGATGTATGATACAACTGGTCTTATTGGCATATTCTGTTTGTGGGTCTTGACTAATACATACAGTTTAGGTATTTGTGGGTTTTTATTAATGATTTGTTGCTTTTCTAATTCTGAAAAGCAGATATTGCAGTTTTCTAAACCTTGTTTTATTTCTTTTTGGAATTTTGTGGTTGGGTTTTTGTTTAACGTTTCAAAATTTTCTTTATTAATAAATTCATTAACTTTTTGTATGTAAATATCTTTTGAAAGAATTACCAAAGTGCTACCCTTATCTGCTTTAACAGAAATTAGATTGTTCTCTGTGATTTTCTGTTTTATAGATTGAAGAAGTGATATGTTAGATGTGTTGTACATTTTGTCCTGTTTCAAAGACATCTCTTTTAACAAATTCGAAATTTGGAATTTTGCATAGTTATTATGATCTTTCTTAAGTATAGTTTCGCATTCAACGGCCAAAATTTCTTTAATTTTGTTGGTAAATTTTGGAAAAGGACAAAATTTGAAACCTTTGTTAAGAAATCGTGTTTCTCTGTCATTGAATGTTATATTCGACAAGTTTATGAAACGAGGATAAAAGTTTGCAGTGTTCTGACAATTATGGTTATTTTGTAGTGTACGTTTTTGTTGTACAAGTCGATGAAGTTTATTTTTCTGTGTGGTGTATTTTTTGAATTTAATGTGACTGACGGTTTCTCTAATGTCAAAATCTAAGATGTCAAATTGGATATTGTGTAATTTATGAGTACGAGGATAAATTGAAAAGTCTCCGGCCTAGGCAATAAAACAAAAGAATATCAGGTTAACAAAAATTTTATTTTTCTACGTAGTCCCCATCGAGTTCAATGCACTTGGTCCACCTTTGTTCAAGTGCTCTTATACCGTCCCTATAAGCCTTTTCTTCTAACTCGTCAAAATAGGCGTTTGTGGCAGCAATCACTTCTTCATCGGACTCGTATTTCTTTCCAGCGTGAAATTTTTTTAGGTTTGGAAATAAATAAAAATCCGATGGGGCTAAGTCTGGTGAATAAGGGGCATGGGGTAACAATTCAAATTGCAATTCATTGATTTTTGCCATGGCAATTGCCGACTTGTGACAAGGTGCATTGTCCTGGTGAAACAGAATTTTTTTCTTTGCTAATCCAGGTCGTTTTTCTTCAATATTTTTTTTTAATTCATCCAGTAAGGTAGCATAGTATACTCCGTTGATTGTTTTACCTTTTTGAAGATAATCAACGAAAAGTACTCCCTTGGCGTCCCAAAAGACTGAAGCCAAAACTTTTCCGGCTGACGGAACTGTTTTGGCTTTCTTCGGAGCAGGTTCTCCTTTGGCAGTCCACTGTTTTGATTGCTGCTTTGTTTCGGGTGTGTAGTGATGAATCCACGTCTCATCCATTGTTACAAACCGTCGCAGAAAGTCCACTGAATTTCGATTAAACAAGTCTAAACACTCACTTGAAACTGTTTTGCGAGTTAGCTTTTGTTCCACTGTGAGCAGCCGCGGCACCCAACGTGCCGATAACTTTCTCATTCCCAAAATTTCGGTTAGGATATGATATGTTCGTTCCGTTGAAATGCCCAGGGTATCTGCTATTTCAGCCAACTTCAATCGCCGATCATTCAACACAACTCTATGGACTTTTTCGACAATTTCCGTTGTGGTGGCAGTTTTCGGTCTTCCTGAACGCGGTGCGTCATCTGTGCTTTTGCGACCCCGTTTAAAGTCCGCAACGCAGGTTTTAACTGTGCTATAGGAAGGAGAAGATTCGCCTAATGTCCCGTCTAGCTCAGCTTTGATTTCTTTTGGGGATAAACCCTTAATGTGAAAATATTTAATAACCGCACGAATTTCAGCTTTTTCCATTTTAACACCACACAAAACTTTATCGACTTTGACAACTTGCCAAACAATTATTGTTTGACAGAAATTTTTGTTATTTCACAGCCATACTGATAAATTATGAAAAAATAAAATGCCGTAAAAACATTGCAAAAATTTGTATCCCATATGGGTTAGGCCGGAGATTTATCAATTCATCCTCGTAAGTTCTGTATAGAGTACCTTTATATAAACGTGCATATTGTCTCTTATACTAAACCATTTCTTCGATTCTTCTTTGAGCCATCTTCTTTTGGCATTCCTAATCACTTTTTCAGTAATCGAATTCTTGGTTCTGGTAGTGATGTTTATGTAGTTAGGAATAACCTGACGTTTCAGACATTTTTGGTTAAACCAAACATTCTGACTTGCGATTCCGTGTTTGATCATAAGTTTCTTGTATAACTTGGCTTGTTCTTCTAACGAAGACGAAATAATCTTGTTTATTGTTTCCAGCCTTATTTTGTGGAACTCCATAATCATGAAATAAATAAAGATTATTAAAAGTTTCACAGTTTTATTAAAATATACCTGACAATATTGTTTCGACAGCTATGCTGTCATTATCAAAGGTAATATAATTATAAACAAACACGTTTTGGCCGTTGAATGCGAAACTATACTTAAGAAAGATCATAATAACTATGCAAAATTCCAAATTTGTTAAAAGAGATGTCTTTGAAACAGGACAAAATGTACAACACATCTAACATATCACTTCTTCAATCTATAAAACAGAAAATCACAGAGAACAATCTAATTTCTGTTAAAGCAGATAAGGGTAGCACTTTGGTAATTCTTTCAAAAGATATTTACATACAAAAAGTTAATGAATTTATTAATAAAGAAAATTTTGAAACGTTAAACAAAAACCCAACCACAAAATTCCAAAAAGAAATAAAACAAGGTTTAGAAAACTGCAATATCTGCTTTTCAGAATTAGAAAAGCAACAAATCATTAATAAAAACCCACAAATACCTAAACTGTATGGATTAGTCAAGACCCACAAACAGAATATGCCAATAAGACCAGTTGTATCATACATCAATGCACCTAATCACATTTTATCCAAAAAACTGAACCAGATTATTAACACGATAGGTTACAAATCGAAATACTCTGTTAGAAATTCATTAGAATTAGTAGATAAGCTGCAAAACATACATCTTCCACCACATTCAAAACTTGTTAGTTTTGATATTTGCAACATGTTCTCCAGAATACCACCACAAGAATGTATTCCATTATTAGATAGTTTCTTGATCAATTGTAATATAGAATTAGTTAAAAGGTTAGAGTTAATTCAATTATTTGACCTTTGTATAAGTCAAAATTATTTCACTTTTAATAACATAATTTATTTACAAAAGGATGGTTTACCTATGGGTAATTCTCTAAGTCCTCTATTAGCTAACATATTTATGGACAAGTTTGAAGATCGAATATTTGAATTAAACCTCTCTAAACACATTATCTTCTGGTTTCGTTATGTTGATGACATTTTAGCTTGTTTTGACAGTTCTTTTGAGGTTATCAATGAATTTTTAATTCTTATAAACAATATCCATCCTAATATAAAATTTACACTAGAAACAGAACAAAACAGGGCTATAAACTTTCTAGACTTAAATATCAAGATTAACGCAGACAATCTTTTTGAATTTTCCATATACAGAAAACCAACACAAACAGACATAACAATACCAAATGAATCTTGTCACCACAATACACATAAAATAGCAGCATACAGATCATTAGTACACAGAGCTTTAACTATTCCACTAACAAAATCAGATTTTAGCAAAGAGATATCAACCATTAAACAACTAGCACATGCAAATCATTATAATCCGAACATGATTGACACTTTAATTAAACAAAAAGATTATAGGTTAGCTATCAAAAGAATATATCCCATTGACAATCAAACAGAAGACACAAATTACATATCTATACCATATTTTGGCAAAATATCAGAAAAAATTGCACATATACTAAGAAAAACCAACAATTATAAAATAACATTTAAAACCAACACTAACATTTTTTCATTTTTATTTAATGCTAAAGACATGATATCATGAAATCGGGCATTTACCGTTTAAATTGTTCTTTTTGTAGTTCGGTATATATTGGACAAACACTTCGAAATTTTGACATAAGATATAAAGAACACGTACGTCATTACAAAAATAAACATCCTGAAAAATCGAATTACGCCAAACACCTTTTAGAACAAAATCACACAATGACTCCTCAAAATAATATTAAATTCCTACATTTTTGTAATAACAAACGCAAATTAGACATTTTAGAAGCCTTTGAGATATACAAACACAAACTCAGGGTACCTTTAATGAATGAACAACTTGAGCTCAGTAATTCTCCGTTACTGGAAGTATTAGATGTTTAATTATGATTTTTATTATTAATTTTTATTATTATTATTATTATTTTATCTAGTTACCTATTTTGTATCTACCTTAGCGACGTGTTTGTTTATAATTATATTACCTTTGATAATGACAGCATAGCTGTCGAAACAATATTGTCAGGTATATTTTAATAAAACTGTGAAACTTTTAATAATCTTTATTTATTACATAAATTACATTCAAATGCAGCTCACTATTGTGAGTATTAATATGTCTTTTAAGATTACCCTTTTGTGAACATTTATAATCACATAAACAACACTCGAATGATTGCTCACCACTATGAGTGAGCAAGTGTCTCTTGATAGTGGACTGTGCTGAATATTTTACATTACATATATTACATTGAAATGATTTCTCCCCACTATGAGTGAGCACATGTGCTTTAAGATTACTTTTTTGTGAACTTCTATAATCACATAAACTACATCCAAATGGTTTCTTATTATCATGAATGAGAATATGTCTTTTGAGATCGTTTTTTTGTTACATTTATTGACCACATTTATGACCACATAAACTGCATTCAAATGGTTTCTCACCACTATGACTAAACATGTGCCTTTTGAGTTTACTTTTCAATGAAAATGTATAACTGCATAATTTACATTCAAACGGTTTCAAACCATTATGAATGTGCATATGTGTTTTGAGGCTACCTTTTCGTGAGCATCTATAATCACATAGATTACACGTAAATGGTTTATCAGTATCATGAATAAACAGGTGTTGTTCAAGATGATTTTTTCGTAAAAACCTGCAACTACACAAATTACACTCAAACGGTTTCTCACTACTGTGAGTAAGCATGTGTCTATTGAGGATACTTTTTAATGAACATTTATAATAACATAAAGTACATTTAAATGGCTTCTCGCCGCTGTGAGTAAGCATGTGTTTTTTGAGATTTCCTTTTAATGAACATCTATAATTACATATTTTACATTCAAATTGTCTTTTGGCTTTAAGAGGAAGTGCATATGTTTCCTGTGGCAATATATATTGAGGCTCGTACAATTTATTGTTATAATTGTTATTGTTAAATTGTTATAAAATAACTTAAAATAATATTTAACTTTTAACAAACTTGAATTTGAAAGATTTTTGAAATTTGTAACAACTGGACGCCATCTGTTAACTAGTAGCACTATTAATGATGATATTACAGATTGTGTCATGAATGTCTACTACATACGGGTGCAATCAATATGTAAATGTAGCTATCAGGAGAGCAGCAAACCACCCTCACCCTTTTCTGCTATCCTAATACACGATTTTAAATTTCTGATGAGAATAAAGGTGTTATAATAGTAAAAATATTTTTATTTCACATTTCAATTAAAAACCTAAAAAATTCTTTCAAAATTTTACATCTGAATATAAGAAGTTGCCAGAAAAATTATGATAATTTTGTGTTGTTTATATCTGAATGTTTAGAAAAATTTGAGGTAATAATCTTAACAGAAACTTTTCAACAAAATGATGTAAACCTATTTAATATTAAAGGGTATACGTTAATCTACAATTCAGGAAACTTGAACAGAAATGACGGTGTAATGGTATATATAAAAGATAATTTTCAGCATAAATTTAAAATAGTTCAAATGGGAATAACAAAATTAATTGAGCTCAAAATTCTAATTAACAAAAAGAATGTCACTATAACTGCCATATACAGATCGCCAAGTACTTGCCCAATAACGTTTAATAGTGGACTGCTAAAATACTTACGTGGTATAAATAAATCAGATATTCATGTCTTTGTAGGTGATATCAACATAAATATTTTAGAGGACGAAGAATTTGCAGAAGAGTATAAAAATGTAATGAACACCTATGGATTTACATCTTATATTAACGAATACACGCGCCCGGCTAGTAAAACATGTCTTGATCACTTTTTTGTAAATTGTCCAACAGATATAGCGAACCATATACAAACATTTATATTTAGAAACTATGACATTACCGATCACTCCCCAATCGCATTAAGTATTAATAATTTCAATAATTTAAGAAATAATAAAGAACAATTTAATGTCAACAAAAAATATATTAATTACAAAACACTTATATCTGATCTACAAAAAGAAAATTGGGTAGAAATATATACTGAAACAAATGTTGACAAAATGACTGAATATTTTATTCAAAAACTCCAAACATACATAAACTTAAATATAAACATGACACAAAAACAAAGATGTATAAAACCGTGGATAACCCCTTCATTAATTAAATCTATAAATGAAAAAAATGCTCTCTATAGGTATCTAAAAATGTATCCTAACAATTTCAATTTACAAAACAGGTACAAAATATATAAAAATAAATTAACTAAACTAATTCAAATATCAAAGAAAAATTACGTTCAAAAATTAGTAGCTAAGAATAGGAGCAACACCAAAGGTCTCTGGGAATCTGTAAACATCATATGCAATAAATCTAATCCTAAAACAGATATAAACTGTATTACTAATCAAAATGGCGAAAAAACAAGCAATAACTTAGAGATATCCAATGAATTTGTTGATTATTACACTGATTTAGGAAAACATTTTGCGGAAATTATTCCCGAACCAGATAACTTTCAAGAAAATATACGCAACTTTCTTATGGAATTTTAGGATGGGGAGGAGTACGTGACAGTTATCTATATTCCTTAAATATTATGCAAAAATGGCTAATAAGGATAATATATGGCAAAAACCTAAGATATCCCAGTGAACTATTATTTAGAGATAGCAAGTTTCTGTGTATTCGTAAAATATTTTGTTATAAAATCTTAATAAATATTTATCTAAATAAAATTAAAGTAGATAAACTAACGCATATACACAACACAAGGATTAAAGAACACAACTATGCTATCTTACCTAAACATAATAAAATCATTTTTCAGCGTTGCATCAGTTATTTGGGACCTAAATTATTCAATCATATTCCTGAAAACCTGAAAAAAATAAAAAACTTTAAAAGGTATAATTACACATATAAACTAAAAGAGTGGATCGCTTCTAAAAGCACAGGATTTTTTGCTAATATAATCAATAATCAATAATGAAACATTCCAATATACATAAAAAAAAATCTACTTACTTTAAACGTTTTCAAGGCTTTGTCATTTCACTATTCTCGTAATTAACCCGGACTAGTCAATTACAGAAACTATCTAGATAGATGTTATTACATACATACATAAATGTTCTTTAATATAAATGTAGTCTCGTTTTTTATTTTGTAAATTCTGTTAGTATTTGTATTGTTATATTAATTGCTTGTAATTTATAGGTACTAATATTAATACTAAGTAATATTCATACTAATATATCACGTACAAGCAACGCCTACTTGTAGGAATAGCTTCAGTGAGTCTTCCTGTTTATTTAGTAAATCTTTTCTTTACAATGTATACGCTTTTTGAACTAAATAAACATTATTATTATTATTATTATTTATTTGTTCGTTTTATTAGAATTTTTACTTTTTTAATCAAACAATCTTAATAATTATTTTTAATAAGCATGTAACAGAAAATGCATAAGAATTAGCCTAACAACTAGCATTAACAATATTAGTAAATCATTAACGGATGCAGATTGCGGGATATTGTGTAAAGGGCCGCACCAAGCCTAATGAGTGCCGTTGTGCAAAGAACCCCACGCGTTTCTTACGGATATTGGATACTGGTCAAATTAGCTGAAATTGTGATACGTGTTAGTTTACATTATTCTGATCAAAAGTCTCTGTGGCTACAATGCTCTATAATTAACAGTTTTGGAGTTACACAGTACGGAAAGCAGGAAAAATTCATACTTCGGTATATAGATTTTTAACACGTACAGCCTTGGTAACATCATTTTTTGTGTATATTTTTTTTTGTTTTGGTTAACATAAGTAATAATGTTGTGTTGTATTCATGTGGAATTATACCGAGTGTCCCGTTATATTTTGACTCTTTATATACCTATATAGCTTTTGAACTAACTGAGATAATGTAATGCGATGTTCGCCAGTCTGCTTCTTAGTTTTTTAAGTTTTTTCTGAGTAGCCGTTTTTTGCCCACTTCCGGTTTATCCAGAAATGATATAGCATATTTTCGGAGATTTAAATAACATGCAGTATTCACATTAAGAGCTGATAAAACCATACCCTGTATAATAACCGTGATAAGTATGGTCCTTTTGGAAAGGAGAACCAATGGACTTTCAAACGTGCGTGGTTAACCCTCATTATCTCTTCGAGCTCACCACCTACAGGCGGTGGCTTTTAGGAGGTTATTTAACAGCCCTCAAGGAAGACTTATGTAAAAATCCAATGACTTCAACTGAACTTTCCTACGCTATTTTTTAATTTGACTGCACTGAGTGTAATATTTTTCAATATTTATGTTGCAATTAAAACCAATATTTCTATAATATTTATGCAATATTAAAAAAATTGTGCAACATTACTGCGATATTACAAAATATCTCATTAACATACCTCAACAATGGGTGTGTAAAAATCTTTTTTTTTCGTTACAGATCTCTTCTTTCACATGCCCTACATGATGGCTGTTAGAGGCCCCCTTAAGTCATTGAGGTGTATTTGGGTTATTTATATAGTATTTTATTTTATTTAGCAGGTTATAAATAGTCAAAAATAAAAGAAATTGATTTGTCAAAATGGTCTGTTTAAAATACATATCGTTACAAGAGAAACGCTTGTAAACATGTTGTCCTGTGGGGTGATGACGTAGTTGCTACCAGTCAGGAATGCATTAGACAGAACATCGCCACTCCGACGCCGACGCCGACGCCCCGGTTGTATTGGTAGAAACGTCGTTATTAAGATTTTTCTAAATGCTCATATCTGCCTTATTTTGCATGATAAAAAGTGCGATTTTTAATCCGAAAGTATAGGTGCGTCCCAATTGTTTAGCCCTTAGGTTTAGCCAGTCTCGATAGATTAATAGTTTGCATGATTACTCCATAATTCAAGGCTCGTAGGTTCATGGTAGTCCTTCATAGCTATGAAAATTGTTTTTTCTCGTCTTTTATATTAATGAACGTTGTCGAAGGGTATCTTATAAGAACATAACAGTAACATCTCAAATGCCAAATTGGCACAAAAGCGTCATTTGACTAGCTCTTTTGCGAAGGATATTGGTCGGTCTCATTTTTTTGAAGAGGCTATCACTACCAAAAGATACTAGAACACCATTCTGAATTGGTTTATCGATCAAGTCGATGACAAGGAACTGCAATACGGTTACTTTCAGCAGGATAATGCCCGACCCTATGTGGCTCATGGTTAAACACCATTCTTAAGACACCGCTGCATATACTCTAGAAGATTTACAACAAAAGTTGTGAAAGAATGTGATAACGTTACACCTCACCTTCTACAGAAAGTGTTTGGTAACATGAACAGACGTGTTGCACTGTGCATTGAAGAAGGCAAACATTTCAACATCTTTTGTAGTTTAAAATAAGATTAGTTAGTAAATAAACGTAATGCTATGTCAGCATGATTTTAAGTGATCGATTTATTTTGATTTTTGTAATAATTGTTAGTTGAAATCGCAAGAGCGCATATCTGACAGTAAAAAACAGGTTTGCCACTACATAATTATGAAGTTACTCTCCAAAAATTCAAGTTTTATGGCGTTACTGTAAACATAGGACTGCATGCGCTATGCATATATAATAATAATAATAATAATAATATTTATTATAGATAATATAACATACATACATTTTCTTCACTGAAGATTAAATCTACTAAAAATAATAAATATTAAATACTCGATAAGCGAGTTGACGCTTGTTTCGAGGGAAAAGAATGATAAAAGTATTTGTAAACTAACTCTACTATGTATACATCTAATACTATATTTAGGTATATACTATATGCTTAAACAATATACATATTTTCTTTTTAGTAATTTACTTATAAATCTTATTACTTGTAAAAAAAACTACTTAATTATTATATTAATATTTAATATTATTAATAATTATATCACTATAAATACTTATTTTTTGCTTTTTTTTTCTTTAAGGTAACATACTTAAATTGATAATAAATAATAATAAAAAAATAAGGCTTTAAAACGAAGCATGCGCATCATGTTGTCTGGATCTTCTTAGTGGTTGCATGTATGGGAAGAGTAAAGCGTTTGCAGTTGTAGTGTACAGTGCAGTGTTACAATGGAAAGCCTCGCTAAATCAATTGAGAATGCGAAAGCGCAAGCTCTAGAAAAGCAGTTGATGGTTCCAAACGAGCTTCCTAAGGATGCTAAATGGGCACCGCTAGTGAATCAATCAGTGTTTTATTTAAACAAATCAAAAAGTAAAGTTGTATTTGTTGGATTATGTGCTCATTTGGGATTCACTCCTGTAATAAAAGTAGCTGGAGTACAGAATCAGTGCATGCTGTTTGATGAAACGGAGTGGAACGCGTTAATAACCAATGAAGGAGTCATTAATAAATACTTTAAAGCAGGAGAAGAGGTCGGGGTTCCTTTGAAAATGGGTACAAAAACTATCTCGTTTGAGCGTGTTAACAGAAATTACGATAAAACAAAAATCATAAAGATAACTGATGCAGGAGATGATGAATTGTATTTAGCGTGGGAGTCCTTATATGAGCTGTGGCAGTTAATACCGTTACTAACATATCGATTAAACCTTCTGAAGGGTTTGGAATTTTTCAATTTCTACCATAGCATAATAGATGGTGTTGTAGACACGCCGGGTGACTGCATAGTGAACATCACAAACATATTGGAACCATTAATGAAGATGCAAATCCCGAACGTGTTTGGAATGCTAGAAGTTGTGCATTATCTACCAGAAAAGGTAATAGTGGATGTGGAAGTCAAAAGGTGTATTGCGTAATGGAAGAATGAAGAGGGGAAAGGGTGGGGGGCGGGTGAATATAAGAACACATGGTCTAGGTGTAACGTAGTGAAATACAATGGAGACGCGTAACAGTGAAGACGTATCAAGCAAAGCTATTGATAAACTGAATGCTGTGGTGAAACTACGGTGTGAATTAGAAGCGCTAGAGGAGGATGCGGCACACGAAGCTGTTCATGGTACGGAGATATTCAGTCCAGAATATTGTCAAGAGTTAGCACAACGATATAGAAAAGGCGTGCAGTTGTGTCAAGATTTCATTAGAGGTGTGATTTGTGATGAGTGTTTGGTAAAAAAGCTCATTGCGCAACATCTAAGGGACTTTGCATATGACTTAATAGAGGACGGATTAAATGGGTGGTTTAGTGACATTTGATGAAAGTAAAAACAAAATGCATTACATGTTAACATGGGAGTATGCACATCGTCAAGCACGCAGAAGTCAATGGGAGATAATAGCAAGGGATAGGGTACGATTTCAGAGACGAATAAGCTACGTGGAAAATGTAATCGCTCCAGTTTTGAAAGAAGAGTATAGAGAGGGTATCTATAATACACGTTTTAAAAGTGGTGGGGGTATAGTTTAAATAGTCACATCAGTCGCTTACCGTCAGTTACAAAAATGGGTTCAATCAAAGTGGGTTGGCAACATTACTGGGTTCTTGAAACAACAGATAAGGGTGAAATTAAATTTTCGCGTTATAAAACGCACAATATGGGTTCCGGGGTGTGCACTCCCAGGCTGCAAGGTAGTACAGGGGCCCGGGTCGGTCTAGCCAACATGACCTGGCTGCCCTATCAACTTGCGAAAATCTCGCTTATGCCGTAATGCCAGGTGGCGCCTGGACCGGGAACCTTGCGGTATAATGCGGGGGGCTCCGTCGAGGCCACCAGAGTCGGGTTCTTTGGAATCCTTTGGCCGTTGCTGGTTCCTTAAACTGTCAAACACTTAATGGATTGGAAAACACACACACTATACTTACACACATACTTAAACAAAATTAAAATTATGATGATGAATGATGATAAAACAAACAACGTTTCAAAAGTGCCCCCTTGAAGCAACGGAGTTTCCCGGCTCCACCCCCTTTACCCAAATCCCATTCAATTCCCCAATCCCAACCCCTACCAGTTTAGATTTTCCCCCAATTAAAAGTCCTGTTAGGCTCAGTGAGACGGTGGATTCTTCTCCCCGGTTCCTAGTCATGGAGAAAAAAGAAGGTGACTTTGCTACGACTAGTCCTTTTGTTATATCAAAGGTTATCTACGGACTTATAGGTAGAACGAAGATTTATTTATTTATTTATTTATTGTGACCAACAGAAATACATTTCCATTTACAGGTCACAAGACTAAATTACTTTAAAGAAACGCAGATATAACACAAAATAATAATAAAAATTAAGTACTAATATAAATAAATATTAAATAACTTAAGTATTAAGTAATAAAGAAAGAATATAATAATGTTAATAATAACAAAACTAAAGCAATTATCCTAGAAACATACTATGATATGCAACATATCAATATTAATTAAGTAACATAGAAAGAATATAATAATAATAATAGTAACAATAACAAAAATAAAGCAGTTATCCTAGGAACATACTATAATAGCCAACAACGAAATGGTACAGTAAACTTAAACTCATAAACTAAGTAAACTTAAAAACATGTTTAAAATGAGTGAGAAAAACAAGAGTGTTTGAGAATTAAGTCATTGAGGTGATTGAGGTAATTCCTCGTAACGAAACAATTGGCATCTAAGATATTTTTTAAATTTATTAATGCAGGTGGCAAAGATGTCACAATCGGTCATTTGGTTTATCAAACTACACATTCGATTTAACGGAGAATTTATCCTGTAGTTAGCTCTGTAGCGGCCTATGTAAAATACCTCAGAAGTTCTAGAATTATATTGGGGAACTTTGAAACTTAAGTTCTGTAGTATGTGTGGCGCATCTACCAGACCTTTAATCACTTTAAAGATAAATATTGCATCAGAGAACTTTCGTCTATTCTCTAATGAGACTACATTAAATTCTTGGCGCAATACAGAAGATGGTATATCATATGAGTATTGTCCATATCGTTTACAGTATAAAAATCGCAAGAATTTCTTTTGGACCATTTCTATTGAGTTCTTATGGACACAGTATAAAGGCGACCACACACCTGTAGCATATTCAAGATGACATCGTACAAAAGCGTTATAAAGTGATATAAATGAAGTAATGTTTGAAAATGATTTTGAATTTCTAAAAATAAATCCCAGCATTTGATTAGCTTTATTTATTCTCTGTGTTATATGGTTGGTAAATGTTAGTCTAGAATCGAATATCACACCTAAGTCTTTGGCATGTTCCTGTCTTTTAAGAATAGAATTGTTTAAGCTATAATTATTAATTTGTACTGTAACCTTCCTATGAAATGTCACAACAAAACATTTGCTAATGTTGAAGGCAAGATTATTATTTATAGACCAATGGTGTACTTCGTTTAAATCGTTCTGGAGATCGCTACAATCTGACAATGATTTGATTGTTTTATATATTTTAAAATCATCTGCAAAAAGTTGCCAATTGGAAAACGAAATTTTTGTAGGAAGATCATTTATCATTATTAGAAATAGTAGCGGGCCTAGGTTGGAACCTTGAGGTACACCAGATAAGGCTTCAAATTTGGGAGACGCTGTACTATTAAAAACTACATATTGCCTTCGTTCTTGTAAATAAGAGATCATTAGTTCCAACAATGAATCCGAAAAACCGTAAGTATGCAATTTTTTTAACAGAATGTCATGATCAACGCGATCGAAAGCCTTTGCAAAGTCGGTATATATGACGTCTACTTGATGGCCGTTATCGATTGATTCGATCAGTTCTTGTGTGAATTGAATTAAGTTAGTGGACACTGAACGTGCTGGCATGAATCCATGTTGATTAGAGGTTATTTGTGTTTTTATATGATTAAAATAGTGTTTGTGAAGAACTGTTTCGAAAATTTTACAAGGTGATGAAAGTAAAGCCACTGGTCTATAATTAGTTACGTCGGAGGAATCTCCGGATTTATAAATAGGACATACCTTGGTCAACCTCCACTCTGCAGGAAAGACAGATGTACGCAGTATTAAATTAAATATATCAGTCAACGGTTTCACAAAAAAATCGGAACACCCCTTAATTATGTATGGAGGTAAACCATCCGGACCAACTGATTTCTTTGGCTTTAATTTTGAAATAGCCTCCCGAACATCGGTTTGCGTGATTGTGGATAGTGTAAGAATTGGTAAAATACTGGTATCTGCTTTGTACTCAGTCATGTTGTAACTAGGCTTATCACTACGATATACCGACTTAAAATAATTAGCAAACCCATTTGCAACATCTTCCCTACTTTCTAGCGGAATACCATTATAAAACATTCTGTTATCTATATGCGAGTTATTTCGTCGCGAGGATTTTACAAACGAGAAAAAATGTTTACTATCAACGTTTATATTATTTTCAACTTCCACGACATATTTCCTATAAGCTGATGTAATATCTTGTTTAATTTTTTTCCTTAAGGACTTAAATTCATTTATATGTTCTATATTATTTGTCTTTTTAAATTTCTTTCTGCACTTCTCTTTTCTTTTGATATTTTTTATTATCTCTGAAGTAAACATGTTACATTAGCAAATTTAATTTTAACTCCTACACTCTCATAAAGCAAATTATTTGGAGAATCCAAGAATGGTACCTGTTTACAGTTGTATATATTTTTCGCCGCGATCAGCACACCCCCACCAGAAGCTTTATTTAACTCCAGATTTCTTGATTTCCGAAAAACAAAGTAATTGTCTGGAAATAATTCACCATCAAATACATTTGGCTGCAACCAGGTTTCCGTAATTCCATAAATGTCAAAGTCCGACCCCACAACGTTTAAATAAAAACTATTACATTTCGTGTTTAAACCCCTTACATTTTGATATACTATTTTCAATTGAACTGATTCTTTATCAATGGACATCGGGTAAATCATTTATAGATTTTATTATATACACTTGTGAACGATCGGTTTTTCGCATCATTATCTTCCCGTTGCGTACCCATACATACTTAACGGCATTTTTCTTCTGAAAATCACGACACTGGGACAATAGAATTCGATTATTCCTAGTAAGAGACTCATTGATATAAATATTTGATTGTGAATGATTCTTGATATAGGGTAGGTCATCTACAAAATGAGAGGTATTGAGGTTTCGCTTAGTTCTTCTGGCTCGTAGGAATTCCTCCTTATGAAGTCGACTTATGAATTTGACTATAATTCCTCTATGTTCTTGAGGCTTTAGAGGATTTCTTTTTAATCGATGACATGCATCTACCATGTTTGATTCTAGTTTAACTTGAAGAGCTCTTCCTATGGCTTGTACTGTGGTTAAAATGTTCTCGTCTTTTGGTTCGGGCATTCCATATATTTCTAAGGCATTTAGTCGAGAATATTGTTCTAAATCATTAACTTGACTTTTAAGCAAGTTATTTTCTTCTTGTAAATTCTTATTTGTGGTCTTTAGTTCATCGATCTTAGTAATGTAGGTTTGAATGATTTTATCCTGGTTTTCCAGGTGAGCCTTTACCTCTGTCAGTTGATCATGACAAGAATTAAGGGAATCTCCCAATAATTTTATTTGTTTCATTATATCAAAAAGGGTAGGTTCAATATTTTCAGCGTGCAATTGTTTAGACTTATTGCCAGATTTAATACAGACCAAACAGGTCCACGGATCTTCCTCATTAAATTTCTCGCCGCCACTGTTCACGCATTTTAAATGATATTCATTCATACAAACCTGACATTGAATGCGAGGCCGTGATGATAAGACACGAGTACTACACACATTACAGATACTCATTTTTAATAATTCTTATATTTAGAAATTTAACACTTTTAAATTTTATTATATTAAAAATTAATTTAAATTTACACACTGTTAACTATTATATTAATTGTATTTAACCAAGAATAAATTTATTTCGGTTAATAACTGTTATTTTTGAATAAAGATATACAACAAACAATAACACATCTACGTTCTTCAATAATCAACTGCAATGCAAGATAGTTAAGAGAATACAAGGCATGATATTGATAGAGACTGTATCTAACGCTCAATCGCAGAGATTGTTAGAAGTTTCCCGCTTTGGTGATTATGAGGTTAAAGTGTATCCTCATATGTCACTGAATACATCTAAAGGAGTAGTTTACTGTCGGGATTTCCTAAATTGCACGTTGGAAGAGATAAAAGAGGGTTTAAAACATGAAGGTGTTATAGAAGTTAAACGAATTAAAAGCAGGAGGAATGGAGAACTTGTCGATACTCCTAATCATATCCTTACGTTTAACACACCTAAGTTACCGAGAAGCATTATCGCAGCCTTTTACCATTTAAATGTAAGACCCTATATACCCCCTCCTGTCCGTTGTTATAGGTGTCAGTCGTTTGGTCATGTATCCTCTGGTTGTGATAAATCTGAATTATGTATCTGTGGTAATCCCTCACATAGAGGTGAACCTTGTACGCAACCCTTTAGCTGCCCTAACTGTAAAGATAATCATTCTGCGACATCAAGGTCATGTCCGGTATTCAAGCAAGAGATGCGAATACAGGAAATTAAAACTGTTCATAGGGTATCATATACGGAAGCAAAACGTATGTCTAATTCCTTCACTGTCCCATCCCGATCCTACACAGTAAAAAATGCAGTGGTGGTGAAAAACATATTTGGTGTGGTGAAATATCTGAGTGTGAATTTCTACACTCATGTGAATGAAATTAACAACCAAAATTAACACGCAGCAACAATTTTCTTATGAGTGTTATCTTAATTTAAAAAAATGGGTAAAAATAATGTTTTTGGTGTACAAATCATTTGAATTTGGTAAAGATATTCTCGTTAGTGTAAGAGTCATCTTTCAGAAAATGTATTTCACTATTCTAGCATGTTAACAGCAGTAAAGAGTGTTAATGAGATTGCCAACGAAACCGATTTAACCCTCGCGAGTGTCATCCACCGAACATTCATCTCCAACGCGAATAATCACGATTGGACGTGAGACTTTTATTTACTGTTTGTGTTTGAATGTAGTTAGTTGTCTTTGAAAGTCACAATGATTTTTAAGATTCAACTAGCCAATAAAGTAAATATGCTAAAATAGAAGAGGATGCATCTTTCTACGATATTGTGCAATTAGGTAAGATTTTAAAATTATAATTTCCAGTCCTGGTTGTGTCTATTCAGCTCTTTCTTATGTAAGAGTTTTAGCAGCCATGTTGATCCTTTGTAATTTCAATCATCATTATGCATAAATATAAATAATAATGTTTACGTGAATTATGGATAAATAATAGATAAAATTATTTTCAGATTTTTGGTTTACAAAGAACCATTTAAGTGTAAAACCGTTTCTGGTTCCTGCTATGTAGTACCTACATAAGTATATATGTGATGAAGTATATATGTCGGTATAGTAGGTCGGTACTTGGAGACGGCCGAACTCAGCTTAAAAAGATGGCGCACATGTGTTTATAAAACGTGTGATTATTAACATGTGATTACTGACATTGTGATTAGTGACATTAAATGTCGTTTCTATAATTACAGGTAAGGTTTGTAATGTAAATTAGAATGTGTAAATAATTTTAATAAAACTTTAATTACAGAAACTCATAATTACAAATGATAAACACAAACAGTCAACTTTGAACATTTTTACATTGGGTAACAAAATTAAGAATTCATGATTATCAAATAATGAAGGAAAATCATCACAGTATGTATTTAGATTGGATTATTTAGATTTAGAATGTATTTATATTTTACATTTTGTTTTAAAATAAAACTAATATTTGTGTGCATTATTTTTTTACTTTTTTCTTTTTGTACACTCCAATAAATGATTGTAACCACTATAATTGGTTCCTTTTCCATTAAAAAAATGTTCCTTACCATTATAAGCAATAATTTTTACACTAAAAGAATGGGAAATTAACACTCAGTTCGTGCATACTTTACACTCAACAAATGTTTTCTCACACAACAATATGGTTGTCATTTTTACACTCAGTGTCCATGACTTTAACCTGCATTGAAGGTTAAAGTTGTTATATATTTTACCACTTTTAAGACCAATGTTATTTACACTCATCAGTGTGGATAAATAGGAACCACTCTGGGTGTTATTTGAGTGTAAAAGTTAACACTCCATTTTTTACTGTGTATGCTCAAGTTACCACCCAATTAGAAGCAGATCCTTTACGTACACTAATTCCTGAAATTAGAGGTATTATTAAAAAAGAACTGGCAAAGCTAACTAATGCTCTCTTAGTAAGAAGAACTACTACCTCCGAAATCGCCAGCAGTGATGAAGAGAGAAATAATAGTCAAATATCTACTCCTAAAGTAAATTCAACTATAGTAACAGCTTCTACAAGTACAGTAATTGATGCTAACACTGGTGTAAAAGATAAAAGGAAACTTTCACAACTAAGTAATAATACAGAAGATGAACGAACTATCGAATCAAGCCTGGAGTCCATCGAACGGACGATATTAAATAAAGTAAAAAAGAAAAAACGAGGCTGGCCGAAAGGCAAACCCCGTAGAGGTACATCTTAAAATATTTATCTACAATGGATTATAATACATTTATCTTACAGTGGAATTGTCGTGGATTTTTTAACAAATTAAGTTCAATTCAATTATTAGTTTCAAAATATAACCCTGACTGCCTCTGCATACAAGAAACTAAATTTAATTACAATCAGAACTACGAACTAAAGAACTATTTTCTACTACGAAAGGATGCTACAGATGGAGAACGTGCTCATGGAGGCGTTGCCATGCTCATAAAAGAAAATATACCTTGCAGCAACTTGTTACTTAACACCGAACTGCAAGCCATCGCAATGCGTATAACTTATCCAAAGCCTCTTACTATCTGTAATATATATTTCCCAAGCGCACCATGGAGTACTGAGGAGTTCGAAGATCTGGTCAGTCAGTTACCCCATCCCTATGTAATTTGTGGGGATTTTAACTCACACAGCATCACGTGGGGGTCTTATAAAAACGATAGACAGGGTAGGGCTGTTGAGGACCTAGTTGACAGACTGGATATATGTCTTCTTAATAATGGTAATCCAACACACTTCGATGTATCGACTGGACAGTTCAGTGCTATCGATTTAACTCTCTGCACTCCATCTTTATCGACAACTTTAGTTTTTTCTACGGACCCAGATCTACACTTTAGTGATCATTTTCCGATTATTATTAAAAAACCTAGTTCTGTCAACGCTCCCACGGCAATTCCACAAAAATGGATTTTAAACAAAGCTGATTGGAATGCATATAAAGAATGTGTAGACACGTTGATGGCCTCATCTAATACAGAATTAACGATGCCCGACATCACCAATTTCATAGTAGAAGCAGCAACAGTACATGTCCCAAAAACAAAAAGTATTCCACACAGACGAGTAGTTCCATGGTGGAACGAGCAAATCCGGTCTCTTGTTGCTGAAAAGAAACGAGCACTCAATCTTCTAAAAAGAAACACTACTATTGACAACTTAATAAACTTTAAAAGAGCTCGGGCAAAATGCCGGAAAACCATCCAAGCAGCGAAAAAGAAATCGTGGCAGGAATATGTATCTAGTATTTCCACTTCTACTGATGTTGGTGAAGTGTGGAAACGAATACGAGCCATTGCTGGAAACCGTAGTTGCTTCAATATTACTTTAAATATAAATGATGAAATCATAAGTGATCAACAAGATGTTGCTAACCATCTAGCGCAGCATTTTGCACAGTTGTGCAATATAGAGGCAGCTCAAGTCAATAACGAGGATGATTTCATAGATTTCAATACACCGCAAGAACATGAATACAACCGTCTCTTTTGTATTGACGAACTAAACGAGGCACTTGGAAAAAGCAACAACACAGCACCAGGCAGTGATGGTGTCGTAAATGCATTTCTTCAGCATCTATCTGAAAACGCAAAAATTGGTTTGTTAAATATATATAATAACATATGGAAAACTGGTATTTTACCAGAATCGTGGAAAGAAGCCACTATAATCCCCATATTGAAGCCAGGAAAAATACCAACAAGCCCATCAAGCTTTAGACCAATCTCTCTTACAAGTTGCATCTGTAAATTAATGGAACGGATGGTTACCAATAGATTATCATGGCTGCTTGAATCTAGAAAATTGTTAAGCAAGTATCAATTCGCATTCCGTAGAGAACACTCTACGACAGATGCGTTAGTGTATATTGAAAATGCTGTTCAAGGAAGTTTTCTTGCAGGTCTTCACCTAACAGCCATTTTTATAGATTTGAAAAGTGGATTTGATACTGCCAGGCACAGTACAATATTAGAACAACTAAATAAATGGGGAATAAAAGGATACTTACCTAAATTCGTAAAGTCGTTCCTTGACAACAGAGTCATTAGAGTCAGAGTTGGCAATGTTTTATCTGAAAATTATAATATTAAAAACGGGACTCCACAAGGTTCCTCGCTAAGTGCCACTCTGTTTATAATAGCGATACAAGGACTGTTAGAATCCATCGACACAACTGTTCGATACTGTGCCTACGCAGATGATATCGTAATATTTACTTTTGGACAATCTTTCAACAATATTGAAGAAATTTTACAAAATGCACTCTCTATGCTATCCTCGGAGGCCACTAATAGAGGTCTTCAAATTTCAACTGAGAAAACGGTCTCGCTACATTTCTGTCGCAAACGAAGCACCTGTCAACAGGAACACAACTTTCAGATGAATTCGGTACCTATTAAAAACGTAGATAATTTTTGTTATTTCGGCCTAATATTTGACTCTAAACTTACCTGGACGCTACACATCAGTAAACTGAAAGCACGTTGTAATAGTATCTTAAATATACTTAGATGCTTGTCAAACCTAAACTGGGGATCTGACCAACAGACACTGCTGATGCTGTACAGATCTTTGGTTCTATCTCGAGTCGATTATGGTTGTGTGGTATATTCCTCTGCCAGACCACCCCGTTTGAGTATTTTAAACACAATACATAACATGGGACTACGCTATATAATGGGGGCCTTTGTAACAAGCCCAGCAGACAGTTTATGCGTAGAATCTGAGTTAGAGCCTTTATGGCTACGCCGTCAAAGGTTACTATTGAACTATCGTGTAGCGGCATTATATCGCACGGATAACCATATTCGATCGTCCTTAGTCAGCAGCGCTCTATTGGACCTCTATCAAGTACAGGATACGCGTACTAGACCGGCGACCGTTAGATCCATCGTCACTTCTAGGGCATGGGAAATCCCCGAAGCTGGTTTATATTTAAATGCCTACCCCAAAACTTCGCCATGGACCGTACCAGCAATAGATATTCGTTTCGATCTTCGGAAATATAATAAATCTGAAACAGCTGGTAACGTCATTAAAATGGACGTTTTAAATATTCTCGATACATACGGTCAGTGCAACGTATTTTATACCGATGGGTCTAAAACAGAGTCAGGAGCGGGGTGCGCCGTAGTCAACGGCAATAATATATCTACATGGTCACTTCCACATACTGTAAGTGTTTTTACATGCGAAATATATGCTTTATTGCAAGCGTTAAGTATATGCCGAGAATCAACGTCCGATATTCATGTAATTTGCACAGATTCTTTGTCTTCTCTGTTAGCAATAAGTAACAAATTTAACAACGAAGCTATAGTACAAGACATACACACCTTACTATCAAAACTAATAAGTGAAGGCAAACAGATAGTGTGGATATGGATACCAAGTCACATTGGCATCTCTGGAAATGAGAAAGCAGATCAAGCTGCAAAATCTGCAGCAGCTCGGATTCAGAATGATGTAAATGTGATTTGCCCAAAAGACGCAAGAACATACATAAAGCAAAAATCAGAACTTCAGTGGCAAGCGTCGTGGAATACAAAGACTACCGCTCTAAAAGATATAAAACCGAGTGTCAAGTTACAACAATCTGAGATTACACTTACACGTATGGAACAAGCAATAATAAGTCGATTAAGAATAGGTCACACCCGATTAACTTCTACCTTTCTATTAACAGAGGGAAGTAGGCCTAATTGTCCTACGTGTATAACTCCACTTACTGTCGAACACATCCTTATCGAATGTAATGAATACACCAACCAGAGAAGAACTTGTGGTTTATCTGATACTCTACCAGAAATTTTGAACAATAATAAAGAAAGTATTTTAAAGTTACTAAAATATCTACGTTCTACAAACCTAATTTCTAAACTGTAAAACTTATTAGTCTGTGATAAAAACTATTATCTGTGATAAAAACTATTATCTGTGATATTTTATATATTCGAATTATGTTTATTTACTTACAAAACTTATATTAGCCAGTTTTATCTATTTTACCTATTTATATACTTTTTTTATAGTTTTATCAATGTTTTGCATGGTATCCTATTATATATTTTCGTTCGTGCTAATTGTGTCTATTGTTGTAGTAATTTGTTATTTATATTTATTGTTCGTACCGATTTGTTACTTATTACTGACCATTTATATCAGTGATATTTTGTAGCAAAAGCGACAAATGACCCTGGCAGTCGAGTCGCTTATTTAACAAAAAAAAACAACTCTCCTGAGCTACGAACATGCATTGAAGTGCAATTGGTTTTAAGAGTTAGAGCGACCGCGTTGTCTAGCGTCTAGCATGAAACTGTCATGTTGACCATCTCTTGCAGTGACTGCTTTAAATTGCTGTTCTATGGAAACTATTTATTGTTTGAGTAAATAAAGAAACTCAGTATTTTGTATTTCTTATTTAAATAATTTTATTGTACATTCAAAACAACTCAAAATATTAATGAATAGTTTTACGGTTGCCACCTTTTGGAAATCAAAATGTAGAATAAAATACAATTAAAGGAATGAAAAGTTTATTACACTTATTAAACATCCATATATAATATAACGAGCTTGTTCAGGGTTTGTATGCTACAGAGTGATCCTGATAGCTAGCGCCACTATGCGGTGCATATTGTTAGTTGAAGCGAAGAAAACACCTGGCATAAAAGCAGCTCTCTTTTGCTATGAAAACAATTTTAAGGTTTGTACCCATGTTATTATTATATTAATTAAGTGAATTACATTTTTAAAGGTTAGAAGAACCGATGGTGTTTGCTAATATATATTATAATAAGCAAAATAATTTATTATTTACAATTGCCAGACTGAGCAAATGTAAAATTGTTTTGAATCTACCATTTTTTTATTTGAAGAACACCAATAATTCTCCATCATCTGATCAGAAACACCAAACCTTCCAATTTTCTTATTTCGTCCAATAAACCTATATCTTACAAACTACCTCACAGGAAACAGACAGAAAAATTGTACCATTTGCTCATTGATCAACTATGACGCTTAGGTTTTCTAGGAATTGATCAATATCATCAGTTGAATGACAAATTGTTCAAATGAAGGACTGTCTTACCAAATTTAGATGCGTGGAAACCCTAAATATGTTCTTGGTAGGTTACACACACTTGTGTCTATTTTTATTGCTTGCTCAACATGCAATTTAAATTTCTTCATGTATATTACATTCTAATCGTGTCTCACTACTATGAGTGACTATGTGTTTTGCGAGTCTAGATTTCTGTGAAGATTTATAATCACGTAAATTACAAACAAAAGGTTGCTCACCACTATGACTGAGCATGTGTCTCTTAAGATAACGCTTTTGTAAACATTTATATTCACATAAATTACATTCAAATGGTTGACCATCGCTATGAGCGAGAAGGTGGGTCTTGAGAGTAGACTGCACCGAACACTTAAAATTGCATTCATTACATTCACACGACTTCTCATCACTATGAGTGAGCATGTGTACTTTCAGATGACTTTTTTGTGAACATTTATAATCACATAAACAGCAATTGAATGGTTTCTCATTACTATGAATGAGAATGTGTTTTTTGAGATCATTTTTCTGTGAACATTTATAATTACATAAACTACATTCAAAAGGCTGCTCACCTCTACGAATGACCATATGTCTCTTGAGGTAACATTTTTGTGAACATTTATAATCACATAAATTACATTCAAATGCAGCTCACTATTGTGAGTAGAAATATGTCTTTTAAGATTACCCTTTTGTGAACATTTATAATCACATAAACAACACTCGAATGATTGCTCACCACTATGAGTGAGCAAGTGTCTCTTGATAGTGGACTGTGCTGAATATTTTACATTACATATATTACATTGAAATGATTTCTCGCCACTATGAGTGAGCACATGTGCTTTAAGATTACTTTTTTGTAAACTTCTATAATCACATAAACTACATCCAAATGGTTTCTTATTATCATGAATGAGAATATGTCTTTTGAGATCGTTTTTTTGTGAACATTTATGACCACATAAACTGCATTCAAATGGTTTCTCACCACTATGACTAAATATGTGCCTTTTGAGTTTACTTTTCAATGAAAATTTATAACTGCATAATTTACATTCAAACGGTTTCAAACCATTATGAATGTGCATATGTGTTTTGAGGCTACCTTTTCGTGAGCATCTATAATCACATAGATTACACGTAAATGGTTTATCAGTATCATGAATAAACAGATGTTGTTCAAGATGATTTTTTCGTAAAAACCTGCAACTACACAAATTACACTCAAACGGTTTCTCACTACTGTGAGTAAGCATGTGTCTATTGAGGATACTTTTTAATGAACATTTATAATAACATAAAGTACATTTAAATGGCTTCTCGCCGCTGTGAGTAAGCATGTGTTTTTTGAGATTTCCTTTTAATGAACATCTATAATTACATATTTTACATTCAAATTGTCTTTTGGCTTTAAGAGGAAGTGCATATGTTTCCTGTGGCAATATATATTGAGGCTCGTACAATTTATTGTTATAATTGTTATTGTTAAATTGTTATAAAATAACTTAAAGTAATATTTAACTTTTAACAAACTTGAATTTGAAAGATTTTTGAAATTTGTAACAACTGGACGCCATCTGTTAACTAGTAGCACTATTAATGATGATATTACAGATTGTGTCATGAATGTCTACTACATACGGGTGCAACCAATATGTAAATGTAGCTATCAGGAGAGCAGCAAACCACCCTCAGCCTTTTCTGCTATCCTAATACACGATTTTAAATTTCTGATAAACTTCTTTAAAATAAAGGTGTTATAATAGTAAAAATATTTTTATTTCACATTTCAATTAAAAACCTAAAAAATTCTTTCAAAATTTTACATCTGAATATAAGAAGTTGCCAGAAAAATTATGATAATTTTGTGTTGTTTATATCTGAATGTTTAGAAAAATTTGAGGTAATAATCTTAACAGAAACTTTTCAACAAAATGATGTAAACCTATTTAATATTAAAGGGTATACGTTAATCTACAATTCAGGAAACTTGAACAGAAATGACGGTGTAATGGTATATATAAAAGATAATTTTCAGCATAAATTTAAAATAGTTCAAATGGGAATAACAAAATTAATTGAGCTCAAAATTCTAATTAACAAAAAGAATGTCACTATAACTGCCATATACAGATCGCCAAGTACTTGCCCAATAACGTTTAATAGTGGACTGCTAAAATACTTACGTGGTATAAATAAATCAGATATTCATGTCTTTGTAGGTGATATCAACATAAATATTTTAGAGGACGAAGAATTTGCAGAAGAGTATAAAAATGTAATGAACACCTATGGATTTACATCTTATATTAACGAATACACGCGCCCGGCTAGTAAAACATGTCTTGATCACTTTTTTGTAAATTGTCCAACAGATATAGCGAACCATATACAAACATTTATATTTAGAAACTATGACATTACCGATCACTCCCCAATCGCATTAAGTATTAATAATTTCAATAATTTAAGAAATAATAAAGAACAATTTAATGTCAACAAAAAATATATTAATTACAAAACACTTATATCTGATCTACAAAAAGAAAATTGGGTAGAAATATATACTGAAACAAATGTTGACAAAATGACTGAATATTTTATTCAAAAACTCCAAACATACATAAACTTAAATACTAACAGTATAAACATGACACAAAAACAAAGATGTATAAAACCGTGGATAACCCCTTCATTAATTAAATCTATAAATGAAAAAAATGCTCTCTATAGGTATCTAAAAATGTATCCTAACAATTTCAATTTACAAAACAGGTACAAAATATATAAAAATAAATTAACTAAACTAATTCAAATATCAAAGAAAAATTACGTTCAAAAATTAGTAGCTAAGAATAGGAGCAACACCAAAGGTCTCTGGGAATCTGTAAACATCATATGCAATAAATCTAATCCTAAAACAGATATAAACTGTATTACTAATCAAAATGGCGAAAAAACAAGCAATAACTTAGAGATATCCAATGAATTTGTTGATTATTACACTGATTTAGGAAAACATTTTGCGGAAATTATTCCCGAACCAGATAACTTTCAAGAAAATATACGCAACTTTCTTATGGAATTTTAGGATGGGGAGGAGTACGTGACAGTTATCTATATTCCTTAAATATTATGCAAAAATGGCTAATAAGGATAATATATGGCAAAAACCTAAGATATCCCAGTGAACTATTATTTAGAGATAGCAAGTTTCTGTGTATTCGTAAAATATTTTGTTATAAAATCTTAATAAATATTTATCTAAATAAAATTAAAGTAGATAAACTAACGCATATACACAACACAAGGATTAAAGAACACAACTATGCTATCTTACCTAAACATAATAAAATCATTTTTCAGCGTTGCATCAGTTATTTGGGACCTAAATTATTCAATCATATTCCTGAAAAAAATAAAAAACTTTAAAAGGTATAATTACACATATAAACTAAAAGAGTGGATCGCTTCTAAAAGCACAGGATTTTTTGCTAATATAATCAATAATCAATAATGAAACATTCCAATATACATAAAAAAAAATCTACTTACTTTAAACGTTTTCAAGGCTTTGTCATTTCACTATTCTCGTAATTAACCCGGACTAGTCAATTACAGAAACTATCTAGATAGATGTTATTACATACATACATAAATGTTCTTTAATATAAATGTAGTCTCGTTTTTTATTTTGTAAATTCTGTTAGTATTTGTATTGTTATATTAATTGCTTGTAATTTATAGGTACTAATATTAATACTAAGTAATATTCATACTAATATATCACGTACAAGCAACGCCTACTTGTAGGAATAGCTTCAGTGAGTCTTCCTGTTTATTTAGTAAATCTTTTCTTTACAATGTATACGCTTTTTGAACTAAATAAACATTATTATTATTATTATTATTTATTTGTTCGTTTTATTAGAATTTTTACTTTTTTCATCAAACAATCTTAATAATTATTTTTAATAAGCATGTAACAGAAAATGCATAAGAATTAGCCTAACAACTAGCATTAACAATATTAGTAAATAATTAACCGATGCAGATTGCGGGATATTGTGTAAAGGGCCGCACCAAGCCTAATGAGTGCCGTTGTGCAAAGAACCCCACGCGTTTCTTACGGATATTGGATACTGGTCAAATTAGCTGAAATTGTGATACGTGTTAGTTTACATTATTCTGATCAAAAGTCTCTGTGGCTACAATGCTCTATAATTAACAGTTTTGGAGTTACACAGTACGGAAAGCAGGAAAAATTCATACTTCGGTATATAGATTTTTAACACGTACAGCCTTGGTAACATCATTTTTTGTGTATATATTTTTTTGTTTTGGTTAACATAAGTAATAATGTTGTGTTGTATTCATGTGGAATTATACCGAGTGTCCCGTTATATTTTGACTCTTTATATACCTATATAGCTTTTGAACTAACTGAGATAATGTAATGCGATGTTCGCCAGTCTGCTTCTTAGTTTTTTAAGTTTTTTCTGAGTAGCCGTTTTTTGCCCACTTCCGGTTTATCCAGAAATGATATAGCGTATTTTCGGAGATTTAAATAACATGCAGTATTCACATTAAGAGCTGATAAAACCATACCCTGTATAATAACCATGATAAGTATGGTCCTTTTGGAAAGGAGAACCAATGGACTTTCAAACGTGCGTGGTTAACCCTCATTATCTCTTCGAGCTCACCACCTACAGGCGGTGGCTTTTAGGAGGTTATTTAACAGCCCTCAAGGAAGACTTATGTAAAAATCCAATGACTTCAACTGAACTTTCCTACGCTATTTTTTAATTTGACTGCACTGAGTGTAATATTTTTCAATATTTATGTTGCAATTAAAACCAATATTTCTATAATATTTATGCAATATTAAAAAAATTGTGCAATATTACTGCGATATTACAAAATATCTCATTAACATACCTCAACAATGGGTGTGTAAAAATCTTTTTTTTTTCGTTACAGATCTCCTCTTTCACATGCCCTACATGATGGCTGTTAGAGGCCCCCTTAAGTCATTGAGGTGTATTTGGGTTATTTATGTAGTATTTTATTTTATTTAGCAGGTTATAAATAGTCAAAAATAAAAGAAATTGATTTGTCAAAATGGTCTGTTTAAAATACATATCGTTACAAGAGAAACGCTTGTAAACATGTTGTCCTGTGGGGTGATGACGTAGTTGCTACCAGTCAGGAATGCATTAGACAGAACATCGCCACTCCGACGCCGACGCCGACGCCCCGGTTGTATTGGTAGAAACGTCGTTATTAAGATTTTTCTAAATGCTCATATCTGCCTTATTTTGCATGATAAAAAGTGCGATTTTTAATCCGAAAGTATAGGTGCGTCCCAATTGTTTAGCCCTTAGGTTTAGCCAGTCTCGATAGATTAATAGTTTGCATGATTACTCCATAATTCAAGGCTCGTAGGTTCATGGTAGTCCTTCATAGCTATGAAGATCGTGGCAAGGAATCGAAATCTTGGCAACATCATTCGTAGTTTATTACAAGTAAATTGAATGTGGATATCCCACCTCATATATTGGTCAAAATATATTCCCAGGTACTTGGTATTGGTGACTGATTTAATTGTATACTTTTGGATATTCGTGGAAAAATGTAATGTGTTGAAAGAAGGTGCTGAAGATGAATTGCAGTGGAAGGGTAGGTAGTGAGTTTTGTCCACATTTAATGTCAATAGTCTATAATTTAGCCAATCTTTGATTTTTGGGAAATCTGATTCTACTGTTTCTTTTAAGGTTTGCCACGTGTCCTCAGAGTAGAAAATGGCAGTATCGTCAGCGAATCCCATTATTTCTCCTTTACTCTCAACAGAGAAAAGGCCGTTTATATACACATTAAACAGTACGGGTCCTAAAACTGATCCTTGTGGAACACCATATTTTATCTCCATTGTTTCACTATCTGTTTTGTTATTTTTTACAAATTGAGATCTACCTGATAAGTAACTTTTAAAAAATTGTCGTACTACTCCTCTTATACCAATTTGTTCTAGCGTTTCAAGTAGTAAGCTATGGCTGACTGTGTCGAAGGCCTTTGAAAGATCTAAGAATATACATAAACAAGGTTTACTGTTATCCAGAGCACTATAGATCTTTTTTGTAAGTTCCAGTATAGCATCTTCAGTTGATCTTTGTCTTCTGAATCCATATTGTTGTGGTGAAAGCAAGTTGCGTTTACTGAAAAAATTTTGGAGACGGTTTTCGATTAGCTTTTCGAAGACTTTTGACAGAGAAGTTATTAAGGAGATAGTTCGGTAGTTGGTAGGGAGAGTAGTATCACCCTTTTTAAATACAGGTATTACAATATTCTTTTTGAAGGTAGTTGGCCATACTCCGCTGTCTATGCATTTATTGAATGCATATGCTAGTGGTTCTTCAATGTATTTTGAGATTTGCTTTAATACTTCGGGTCGAATGTTATCATTTCCAGGAGATTTCTTACACTTAAGTTGTGAAATTGTGTTTTTGATTTCATTTTTGTCAGTTCTGAGCAAAACGAAACTGTTATGTAATGTTTGCGTCAGAGGTTGATAATTAGGGTCAGATGTTATGTTTCTTGCCAGTGTTTCGCCCATTTTAATGAATGTATAGTTAAAGTAGTCTGCTATGTCTTTTGGATTGATTATTTCATTATCACTGGTATCCTTGATACAGTCTACTGTTTTCTTCTCTTTTTGTGAATTTCCTATTTCATTAATGATCTTCCATAATTGGTTAGAAGTAGGGAAAAAATTGAGAGTTCTGGAACCACCCCCCATTCCTGACCTTGACCTTGAACCTATCTCTCTCTAACACATGGTGACCTTGAATCTATCTCTGTCACGTAAACGTGGCAACACCGCATTCTCAAGGTCAACAATATGGCAACACCGCATTCTCAAGGCCATCAATATGGCAACAACGCATTCTCAAGGTCATCAATATGTCAACACCGCATTCTCAAGGCCATCAATATGGCAACAACGCATTCTCAAGGTCATTAATATGTCAACACCGCATTCTCAAGGCCATCAATATGGCAACAACGCATTCTCAAGGTCATCAATATGTCAACACCGCATTCTCAAGGCCATCAGTATGGCAACAATGTTTTGACCTTGAACTCAAGACCACTCTTCAAGGTCATCAAACACCATTCAAGGTCAAGCTTTAGATATAAATATATATATAGCAGGTTGCATGTATGGGAAGAGTAAAGCGTTTGCAGTTGCAGTGTACAGTGCAGTGTTACAATGGAAAGCCTCGCTAAATCAATTGAGAATGCGAAAGCGCAAGCTCTAGAAAAGCAGTTGATGGTTCCAAACGAGCTTCCTAAGGATGCTAAATGGGCACCGCTAGTGAATCAATCAGTGTTTTATTTAAACAAATCAAAAAGTAAAGTTGTATTTGTTGGATTATGTGCTCATTTGGGATTCACTCCTGTAATAAAAGTAGCTGGAGTAAAGAATCAGTGCATGCTGTTTGATGAAACGGAGTGGAACGCGTTAATAACCAATGAAGGAGTCATTAATAAATACTTTAAAGCAGGAGAAGAGGTCGGGGTTCCTTTGAAAATGGGTACAAAAACTATCTCGTTTGAGCGTGTTAACAGAAATTACGATAAAACAAAAATCATAAAGATAACTGATGCAGGAGATGATGAATTGTATTTAGCGTGGGAGTCCTTATATGAGCTGTGGCAGTTAATACCGTTACTAACATATCGATTAAACCTTCTGAAGGGTTTGGAATTTTTCAATTTCTACCATAGCATAATAGATGGTGTTGTAGACACGCCGGGTGACTGCATAGTGAACATCACAAACATATTGGAACCATTAATGAAGATGCAAATCCCGAACGTGTTTGGAATGCTAGAAGTTGTGCATTATCTACCAGAAAAGGTAATAGTGGATGTGGAAGTCAAAAGGTGTATTGCGTAATGGAAGAATGAAGAGGGGAAAGGGTGGGGGGCGGGTGAATATAAGAACACATGGTCTAGGTGTAACGTAGTGAAATACAATGGAGACGCGTAACAGTGAAGACGTATCAAGCAAAGCTATTGATAAACTGAATGCTGTGGTGAAACTACATACTGAATGCTGTGGGCTCCGTCGAGGCCACCAGAGTCGGATTCTTTGGAATCCTTTGGCTGTTGCTGGTTCCTTAAACTGTCAAACACTTAATGTATTGGAAAACACACACACTATACTTACACACATACTTAAACAAAATTAAAATTATGATGATGAATGATGATAAAACAAACAACGTTTCAAAAGTGCCCCTTGAAGCAACGGAGTTTCCCGGCTCCACCCCCTTTACCCAAATCCCATTCAATTCCCCAATCCCAACCCCTACCAGTTTAGATTTTCCCCCAATTAAAAGTCCTGTTAGGCTCAGTGAGACGGTGGATTCTTCTCCCCGGGTCCTAGTCATGGAGAAAAAAGAAGGTGACTTTGCTACGACTAGTCCTTTTGTTATATCAAAGGTTATCTACGGACTTATAGGTAGAACGAAGATAGTTAAGAGAATACAAGGCATGATATTGATAGAGACTGTATCTAACGCTCAATCGCAGAGATTGTTAGAAGTTTCCCGCTTTGGTGATTATGAGGTTAAAGTGTATCCTCATATGTCACTGAATACATCTAAAGGAGTAGTTTACTGTCGGGATTTCCTAAATTGCACGTTGGAAGAGATAAAAGAGGGTTTAAAACATGAAGGTGTTATAGAAGTTAAACGAATTAAAAGCAGGAGGAATGGAGAACTTGTCGATACTCCTAATCATATCCTTACGTTTAACACACCTAAGTTACCGAGAAGCATTACCGCAGCCTTTTACCATTTAAATGTAAGACCCTATATACCCCCTCCTGTCCGTTGTTATAGGTGTCAGTCGTTTGGTCATGTATCCTCTGGTTGTGATAAATCTGAATTATGTATCTGTGGTAATCCCTCACATAGAGGTGAACCTTGTACGCAACCCTTTAGCTGCCCCAACTGTAAAGATAATCATTCTGCGACATCAAGGTCATGGTCCGGTATTCAAGCAAGAGATGCGAATACAGGAAATTAGAACTGTTCATAGGGTATCATATACGGAAGCAAAACGTATGTCTAATTCCTTCACTGTCCCATCCCGATCCTATGCTCAAGTTACCACCCAATTAGAAGCAGATCCTTTACGTACACTAATTCCTGAAATTAGAGGTATTATTAAAAAAGAACTCGCAAAGCTAACTAATGCTCTCTTAGTAAGAAGAACTACTACCTCCGAAATCGCCAGCAGTGATGAAGAGAGAAATAATAGTCAAATATCTACTCCTAAAGTAAATTCAACTATAGTAACAGCTTCTACAAGTACAGTAATTGATGCTAACACTGGTGTAAAAGATAAAAGGAAATTTTCACAACTAAGTAATAATACAGAAGATGAACGAACTATCGAATCAAGCCTGGAGTCCATCGAACGGACGATATTAAATAAAGTAAAAAAGAAAAAACGAGGCTGGCCGAAAGGCAAACCCCGTAGAGGTACATCTTAAAATATTTATCTACAATGGATTATAATACATTTATCTTACAGTGGAATTGTCGTGGATTTTTTAACAAATTAAGTTCAATTCAATTATTAGTTTCAAAATATAACCCTGACTGCCTCTGCATACAAGAAACTAAATTTAATTACAATCAGAACTACGAACTAAAGAACTATTTTCTACTACGAAAGGATGCTACAGATGGAGAACGTGCTCATGGAGGCGTTGCCATGCTCATAAAAGAAAATATACCTTACAGCAACTTGTTACTTAACACCGAACTGCAAGCCATCGCAATGCGTACTATAACTTATCCAAAGCCTCTTACTATCTGTAATATATATTTCCCAAACGCACCATGGAGTACTGAGGAGTTCAAAGATCTGGTCAGTCAGTTACCCCATCCCTATGTAATTTGTGGGGATTCTAACTCACACAGCTTCACGTGGGGGTCTTATAAAAACGATAGACTGGGTAGGGCTGTTGAGGACCTAGTTGACAGACTGGATATACATACATACATAATCTTTAACTTCTTATACCTTTCGGTGTCGAAGTGCCAGACAACACCGAGCCGCAGAGTGGATATGTGTATGTGAGACGAGGCAGCGGAGCCATAAAGGCAAGTACACTGCGCTCGTGTTTACCCATCCAACTACTGACCGCCACAAACTCGACTTAACTATGTTAAGCGATAGAAATCCACTATAACCACTCTGCCGTGCTGCCGACAGACTGGATATATGTCTTCTTAATAATGGTAATCCAACACACTTCGATGAATCGACTGGACAGTTCAGTGCTATCGATTTAACTCTCTGCACTCCATCTTTATCGACAACTTTAGTTTTTCCTACGGACCCAGATCTACACTTTAGTGATCATTTTCCGATTATTATTAAAAAACCTAGTTCTGTCAACGCTCCCACGGCAATTCCACAAAAATGGATTTTAAACAAAGCTGATTGGAATGCATATAAAGAATGTGTAGACACGTTGATGGCCTCATCTAATACAGAATTAACGATGCCCGACATCACCAATTTCATAGTAGAAGCAGCAACAGTACATGTCCCAAAAACAAAAAGTATTCCACACAGACGAGTAGTTCCATGGTGGAACGAGCAAATCCGGTCTCTTGTTGCTGAAAAGAAACGAGCACTCAATCTTCTAAAAAGAAACACTACTATTGACAACTTAATAAACTTTAAAAGAGCTCGGGCAAAATGCCGGAAAACCATCCAAGCAAATCGTGGCAGGAATATGTATCTAGTATTTCCACTTCTACTGATGTTGGTGAAGTGTGGAAACGAATACGAGCCATTGCTGGAAACCGTAGTTGCTTCAATATTACTTTAAATATAAATGATGAAATCATAAGTGATCAACAAGATGTTGCTAACCATTTAGCGCAGCATTTTTCACAGTTGTGCAATATAGAGGCAGCTCAAGTCAATAACGAGGATGATTTCATAGATTTCAATACACCGCAAGAACATGAATACAACCGTCTCTTTTGTATTGACGAACTAAACGAGGCACTTGGAAAAAGCAACAACACAGCACCAGGCAGTGATGGCGTCGTAAATGCATTTTTTCAGCATCTATCTGAAAACGCAAAAATTGGTTTGTTAAATATATATAATAACATATGGAAAACTGGTATTTTACCAGAATCGTGGAAAGAAGCCACTATAATCCCCATATTGAAGCCAGGAAAAATACCAACAAGCCCATCAAGCTTTAGACCAATCTCTCTTACAAGTTGCATCTGTAAATTAATGGAACGGATGGTTACCAATAGATTATCATGGCTGCTTGAATCTAGAAAATTGTTAAGCAAGTATCAATTCGGATTCCGTAGAGAACACTCTACGACAGATGCGTTAGTGTATATTGAAAATGCTGTTCAAGGAAGTTTTCTTGCAGGTCTTCACCTAACAGCTATTTTTATAGATTTGAAAAGTGCATTTGATACTGCCAGGCACAGTACAATATTAGAACAACTAAATAAATGGGGAATAAAAGGATACTTACCTAAATTCGTAAAGTCGTTCCTTGACAACAGAGTCATTAGAGTCAGAGTTGGCAATGTTTTATCTGAAAATTATAATATTAAAAACGGGACTCCACAAGGTTCCTCGCTAAGTGCCACTCTGTTTATAATAGCGATACAAGGACTGTTAGAATCCATCGACACAGCTGTTCGATACTGTGCCTACGCAGATGATATCGTAATATTTACTTTTGGACAATCTTTCAACAATATTGAAGAAATTTTACAAAATGCACTCTCTAAGCTATCCTCGGAGGCCACTAATAGAGGTCTTCAAATTTCAACTGAGAAAACGGTCTCGCTACATTTCTGTCGCAAACGAAGCACCTGTCAACAGGAACACAACTTTCAGATGAATTCGGTACCTATTAAAAACGTAGATAATTTTTGTTATTTAGGCCTTATATTTGACTCTAAACTTACCTGGACGCTACACATCAGTAAACTGAAAGCCCGTTGTAATAGTATCTTAAATATACTTAGATGCTTGTCAAACCTAAACTGGGGATCTGACCAACAGACACTGCTGATGCTGTACAGATCTTTGGTTCTATCTCGAGTCGATTATGGTTGTGTGGTATATTCCTCTGCCAGACCATCCCGTTTGAGTATTTTAAACACAATACATAACATGGGAATACGCTATATAATGGGGGCCTTTGTAACAAGCCCAGCAGACAGTTTATGCGTAGAATCTGGGTTAGAGCCTTTATGGCTACGCCGTCAAAGGTTACTATTGAACTATCGTGTCGCGGCATTATATCGCACGCATAACCATATTCGATCGTCCTTAGTCAGCAGCGCTCTATTGGACCTCTATCAAGTACAGGATACGCGTACTAGACCGGCGACCGTTAGATCCATCGTCACTTCTAGGGCATGGGAAATCCCCGAAGCTGGTTTATATTTAATTGCCTACCCCAAAACTTCGCCATGGACCGTACCAGCAATAGATATTCGTTTCGATCTTCGGAAATATAATAAATCTGAAACAGCTGGTAACGTCATTAAAATGGACTTTTTAAATATTCTCGATACATACGGTCAGTGCAACGTATTTTATACCGATGGGTCTAAAACAGAGTCAGGAGCGGGGTGCGCCGTAGTCAACGGCAATAATATATCTACATGGTCACTTCCACATACTGTAACTGTTTTTACATGCGAAATATATGCTTTATTGCAAGCGTTAAGTATATGTCGAGAATCAACGTCCGATATTCGTGTAATTTGCACAGATTCTTTGTCTTCTCTGTTAGCAATCAGTAACAAATTTAACAACGAAGCTATAGTACAAGACATACACACCTTACTATCAAAACTAATAAGTGAAGGCAAACAGATAGTGTGGATATGGATACCAAGTCACATTGGCATCTCTGGAAATGAGAAAGCAGATCAAGCTGCAAAATCTGCAGCAGCTCGGATTCAGAATGATGTAAATGTGATTTGCCCAAAAGACGCAAGAACATACATAAAGCAAAAATCAGAACTTCAGTGGCAAGCGTCGTGGAATACAAAGACTACCGCTCTAAAAGATATAAAACCGAGTGTCAAGTTACAACAATCTGAGATTACACTTACACGTATGGAACAAGCAATAATAAGTCGATTAAGAATAGGTCACACCCGATTAACTTCTACCTTTCTATTAACAGAGGGAAGTAGGCCTAATTGTCCTACGTGTATAACTCCACTTACTGTCGAACACACCCTTATCGAATGTAATGAATACACCAACCAGAGAAGAACTTGTGGTTTATCTGATACTCTACCAGAAATTTTGAACAATAATAAAGAAAGTATTTTAAAGTTACTAAAATATCTACGTTCTACAAACCTAATTTCTAAACTGTAAAACTTATTAGTCTGTGATAAAAACTATTATCTGTGATATTTTATATATTCGAATTATGTTTATTTACTTACAAAACTTATATTAGCCAGTTTTATCTATTTTACCTATTTATATACTGTTACGAATGATAATTTTATTGTTACGAAGCTAGCCTCGCTTCGTTCTTACTTGTCTCCACCATGTTATGAATAAAAATAAATGCACTCACTCTTTATCTAATCTATTGATTTTATTTCTTAAATTTACTTAACACATAACTAAGACTAATCCTAAATATAATTAACACAATTTTCACTTACCAACTAATTATAAATTCTAGGGCCATTTCCCTCACACTTGGTATGACAATCGAGAAGGACTTTACTGCTTTTGTTTCACCATCTAACTGACTATCCTTTTCGATTGTCACTTTCCATCTTGACTCTTCATCCCTACTATCATTTCTTCTTGCAATCAAGGATGGCCAACTTGTCCCAATTAATCAGGGCAGTGTCATAATGCTAGAGTCAGCATTACTTACTTTTGTGAGCAATAATGCTGTGCTAGTATTATGACACACTTTACAAATTGCAGAGTAGCTTCATGTCATACTTGAAATCAATTTGTTTATCTTTATTACTGGGTCAAATAATTTAGAAATGAGTTCTGTAATAATTGTTGTAACATATTTTTGGAATAATAAATTATTAGAATAATGAATTGATTTAATTTTGTTATGAGTTTTTTCTTTTATTTTATACTTCGTTACATGACCCGGCCTGGTAAGCGTGACGCCCCTGGCACGCACTCCGCTCCTTCAGCAATTAACTTCTGTAGCCATCAGCCTGATTGCAAGTTTGTCTATACATACATCAATATGGATCTAACTTAATTTGAAATGATTATTGTTCATCCAAAAAGAATTGAGAATTGGCCCTTTACAATTTTAATTTAAAACCTATCCTAAAAAAAATCTTATAATTATAACACACAATTTTCATGAAAAAGAAAAAAATGGAAATAGATGTGATTACAATAACAAATTAAAATTAACAGTATCTAGTTTTGCATTAAAACGTCTATTAATAATTTTAAATTAGAACTTATTAAATCTAATATTTATCAGTTTATGCATGGAACGCAACCTTTGTCTTTATGGTCTACCACTGTACATTACGGAACGCACTTCATTTTTCGAGTTACAGTCATTCTGTCTATTGCGCACACGCGACTTATTCAAAAGTGCAAGATCAACAAATTTGAATGTCTTTCTACGTGAACAGTTTTATTTGTGAACAGAATAAGTTTTTCCACGCAATTTTTCGAGAAACTTTGCACAAAATCACACACGAACTGGTAAGTTGAATAAGTTTTTTGTTTTCGTCCATCACAAATTCAGAATTGAATAATGCATGCCTTTAACTGAAGTTAGACATAAAAGCTGATGTCGTTTACCAAAGTATACAGGGTGTCCCAAATATAAAGGATTTTGAGTTAATGGGTAACATATGAATAATGGAAGAAGCCAAAAATGCATAAAATTCCGCACTATCTCAAAAAAAATGTTTTACTAAAAATTTGTGGGCACCCGGAAAACTAAGCAAACTGAAGACGGCCCTGGTGTCTGGTGAAGCTTAATAATAAATAGTATGCTGATCTCATTCTATTTAGTTTATTCCAAGCAAAAAATGTTTACTATTTAAACTGTTATTATAGTAATAAAGACATAAATGCGTCCTAAATAAAGATAGACTAAACAACAGTGGCCGGGTGTTTTGTTATTTTTCTTACAACTAATAGTAGGTACATGCTGAAGTAGTATAGGTTGAAAAACCTCAATGAATTTGAATTGTATTTAATCTCAAGACATCGTTAGAAATAAGTAAATAAAATAAAATCAATTAACAGTTAGAATTGCTATAAAACGAATTAAGTATTAAACAACATACTTGATATTATAAGCAGCGTGACCATCTGTTTATATCAACACAAATAAAGCATACCTACAACAGCAGATCATATTTCGACCTACTAATAGGTAATAACAACTTTATTTACGTTTAAGACGTCCAGATATCGTAAATTACTTTTGTACGTGACATACAATAACAATTTTTAAAAGGCACGCAGATCTACAAATGGTATCACATTTTTTAAGTACATTAAGGTAGGTTAGTGTTACAGAGTCGGACTTGAAAATCAATGAAACTTTAAAATTCATTTTCTCGAAAACTATTCAGTTGAAGAACAAACTTTATAAGGAAAATTTGCTCTACTCCATTCCACCTATCTACCATTAACTCAAATCCCTTTATTTCTGAGACATCCTGTATATTTGTATGACACGTTGCAAATACAACGCAACGATTTCTACGAAAATCCATTATTTCTTGTCTTCAGGTGCCAATATGTGTATGCCAAATCCCAATGCACATTGAACATGTTAAATGTGCGGTAATTATGAAAATTCATGAACAGTCCATCCAGAATGTGAAGTGATGCTGCTTGAAATGAAGATTTGAATTGCCAACACTGATTTGTAATGAAGTAACTGGCTTCCTCATACAATGTAGACAAACATGTGTCTACTGGATTGTTGACTTCGGCATAGGTAGGTATGATTTTATCTGTGTTCCTTTAATGTATTGGCAACATTTCAGCTGGTGTTTATCGGTGATGAACTTCAGAAGGCGTTTTTTCCACCCTTAGATTGGTTGCATTATGGTTATTCCCTTTTTGTGATGATGCGATCTTGGTGCTGTGTGGTATGTTGTCTGCTCCACTTGTAGATGGTAAGTTCCATGCAATTGTTGTTTCATGCAAAGAAACAAGTGTGTTACAAATTTGTTTTATCTTAACTTAAAGAGTTATAATATCTTTTCCTTAATTATTTTATTAATTACCTACTTATTCTATTAAACCTCAAATATTACCTATTTCAACTTTTCTGTTAATGTTTAATAATTATATATCTTACTACATTTTAGCAAAAGTAATGCAAGCACTATAAGAATTTTATTAACTAATGGTTTGAAAATGGTAATTATTTGACATGGAATACTTATGAATATTGTTTGACCTTTATTGCTTAATTAGGTGTTTAGAGTTTTACACTATTTGGTGTATCTAACACATGTTTTACATTTTTAAACAATTTATACTTGCCTTCTTGGCTAATCTTAAAAACCTAATTTGTTTTATCCATGATAAATCTTTGTTAAAATTTAATAATTTAAACATTGAAACTGGACTCTATTCACTCTTTATTTGCTCTCATCAGTCATTTACCTAAATTTGTATCATTTCTCACACATTTCATTTAAATCCTCTATCCCAAAATTTGACACCTATGTCCAAGGATATCTCAAATTACATTCATTCATCTAATTTCTCATTGTCTCACATATTACTCAGTGGACGTACTTTATTCATCTTTTTTCCTATTGTCCCACATATTACTCAGTGGACATACTTTCATTTGTGCATTTCTTCATTTATTCATTCATTCATCTTGTATATTTTCTGACTATCAGTGAATTACAAATTCTTTCCGCAGCATTTTGTATTTTTAGTAAGATGTAAATTTGTTTGCCGGCTTTAAACACAAAGTGCTGTTAGATAATTTGCAATGCAGTGATGTCATGGGATCCCTATTCATCAATTAATCTCTCTTATTATTCAAATTATTCTTATTTTTTGCACATTTCAATACATAATACACATAAATTATAATTACCTTTTTTATCTTTAATTGATCCAGTACATAACCAACACCTGATGCAGTCCAAGGTCCTATCCTAGAGGTGTCAACCAAGGTAGGCTGTTAAGGCACTGCAGGTTATTGTATGACTTGAAAATCTTCATCCATACTGCTCAAGGTTACACTGATCGCTCTTCACTTTGGACAGAGATAAGAGGTGCTTTCAAATAACAATAAAATAACTTTTAATACAACTTTCTTCTCATCTTCTGAGATCTTTGCTGGCGAACAACATTTTTTCCTATTTCCTTCCTCGTTTATTAGAATCCATTTTGTTTCATATGTTAATGATTTTGTAGCTGTTCCTTGGACACTATGGTCCCATCTGGGTCATGAATCTTCTAAAGAGAGTCCTAAAACAAACTTATTTTCTTCCCTTATGCAGTTACCCCCAATTGCACTTTGAATAAAAATTTTATTTAATTCTTTGCTGTATATTCTTTCTATATCCTATCTATGCAATGTCATCCTACTCTATTTATTATAACTACATCCCTTTTTATAGTTAAATGTCCTATAAAATTAATTAACCAATTCTAATTCATAATTCTATACTTACAATTTTTTTTCCTTTTATTAATAAGATTTTATCCCTACGAGCCCTATCCTCTTAAATTTGGTTTCTGTGTCTTGATCTGGGTCTGTAGTACCCATTTCTCTCTGTTCTCCTGCTAACGAATCGTGGTGGCCTGTTGCAGCATGATGCAGCATATACTCCTTGCCTGCTGCAGTTGAAGTACTTGGGTTTGCCATCCCTTGTGATGCTGTTTGACCATGTATGGTTATACCCAGGGATTTCCATAATTACTTCTTGTTATGCTTCACCAATATGTACCCTAATCTTCCTATCTATTTAATTATACTACTTTATTAATACTAATTACTTCATGTTATGCAAGTGTACCCTAAACTTCCTATCTATTTAATGACACTATATTAATTCATTTTCATTTTATTGTAATTGTAAGTGCATTTTCCCAGATTTATACTGAGTGCATTGTTTAAAATAATGCACTAAACTAAAAAATGCATAAAAACATTAAACTATGAACAAACTGTTGATGATTCTTAATATTAAAATTTGTTTTCTTTGTTTTAGAATTAACTAATGCACTATGCAAGAGGTGTCTGTTGAAGATTGTGAAGAATCTTCAACAACGGAACAAGAACTCGGCACCTCCACCATGTTACGAATGATAACTTTATTGTTACGAAGCTAGCCTCGCTTCGTTCTTACTTGTCTCCACCATGTTATGAATAAAAATAAATGCACTCACTCTTTATCTAATCTATTGATTTTATTTCTTAAATTTACTTAACACATAACTAAGACTAATCCTAAATATAATTAACACAATTTTCACTTACCAACTAATTATAAATTCTAGGGCCATTTCCCTCACACTTGGTATGACAATCGAGAAGGACTTTACTGCTTTTGTTTCACCATCTAACTGACTATCCTTTTCGATTGTCACTTTCCATCTTGACTCTTCATCCCTACTATCATTTCTTCTTGCAATCAAGGATGGCCCAACTTGTCCCAATTAATCAGGGCAGTGTCATAATGCTAGAGTCAGCATTACTTACTTTTGTGAGCAATAATGCTGTGCTAGTATTATGACACACTTTACAAATTGCAGAGTAGCTTCATGTCATACTTGAAATCAATTTGTTTATCTTTATTACTGGGTCAAATAATTTAGAAATGAGTTCTGTAATAATTGTTGTAACATATTTTTGGAATAATAAATTATTAGAATAATGAATTGATTTAATTTTGTTATGAGTTTTTTCTTTTATTTTATACTTCGTTACAATACTTTTTTTATAGTTTTATCAATGTTTTGTATGGTATCCTATTATATATTTTCGTTCGTGCTAATTGTGTCTATTGTTGTAGTAATTTGTTATTTATATTTATTGTTCGTACCGATTTGTTACAATAAGTAAATAAGTGTAATATAACGAGCTTGTTCAGGGTTTGTATGCTACAGAGTGATCCTGTTAGCTAGCGCCACTATGCGGTGCATATTGTTAGTTGAAGCGAAGAAAACACCTGGCATAAAAGCAGCTCTCTTTTGCTATGAAAACAATTTTAAGGTTTGTACCCATGTGATTATTATATTAATTAAGTGAATTACATTTTTAAAGGTTAGAAGAACCGATGGTGTTTGCTAATATATATTATAATAAGCAAAATAATTTATTATTTACAATTGCCAGACTGAGCAAATGTAAAATTGTTTTGAATCTACCATTTTTTTATTTGAAGAACACCAATAATTCTCCATCATCTGATCAGAAACTCCAAACCTTCCAATTTTCTGATTTCGTCCAATAAACCTATATCTTACAAACTACCTCACAGGAAACAGACCGAAAAATTGTACCATTTGCTCATTGATCAACTATGACGCTTAGGTTTTCTAGGAATTGATCAATATCATCAGTTGAATGACAAATTGTTCAAATGAAGGACTGTCTTACCAAATTTAGATGCGTGGAAACCCTAAATATGTTCTTGGTAGGTTACACACACTTGTGTCTATTTTTATTGCATGCTCAACATGCAATTTAAATTTCTTCATGTATATTACATTCTAATCGTGTCTCACTACTATGAGTGACTATGTGTTTTGCGAGTCTAGATTTCTGTGAAGATTTATAATCACGTAAATTACAAACAAAAGGTTGCTCACCACTATGACTGAGCATGTGTCTCTTAAGATAACGCTTTTGTAAACATTTATATTCACATAAATTACATTCAAATGGTTGACCATCGCTATGAGTAAGAAGGTGGGTCTTGAGAGTAGACTGCACCGAACACTTAAAATTGCATACATTACATTCACACGACTTCTCATCACTATGAGTGAGCATGTGTACTTTCAGATGACTTTTTTGTGAACATTTATAATCACATAAACAGCAATTGAATGGTTTCTCATTACTATGAATGAGAATGTGTTTTTTGAGATCATTTTTCTGTGAACATTTATAATTACATAAACTACATTCAAAAGGCTGCTCACCTCTACGAATGACCATATGTCTCTTGAGGTAACATTTTTGTGAACATTTATACTTAATCACATAAATTACATTCAAATGCAGCTCACTATTGTGAGTAGAAATATGTCTTTTAAGATTACCCTTTTGTGAACATTTATAATCACATAAACAACACTCGAATGATTGCTCACCACTATGAGTGAGCAAGTGTCTCTTGATAGTGGACTGTGCTGAATATTTTACATTACATATATTACATTGAAATGATTTCTCGCCACTATGAGTGAGCACATGTGCTTTAAGATTACTTTTTTGTGAACTTCTATAATCACATAAACTACATCCAAATGGTTTCTTATTATCATGAATGAGAATATGTCTTTTGAGATCGTTTTTTTGTGAACATTTATGACCCCATAAACTGCATTCAAATGGTTTCTCACCACTATGACTAAACATGTGCCTTTTGAGTTTACTTTTCAATGAAAATTTATAACTGCATAATTTACATTCAAACGGCTTCAAACCATTATGAATGTGCATATGTGTTTTGAGGCTACCTTTTTAAATGGTTTATCAGTATCATGAATAAACAGGTGTTGTTCAAGATGATTTTTTCGTAAAAACCTGCAACTACACAAATTACACTCAAACGGTTTCTCACTACTGTGAGTAAGCATGTGTCTATTGAGGATACTTTTTAATGAACATTTATAATAACATAAAGTACATTTAAATGGCTTCTCGCCGCTGTGAGTAAGCATGTGTTTTTTGAGATTTCCTTTTAATGAACATCTATAATTAGATATTTTACATTCAAATTGTCTTTTGGCTTTAAGAGGAAGTGCATATGTTTCCTGTGGCAATATATATTGAGGCTCGTACAATTTATTGTTATAATTGTTATTGTTAAATTGTTATAAAATAACTTAAAATAATGTTTAACTTTTAACAAACTTGAATTTGAAATTTGTAACAACTGGACGCCATCTGTTAACTAGTAGCACTATTAATGATGATATTACAGATTGTGTCATGAATGTCTACTACATACGGGTGCAACCAATATGTAAATGTAGCTATCAGGAGAGCAGCAAACCACCCTCAGCCTTTTCTGCTATCCTAATACACGATTTTAAATTTCTGATGAGGAATAGTAAAAATTTTTTATTTATTTGTTCGTTTTATTAGAATTTTTACTTTTTTCATCAAACAATCTTAATAATTATTTTTAATAAGCATGTAACAGAAAATGCATAAGAATTAGCCTAACAACTAGCATTAACAATATTAGTAAATAATTAACCGATGCAGATTGCGGGATATTGTGTAAAGGGCCGCACCAAGCCTAATGAGTGCCGTTGTGCAAAGAACCCCACGCGTTTCTTACGGATATTGGATACTGGTCAAATTAGCTGAAATTGTGATACGTGTTAGTTTACATTATTCTGATCAAAAGTCTCTGTGGCTACAATGCTCTATAATTAACAGTTTTGGAGTTACACAGTACGGAAAGCAGGAAAAATGTATACTTCGGTATATAGATTTTTAACACGTGCAGCCTTGGTAACATCATTTTTTGTGTATATTTTTTTTTGTTTTGGTTAACATAAGTAATAATGTTGTGTTGTATTCATGTGGAATTATACCGAGTGTCCCGTTATATTTTGACTCTTTATATACCTATATAGCTTTTGAACTAACTGAGATAATGTAATGCGATGTTCGCCAGTCTGCTTCTTAGTTTTTTAAGTTTTTTCTGAGTAGCCATTTTTTGCCCACTTCCGGTTTATCCAGAAATGATATAGCGTATTTTCGGAGATTTAAATAACATGCAGTATTCACATTAAGAGCTGATAAAACCATACCCTGTATAATAACCATGATAAGTATGGTCGTTTTGGAAAGGAGAACCAATGGACTTTCAAACGTGCGTGGTTATAGTAGAGTGCCCTGTGGGGTAAAACGTGTCACCCTGTGGGGGTTTTGAGAGTAAGAGCTGGGACTAGTTGTATTCGATAGCTTATAATTGATTGTTATACCAAAAAAAGTTGGCCGAAAATTGGCCTGTGCAAAAGGGCACAATTCAAAATTTTGGAGTTATCTATCGTACGTGATGCACCGTTATTAGATCAATCTTTTCATGTAGGTTTCGATGTAAAGTCTGTAGCCGTTTTTTTAAAAAAAATAAACAAATCTTTGCAAAGCATTGAGTCTTACGGGAACTATAAACTTTAAATGCTTGTAACTTCGTTTGCGAAGCTTCAAAAATTAATTAATTTTAGGGTACTTTCGCGTTTATCAACTCATATTTCAGAAACGAAGCCTTTAATCGAAAAAAGTCGTTCTTATAAAATTGTAGACCGCGATCTTTCGCTTCTAACGGTGTCACTTTTATATTTTTAAAGATTACAATAATTCCGTAAAAGAATAAAATTTAACACCAAACACAATTTAAATTGTATCGACACCCGTAGTCCTCGATAAGCCCCTCTTGCTCTTCCGGCTCCGCGCGCAGCAGTTGTCCATGTTCTAGGTCTATTAAATACACCTAAAAATGTATTTCGTTTCTCTTAAATTAATTAATAGATGCCTAATATAATAAATAATTTAAATAGAATAATATTTTTATATCTTTGTTATTTACCCATTACTTAATAATAATAAAACAGTATTCCAAAATAGTTAAAATTATAACATAGGCATTTATTTTTTCCAAAGCACTTCATAGCAAAGAATCTCGTAAGTAACTTTTAAATTTTTTGGCTAGTATCATCTTCGGTAAAGAGATAATAAATTACCCAAGAACGAAAAAATGTAAAGACTTAGTTTTCCCTTAATAGGTATTAGTAGAGTTCATCTAAGCCACGGATCACTGACACTACGGGTCACTACAACCCTATGTTTCATAAGAAATTAGTTTCAGTTGTGTATATTAAAGTATAAAATTTATGATATTGGAATTTAGGAGCATGTTAATATTAAGAAAGCGACCAGACTGTTCATTCTGGAGTGAAAACGGCAGAAATAAACTCGTGTTGTTTTATTAGAAGATAATTTGTTTAATTTACCGCGCAAATTATATTTATGATGGTATGTCACTGGTACAGAGCTTCGGCAAACCGATCAACACTAAGACATTCGGGGATTATTCAAGAACATTCTCTTCGATCATATTTAATAACTCATACAAGGCTGAACGAGTAGATTTGGTATTAGATCACTATAACGACATGTCAATCAAAAATATGACTAGAATCAAAAGAGGATCTGGTAAATCAATTGATACAATTATTCATACGGTCGAATCGCTACTACCTCGGCAATGGTAGTTATTTATTCATTGTACTTTTAATAAGAATCAGTTGACGAATTACTTATCAACTGACGGATTCTGCTACGTATATTATCTGCTAAAAAAGTCTGCTACAGCAAATGCATTATCGAATGCAGGGACACTAACGTTTTGGTACTTCTACATCACTTTAGAAAATATTTAACCCCAGAAGTCTAGATTAAGACCGGAAAAAAGGATAGCATTCGCTTCATACCAGTTCATATCTTAAAAATAGAACATCATTTACAAAATCTTCCAGCGTTCCATGCCCTCACAGGATCGGATACAACAAGTCAGTTTTCTGGCATCGGGAAGAAAACTTATTGGAAAACATACCTTGCTTCATACAAATTGCTTAATAATTTCGGATTTCGATGAACAGATTTTTCAAAACTTGAACAATTTTGTTATTAAGCTTTATACCAATAATTAAAACGTTAACTCCATTAATCAGCTTTGAGGTATACTTGCAGGTTCTAAAACTATTGATAAATTACCACCTACAGGGGACAGCCTAAAATATCAATGCTTACGAGCACACCAAACAGTGCAACATTTGGCTAAATGCCTTAAACTCGATTCAAAACTATTTAAAATATTGCGATTTTACGGTTGGCAATTGAAGAGTAATCAGATTTTTCCTATGTTATAAACTCTTCCATCATTACCGACAGACATTACAGTCTTATCAACATGCGGATGCAAAAAAAGGTATACAGCTACATTTCTACATTTTTTACTATTTTCTTACGACTTTTACTTTCCGACTGCAAACAGAAATGGTGCAGTTGCAGGAAAAAAATTATTGCATGTATAAGTTCGTGTAGGTGCATGTACAAAATAATGTGTACAATAAGCCCTTCAAATCCAAAATCTAATGAAGAAGGCGAGGAAAGCGAAGTCGACAGTGAATAATGTTGATAATAGTACACAGGCACATTCAAGTTTTTACATTTTTTCGTTCTTGGGTAATTTACTATCCCTTTACAGGAGATGATACTAGCCAAAAAATAAAAAGTTAATTAAAGTTAAAATATTATTCTATTTAAATTATTTATTCTAAAAAATGTTTAATGCGTTTAAACTTATATTAGGCATCTATTAATTAATTTAAGAGAAACGAAATACATTCTTAGGTGTATTTATTAGACCTAGAACATGGACAACTGCTGCGCGCGGAGCCGGAAGAGCAAGAGGGGCTTATCGAGGACTACGGGTGTCGATACAATTTAAATTGTGTTTGGTGTTAAATTTTATTCTTTTACGGAATTATTCTAATCTCTAAAAATATAAAAGTGACACCGTTAGAAGCGAAAGATCGCGGTCTACAATTTTATAAGAACGACTTTTTTCGATTAAAGGCTTCGTTTCTGAAATATGAGTTGATAAACGCGAAAGTACCCTAAAATTAATTAATTTTTGAAGCTTCGCAAACGAAGTTACAAGCATTTAAAGTTTATAGTTCCCGTAAGACTCAATGCTTTGCAAAGATTTGTTTATTTTTTTTTAGAAAAACGGCTACAGACTTTACATCGAAACCTACATGAAAAGATTGATCTAATAACGGTGCATCACGTACGATAGATAACTCCAAAATTTTGAATTGTGCCCTTTTGCACAGGCCAATTTGCGGCCAACTTTTTTTGGTATAACAATCAATTATAAGCTATCGAATACAACTAGTTCCGGCTTTTACTCTCAAAACCCCCACGAACATCAAAACTAAGCGACTTATTGGCCAGCGAGCACTCTACTATTAACCCTCATTATCTCTTCGAGCTCACCACCTACAGGCGGTGGCTTTTAGGAGGTTATTTAACAGCCCTCAAGGAAGACTTATGTAAAAATCCAATGACTTCAACTGAACTTTCCTACGCTATTTTTTAATTTGACTGCACTGAGTGTAATATTTTTCAATATTTATGTTGCAATTAAAACCAATATTTCTATAATATTTATGCAATATTAAAAAAATTGTGCAATATTACTGCGATATTACAAAATATCTCATTAACATACCTCAACAATGGGTGTGTAAAAATCTTTTTTTTTCGTTACAGATCTCCTCTTTCACATGCCCTACATGATGGCTGTTAGAGGCCCCCTTAAGTCATTGAGGTGTATTTGGGTTATTTATGTAGTATTTTATTTTATTTAGCAGGTTATAAATAGTCAAAAATAAAAGAAATTGATTTGTCAAAATGGTCTGTTTAAAATACATATCGTTACAAGAGAAACGCTTGTAAACATGTTGTCCTGTGGGGTGATGACGTAGTTGCTACCAGTCAGGAATGCATTAGACAGAACATCGCCACTCCGACGCCGACGCCGACGCCCCGGTTGTATTGGTAGAAACGTCGTTATTAAGATTTTTCTAAATGCTCATATCTGCCTTATTTTGCATGATAAAAAGTGCGATTTTTAATCCGAAAGTATAGGTGCGTCCCAATTGTTTAGCCCTTAGGTTTAGCCAGTCTCGATAGATTAATAGTTTGCATGATTACTCCATAATTCAAGGCTCGTAGGTTCATGGTAGTCCTTCATAGCTATGAAGATCGTGGCAAGGAATCGAAATCTTGGCAACATCATTCGTAGTTTATTACAAGTAAATTGAATGTGGATATCCCACCTCATATATTGGTCAAAATATATTCCCAGGTACTTGGTATTGGTGACTGATTTAATTGTATACTTTTGGATATTCGTGGAAAAATGTAATGTGTTGAAAGAAGGTGCTGAAGATGAATTGCAGTGGAAGGGTAGGTAGTGAGTTTTGTCCACATTTAATGTCAATAGTCTATAATTTAGCCAATCTTTGATTTTTGGGAAATCTGATTCTACTGTTTCTTTTAAGGTTTGCCACGTGTCCTCAGAGTAGAAAATGGCAGTATCGTCAGCGAATCCCATTATTTCTCCTTTACTCTCAACAGAGAAAAGGCCGTTTATATACACATTAAACAGTACGGGTCCTAAAACTGATCCTTGTGGAACACCATATTTTATCTCCATTGTTTCACTATCTGTTTTGTTATTTTTTACAAATTGAGATCTACCTGATAAGTAACTTTTAAAAAATTGTCGTACTACTCCTCTTATACCAATTTGTTCTAGCGTTTCAAGTAGTAAGCTATGGCTGACTGTGTCGAAGGCCTTTGAAAGATCTAAGAATATACATAAACAAGGTTTACTGTTATCCAGAGCACTATAGATCTTTTTTGTAAGTTCCAGTATAGCATCTTCAGTTGATCTTTGTCTTCTGAATCCATATTGTTGTGGTGAAAGCAAGTTGCGTTTACTGAAAAAATTTTGGAGACGGTTTTCGATTAGCTTTTCGAAGACTTTTGACAGAGAAGTTATTAAGGAGATAGTTCGGTAGTTGGTAGGGAGAGTAGTATCACCCTTTTTAAATACAGGTATTACAATATTCTTTTTGAAGGTAGTTGGCCATACTCCGCTGTCTATGCATTTATTGAATGCATATGCTAGTGGTTCTTCAATGTATTTTGAGATTTGCTTTAATACTTCGGGTCGAATGTTATCATTTCCAGGAGATTTCTTACACTTAAGTTGTGAAATTGTGTTTTTGATTTCATTTTTGTCAGTTCTGAGCAAAACGAAACTGTTATGTAATGTTTGCGTCAGAGGTTGATAATTAGGGTCAGATGTTATGTTTCTTGCCAGTGTTTCGCCCATTTTAATGAATGTATAGTTAAAGTAGTCTGCTATGTCTTTTGGATTGATTATTTCATTATCACTGGTATCCTTGATACAGTCTACTGTTTTCTTCTCTTTTTGTGAATTTCCTATTTCATTAATGATCTTCCATAATTGGTTAGAAGTAGGGAAAAAATTGAGAGTTCTGGAACCACCCCCCATTCCTGACCTTGACCTTGAACCTATCTCTCTCTAACACATGGTGACCTTGAATCTATCTCTGTCACGTAAACGTGGCAACACCGCATTCTCAAGGTCAACAATATGGCAACACCGCATTCTCAAGGCCATCAATATGGCAACAACGCATTCTCAAGGTCATCAATATGTCAACACCGCATTCTCAAGGCCATCAATATGACAACAACGCATTCTGAAGGTCATCAATATGTCAACACCGCATTCTCAAGGCCATCAATATGGCAACAACGCATTCTCAAGGTCATCAATATGTCAACACCGCATTCTCAAGGCCATCAGTATGGCAACAATGTTTTGACCTTGAACTCAAGACCACTCTTCAAGGTCATCAAACACCATTCAAGGTCAAGCTTTAGATATACATATATATATATAGCAGGTTGCATGTATGGGAAGAGTAAAGCGTTTGCAGTTGTAGTGTACAGTGCAGTGTTGCAATGGAAAGCCTCGCTAAATCAATTGAGAATGCGAAAGCGCAAGCTCTAGAAAAGCAGTTGATGGTTCCAAACGAGCTTCCTAAGGATGCTAAATGGGCACCGCTAGTGAATCAATCAGTGTTTTATTTAAACAAATCAAAAAGTAAAGTTGTATTTGTTGGATTATGTGCTCATTTGGGATTCACTCCTGTAATAAAAGTAGCTGGAGTAAAGAATCAGTGCATGCTGTTTGATGAAACGGAGTGGAACGCGTTAATAACCAATGAAGGAGTCATTAATAAATACTTTAAAGCAGGAGAAGAGGTCGGGGTTCCTTTGAAAATGGGTACAAAAACTATCTCGTTTGAGCGTGTTAACAGAAATTACGATAAAACAAAAATCATAAAGATAACTGATGCAGGAGATGATGAATTGTATTTAGCGTGGGAGTCCTTATATGAGCTGTGGCAGTTAATACCGTTACTAACATATCGATTAAACCTTCTGAAGGGTTTGGAATTTTTCAATTTCTACCATAGCATAATAGATGGTGTTGTAGACACGCCGGGTGACTGCATAGTGAACATCACAAACATATTGGAACCATTAATGAAGATGCAAATTCCGAACGTGTTTGGAATGCTAGAAGTTGTGTATTATCTACCAGAAAAGGTAATAGTGGATGTGGAAGTCAAAAGGTGTATTGCGTAATGGAAGAATGAAGAGGGGAAAGGGTGGGGGACGGGTGAATATAAGAACACATGGTCTAGGTGTAACGTAGTGAAATACAATGGAGACGCGTAACAGTTAAGACGTATCAAGCAAAGCTATTGATAAACTGAATGTTGTGGTGAAACTACGGTGTGAATTAGAAGCGCTAGAGGAGGATGCGGCACACGAAGCTGTTCATGGTACGGGGATATTCAGTCCAGAATATTGTCAAGAGTTAACACAACGATATAGAAAAGGCGTGCAGTTGTGTCAAGACTTCATTAGAGGTGTGATTTGTGATGAGTGTTTGGTAAAAAAGCTCATTGCGCAACATCTAAGGGACTTTGCATATGACTTAATAGAGGACGGATTAAATGGGTGGTTTAGTGACATTTGATGAAAGTAAAAACAAAATGCATTACATGTTAACATGGGAGTATGCACATCGTCAAGCACGCAGAAGTCAATGGGAGATAATAGCAAGGGATAGGGTACGATTTCAGAGACGAATAAGCTACGTGGAAAATGTAATCGCTCCAGTTTTGAAAGAAGAGTATAGAGAGGGTATCTATAATACACGTTTTAAAAGTGGTGGGGGTATAGTTTAAATAGTCACATCAGTCGCTTACCGTCAGTTACAAAAATGGGTTCAATCAAAGTGGGTTGGCAACATTACTGGGTTCTTGAAACAACAGATAAGGGTGAAATTAAATTTTCGCGTTATAAAACGCACAATATGGGTTCCGGGGTGTGCACTCCCAGGCTGCAAGGTAGTACAGGGGCCCGGGTCGGTCTAGCCAACATGACCTGGCTGCCCTATCAACTTGCGAAAATCTCGCTTATGCCGTAATGCCAGGTGGCGCCTGGACCGGGAACCTTGCGGTATAATGCGGGGGGCTCCGTCGAGGCCACCAGAGTCGGGTTCTTTGGAATCCTTTGGCTGTTGCTGGTTCCTTAAACTGTCAAACACTTAATGGATTGGAAAACACACACACTATACTTACACACATACTTAAACAAAATTAAAATTATGATGATGAATGATGATAAAACAAACAACGTTTCAAAAGTGCCCCTTGAAGCAACGGAGTTTCCCGGCTCCACCCCCTTTACCCAAATCCCATTCAATTTCCCAATCCCAACCCCTACCAGTTTAGATTTTCCCCCAATTAAAAGTCCTGTTAGGCTCAGTGAGACGGTGGATTCTTCTCCCCGGTTCCTAGTCATGGAGAAAAAAGAAGGTGACTTTGCTACGACTAGTCCTTTTGTTATATCAAAGGTTATCTACGGACTTATAGGTAGAACGAAGATAGTTAAGAGAATACAAGGCATGATATTGATAGAGACTGTATCTAACGCTCAATCGCAGAGATTGTTAGAAGTTTCCCGCTTTGGTGATTATGAGGTTAAAGTGTATCCTCATATGTCACTGAATACATCTAAAGGAGTAGTTTACTGTCGGGATTTCCTAAATTGCACGTTGGAAGAGATAAAAGAGGGTTTAAAACATGAAGGTGTTATAGAAGTTAAACGAATTAAAAGCAGGAGGAATGGAGAACTTGTCGATACTCCTAATCATATCCTTACGTTTAACACACCTAAGTTACCGAGAAGCATTATCGCAGCCTTTTACCATTTAAATGTAAGACCCTATATACCCCCTCCTGTCCGTTGTTATAGGTGTCAGTCGTTTGGTCATGTATCCTCTGGTTGTGATAAATCTGAATTATGTATCTGTGGTAATCCCTCACATAGAGGTGAACCTTGTACGCAACCCTTTAGCTGCCCTAACTGTAAAGATAATCATTCTGCGACATCAAGGTCATGTCCGGTATTCAAGCAAGAGATGCGAATACAGGAAATTAGAACTGTTCATAGGGTATCATATACGGAAGCAAAACGTATGTCTAATTCCTTCACTGTCCCATCCCGATCCTATGCTCAAGTTACCACCCAATTAGAAGCAGATCCTTTACGTACACTAATTCCTGAAATTAGAGGTATTATTAAAAAAGAACTGGCAAAGCTAACTAATGCTCTCTTAGTAAGAAGAACTACTACCTCCGAAATCGCCAGCAGTGATGAAGAGAGAAATAATAGTCAAATATCTACTCCTAAAGTAAATTCAACTATAGTAACAGCTTCTACAAGTACAGTAATTGATGCTAACACTGGTGTAAAAGATAAAAGGAAACTTTCACAACTAAGTAATAATACAGAAGATGAACGAACTATCGAATCAAGCCTGGAGTCCATCGAACGGACGATATTAAATAAAGTAAAAAAGAAAAAACGAGGCTGGCCGAAAGGCAAACCCCGTAGAGGTACATCTTAAAATATTTATCTACAATGGATTATAATACATTTATCTTACAGTGGAATTGTCGTGGATTTTTTAACAAATTAAGTTCAATTCAATTATTAGTTTCAAAATATAACCCTGACTGCCTCTGCATACAAGAAACTAAATTTAATTACAATCAGAACTACGAACTAAAGAACTATTTTCTACTACGAAAGGATGCTACTGATGGAGAACGTGCTCATGGAGGCGTTGCCATGCTCATAAAAGAAAATATACCTTGCAGCAACTTGTTACTTAACACCGAACTGCAAGCCATCGCAATGCGTATAACTTATCCAAAGCCTCTTACTATCTGTAATATATATTTCCCAAGCGCACCATGGAGTACTGAGGAGTTCGAAGATCTGGTCAGTCAGTTACCCCATCCCTATGTAATTTGTGGGGATTTTAACTCACACAGCATCACGTGGGGGTCTTATAAAAACGATAGACAGGGTAGGGCTGTTGAGGACCTAGTTGACAGACTGGATATATGTCTTCTTAATAATGGTAATCCAACACACTTCGATGTATCGACTGGACAGTTCAGTGCTATCGATTTAACTCTCTGCACTCCATCTTTATCGACAACTTTAGTTTTTTCTACGGACCCAGATCTACACTTTAGTGATCATTTTCCGATTATTATTAAAAAACCTAGTTCTGTCAACGCTCCCACGGCAATTCCACAAAAATGGATTTTAAACAAAGCTGATTGGAATGCATATAAAGAATGTGTAGACACGTTGATGGCCTCATCTAATACAGAATTAACGATGCCCGACATCACCAATTTCATAGTAGAAGCAGCAACAGTACATGTCCCAAAAACAAAAAGTATTCCACACAGACGAGTAGTTCCATGGTGGAACGAGCAAATCCGGTCTCTTGTTGCTGAAAAGAAACGAGCACTCAATCTTCTAAAAAGAAACACTACTATTGACAACTTAATAAACTTTAAAAGAGCTCGGGCAAAATGCCGGAAAACCATCCAAGCAAATCGTGGCAGGAATATGTATCTAGTATTTCCACTTCTACTGATGTTGGTGAAGTGTGGAAACGAATACGAGCCATTGCTGGAAACCGTAGTTGCTTCAATATTACTTTAAATATAAATGATGAAATCATAAGTGATCAACAAGATGTTGCTAACCATCTAGCGCAGCATTTTGCACAGTTGTGCAATATAGAGGCAGCTCAAGTCAATAACGAGGATGATTTCATAGATTTCAATACACCGCAAGAACATGAATACAACCGTCTCTTTTGTATTGACGAACTAAACGAGGCACTTGGAAAAAGCAAAACACAGCACCAGGCAGTGATGGTGTCGTAAATGCATTTCTTCAGCATCTATCTGAAAACGCAAAAATTGGTTTGTTAAATATATATAATAACATATGGAAAACTGGTATTTTACCAGAATCGTGGAAAGAAGCCACTATAATCCCCATATTGAAGCCAGGAAAAATACCAACAAGCCCATTAAGCTTTAGACCAATCCCTCTTACAAGTTGCATCTGTAAATTAATGGAACGGATGGTTACCAATAGATTATCATGGCTGCTTGAATCTAGAAAATTGTTAAGCAAGTATCAATTCGCATTCCGTAGAGAACACTCTACGACAGATGCGTTAGTGTATATTGAAAATGCTGTTCAAGGAAGTTTTCTTGCAGGTCTTCACCTAACAGCTATTTTTATAGATTTGAAAAGTGCATTTGATACTGCCAGGCACAGTACAATATTAGAACAACTAAATAAATGGGGAATAAAAGGATACTTACCTAAATTCGTAAAGTCGTTCCTTGACAACAGAGTCAGAGTTGGCAATGTTTTATCTGAAAATTATAATATTAAAAACGGGACTCCACAAGGTTCCTCGCTAAGTGCCACTCTGTTTATAATAGCGATACAAGGACTGTTAGAATCCATCGACACAACTGTTCGATACTGTGCCTACGCAGATGATATCGTAATATTTACTTTTGGACAATCTTTCAACAATATTGAAGAAATTTTACAAAATGCACTCTCTATGCTATCCTCGGAGGCCACTAATAGAGGTCTTCAAATTTCAACTGAGAAAACGGTCTCGCTACATTTCTGTCGCAAACGAAGCACCTGTCAACAGGAACACAACTTTCAGATGAATTCGGTACCTATTAAAAACGTAGATAATTTTTGTTATTTAGGCCTAATATTTGACTCTAAACTTACCTGGACGCTACACATCAGTAAACTGAAAGCCCGTTGTAATAGTATCTTAAATATACTTAGATGCTTGTCAAACCTAAACTGGGGATCTGACCAACAGACACTGCTGATGCTGTACAGATCTTTGGTTCTATCTCGAGTCGATTATGGTTGTGTGGTATATTCCTCTGCCAGACCACCCCGTTTGAGTATTTTAAACACAATACATAACATGGGAATACGCTATATAATGGGGGCCTTTGTAACAAGCCCAGCAGACAGTTTATGCGTAGAATCTGAGTTAGAGCCTTTATGGCTACGCCGTCAAAGGTTACTATTGAACTATCGTGTCGCGGCATTATATCGCACGCATAACCATATTCGATCGTCCTTAGTCAGCAGCGCTCTATTGGACCTCTATCAAGTACAGGATACGCGTACTAGACCGGCGACCGTTAGATCCATCGTCACAGGGCATGGGAAATCCCCGAAGCTGGTTTATATTTAAATGCCTACCCCAAAACTTCGCCATGGACCGTACCAGCAATAGATATTCGTTTCGATCTTCGGAAATATGATAAATCTGAAACAGCTGGTAACGTCATTAAAATGGACTTTTTAAATATTCTCGATACATACGGTCAGTGCAACGTATTTTATACCGATGGGTCTAAAACAGAGTCAGGAGCGGGTTGCGCCGTAGTCAACGGCAATAATATATCTACATGGTCACTTCCACATACTGTAAGTGTTTTTACATGCGAAATATATGCTTTATTGCAAGCGTTAAGTATATGCCGAGAATCAACGTCCGATATTCATGTAATTTGCACAGATTCTTTGTCTTCTCTGTTAGCAATAAGTAACAAATTTAACAACGAAGCTATAGTACAAGACATACACACCTTACTATCAAAACTAATAAGTGAAGGCAAACAGATAGTGTGGATATGGATACCAAGTCACATTGGCATCTCTGGAAATGAGAAAGCAGATCAAGCTGCAAAATCTGCAGCAGCTCGGATTCAGAATGATGTAAATGTGATTTGCCCAAAAGACGCAAGAACATACATAAAGCAAAAATCAGAACTTCAGTGGCAAGCGTCGTGGAATACAAAGACTACCGCTCTAAAAGATATAAAACCGAGTGTCAAGTTACAACAATCTGAGATTACACTTACACGTATGGAACAAGCAATAATAAGTCGATTAAGAATAGGTCACACCCGATTAACTTCTACCTTTCAATTTCTTTAGAAATACAGTATGTTATACAGCTAGGTGTAGACTCTTTTTGGTGTAAGTTTAATTATGGAAAGCCTTTGGGAACAGCCTTTAACACAAAACATGTACTCCTGTTACTACCGGTGAAAAGCTAGAAATTCCATTGTTTATTGCTATACACTGTGTGCGATTGGCTAATTATTTATTGAATATAATGTTAAATACAATAACACAATAAAATACTATTAAAATCTTCACTAAAATATTTAATTATAAATTATAACTGTCGTTTCGCTACACAATAGCTTCTTCAGATAAAGACTGGTTATAACTAAAACTTAAACCAGTCTTTATCTGAAGAAGCTACCGTGTAGCGAAAGGACAGTTATGATTTTTAAATAAATAGTTTTATTTATTGTGTTATTATGGATCTTCATAAAGTACAGGCCGAATGTAATTGATATAATGTTACTTTTTTGCATGTCCCAAAGGTTTAAAATAATCTGTTCTTGCTCCTGAACATGAAAATGATTTGAAACTCCAGTTCAAAAGTTTTAAGGTATCAAAAATTCGAAATTTATAATCCAATACTGTGTCATTTCTCAAGTCTCAAACAGAAGTCTTTTAGAGGTTCACAATTACAAGTTCAGCATTACAACAGTTTTTAAAGCATCGATTATAGAATTTCTTCTATGTTTTAAAATCTCAAAAATTATAAATTTCAGAGATATAATATTCGAAAACTTTAAAAATAGCAGAATGTTACAGTAAATACCAATTCCGTTGGCGGAAGATTCTTGGAACGAAACGTCATCTGTCACATAGCGAAAGCTATCCCTAGAATGCTACATGATTGTAAACGATGGGGTCTCTACCTGTCGGTTGGTTCTAAGGATTCGAAATCTCCTTTCCGTTCATTTCAAGAATCTCCCTCCAACGAAATTGGTATTTACTGTAAACGTTTAGGATTAAAAATGAAGCTTAAGTCTAAAACCGACATAGTTTTAAAATGCAGTTTAAGAAGTTTATAATGTAAAGTCTCACTCTTAAGGTTCTAAAATTCGAAATTTTAGAAATTTAAAATTCAAGTCAGAGATGTCACGTTTTAGATTTCAACTCATATCCGTAGTTTACATTGATATGTTCTGGGCATCATTATATTGGAAACTTCCAAACATTCCATTATTGTTTAAAATGAAAACTTGGAAACTGAAACTTTGAAAATTTAGATTAACGATTTCGATTACATTAGAAACTTGGAAATTAAACTTTGAATGTCTCAGTTCTTGATATTTAATCTTTAAATGATTGAAACTAAAATACTAAACTTTAGAATTTTAGAGATAATGAAATTTCGATTCTTTGAAACTTGGTTAGTCGATATACAAATTTTGAGGCAAATAAATAATTCTGAATAAAAAGTGTATTCGGCTGTGAGATCATGCGGTGTTTTGTAATCTGGTGTAGCGTGTACAATTTCTTTCTTGAGATTAGTCTCCTGATTTTATCATGTGGAAGAGGCTGTACATACTTTTTATAATATCTGCTTATTTTATTAAGTTACTTATCTTGCAATTAAAAACTTTTATGTGACTAAAGTTTGTGAGTGAAGTGCTCTGGTAGACTTCACTCACGAACTTGAGTCACTTGAGGTCCCCAATTGCGTTTAACGGCAAATGCGTCTACATAAACTCCCCACAGCAAAAATATGTTTTCAAAATTTCAAAGTGTATCAACTTTGTATCAATTCTCGAATTTCCAAAGCTGCCCTTTTCAAATAGATATTTCCGAAAACTGGCAAATCGAACCCTACAAACGATGCTTTGGAAATCATGAAAAGTACAAATCCATTGTTTTAGTGATTAGTCATTAGGAGGGAGACATTTGCAAGAACATCTCTACATACCTATTCCATTGAAAACACATGTGGTATTCTGATTTTCGCAATTAAGGCACATAATTTGTTGATCTGTTTCTTGTAGGTTTTTGTCATTTTCCTGTTCGTTACAAGGCATTGTAGTAACGTTATTCAATTCTAAGTTCTTACATTTTCGGCATATATTATTACATTTGTTTCTTCCACCATGTTATACACATTTCTGTTGTTTCTTCTTCGCCAATTGTTCTTTCCCATTGTTCACCTTCTTGTACATATTTATATGATTGGCTAATACTGGCATTTACTTCTACTGAATGACTTTGTAATTTTTAGAGTAACTCATCAAGATCATCTTTAGTGCCTAGGCACAGTATATATAGCAGTCAGTAGGTTTACTTGCGTGCGGCACTATTGATTTCATTAATCCACCTTCGAATATCACGCCCATAAACGAAGTAGTGCACCGGAGTTGATCGGTCGACATCGCCTGCAGATAATATCCAGTAACGTATTCAATAAAATACGAAATAGAATTGTTTGAATCAACAAAATTAATTGACGCCTTTGAACAATTAGTTTATTAACTGAACTTAAATTAACGTACATAATTGAATATTCATTTACAAAACGAAAACTTTATTGTTAATTATGTTTCAATACAATTATCTTTTTACTACTTTTAGATGATTTAAAATTTCTGTTAACGTCTTTTAAAGTGTAATACACTCGCAGTCGAGCGTGTAAATTATATACTATATTATTATTATATTTAAAATTATTGTACGAATGTAGAAATGTTAATGTTTTGAAGATGGATAAAACGCGTTTGACAACATTTTCATTTACACAAATATCTTGGAAGTGTTGTTGAAAAAGTATTTCCATAGATAAAATAAATTAAATAAAACTCAGGTTATCAGGTATGTACCGATAAACATTTTTTATCAAATAACTGCATATATATCGAATAAAGTTTTTTCTAATTTATCAGAAGTTTGGTAATCTTTGTCAATTAAAACAATCTCTTCATCGTTTCCTGATTCTGTGTTTATTCATTTCGTAATAGGGGGCATTCGCACTGCATAATTGGAGTTATACGGGACTGGATAATTTGATGTGCTCGGTCGCGTCTATGAAGTAGGCTTTCTATGTACTGCCGGCACCTGCCAGCTTGTTGTGTGGTGGATGGTAACTATTTGCGACAGTCACGTTATTGTATGTTATTTATACTATGCCCTAGGGATTTAATGATTTTATTGAAATGATTTGTAGAGGATAGTCTAATTTTTAGGTCTGTGCCAAATTTTGCCTTGTACCAATCCAATGTAATAATCCTATGGAAGGAACAGCTTTACTGAAACTGCAAGAAATAACAGCCAACGGACCAATTTGTGTAATTATTGTCCTGCAGTCAGACTGGCAACATATTTTTGACATCCTGATTGCTTCTTGCTATAATACTGCGTGTGATTGAGGATGTCGCGGTTGGCCATGAATAATTTCCAGCTCAGGCCATAGTTTTACTAATTCGAGAATTATATAGTTTGCAGATTCGAGGTCATTGTCGCTTTTGTAATATGGCTGGACATCCAAGTTCAAGGAAGATTTTCAAAAACTTCTAAGCTACTTCAACAGCTTTCTTTGATTTCAAAGGACGTAGGCAAATAAATTTTGTGGGATGGTCTTAATAATTTTGTAACAATTTGTATTCTTTATCCTGACATGACTGCTAATCGATCAAATCAACTTGGCCCCGAGAACAAAATTCTTTTAAAACTATAGGTTTAGTAACCAAATTTGTATGTTTCGATTTTACCTTTTTTCTTCTTAAGACGAATTTCACACGATTGTAGAAATATCCGAAAACAGGTCGTGGAATGATGTGGTCTAATTTTAAAGCAAAAATCATTTTATCTCTAGCACCATAGCCCAGTAAAATATGTGCCGAATACAATATTTAAAATAAGTCTTCTTATGGTGTCACATAGATAATATTACCACGTTTTCCGCGGAATAACGCATTACACCAAAACTCTACGACTTACATGTATATTGAATAAATATTTTCACTTAATTGTTTGATTTTCTTGCTTAGAAAAATAAATACGTATGTATTCCTTAGGCCACCCTGTATGGTAACCTCTAACTGTGTCTTTTAACAAAATGTATAAACTCTTGCATTCTATGCTTTTTTTAATTGAAACTTCCACATACTGAAAAATTGATTTCCACTAGAAATCTCCAATTTTAATAATAACTAGAAGTATTTTAAATAGTTTATGCTATTATAGCTTAATAGTTGCTAAGCATAATAACAATAACCTTGATATCCATAGGTGAAATTAAACATAAACCCTTTACTAATATGAAACTAAATTAATATTATTAATTTAATTCGTAACTCTTAATAATATAATAATAAATACTTTTAATTTAAAGAGATTTCAATAGACATTCAATAATGTCTTTCGTCTTTCATTTTGATAAACAGAAAAATGAACAATTATAAAACTGACGCTTATAAAAATGAAAATGAAACCTAATATGTTTAGTGTTGTTTATAACACAGTAATTTACGAGCGACCCTGGTCGGAATATTTGGGAATTCCAATGTTGAATTAGTCATATTTGCTGTCTGAAAGAAAAGAAACCAGTGCAAGATGGGTTATCTAATTAATTTTCTTTTAAGGCGCAGTAATTTATGCACTTTTGCGTTATCAAGCGCGCTGTTAAAGCTAATGAATAACCTCATTTATGGATTTTCTATCAGTAATGCCAATAAGCTTTTTAAGTACTAAACTTTTGATAAAATCTAAGAAGTTGGTTATGTTATATAAAATTAATACATTTCAGGTAAGAAATGATATACTGATGATATCTAGAAATTATATCTAGGTGCAAGATAATAATGACACTTTTGCTAAATAATTTATTTGACCTTATAGTTTTTACATTTGCTCTACTACTATTTGTTCGCATATTATAACTATTTTTAATGATGTATAAAAGTTTTTATAAATAAATATTATTATATTGTAAATGTACATTTGTCTTAAGTCTAAAAAATTTTGTTTCCCAAACAAGGTGTGGAATACATATTTGACTTGTTGCATATAATTGGAAGAATTTTTTCAAGAGTAGTAATTAAATATTTAAATTTGAATAGTAAACCTAGCAAGGTTTTTGTAAAATTATATCAATATGTTTGACCTATTGTAAATTATCATTTATTACCACACCCAAATATTTTACATAACTTTTTAATTTAATATCAGTGATTGTGTTATTCGTTTTTATTTTCATTATTTTAAAATTTGGGATATTCTGGTGGTACATACTTAGAGCAAGGGATGAAAAATGTTTCATCAAAATTGATAGTTAATGTCATATGACTAAGCCATTTTTTATAATATATAATCTTGTTTTTACCTTTCAATTTCAAGTCTTCTAAGTTTTGTTGTTGTATATGATCACGGTATTATCAGCAAAAACATAAATTATGTCCAGATGTTTTTAGAATATATTAATTATTAATATAAACTGAGAAAGCAAAGGTCCTAAAATAATTCCTTGAGGAACTCAACTTTTTATTACCATTTCATCACTTAAAATACTATTTATCTAAACCAGCAGTATCGCCCTAAAAATTGACAAATGTTATCAACAATAATAACGGATTGTACGTTGAGGATTAAATATTTTTAATTTTATTAACTTTTTGATTTTTTTAAATTAGAGTGCTATGCACATGCAATTATGGGACAACCTAGTAACAGGTAGTTCAGTAAATTATAAAGCAATTAAATAATAAAACTGTTTTTAAACTAAATTATTTGAAAAGGTATGGAATCCATAAAGAAGAGGAAATCCCCAATAAAAGAAGACGATAAATTAACTTGATATGGAAACTGTCGTGCAGAAACTACATATTCTACTTCAAGTTGGACTGCATCCTTTGTTAATAATATAATACGTTACATACTGAAAATGAAGAAACATTTACGTTTGTAGTTGCTGCAAAAAACAACTGATTTAAATACCGCTTTTTAAGATTCATTATTAAATTATGTAAATCAGTCTATAAGCAAAATGCATCCTGTGACACGCAAAATAATTGCCTCAGTAGCCGAAATTATTACTGCCTAAGAATATTTAAAAATACTAAACGATCAATAGAATTATAACAAGCAAATAAAAAACGGGAAACAAAAATAACGCAATTACAAAAAGCACGCAACTGCGGACTCAAATTCTCCCTGGAACTTTTGTATTGGTAGAAGTAATCTCTTACTTGAAAAAAAGAGGTTTAATACTAATTAGGGTTTGGAGAAAAGTTGGAATTTCCTAGGAAGGTGCGTAGCGTTAGATGACAATCATGAAATTTAGAGACCTATTTCTAATTGCTTCTTAATAGTTAGATACAACCATTACCAAGTTACAATGATGTAATTACTTTTTATAGCCCTGTAATCTTAATATGACATTATAAGATAGATATAATATATTTGTACGAAAGAATCGCTTAAAAGTAATATTACTTCAGATATTTGTTAAAATCTAAATTGTTCAAATATTTGACACTTATTATTTAAAAAATTCATCAGATATAAATACTCCTTTAATAAGCTTTAAACAATAAATAATATCCAGCAACCCTTGTACCAAATCTTTAAGGGAATCTATGAATTTAGTCTGCTTTTCATAAATCCCTTTCTTCATCTTTAACTTCAAACTTAAACATTAATTAAACCAAAACGTCCAATTTTGAACGGTCCATTCTTATCCATTTTTAAATGTGTAAATTAATTAATTAAAAATGTAACGATGCATACATATAAACAATTGAATCATAACTAAATTATTTCGAGTATGCACTACATATATTAAATCTGTTGCTGCATGAGAAATAAATCCATTTTATATTGACTTTATATAATTGAATCTGCTATACATATCATATATCACTAAAAGGGTTCAATAATTAAACAACAACAGAGTTAAATTGCACTTTGTTGTTTGTGTTAACATACTGTACAAAAACATTTTAATCGATTGTTTATTTTACCTTAAACGTTGCAATATTCATCACTTTAATACATTTTTTGTCTATTATGGCATAATAGTGTTTAAATTGTGAAAATTTAAAGGTCTGAAGTAGGGGAAAACGATGGTGGGAACGAAGCGTTATCCTAAACTTCTAAATTACATCAAATCCAACGCACAACACAGTGAAACTTCTATTACAATCTTCTATATTAAATTGACGAATAAATATACACGGTATGCGGTACATTATATGTCAAATTTAACCCAATTCGGGGTTAATATAAGATGCTCATCGCTCATACCTACCGTTTTAAAGTGTGACATATTGAAAATCGATATTAGCGATTTTTGTAATTTATCAGTATCAAGGGTAAATTATGATACGTTCGTCGCCACGATAAAAGGGAGCAATCTAAATAAAAATCTATCAATTTCAACTTAAAGTGAGATCAAGAACGTCATACACTACTAGCGCAAAATATTACATAAATATTTAAAATTAATCTCCTATCCTAGAAATGCTAAATCTAATAATTTCATTATAAAAAATAAAATAAATTAAGTACAGTAGCATAGCACTACCAAAATTTCATAATTTCTTCAAAATTGAATTTTCATATGAATTTATTAGGAAATTTTTAATTATAACTAAAACTTCAATTGCAATTAAATAAATATTAACTTAAAATTAAAACAAAATTAAGGCATTCAAACTTACGTTCCACGTCTGTCATGTGGAAAATATTATTATTTATCTAAAACCCCTAAGTAAAAAAGGCTTTTTTAGTCTTTTAAGCAATCAAAGTTAACGTTTGTTCTCCAGTGAGCTACTAGTGAGTAACAATTTCTTTTTATCCACTAGCTACAATAGCAAACAATTACCAGTCAATGCATAATATTACAGACAATTACTCTTGATGTAGACGGTTTGCAATAATCTACATTCATACTTAATTTTTGATGTGAATACTATCGTAGGTGTCGTTAAACATACTGAAATCATAGAGTCACTGCATCTAGTCAGTCAGGAGGTGCTGGCAGGGCAGAGAACCGCATATGACGTCATTTTAGGTCGCTGAAAGCGTGTAATTTAATAGTGGGCAAATTGAAATTGCATTTGTTTTGGAGCTTTCAGAATAAAAATAATGTCAATATATAAACCTTTTTAATTAAACAGGGACTTAACTAAATTCAATACAGATAACATTAATGAACAATTTTATGCTTTTGTCGCCACAATATGGCGTTGTTTGCGATACGCTGACCGAAATTGCTTTTTAATCGTTTAATTGTTAAATAGAAACAACCACTCCCTTGATAATTTGTCACAAATTGACCAAAAATTGAAGATTCATATCTAGAAAACGCTGAAAACTAAGAAATTCATGATACATCGAAAAGTATACTGAAACAAAACTGTGCAATAACACCATAGAGAAATTTGAAGAAAAAAATTCTGGTGTAGCACTTTGTGCGCCCAGAACGCCCTTTGTAAACACACTGTGTAAACACTTCAGCTTTAAGTTGTTGTGATCGGACTTGGCTCTAGTTCCTTATACGAAAAAACTGAAATTCGTGGCAGACAATAGATTTAAAAGCATGAATCAGCGAAACACTCCAGAGCTGCGTCTAATCAAAAGGCATTGGGCCCAAATCAAATTACATTTGCACAAAAATGATCGATATACAGAAACCATTTACGACTTCAAAAAATCTAACCTCGATAATCTGAAAAAAACTTACGCTCATGGTGTGCAAAAGCTGATGGTAGGTATCATAGTACAGTAAACACAATGTGTGCATTATTTTTGATCAATCTAGTCATTTTTTTGTTGTGTTAATTAACTTCTAATCAATTAGGTTTGTTCCAACAACGATCATGGATTTTCTGTTTGAAAAACGGAAGTTTAAAAACGTGGGTCGAGCAAATAAGCAGCTTTTATTTTGATTTAATAAAATATAAAATGAGACATAACTTGGCCGACTCGTTCTTACTGTTTCCAGCTAGTCCGTAACAGCTGTTAGAACAAATATAATATTTTCTCTCTATCAAAGATACATTTAAATATCGTAAATTTTGATAAACCGCGATATTTCGAATGATTCAGATTAATAATCTAATTCTGACAGAGACTTATTATACTTAGCCGAATTATATTCAGAGGTCGTGGGTATTGATTACAAAAGTATACTGATTTTAGATAGGACAGGGGAATAATAATTAAACAATATAGAGGGCGCCACACAAATTTTTTGTTGTTTAAAAGCAATTGTGGGAGTCTACAATTCGGAGAAAGACGAGTTACGTTAAATTATTTGTCTTTTATTGTTAGTATATAATTTTTGTTAAATGTACTACAAACAATTTGTGGTGCCAAGCTATAACGAATGAATATTGATTTCAACTTTGTTTGTTAATTTAAAATCATAAAAGTCGGTTATCAAAATATGCAATGCAAAAGTTGTGTACATAAAACAGCAACAACATTTAATTACTGTAGGAAGCCTAAAAACATTTTGTGATTAAACACATTAACTTATTTAGAGATCCCATTCTAAATACATTTTATTTATTTTCTAAATCGAGAACCAACTTTTATGAACCTTACTTTATTACTATCACGAATGAATTTTAAAATACTTAATTACGAAGTAAGTTACTCATAAAATGTTTTGCCAACAATCTGTTTATTCTTGTACATTTATTTTATCTTAATTCACTTTGCCACTATACTAAAGATACTGGAACGTAACACTTTTGGACTTGTTAACTTTGCTACTGCGGATTTAAATTTAATATTACTAATTTATTAATGTATAAAACTATTGCTTAATACTTTTTATAAACTACGTTATTTTGTTTTCGTTTTCTCGTTTAATTGAATTATATGCCTCATATTTTTGCCTTTTTATAGCGTAATACAGTTGCTGAATATCTGATTATTGATTAATACTGAAAACTTTTTTATCGCAGCAAATTTGTATTTTTTCCGGAGTCTATAGTTCTTTGCCTCAGGTGTTTAAATAGTAATAACAACATTACTTAACGTTTAATAATATTTTAACTTAAGTATTTATTTAAAGTTGTACTACACATTAATGTAAATTAATTTGTTTTGCGAAGCACGTTCCATTGAATTCCATACTAAATATTCCTTCCAACACAGCCTACCATTAATATATGTGGTTTTACGGTAAATACCTGAAATCACATTTCAGGCCAAGGCCAACAAATATTCAGCACTCCACCATATATCATCAATCATCCTAAATAAATGTCTTTTGGAACTCGCTTGCACCTTAATTTGTCTATTCCATCTATCTATCTACCAAAGGACCTTTCCAAAGAAACTGGAAAGTTGCTCGAGTGCAACCTGTTCCAAAGAAAGACTCCAAAACGCTCTCTTCCAACTACAGCCCAATTTCTCACCTTAGCAAATTAGCAATTAGCAAAACTATGGAGAAATATGCCAACATCGAAATCTTAGTTTTTCAAAAAATAGATACTTATAGGCGATACAGTTTCAGGTCTCAACTACTGACAATTCAAAGCAGATTTAGAACAAATTCATCGCCTTCCAGGTCAAAATTCAGATCTTTGTTCTCGACATAACCAAGACATTTGATCAAGTTTGGCAGCACTCCTTAACAGGCTTTGGAATTATGGTCTTCCTCCAAACTATGTACATGCATATCAAGGCTCCTCGCCAACCGAAGCATTTCTGTTAACGCTGGCCATGTACTACACAATACAAACGCTGGAATCCCCCAAGTTCCGTACATGGCTGCCATCTCATTCTTGCTCCACATTAATGATATGTTCGCTTCTATCAACATTTCAAACCACAGTTTTGCTGCTGATCCCACACTCCATTTCAATTTACGTCCTCTAAGGAAATTCTACTATTGAGCTAGACGACAAACCTGAAGCAATGAGTATTTACCACTCCATAACCGTGACAAAATAACAGGATGGGGATTAAAAGATCTCGTCTAATTCAATGCTTCTAATAGTCTATCCGTAATATAATCCTATCGATAATAGTCTAATCCATATACATAAACAACTAAATTTATATACTTCATCCTTCAATCAATCTTCAGCATCCCAATTTCCGAAAACTAAGACTTCTTTTACGAGACTGAAAAAAACTATTTCTTTACTAATAAAAGCTAAAGGTGTTGATCTGTAATACATCCATACAAATAAAAATCTGTTTAGACAGATCCTGCTTTGGTAACAATATAATTTTCTAATTTTTTTGTCATCTTGCTTAATCTGGTGTTTTGTAAATGTTTTTTGTAATAATCTTTAGAAGTACGAGGGTGGTCCCAGAAGTATCCGACCTGACCAAGAGGTGGCGGTAGTTGTTTGAAAATATCACGGCCTACTAGATTCATATAAGCTTCGCTTATATACGGCCGTCTCATTTCTAGTTTTTTCATTGTTGAAATTAGGATCCAAAAATTACAGATCGGTACGTTAAGTGGCGCCCACTGACGGTAATTTTGCAACAAATATGGTTTGTAGGCAGACTGCAGTCGTTAGTTTTTAGGTTATAATTCATGCCAGTAATTGTCATTTCCCATTGTGTAATATTAATTTATTGACATTTGTATGATTTGTACATATATATTTGGATATAACGTACGTAAATATGACAAAAACATGTTACAGTAGGAATTAGGAAACCAATATATCCTACATGTAACAAAATTATACTGAGTTTACGTGATATTTATTAACGCCCCATTTCTTCAGGCAAAGATGTAGACACCTAATGTTAATGCACGATCTATGAACTGAAGCAATGATTAGAAGTATTCATGGAATGAAGAAATCTCACTGTGGCAATCATTACTAAAAATAAACATTTTTTAGACATAAAAGCTGATGGAGTCTACATGAGTCGTAAAACCAACCAGTAAATATATGATATAAATCAAATGCGATGTCAGAAAAAGTATTTAGAAATTTGGAAGGGTGGTTAGGAATCTAAGATAACGATAATTAAATAGCGATTTTGGTATCATGTCAACATATTTTGTAGTAAGAATGAATTCTTATATTATCTTATATAAGAATGAGTTCCAGGAAGAAGATGGAGTCGGGAACTTATCTGAACTAACTTAATGCATGATAATCTAAACAAAGGTATAGAATCAAGTCAATACTATCACACTTTTGTACACATTCGTATGGAGTGTCGCGCGGGTCTGAATCACAACTGGACAATAGCAAAGAATGAAAAGAGACGTATACAGACTTTTGAGTTATGGTGCTATAGAAAGATGTTAAAGGAAACATGGATTGACCGAATATCGAACACGAGATACTAGAAAAAGTACCTACAAGAAGAAAAAAGGTTAATGAACAAGACCACGAGAAGCAGATAGAATAATAGGCCATACTTTATGGCATTCGAGTATAATGATCGAAGGAAAGAAAACGCTAGCTAGACCTAGACTGTAATTTATACCCCAAATAATAGAAGACTTAGACTGTTCCAGCAGCTGTAGAGAACTGAAAAGACTAACACATACCGAAAAGAATGGAGATACAGTGTTGAGACAAACCAATCCACAAGATTGATTACTTAAAGAGTATAATTGTAAAGTGGTTGTTAAAGTATGTTTTTTTAATTTTAATGCAGGTAATATTTTAATGTAATGTTTTGTAATGAAATGTACTATTGTATTTTAACGCATAATCTAAATAATATTTCAACGTTGTTAAAAAAATTCTTAATATTGATTACTGTTAATATTCGAATAAATAAATTTATTAATTATGCTGCAAGTGAAGTACTGAAGTAAAAAGTGGTCTCTTTAATCGGAGGCAGTTTGACACAATTAACACAAAGTATAACCTAAAAATTAACGACTGAGCTCTGACTTCAAATATATTTGTAAGAATTGCCGTCAGAGGGTACTACTTAACGTACGAATCTGTAATATTTTTCAACAATGAAAAAACTGGAAATGAAACGGCCATATATAAGCGAAGCTTATATTAATCTAGTAGGCCGTGGAAAATATCACTATATTGGAAAGTACGCAGTCTATAAAGCGTATGTTTCAAGTTTGAATTCCGTATTTGTTTGGCAGCCATCAATAGTGAACGTTGTCAGTGAATTTGTGAAAATGGAGAAAATTGGTCATCGTTATGTGATACAATACTTTTATTTAAAAGGCCTCAGCCCAACTAATATAAAAGCTGAACTGGATTCTACTCTGGGTGAGTCTGCTCCTTCGTTTACAATAGTTAAATTTTGGGTAGCTGAGTTTAAACGAGGCCGTACGAGCTGCCAAGACGAGCATCGCAGTGGTCGACCAAATGAGGTGACGACTCCAGAAATGGTGAAGAAAATCCACAAAGCGGTACTTGATCATCGCCGACTGAAAGTGCGCGAGCTAGCAGACATTACGGGCATTTCAAAAAGTGCGATACATCGCATATTATCTGAAAATTTGCACATGAGAAAGCTGTGTGCAAGATGGGTGCCGCGTTTGCTCACACTCGAGCAAAAACAGTGTCGTGAAAATGTTTCAATAGAGTGTTTAGCGAAGTTTCACAGCAACAAAGCATAATTTTGCGCCGTTTCGCAACAATGGATGAAACATGGGTCCATCATTTCACACCCGAGACAAAAGAACAATCGCAACAATGGACTCAAAAGGGAGAACCGGTTCCAAAGAAGGCGAAGACCGTTTCATCTGCAGGCAAGGTTATGGCGTCGGTTTTTTGGGATGCGCGTGGAATAATTTTTATTGACTATCTCGAAAAAGGAAAAACTATCAACGGCCAGTATTATGCAAACTTATTGCAACGTTTGAGCGAAGAAATCAAGCAAAAACGGCCGCATTTGGCTAAAAAGAAAGTGTTGTATCATCACGACAACGCGCCAGCTCACAAATCCGTTATTGCAATGGCCAAAATTAATCAATTAAAGTTTGAATTGCTACCTCATGCACCATATTCGCCAGATTTAGCCCCCTCGGATTATTTTCTGTTCCCAAACTTGAAAAAATGGCTCAGTGGTCAAAGATTTTCCAACGATGAAGAAGTGATGTCAGCAGTTAATGGCTATTTTGAGGAGCAAGACAGTTCTTATTATAAAAAGGGTATCGAACTTTTTGAACACCGCTGGGAAAAGTGTATAGAGCTGAAAGGAGATTACGTTGAAAAATAAATAAATCTTTTTCCAAAATTTTTGTGTTTTCTTTGTTGGGTCGGGTACTTCTGGGACCACCCTCGTAGTCTCCTATCGAGTGTTTAAAGATGAGTACGAATCTCATCTTTTATAAACATATGACCTCAATCTGCTTGAAGCTGTTTATACATGTAGCTACAGCTATGAGAGTGTACTCATTTTCAGATGTTGCTTTTTCAAAAACTAATTAATTAATGAGAAAACTAAAAAGGAATATAGTAAACAATTAGTTAATTACTAACCTTAAACAAGCAAAAACTACAAGCCTCTGCTTTATTTGAATGATTAAATTTACAAACCTTACTAAATGTAATACGTTGACGAATAGTTCCTTAACAAATTACAGCGACGTATAATTAAATAAATACAAGAGAGGGTTACCCTAGGGAATGCATTGGAGCCATTCATGTTTTGTTTTCATAATATCCTATTCCTACCAAGCGTTCCAAGTACATACTGCAAGTGATGAATAGCAGGATCAAGAGAACACACCATTTCAACGGTCTATTATTAGAAACTATAAAGTTCACCTTTTATGTACACACAAATTCAAATCCAATACGTTCCCGTTCTTACATATTTAATATTTTTTAAACAGTTTCAATTTTGTTGAAGAGAAGCTTTAACAAAAGCGACCCCAACTACCAACGTGTATTAGCGAATAATCTTCGGCGGTAAAGCTTGTTCTGCTGACGGCGAAAATAATAATAGGATCATCTGATATTTATGCCTATTAGACGTAGAATGAAAGCAATAATAAGGTTGGAGGGTCTCGCAATTTGCGGAGCATTAGCATACAGATGAAATGACTCCCCGATGTGGCGTTTCAATCGAGTGATTTTGATCACATGCTAACATAAGGCCGCAACCCAGTCTTATTAAATAGTCCCGGAAGAGGGACGATAAATTTCTGTTTCTTTAAAATGAAAATGTCACCTTTTGTGTAAATAAAACTAACTTTTTTCAAATTTTCGGCAACGAATATAGGTTCGCTCTCACGAAATGGAAATTAATGCTCCCATTTATTTTTACCTCGCTCGAATAACACCCAGGGGTATAGATTTTTTATGAGATTCCCACACTTTTTCACGCACTGCTTACAAAATACGCGAGGACCTCCATTAAATTCGTAAAATTGGCCGCATTAAAAATATATACACATATGTATATATGTTTTAACCTCATATTCCTCACCTTCTGAACATTTGGCTGTTTATATTATGAACATTTAATTATTAGGGGTTTAATCAAACTGGTGCAAGAAAAATAATAATCAATTAATAGGAATTTGTATATTTAAAAAATAAAATTCTGTATAACTCAAAATAGTGCTTACAGTAACGTCAACAGCTTCTCATGTTTCATGACAACATATTAATTATGGCGAAGCTTGTACTGTTCCACTAAAATGAAAAACCTTTTTATTTTCTTTTTTGTGCGTTGTGAAATATAAACGCTTATTAATTAAGCGTTTGTCAGAAAAATTGGAATTTATAAAATTTTAAGTCGTGTGTGTAGTATAAACTAAAGCACCATCTAAGTAGCAGTAACTGAGATCGGAACTTTGATTGAGTAGTTGTTACGTAACTATTACTAAATTTATGACTTTATAGGTTTAATTACTTCAATTCGGAATATTTTAGTAATTGTGTAGTTGTTTATACTATTTATTGGAACTATGTAGTTCCATCACTTCTGAGTAACCTTTAAAGTATGTGGAACGTTATTGCCACTTACAAGGGGACCTTACAGTTGACGTGTCGCCGATTTCAAAATGTAAATGTGCAAGTTTACAGTTTTGGATTAATTTTTCAGGAATAATTTATAAAGAAACAAATACTAAACGTTATGTCAATTATTCGAATATATTCTTGTTCCAATTTTCTGCATAATAATTAGAGAGAGTTAAAATTATGATCTAGGATCTAGCCAGCACACAACTTATAATCGTAATAATTTTTATTGAATTATTTGAAAGTCTAAAAAACCCAACTGTAAACAGAGATGCATTTTTACTAAAAAAACTAATTTAAAAAAAAGTAACGGAGCTAGTGGGAATCGAACGTCAGACTGAATGTATATAAAGCTATTACGTTAGCCACGCAGCTACCCCGTCTGTTGGGAGTACGTTTTTATTCCACGTAAATACGTTGCGCCTTGTTTATGTTAATTTGTTATTAAGATTAAGACTAAATACAGAAACGCGTATTTCCTTATTCTTCTACTATTGATTTACTTTTATTTAAAAAAAGAATTTTTGAAATCTGCAACATGTCAGCTGTAAGGTGCCATTGTTACTATATTGTAACGTTCTTTTTAAAAATAATAACACAAGTGCTGTTTAAATCGTCTATTTACAAACAAATATTTATTTCTATACACTAATGAATACACTATAAATTAACGCTATGATTATAAACCATTAAAAACTATTATTTACAGACTATGAATTTCTAATACAACATTTATATTCACTATTTATTTTGTAATACACAGTTAATGACTTGCTGTTGACTGCCTCTTTTCTCCGCGAAGCCGACTTTATACCGTCCTATAAACGTTCCAGAAGTCGCCCGAACATACCATGTATTTCTAGAATACACTAGAAGGTTGAGTGCATTGCGCTGCCGCTCCGGAATGTTCCACGACCCATTGACGGCCGGACCAGACGATGCGTTGCACTCGTTACACTGCCCCCCTCTTCAAGTCTGTTCTGTCCCAGAACAGGTTTTATGCTCTGGTTCCTGTAAAATGGGTCATGACGATATCGACAGTCTTCACCTCGACTACACGTTCCATTACGGTAGAAATAACAGTCTACACTCTTCGTTGGCCTTAATGCGGGCTGTGGGTCAAAACTGCAGACGAAGATCTTGACGTCAGTACCTCTAAAGACAACTTCCAGCATGTTTCTAACGATTCTCCAATCCAGCTGGTCCCGCCCACAGCCGAGTTTGGGAACCGCCAATTTGTTAATTCCCCTGGTAAGCAACTCGATCCTCAAATTCCATAGTGCCCTCCACAAGTCGGCGTAACTCGGTTTCTGGTAGTAAAACTGCTTGGTTACCAAGTAGTAAATGGATCGGTCATGATCTGACAAGCGTAAGGATTTACCAACAGAGGGATTTTGTTCTCGAAGTTCATTCAGCCGTCCAAATTTATTTCTAAACACTACTGCGATCCCCCTGGACATACGGAGATCCACGGAGACACAGTGGGCAATGGAATAATTACCAGGGACCCGGAAGAGATCTTGTTGCATCTCAGTCGTGACTCCGAATCGCGCTTTTCTAGTTCAGAGAACGCAGCCATAAATTCTCTAAAGGTTGGCTGATCATCTTCAGGCCTTACGGTATTGATAGCCACCTCAGCCTCATCTTTCCGATCCGGGACTGCGTCATTATTTCCCTCATAGTGCGCCAGACGATTGGAGTGTACCACCTTTGGTTTCCCCCTTGGCAATTTCTGGATGCGATAAATCAAGTCATTTATTCGTTTCTTCACCTGGTATGGACCCTCCCAATTTCGCTGTAACTTTGGAGAATAGCCACGACGCCTTTGCGGGTTGTATAACCAGACAAGCTCTCCAGGTTGAAACCCTCCTTCTTGGGCTCTCACATCGTACGTAGCCTTCATCCGGTCACTCGCGATTCGACTATTATTTCGGGTTCGGTCGTGAATATCCTCCAACTTCTTCTTTAAGTTGATGACATAATCATTCCCGGCTACCTCCTGCTCTATAGGTGGAGACCCAAATTCCAGATCACACGGTAACCGTAACTCGCGTCCAAACATTACAGACGCTGGTGACTGACCGGTTGTTTCGTGGACCGATGCACGATAAGCCATCAGGAACAGATGCAGGTATTCGTCCCAGTCTCGTTGATGATCGGAGACGACCTTGGCCAAATATTTGCCCATTGTCCGATTCATGCGTTCTACCATTCCATCGGACTGCGGATGTAACGGTGTGGTCCGAGTCTTGCGAATGCCCAACAATCGACAGACTTCTCCAAAGAGTACAGACTCGAAATTGCGGCCTTGATCCGAATGCAGCTCCATGGGCACTCCGAAGCGACTGAAAAACTCTTTGACTAGTACGTCAGCAACAGTCGCAGCTTCCTGGTTTGGTAGGGCATATGCTTCTGGCCATTTGGTAAAATAGTCCATTGCCACTAATATGTATTTATTCCCATCGTCGGTTTCGGGAAATGGTCCGGCAATATCTATGGCTATTCTTTCCAGAGGACTACCCACATTGTACTGCCTCATAGGTGCTCTTCGTTTCCCCAAGGGTCCGTTACCAGTGGCACATAGTTCACATTTCCGGCACCACTCCTTCACGTCTTCTTTACAGTTGACCCAATAAAAACGCTCCCTAACTTTCTCCAATAATTCCTCTTTTAACATTCTAGAATTCTCTTCGGCTTTTCTAGAACTTTCTTCCATTTTACTTAACAACAAACTAGTATCAATTGCGGGTCCAGGTATTTCGAAGAGGAAACTTTCAGGATCTTCTTGCTGTTCTAAAAGCCATTCTTTTAGCCGATTTATTAACACGTTTTTAAGGCCAGTTGTTTCCAAATCTCGTTCTTCCAGTTCATGTTTCAAGTCTATTACTTTGAGATCTTTTAACAGTTTCATCACCATTTTCATTGTTTGTTGAAATTATGTTTTAACACCAAAAATTTTATTCTCACAGCACTTTAATTAATTATTACGCGATTTTATTTATTTTAAAACACCACACCTGACACCACTGTAACGTTCTTTTTAAAAATAATAACACAAGTGCTGTTTAAATCGTCTATTTACAAACAAATATTTATTTCTATACACTAATGAATACACTATAAATTAACGCTATGATTATAAACCATTAAAAACTATTATTTACAGACTATGAATTTCTAATACAACATTTATATTCACTATTTATTTTGTAATACACAGTTAATCACTTGCTGTTGACTGCCTCTTTTCTCCGCGAAGCCGACTTTATACCCTCCTATAAACGTTCCAGAAGTCGCCCGAACATACCATGTATTTCTAGAATACACTAGAAGGTTGAGTGCATTGCGCTGCCGCTGCGGAATGTTCCACGACCCATTGACGGCCGGACCAGACGCTGCGTTGCACTCGTTACAATATAATTACATTAAAGTCGTACTGAAAGTTCCTGCCACCAGTCCGAAACCATTGCTTAGCCCTTTAAAGTCACGGAACCTGCTACACTTCTGGCTCCTTCTGGAAAGAAAAGAAACGGGCTTACCAAATATCGAGCCAAAGAAAAAAGGTAGCAACTCCCAGGGTCGTAAAAGTAATGTTCCACCTCGGCTGCATCAATGTTCTGGTTAAAGAAATGCTGTAATTAGGTATAAATATCATAAAAATTAAACACATTTTTCGAGTGATTCCCCAAGTCGTATATTTGTCAAAAGGAGTGATTATTTTTATTAATATAAAAATATAACGACTTATATTTAAACGAAAATAACTATGAATTAATTATATAACCAAGGAGATTACCTGGTTGCATATGCAGTCCGGTTTACACCGTATTATAGTTATAATGACAGAAATAATAAATTTAAAATTAAGTAATAACCAATCATGGAATCAATTCTCGTTTTGTTTAATTATATCCCCCCCAACAAAAATAAACAACAATAACACAGAACCGTGATTGCGGTATAAGTTTAGTTTACCAAACTCTTCGATAAACATAAATAATAAAAATAGTTTGTTTAACATAAATATCTTTGACTCGACCTCTGGTATTTCATGGTGGTGTAAAGGAGTGAAGGATTGTTCTTGTCTTTCATCCACTTTCTTCCAATCGGTTAATTAATGATTTTGATAGGATTTAATTACTTGATTCGGTATTTAAAGATGACTATAAATGAATAAAGAAAAACCTAAAAGATCAGAGTTAATCACACTGTTACATGTGACTTAACCTAATTTTGCTGGGACATACCTTCGAAGGTTTCAACACTTTAAGATCCAATTTAACTATTGATAAACTAACTGGAAATCCATCCAATTATAGAAAGTTAATTTTAAAAGCCTGACAAAGTCAGATGGCTATTATAAACCATGATAATGGCAGATTAATTTCCGCTAATAACTTCTAGCGTGTTGCCTTCTTGACAAAACATCATAGAGAGAGAAATAAAAATTTGATTAATGAAATTGACAAGTAACGAACATCAGCTCCATCTTTGGACAGGTAAGTGTACAATAGTAAGTATTAATTTTATTTGAATTAATTTTATATTTTAAATTTCAGAGAGAAGGTTCTGGATGAAGATTGAAATAAATTAATTATAATAAGTTGTATGATAACAATTATAACAATTGGAAATAAATAACTAAAGTTTATTATTCTGAATTTTATTGTAAATAAAACCAATCTAGTTAGCAACAAAATGGGTTGTAACAAACCTTACAGTAGTATTGAAAGTAAAAATACGTTTTTGCTACCCAGAAGAATCACTTTAAAGTGATTTTTCGTAAACTACTGCATCTCCATATTTACTTGTAAAATCTTGGAGGCCATTAATCAATTTGCAATTTGTTATGTTTGTTAATAGATGTTTTACTATAGAACTGTCAATAAAAATCACAAATTGGTGCCAAATTGTGCCTTATGATTAATATAAAAATGATTTCTATCATGTGTATCAACTTATAATTACTTTTGTCATATTTTATAAGACATTTTTTATTAAAAAATATATTTAAAGAACGCGCGTTGTTATTTTTCGATCTATCATCATCACATTTAACCGAAAAGTTGCAATTTTGGTATACTGGAATGACAAAATAATTAAACATTTCATCGCTCTTTGTATTATTAAGTACGTACTACAAATAAAATGGTAATCCATTTTGTGACACGATCGCAGCATTAGTATAGAAAATGATAGAATATTTGCTAAGTTGCTAGAGTAAGAGAGAGCAACCACGCGACACAATGTGTCAAAGAGAAAAGAAGTTCCACAAAAGTAGCAATTACTACACCACCACGTTCTCGCTACGTAACTGAACAATTTCCAGAGAGGTTACTGCAACGTATATTCTATTAAAAATTGTTCCCATTTTGGTTCCAGGTGTAGTAACTTACACCATCTTTCAAATTATAATTAACATATTTTTTATTCTTTGTTATATACTATTATCTACTTTACAAACAAAAATATACAACCAATATCTAAAAAATTAAAATTATAAAAAACGCTTATTTTCGACTTCTCACTTTTTAAAACGTATTTTGTCGTTAAACTTAAATATAACAACAACAGCAATTGGACACAAACCAGTCATTAAACAAATTAGCTTCTTTAGAATATATTAAGATTTCTGTCTTTGCTGGTACACTCAAATCCCGTTAGATGGCTGTAGGTGCTGAAAATTAGCAATAAGTATTGTAACGTTTTTTTTAAATAATAACAAAAGTGCTGTTTAATCGTCTATTCACAAAAGAGATATTATTTAAATACACTAATTAAAACACTATAATTATAAACTATTTAATGAACTTAAATGCTAGATATTTACAAATTTATTTGAGGACTATATAAAAACTATTTATGTAATATTACAACAATTATTAACATTTATTTCTGCACTAACATTCGACTACTAATTTACACACAGTACATTTCAATACGACGCCGGTTAAATATTAACTGAGCTCCTTCTCCCCGCGACCTCAATTTATATCTTTCATATAAAGTTTTGGAACATACAATGAATCATACATGCAGAAGTTGATAAGTCATAAATGCAGGTGTTGATGAATCATACATGCAGGTGTTGATGAATCATACATGCAGCTGTTGAGTCACGTCGATGAGTCGTATCGATGAGTCATGCAGTCTCGAATATTCGACGGCAGCAAATACGGGGTTTTCCCCATTTGTTACAGTATGTATGCTTGAACAATAGCTCAAAGAACTTGTTAATAATATTTATGAAAAAAATTATATAAGATTAAAATTAAAAGAATTAAAACTCGTAAGTGTTTTCTACGAAAAACTTTATTAAAATTATAATTGCCTATTGCAGTTTCAGAATTTTACTTTTTATATTATCTAATTATTTTTTGCGCTCTAGGTGTTTCTAACTGCTTCTTATATTGAAATGTGTAAGGTTAGATTTCAACTTTGATTGCAATAAAAGTATAAAGTAAAAAATTAATAAAAATATAAAATTTCATAATTTTGTTGTAGTGTTTTTGAAATGTAAGTTGTTCATCAAATTAAATGTTGTTTTAATTAAACAATTAAAAATAATTATTGTACTATTAAAAATTCATAAATTTTATTTAACCTTATCAATGATAAATTAGTAGAAATATAATAAGGAAATATTTCAGTTTATGCTTATCTGTCTAATCAAGAGAAGATCCCTTAATAATAATACAACACTAATTTGCTTTTCAATTGGATTGGAAATTATATTTGAATCGATCAATTTCATCGCTGGTCGATTGATATTTGGAGATGTCAGAATAACTTTTGACAGTGTGGTTTTGAATAGAGATGGGGAAGTAAACAGAGTTTGCCAAGCAACCCGAAACTGATTAGAGGTGGAACTCATGTGGCGTCAAATATATAATGAAAAGTGAGTTTTTGAATAAAAATTTATTTAATTCAATTTGGATACCTACAATTTTGGTTATAATAGAAATCATAGAGCATAGATAATATTTTCAAATTTAAATAAGTTTCTTAGTTATTATAAAACAATATCTAATAAGATTATCTATTTATATAATTTTTTATTTAGTTTTGTATCTAAGTTTAATTTATAAGTTAATAAATAATTTACTGTAATTATTAGTAATTATTAGATTAATTCTGATTTAAAAATTTTATATTGGTATCAATTTAGTTCTTTACGTTACTTTTCTCTTATTTGGTTAATTACGTTGTCAAAAAACTAAATAAAACTTATGTACTTTATTTTATATTTTGTTATTTATATAATCTTATTTTTTAATAACCAGCTTAAATTTAAATATAAAAATATTCTACATCAGCGACGCAAACTTGAGAGTCTCAACATAGTGGGATTGTGTTACTCACTATAATACAATTATTTAGCCGGAGCATCATATAAATCTTTTTGTAAGGTAAGCAAAGTTGTGTGCTTTTTGTCATCTTTTTGCATTCCTATTTTGTCTGCATGTTATATTTAATATTTTTAACCCCCCATAGTAATATGTTACTTAATCATCTTCAAACTCAAAGCAGTCTCTTAGGCTTGCCACACACTTATTCCAACTTTGATCCCACTTTTCAAGAATTTCTGGAAATCATCTTTTTAGATATTTAGTTTTAATTATGACTGCTTCAATCGAGTCAAATCGTCGCTTTTTCGACTATATCTTTATTTTATTAAAGAGCTGCAAGTCACAGGTTACCAAATCAGGTGAATATGGCGGTTGTGGATTTTAACCGACAAAAAGAAAATCACCCGGTATTTCTTAGCGCACATCATGTTGCAACTGGGCTTCGTTCATCGTATTATCTTCGTATCATTCTTCGTACATAAACTAGAACGAGAAGTTCTCTTGCGTTCTTAAGACAGTTTACTTTGCAGAGTCTTTACTCTATAAATATCATTTGATAGCTTTTAATACAAGATGAACATTTTTACAACTTAGAATATTTGACGTACAAAAAATATTAGCCGCGACTAATATTTTTGTAAACAATATCATTAAAATTGAAAATTTTATTTTATTTTTATTTTATTTTAATTGTAGAAACATCTTGCTAAGCGTAGATATAATATTTGTTAAACTAGCAAATTGCATTTTATAAATATTTAAAAAATGCCGGCCTTTAGTCAGTAAACGCACCTTGCGCTTCTTCGAATCATATGAATTTTGGTATTGACTCATTACAGCATCTAACAATATAAACACTACCGCATACCCCATCTGCGTTTCTGATAAAACTAATACTAATACAAGTGCCCCGCTTCTAAACATATTGTGTGATACGAAAATTTCAAGAACATTTTTTACTTTATTTACCTTAATTATGAGTATATAAAAATGCTCGCTTTGCGACTGTCGAAAAGCACCGACTGGTCACAGACAAATATCAGTCAGACATCTAATCAATGACGGACTAATCGGCAGTGACGGCTTGTACCTTGAGAACGTGGATTGGCCAAAATAAAGCTCTAGTATAGTGGTGGGGAAAGTTTTGGCATATGTGACGGGCCAGAGAATAACGGTTGGCAGTTAAAAAATAACTACGTTTATTTCATTTCAATGTAATTTAAATAATGTAATAAAAACTAATAGAAATATTAAATTTAATTTTAATATAATACTTTATTAGTACATATTGTAGTAATTAATCGAGTTTAATGAGAAATTATATAAACTAAAAGTTTTATAATGTAATAAAAATTACGTCGACTAGCTAGACTGCGTCTAGTTAGTCGACTTAATTGTTTGGTGCTCAATATTGCAACAATGAATGTATGTAGAAAAATTCTAAAATGGCAAAACCAACACTAATAAGCCCGACTGTGAGGTACATATAAAACCAAAATGTTGCATTGTTCAGCAAGAACCGCGGGGAAGGCTACAGCATTCTTGCCAGGAACGGAATAGAATTTATAATATGAGAGGAACGGAAAAGACATAGAGTACAGTTTTGCGCAATAAATTAGGCTTTCATAAATTAAGTATTGAAGCTCTTACAAGTAAAACTAATCTAAATACAAACTAATCCCTTATTTAAACGGAAACTAACGCGTGATGCTTATAAAGGTACTTAATCTACCATTCATAAAAAAACATTTAAAATAAACTCTAAATTAAAACAATATTCTTATTTTTTATATATATTGTTATGATTATTAATTAGGTCCAGTTATTGTTGTTGTTGATCAGTTTCGTTGGTACTTATAAAGGAAGTCGTTTATTTATTAATTTTGATAAAAGGTAGTAAATAGATGAAAACCAGTTGACTCAATTTTTAAAAAATGTTTCTTGTTTATACCCAAAAAGAAAAATTTGCAAAGCACTAACAAAAAAGAAAATGTTGAGAAATGATAAGAATGTGTCCTACATGCATTAAGATGCATCAATAAATAATAACATATTGTTAAGATAGATAATATAATGTACATAAATATTGTAACTAGACGATCTATGATACCATGGAAAAATAGGGAAAATAATGGTAACTAATATAAACAAATTATTCTTGAATGAAATATGTTTTGATAAAATAATGTTAAAAGCTTAATAAAATCTAATTTATTGAAAAAGTCTGGACAACTTATTTATAAATAATAATTAGAAGAGAATATTGGTTCGTTTTTCTATCCATAAGGGTGGGCAAAGTGATGTCTTAGCAAACGTACAGAATGCAGGTTCCATGCTGCTGACTGGTCATGTGTCATATTCTAAAAAGGAAAATTGGAGAAATATAAAACAGGCAGTTATAATTATCATAAAGGTTAATACCAATAGAACATAGGAGCGATAATTACTGGAGGGTTTTCACCAATTGGAAAACAGGTTCAAATAATTACAAAACTCGTACAGCATTATTACAAGAAAGTCAATACTTGTGAGTGGTTTCTGTTTAAGCTATTGATCTGAAAGAAACACATTAAGTTCTTATAATAAAATAAAAGTGCATTTATTTTAAATTTACTTTACTTACAAAAGCTATTGTAAAGTACTTTGCAAGAAAACGGTGAATACAAATAAATATCACAACAGGTAATTAAAACAATAAACTTATTCAGTAAATCTTACCATTTTTTTATAACTTAAAATTAGATACAATAAACAGATTATAATTAGTTGTCAACAAGTAAAAAGTGAGGTGATATAAATGATGTTGCATTAAGTATGATACAAACATAACAGGATTTACTATCATAGATAGGCGGTCAATTTGAATGCATGAATACGAACCCCATTTATGTATTCAATTACTAAGATCAAATTATTAACTATAATTGATGAATATTGACAATTAAAGAATAGACCTTCAGATACTTTATCTAAATACAATTTATAGAGTCAATTAAAAACAGCAGTGGTACAAATACATATAAGAATTTATATCAAACATTAATAACATTACATAAAAATATGTGTTGGGCTGTTAAACAGACATAACATTACAATATATTAATACGATTCTATAAGTTTTTTTTGTTATGAAGTCGATTATTTTGTTATAGAATGTGGTTTTTCATTAATTATTTAACCAACCCGTTTTATTCGCGTTCTATTGCTAAAAATGATAAATTACTTAAAAACGATTGGGAGATGGTGTTTCTGATGCATGATTTTATCTGTTTTAATGTTGAAAAGCTTCTATCTACGGATGCAGATGTTCACAGGAGGGACAACATTAAACAAAACTATATATTTCGAGCACATCAGCAATAATTTTGTTTTTAAAATAAACCAGTCATGTTGCTACGATTGCGAGAAGAGGCTATTGTTTGATAAAAAACTTTATCGTCATTAAGACAACCCGTTAAATTTATTTAGAGTCAAATCGCCGTTTACGTTCTCTATCGCGATAAAAAAGTTTTAATTACGAGCACCATCCCAACACTCCTACTGGAGAAACATTACAAACAAACGGTTAAACACATATTTATAAAAATTTTATATTAGGCTTACTACCCCCTTATGTTAACCAAATAATGCACTATTGCTACTTACCATCTACCGTGTTTGCTATTCTCTTTACGCTGGGGTCGGCTGGCCGAGCTTTACTATTAGGAATCTGAATTAACAGATTCATCCTTATAATTACATTAGCAATCTATTGCGACATGGTGTAATTTTATAATTTTAAAGAATTACAAAAATTTTCTTATTTTTAAACTGGAATTGACTTCTTATGCAACACAGGCTGTTTGCATTTAAAACAAGATGATACTACATCATTTTTAATTGAAATCACAAAATCAAAAAGCGATGAAAATATATAAAATAATATCGGAAAATTCAAAGAAGTTCGAATACTTTATACGTATATTTCAACTGCTAAGTGCGGCCAAGCACGTCTTGGCCGCACTTAGCGGCCAGACACGTCTTGGCCGTACTTAGTATGAAGCCAGCTACGATTACCGATACACGAAGTTCTGCGCTGTAACGACGTCTAGAACACAGGTCGTAAGTGGTGAATTAGCTCATGAGTTTCAAAGCAACAACTACTTCTATCACATCGGCTGGCCGACCACAGCATCTTTTAAATGTGAATCTCGCTTTATAGTTATCGGCTGTAAACACTAAATTTTACATTACATTTTAATGATTGTAATTTAATTATTATTACTTATTTAATTTAATTGTAATTTAATATTTAATCTTTCTTATTATTTAAAATATAAAATAAATATAAAAATATTTATTTTATAAAATATAATGATTTTTATTCGTAGTATTATTTAGTACGGCCCCACCGAGCAAATCAGAGATGACTAAACATGTTAAATATACTAAAGCGAAACGGTTGGGAATACAACTGATAAAGTTATGCTGTAATAGTATTTATTAGTTAAATACAATTAAATGCGTTGGAGCTGTTTAAATTGAAAACTAGCTTTTGTTCAGGCTCACAAACTTTTTAAACAAAGTTATGCTGTAATAGTATTTAGTAATTAAATACAATTAAATGCGTTGGAGCTGTTTAAATTGAAAACTAGCTTTTGTTCAGGCTCACAAACTTTTTCCCTTTATAATGTTAGTAACTATAAATGTAAAATGTCTATTGTCTATCATTTACGTTAATGAAAAGGCAAGTTTTAACATTTATTAATTAAATTTAGATTAATTAGTGCGAGCTAAAGATCAAGTTAAATTGGATGTTTGTATCAAAAAGTAGTCAATTTAAATGTAAACAATACTCTGTAAGTTAAATTCTCTTTCTTAAGAAATTAATGTAGTGTTTAGTTAAACAATTTTATTCAACGTATTTACTATTAAGTATGTATTACTTCAACACCACCTACATAACAAGGCCTACCAACCACATAGTGAAGTCACGACAAAGCGGCAATCCCCGAATCTTTTATTTCTCATTTTGCATTCAAATTCTATTTAATATCTTATTCCACCAACAATAAAAGATCTCCCATAATATTAATTAAGAATTTGTTTTTATTTGACAGGAACCTATTTTCGTATGAAAATTCTACCGTAAATATTAAATATTAACTTGTGTTTTTTTATGTATTTGCAATTAAATATCTTTAAAAATAAAATTTTTGTACTAGTTAGGCTAAATCGATGGCAATAGGATGTGCAAATTAACTCAGAGGATAGGAATCTTAAATCAAAGGGCGGTGATAACGCGTAAATAATAATCAGAAAATCAATGCTAAAGTTGTTATTTTGAGGTTAGGGTTAGATTGTTAGGTTACAGTTATGCTTGACAGAAAGATTTTATAATTCTTATGTGTTTTTGCAAAGCTTTTCTAAAGAAAACCCCTTGGTCGCGACTACTCGCGAGGATCTTGGGTGTTTTAAATTTACTAAACTTTTTTTGGTATAATTTCTACTGTTAAGACGCCAGAGCACCAACAGTTGTATCAAACAATGATTATACTCTTTAATAAAACTTGTTAGCATCTTAGGAAACAGGTAAAGAGCAAACCAAATAAAAGCTAATAACTCACTACAGAATAATTCGATGGCATACGATTTTCTCGGTGAATTTTATGAATCCACCTTCTTGTGATTTGTCGTCTTTCGGAAACTTAAACACGTGCATTTTGTGTTTTTCATTGTAATTACCGTTGCACCGGGTACACAATAATACAACACTTGTTTACTTTATTAGTACTATATTAATTATACAAGCTAATAATATGCTACACATATAAAAATTACAATGCACATAATTACAACATTTGACATAATACTATTATAGTTTATTTCTTTTGTTTGTCGTTTAGTAGGGAAAGAATGGGGTTTCTGGGACCACCTCCCACCACTTTCTGCTTTCTGCCAAGGTCAACCTTCAAGGCTAAATTTTCTGGCGGTTAAAGGTCAAGGATTCACTGATTTTTAAGCTGAAAGTTAGCGGTTCAAGGTTAAGACTAACACTTCTCCGGTTTTAAGTTCAAGGTTAAATAAAAATTAAACAATTTACAACATTTATTTCTTACATTTATATGTTTACAACAATATCAATCATAACAATTATTAGGATTAAGATAGTTCGTCCTCCACGGTCATTTAAGGGAAGGTAAGGCGCCTAAACAAAAAAAAAAAACGTAATCAATTAAATATTATACTTACTGTTCTTGGTTTAAAAACATTTCTATAACAAGAATTAATTTAAAATTTATTAATAAGAGATTGAAGCATGCTTAATTAAATCAATTAAAGATGTACAAATACATACTGTTAACGGATCGACACTGGTAGATGAATGCGTAAACACTGGTTGCTACGCACTTCTCATAAAGTAGGTCAACTGATTCAATTTTATATATATTCCTATAATAAAAAAAGCATATAAATATGTATATATGATTATATAAAATAACTTACTTACTTACGTAAAACTATTATAATTTAATAAACCGTTAAAGGAAGCAAGTTTCCCATCCGAATTATACTAGTTGAATGACTGCTAACTGTAATATGACCCTGGGTCGTGTCGTTCCTCTAACTGAAGGTAGCATCGACACTGGTGCCTCTAGCTGGAGACAGGGGAAGTGGGTCGTTGACCACGGCTATCTCGTTAGTAACTAGTTTTTTAAATTGACCGACATTATTGCTTCCAGCTAATTAGAACTATCAATAAAGATGAAATTTGCACATTTTAAATACCTACATCTTTTATAAAGATAAAAATATTTAATGCATGTTTAATCAGTAAACAACTGATTATTTTTAATATTCCTTTAATTTAATTGTGTAAATTTTCATCATTTATATGGCTTAAATAGCCGGATATTGTTTAATGGTTCTTTTCGAGTACTTACTTTCATTGGTAATTTAACAAGAGCTGTTTTGTTAAGATAAAGAGCGAAGGCCTTATAACTGAAACAGTATATAAATCAATTGTTAGTAACGTTTAATATAGTTGACTGTAAACCTGTGGGTACACCCATGGAAAGCAATTTAAATCTTACAAAAGGTCAAAATTGTAACATTCAGGTACCATACCAACAATTAATAGGTAGCTTAATGTATCTTGCAGTAATGACAAGACCTGACATATCATATAGCGGTAGTTTTTCAAGTCAATTTAATAACTACCATGAAGAAACGCACTGGAAAAGTGCAAAAACGATTTTAAGCTATCTACAAAAACTAAAAATTATTGTTTAAAGTTTGGATAATGGTAGATTTAGTGGGCTTTGTAGATGCCGATTGGGGCAGCAATTCTGTTGATAGAAAATCCTACACAGCTTTCAGCTTTAAACTTATGCTACACTCTAAAAAATTCCCCTTGAAGTTGCCTCCATTTCTTGGGGTAAATTTACTTCAAAGTGTAATTTTCATAGGAAGTGGGAAATTTCAATATTAGGTTAAATTTGCATTGTCATGTTTCCTTTTTAAATAAATTTACAGATTAAAATTACGATCTCAATGCAATCTTACATTTCATTTTAACATTAAAACACCTGCGTAAAGTTATAACTTTACCTAATATTGACCTAATATTGAAATTTCCACTTCCTATGAAAATTACATTGGAAGTAAATTTACCCCAAAAAATGGAGGTAACAAAGTATACTTTATAAAAGCTTGTGCTTGTTCTAGAGCACAATTTCACTATAAGGTCAAGTCCAATAAATATAAATATTTAAAAATAGGGTACATTCTATGTAATTATTATTGAATCATTGTTTAATTGCGTATAGAATGCATATGTTCAACAAATTCGGTATTATATGCCATGCATATATAATATTGAAATTTCCCACTTCCTATGAAAATTACACTTTGAAGTAAATTTACCCCAAGAAATGGAGGCAACTTCAAGGGGAATTTTTTAGAGTGTATGTATCAGTATAACTATAGTATCCGGAAGTCTTCTTCTTTCAATTAACAAACCAGTGTTGTAAGTTTTATAACGAGAAAACACGATTTCACCATTATCAACAGTCGTTTCAAGTGTCCAAGAATGCAATCAACCCATTTCAATGTGTAACTGAGCAAGCGATAGTGTCAAGTTACAAAATGCAGGATGGCTTCCTGAAGGTAATAGCACTGTGATGGATAGCAAAGGTCATTTTAGCGCCTGTATACCTCTGTCAATGTTATTGGGAATTTTTGAAGACTATGGAAAAATTATTATGAACATTCGTCAAGAATTGGTTTTAATTCGAAGCAATTCCGATATTGATGCTATAATATCCACGGATGCTAATGAAAAACTTAAAGTTAGCTTGAAAACATATATTGGATAGTTCCCCATATTCAACCAGGGCTAGCAGAAGAATTATCATTAACAAAATACATCGGAAAAAATGTTGATACTAAGGTGGCGTTTAGAAGTTGGGAAACGCATATCTATCCAGCTATACCACAAACCGATAAACATAGTTGGTCTATTAAAACATCCACCAGTCTAGAAACACCTCGTTACATTATCCTAGGTTTTCATACTAATCGCGATAAACAGTTACAGAAAGATATGAGTGCATTCGATCCTTGTGATATACAAAATGTGACCGTATTTTTAAATACTGAAAGATATCCATACGATCAGTTGAATATTAATTATGACGAAAACCGTTTTGCTACCTTGTATGAAATGTATGCCAATTTCCAACGATCTTACTATGACAAACCAAACGAGCCCATTCTAACTCCATCGAAATTTAAAGCCATTGCACCGCTAATCGTCATCGACTGTTCGCGACAGAAAGATTCCTTGCTAGGGAAAGCTGTCGTTCTTCGAGTTACTTTCGAAACTCATAAAAGCATTGCCGCTAGTACTACTGCATATTGTCTAATTTTGCATGATCGTATGTTTACGTATAATGTTTACGTAAACGACTACTTACGACGATTGTCGAATTATTACATATATGAAAATGAAGATTTTGAGCCTCGTTTAGTTAGCCGCTATGCGTCTTGTAGTAGACGTTCAAGGCTTTAAGATTGGTAACAAGTTTTTGCCTAAAGAGTTAGCTATTTACGATGGTTGTAAAATAGCTCATTATGTATTTATACCACCTTTTCCATTTCCAACGTTACCTGCAGAACTCCGAAAACAAGCACATTGGTTAATAAAGAATCACCACTGCATTGGTTGGTCTAAAGGCGAGACTCCGACGTTCATGTTTCCAGACATTCTTCGGTACGCGACGACATCAGCTGAAGTGATTTATGTAAAAGGGCGTAAAAAAAAGGAATTCTTACAAAAATATCTTTCAATGTCGATTGTTGAATTTCCAGAACATCCAGCACTACCGGAAGTTAATGAAGTATCATGTTTCTATCATAATAAAAATCTATGTGTATGTGCTTTATCTAATGTTTCTTGGTTATATAATGAATTTATAATGAAGTAATGTTTAATAAAATGCATATATTTTTTAAATATTTTATTTATTGTTTACGTATTATAGTTTACAAGAATACAAAACTTAAGTACTAAACCGTTCAAGGTAAATAAAATGTCTGTGCTCTTCACTTAAAATATTATTTAACACTCGACCACAATTCTCTATACGTCTTTGAAATCTGTACCGATCTAAAGCGGCATTCATCCACATCGATCTTCGCGCTTGCCTATGGGCATATTCCCACACTACCATGTACCCTACGGAATTATTCGTTTCGTTGAAAGTCACCTTTTTCTTTAGCTTGTCCATGATATTATAACACATAACCCTTAACATCGTTCGCAATTCTATCGGACTGAACTGCTAATAGCTCTAAACCGCTTATGACATATCCACTTGTTGGTAAGGAAGTTAAAACATGTTTCAAATTTTCATACACATCTCTTTCTGCTTCGGCAGGACCTTTTACCAAGGTTCGATAAAAGTCTATGAATTTTTCTTCTTCTAACAGCTTCAATCGTGACTTGACCATTGTAAGTAGTTCCATTAACTTAACTACACTTTCGACTCCTAACCATACTTCGGTGTTGTCACGACGATCCTGAATTCTCATAGTTCTCTTATCTTGTACATTTCTAAACGTAATCGTCTTGTAGAGAAGGGGTATTGGTGCATAGTATTCATAGCTATGTAAGAAGTGCTTGATGATTGCGTAATTATTTTCAAAATTTTCCCATTCTTCCAGGTTAAATTTGATGTAGTCGTTTTTCATTCCCGACAATCTCACTTGTGGTGTTAACTCTATAGGGCAGAGTCCGATGCTAAGTAGTTTACATCTGGATTTGTTTAAATAATGCGCTGTAGCGTAAAATAATGGCTTCAGAATGTTGCAACCTTCGGATGAGGATTGATGGATGGATGCATGTTGGGTGGTGATTTGCTCATCTCGAGATAACTCTCGAACCGAATCTTTGAACTCCATCGGAACATTCTTTACAGTTTGAAATGCTTTCTTCATGAAAGCCATTATAACACAACTAACCCATACCACTACCATACAGTTTATATAGAGCCTTCTTAATGGAAAAAAAGTAAGGGAGGGGTATATGGTTCAAGGTTATCGATTGGAGTAGGAGATAGTTAAGTTCCCTTTACGTAGAGATTACATCTCAATCGATTCTAATACAATGTCAGTGTTACCTGTAAAGTTGTTGGTGGTGTTAAGTGCAGTGTACGACGGTATTCTGTATGTTGCTCAACCATCGGACTCTGTTTCTGGATCCATTGTGTTTTCCCGAGATCCTACTAGGTACGCACTGACCAGTGACATTCTTCACGGTGTCAACGTATTCACCGTATCCTTACGCAACGTTTCTCAACCTTCTTCCTTCAAAATTAAATATAGTTATCCTAATTACTCTATCGAGTCAAATTGGCAATCTCTCGGGACTAATCGTGATCCTACCATTTGCGACATTCCCGATCCCCCCTCGAGCTCGTGTATAATAGCGACAACAATATCAGTTCTATTCGCAGTTATTACTTTACTTTCCCTTATTGTGTACCTAACCATTTATCGGTTTAATTTCAAATTCGTCTGTTGTGAAAGTTAAGTATGAACGACAACGTGCAAGAGCAGTTACTACTGAATATGGAGGAGGTGCGGGAGCAATTACTAGGCCACTTTACTCGATTTTTAAAAACCGTTGAGAACGAAGATGTTATTAATAAACATGTTAAATTACTTTCAGAAGTCGCTTTCTTAGTTAGTGGAACGTTGATTAATGGAGCATTCGTGGACATTTCGCAAACCATAAGGACAAATCCGCATTATGTGACTGAACGATTAGAAGATTGGTTTCAGCTTTGTGTGATAGAACCAACTTGTCACGAGGTTGCAAAGTGTCTTGAAGATTTAGCTTCATTGGACGTAGAATTTTCTCATATCTGCATCGTTCGCTTTTTTATAAAGTAACTTATACATTATCTATCTAAAATGTTATTATGTATACAGTATAATAAAAACGACATAATATATAAATGGCTACTTATTTATTAAATGACATCAACATAAACTATTTAAGAATTATAAACTATTGTGTCCTATTTCCGAAGAATTGCACTTATGCTCTCGCCTCACAATTGCAAGTGGCATTGTTATACATGAACTACACCAAAGGGAATACCTCTGTAGTAATAGAGAAACTACGTATGGATCCATATGATAATGTATATCATGACGTTTTACATCATATCCTAATTCTATATATCCGCTAACACATTCATGACATATGCTTTCTTCGGAAACTTGCCACCAAATTCTCCGTATACATAATAATTGTGATACGTTTTCTATTCCTTGTGGCATCATCATTCTCCATATTTCTTCCGCTGAATCGCATCGAATACCACTTCGGGTTCGTTCTTCTACGCCAAACAACCACTCTTCATATTCTTTCTGAAGAAGCAACGAACGTTTTTTTATCAATGTTTTCCCAATGTACGCAGCTATATCTAGGTTTCATGCTTTCCAAAAACAACACAGGTACAATTCTTTTTTATGCACAAGGATTTCCCATTGTCTCCAGTTTTTAATCATTTCACATACGCGATCGATGCAAATATTAAATAGTTTACGAGGATTATATACACTTATATCCCAATCTATGTAAGTTTCTATGCTGTATCGCGACACTGACATTGTATTACTTACAATTTATCTTTTCAATATTATAACAGCCATAAAAGCCACTCATAACATTCTTAGACGGGTATAGTTCCGAGAGCCAGAGTTTGAGGTTATGTATAGGCTGAGGGTGTGACCAATGAAACAATTGCTTTCCCCACTCTTCTCAAATTCTGGTGGGGTGTTTGAGTTTGATTTCAGTCAAGATTCTGTATTACTCAGTTACACATCGAAATGGGTTGGTTGCATTCTTGGACACTTGAAACGACTGTTGATGATGGTGAAATCGTGTTTTCTCGTTATAAAACTCACAACAGTGGTTTGTTAATTGAAAGAAGAAGACTTCCGGATACTATAGATACTGAGTGAAGCCGATGAAGGTTATTCTTCGTGTGAAGTCATGAATACTCAAGGAGTCATATGTACCGAACGTGCTTTGGAACATCGCCACGCTATTAACCTTTTGCCTGATAAATGCGACCTCATCTTCTTCAAAGGCATCTGCACTTCAGATTGGGATGAATTGAGTGATGAACCTGAACGGAACATTTGGTGTAATAAACCTTACAAACCGAATTGTGCAACGTTCACTGCAACAAAGTGGTTAACGGAAAAAGAATTTAACGATGAAAGAGAACTCAGATTTCGTGCAAAACGTTTTCCTTCGGGAGTCACGCCTTACCTGACGAGAGATATGGATTCAAATAATTGTTATGTATTTAATTGTTTACGAGATATTGTTGTAAGCAATTTAATAAACAACTAATAAATTGTTTCATTGCTTTGATCTACAACATTTTTTTTATAAAACCTAAACCTTAAAATTAGAGAAGCCTTAGCAGAAAGTCTTAACCTTGAACGGCTAAAAACCTAACCTTAGCAGGAAGTATAATAAACCTTCTAAAAAGAATATTAAAAATAATCAGTTGTTTACTGATTAAACATGCATTAAATATTTTTATCTTTATAAAAAATGTAGGTATTTAAAATGTGCAAATTTCATCTTTATTGATAGTTCTAATTAGCTGGAAGCAATAATGTCGGTCAATTTAAAAAACTAGTTACTAACGAGATAGCCGTGGTCAACGACCCACTTCCCCTGTCTCCAGCTAGAGGCACCAGTGTCGATGCTACCTTCAGTTAGAGGAACGACACGACCCAGGGTCATATTACAGTTAGCAGTCATTCAACTAGTATAATTCGGATGGGAAACTTGCTTCCTTTAACGGTTTATTAAATTATAATAGTTTTACGTAAGTAAGTAAGTAAGTTATTTTATATAATCATATATACATATTTATATGCTTTTTTTTATTATAGGAATATATATCTTAATAAGGAATATATATATAAAATTGAATCAGTTGACCTACTTTATGAGAAGTGCATAGCAACCAGTGTTTACGCATTCATCCACCAGTGTCGATCGACTTTAGAGATGGTCGTGAAGGCAGGAGAAGTGGAGGTTAAGCGTTCATCCACCAGTGTCGATCGACTTTACTTGATTTAATTTAATTACTTGATTACTTGATTATTTACTTTAATTGATTTAATTAAGCATGCTTCAATCTCTTATTATTAATAAATTTTAAATTAATTCTTGTTATAGAAATGTTTTTTAAACCAAGAACAGTAAGTATAATATTTAATTGATTACGTTTTTTTTGTTTAGGCGCCTTACCTTCCCTTAAATGACCGTGGAGGACGAACTATCTTAATCCTAATAATTGTTATGATTGATATTGTTGTAAACATATAAATGTAAGAAATAAATGTTGTAAATTGTTTAATTTTTATTTAATCTTGAACTTAAAACTAGAGAAGTGTTAGTCTTAACCTTGAACCGCTAACTATCAGCTTAAAAATCAGTGAAGCCGTGACCTTTAACCGCCAGAAAATTTAGCCTTGAAGGTTGACCTTGGCAGAAAGCAGAAAGTGGTGGGAGGTGGTCCCAGAAACCCCATTCTTTCCCTACTTCGTTTGTTTTTGCCTTTTGTATGTGACGTCACTATGACGTTTACAATATGTTGTGAGGCCTTAGTTATATAGGTGGTGTTGATTACTTACAAGCAATATCTTTCCAACAGGTGTGCCTCGAGTATCTCTTTTTTATCCTAGTCGCGCCTGTGTAGTCACCCGCAGTGTCCACCCGTCGTTTATTGAAAGCCTCAAAAGTAAACATGTTTAGTAGTAAATTGAAAAGTACATTTTAACACAAAATAGTAAAATAAATGTAAATGCAAAAATAACAGCCTACAATAAGAACGTGTTAGTTTAGTTCACAATGAACTGCTTTCTTTTTTTAAGTACCTAGAGTGTTTTTCATTTACTAAATATCTTTTATAGATAGTTCTAATTGTAATTAGAATCTCTACATTACTAAACATTAGCTATAGCTACTCATCTGCAAATTATATAGATAGCATTTATTAGATCGCAACATCTAAAGCACAACTGTTAGATGCTTTTCATTTTTTTGCAAAAAAAATACAATAAACTTACAAAAGCTTCAACGCGAAAATATGCATACAGATATATATATCAAAAATGTTTACACTTGAAATAATTTAATTTTATAATTAAACAGTTGACTAGCTGACATCAAAGGACGCTTACCCAACACAAGGGTTGTTTGAGAAGTTGGTAGACAGCACCCTCTAGCCGAGAACTTGGAATCATCCTTTATATGTGCTTTGAAATCTACATAAAAACGGCTTCAGGAACAACGAGTGAGCTTATTTCAAAGCTCGTGCCTCTTTAGAATCAGAAAGGACTTCAAGTACGCACAGATAAGCCCAAAAGAACGACCTTACGGCTTTCTAGAAATGCACAATTATTTTTAATTAGATCCCGTTTTCGTCGGAAAGGCCAGAAAATTCACTATAAGTTGAAAAGTTTGCTTAAAAATTTTCTTATTAACTGAAATGGAAATAATGGTTGTTTACGTATTATAAATTACCAGGAATTTAGATTATGGAGATTATTTAGCTGTGTAAGGATAATTTTCAAGCCTACGCAGTTAAGTTAAGAAACAATGAACACGGTGTTCTGCTCTGCAACATTTTGAGATTATTGGATTTAAGTTAAAAAGCAATGATTACGATGCTATCACCTGAGAAGTTTTCGAATTATTGAATTTTCTTTATAAATAGCTAGAGTTTATTGATGCATCACATAATTATGATCAAGTAAGTCCGATTATTAATAGCCAGCTTATATAAATTTATAATTAATTGAGGCTCCACGATACTCGGGTTAATTATGAGACGGAGACACTATTTCAAAGTAATTAATTTAGCATTAGAAGCAAGTTTAGTTCAGATCTTCATCTTTTTTTTACTACTGTAATATCTTGTAAGTCGCTTAGTAATTAAACACGATTAATTATTAATGTTTAAATTCTTATCATTTTCTTCAACGTTAAAAAACTCTTAACCTACAGAGAAGTTTGGAGGTAAATATAAGGACGATTAGAGCCTAGCAGGAGCCGTTCATTTGTGAGTAAACAACGGCACATTTTATTTAATTTAAAAGGAGTAAGAGAGCCTTTTAACAGAGGAAGGTAAAGAAAGGATCGTCCGATAAAAACAAAGGATGTTTGTAGAAGAGAATCAAGAGAAATATCTGCTAAATTTATTCACCGGCTGAACTGGAAGGTATAAAAAGTAAAATGGGGTAGAGAAAGCCAACAAAAGCCGGTAAAAACTGAAGAGTGAAGAAAATGGTTGCCGCTAAACAAAAAAGTTCTCAGCGAAAGTGTCGTCAAAGCGAATGGCAACCCCATAGACTTCTGAAGCTGTACGGGAATAGTAATTAGTGCGTACTCTGTACTGGCAAACTTCAAAGAGTTCTTTGCAGACGCCGTGTGTCAGAAGACCGAGTGACAGAGCTCTAATCAGGGTTTCTAATTAGACTTTATGTTCTTCTCGTATGATTGTAGAGAAATATTGAGAGATGCTTTAATTCAGCTCATTCGCAGGATTTTAATAAACTTCTATAAGGGTAGACGAGGATCTCTTTTGCTCGAATAAGAACAACCTCCAAGCAAGCTCCTCCTAAAGGATATATTATTTCATAATGTTACGCTTCTGTATCAAATGAAATGCTAAAGGTTTCGTAATAATGTCATATTTGTTTTTAGGCAATATGTAACAAATTAGCTTTATTTTTCCCCTTTATCTCCTGTAAATGAAAATTTATTTATAGCTGTACCTAAGCTACAATAGTAAAAGTATGGGTAAAAGTTTCAAGTTACTTGAAACAACGTTAAAAACAATGATAAAAATTTAAATATAATACTTATAACTTATTATTTTTGAGCCTTGGAAAATCAAAGTAGATGAGTTTTAGGCTCTTCCAGAAACCTCTCTTTTTAATAAAATATAACTTGGAGGCGTGACTGTAAATGAAACTTGAAAGATATATGTATTTTACAAAAACCGTCTTTATAAGGGTTCTTTTTAATAAATTCATCTTATTGAAAATAAAGTACAGTGTAAAAAAGGTTACTTTTGAAAGGTGCACAATTTCGTGTAGTCGAATGTATACGTATACAATTCAATTTACATTATCGTCAGTACGAATAACAAAGTAACCTATTTGAAAAATTCTAAATGATATACTTTTAGAAATTGTAACAAAATACATACATTTAAATCTCGCCAATTTTTCAATAGACAATTGAATTTTTTGCGTGATTTATTCTATGATAAAGAATTGTTGAGCAGCTGGTTTACTTTTTATGTTTTATTACAGTTTAAAAACCTGGAATTACCGTAATTTTATACGCATACATTCGACTACACGAAATTGTGCACTTAAATGCCCATGCATCAAAGTCGTGGTTGGCTCTGTTTATAATCAAATACATACTAGGTAGTATACGCGTTGCGACGAATTGTAGCGTTATTTGTTAGAAAATAATGAATTTTACGCTCAATAATTAATATTATATTTTATTTAAATTAATCTACTAAATCTCCTGTAAATGTTCGTGTAAATAAATATCAAGTTAATCAATATTAAATGTTTTAATTCTGCAAAAGAGTATTTCCAAAAACTTCTTCACACGGCTTGGACACGTAACTAACTGAAGGCAGTCTTTTTGTAAAAATGTATATTAGATAGTAGGAGTTATATTAGACAGTAGAACACCTATTTGGAACAGAATAATATTTATATTCAGCCTACAACTCACCAAGGAATCAAAATTTAAAACACGGTTAAAATTTAACATCTACCCTTCCTTCGGATTTAATAAAACCTGGCAATATAATATAAAAACCTTCTTCTAATTTGTCAAACACAAAATGATACAATACTAATGTGTAACAGAGCTTATTTATATTAATAATTTTCCCTATTATATAAATAATTTCACTGGTAACATACTACCTTTTATATTGTTTGTATCATAATAAAAATTCCATTTGATCAATAATAAAACTTCGTCAACAAACAGTGTCACAGAAATGTGAAGTCAGATTTTAACCAGGAATTGGAGGTTAATTATCATCTTTATTTATAGAAGGATATTTTCAGACAGTCAGTCTGAATTATAATTATTTCTCAATGTCCTTCCAAACAATATACTTTTAAACTTAATTTAGTAATTAAATAATTAAAATCATATTTATAAAACATACCGTATTTTATGTTACGGATTATAAATTTGATATAATTATATTAAATTTATTGCATTTTACGTTCAGATACTTTAATAGGTTTATGTAAATCCTTTGATTCAAATTTATCTGTGCTAGATTTTGATAAACCATCACACGAGTTTTCAAAATTTGTAAGATCCGCTGAAGTAATCTGTCGTGCTAAGTAAAAAAGCAGTCTTGAAGTATACTATGTGGAATTCTAATGGCATTCAGTTGGACAATTCAATTATTTACATCAAACAGAATTATTAAAATTAATGAAAATAATAGCAAAAAAAGTACAACCAAATCAACAAAGTTACTTTTACTACATTTAAATTAAGAAAAAAAAGCTTTCGTAGCAAACTTTTGTGAAAATTAAAAACATAATTTTCTGTGAAGACATGCTTCTTACATATACTTGAAAAATAAACTATGAAATCAAAACTTCAAAAAATATGGCTATTCACACTAAAAGTGCATAAAAATAAATTAAAAAATCTATAAAATGTCAACATATGGAATTATTAGACATGGTAATTTATCTCATTCATCATCCCTTTGAATAGTTGCTAAAAGGCAAGACGTTTTTGGTAAACATAAATAAAGAATAGTAATAGACTACAGAAACAAAATGCTAAAATAATTGACTATATATTATGATTTTATTTCTTTCCATGCTCTTCATTAAATAAATCATATATTTCTCTAAATGGATGAATATCTGCTATTTTATTTTAGTGTGTCTCTGCAAATATTTAATGAACTGTAATTTATATTATAAATATAAAATATTCGTAAAGTAGCAATAATTTTGCACTATTAGGCACGTTTTTCTAGCAAAAATATTTGAATGCTGAAAATGACTCTACCCTGGCATGTCTTTTTACCCGATTTATGTATAAAAGTTTGATTTATTTGTTAACTACTCACTTTCCAATATTCAATCGTTGGTATTATTAAACCAGAAAGTTTCTTAGTATCACTAGAAGGTAAGAAATAGTGAAGATTAATACAAAGTTAAATTATTGAAATTTTCTTCATTGCCCATAAATTTAGTGTCTCCTACCCTGCTTTTTTATATCTCTGATCAAATTGTCACTACCCTGGATCTTGCGCAACCCCCTTGGGTTGCAATTTTCCCTTGGTCACCATGAAATTCCGAAAACACGTAATAATTACTGGCCCACTTTAAATTAGTGTGAAAATAGGAATTACTTTTTAGATAATAAAACACACAAACTTATTCTTATATTTTTTGTTGGACACAAAAATGGGTAGCCAGTACACAAATAGCAGATATTCACCCAAATATAATAATCAAATGGTAAAATAAAGTCAAAATAATTATTAATAAATTTTTATAGTTTCTCAGTTATCGATTAATATATCGATTAATCGAGTTACATTTATTGTGTTCGAGATAATCTCAAAAAGCTAAAAAACTGGCAAATTTTTTATATTGTTCAAAGTTTATAGGTATATGATCATTATGTTAGGATTAGCTGCTTTAGTAACATTGCAAAAAAACAAATTGGAAAATGATGTTTTTATTAAATTGAACATATCACAGATCTGGTTACATAACAGTACATGTACAACATTGTAACCGAATAACTTCTTGATCGACGAAAAATATTCACTCGAACCCATACAATTTTAATTCCTGTCAAATCATATCACTCCTAAGGTACTAAGCAAATACAACAAACTCTAAACATTACATACTTTTTAGTTCAGCATATTTTGCTGTCACAGCAGTATATTATCTCTGATATAAATAACAATAAATATAAAACAAAAAAAGATAAAATTAGATTTAGCGTAAAAAAGTGGCCAATAGGAACAATCTTGGGTTTATATGTAATATAGTTTAATAAGAAACAGGCTGACGTTTCGACCACTTAGCGTGATCCTTTTCAAAGCCTACAAGACACATATGTACATGTTAAAAAATTACAATTAAATTCTTATAACTATACCTTATTATACGAATAAATAACATATGAAAATTTGTAATACTGTCAATTAAAGATTATTGACATATAACAGTTTATGTCATACAAACATAAAAAATATTAATAAAACAAAACCGATACATTCAGAAACAACCATGATATATATTATTAAGTTCGTCTACATCAGTTCTTTCGTTCATTGTATTTTTTCTTTTAATTATATTTGTCATTTCTATAATCAATCTTTTTTTATAGTTTTTGACATTGTTAACAACTTTAACCTTTTCATATGCAATTCCGTGAGAAAAATTGATACTATGTTTTGTTAATGATGTAAACTTATCAGGATTCATTCTGATATTATATTTTTGTTCGTATAACCGTTTTTAATGTATCGCTTTGTTTGTCCAATGTATACATTATCACAATCATCACACGGTATGCAGTAAACTACGTTTGATCTGTCAGTAATGTTATCTCTATCTTTAAGTTTGTTGAAACTAGTATCATTAGTAGGTAATGGGCCACCTGGCCAGACCCCCTCCACTTTTTTCTGGCTACGCCTACTGCGCTCTGATTGGCTACCCCCACTCCTGTAGGTACGCCTGCTGCTCTCTGATTGGTAACCCCCACTCCTGTAGCTCCTCCCCTTGCTTCTGATTGGTTGAAGGAAGCCATTTTGGAACTCGTCGCCATTTTACCACGCCCTATAACGTCATTACGGGAATCTGTATTACCGACAACATGTATACGTCTAAGACATGGCGCTATGAAGGAATACCGACAAACTGTGTACTACTACAATTAGATGGAGTTATGAAGAAATCTGTATTACCAGTATGTAGAGGTCGCGTAAAAAGAGAACTGTATTAGAAAAGAAGACCCTTCAATTAGAGTCTGCAGCCTTATATCACAACATGTGGCGCTAAATTTGAATCTGCCAAATTACTGAATCTGTCAATTTTGCACCTGCCATTTTAAATCTGTCAATTTTGCATTTGTCATTTTTGTATCTGTCATTTTTGCATCTGTTGCATCTGTCATTTTTTGAATCTGTCATTTTAAATCTGTCAATTTTGCATCTGTCATTTTTGCATCTGTCATTTATGCATCTGTCAATTTTGAATCTGTCATTTTAAATCTGTCAATTTTGCATCTGTCATTTTTGCATCTGTTGCATCTTTCATTTTAAATCTGTCTATTTTGCATCTGTCATTTTAAATCTGTCAATTTTGCATCTGTCAATTTTGCATCTGTCAATTTTGCATCTGTCATTTTTGCATCTGTCATTTATGCATCTGTCATTTATGCATCTGTCAATTTTAAATCTGTCATTTTAAATCTGTCAATTTTGCATCTGTTGCATCTTTCATTTTTAAATCTGTCATTTTAAATCTGTCTATTTTGCATCTGTCATTTTAAATCTGTCAATTTTGCATCTGTCATTTATGCATCTGTCAATTTTGAATCTGTCATTTTAAATCTGTCATTTTAAATCTGTCAATTCTGCATCTGTCATTTTTGCATCTGTCATTTTTGCATTTGTCATTTTTGCATCTGTCATTTTAAATCTGTCAATTATGCATCTGTCATTTTAAATCTGTCAATTTTGCAGCTGTCATTTATGCGTCTGTCAATTTTGAATCTGTCATTTTGAATTTGTCATTCTTAAAGTCGTCATTTTGGATTTCCAACCCTTGAATTTTTAGCTCTGGGATTGGATCGACCATCTTTTATCCCTTTCACTAGACGGGAACTCTTTTTTCTAACCTTCTCTCTCTCTTTCTCTCTCTCTCGAACGCTTGCTTTCGCTCTCTCCTTCTCACTCTCTCTCCTTCCTGCTCTCTCCCTTCATCCTAATGCTAGTAAATGAAACATCAAAGATTAAATAGAATATTTATTTAGCTAGGAATTATTATTAATGCAATTAATTTCACATTTCATCAAATGATGGTGATGATGATGAATATTGCAGAGGGATCGCCACCGTTCATCTTGTATTTACTGTTGGCCTCGATTTTCTATTTGCGGTTCCAGGGTCTAAAAACATAAAATAGAGCATTAAAACGGAACTCAATAATGATGATGCGTGTAAATGTACCTTATTTGTTTCCACAAACATGCAGTCGTCATATAGCAAAGGTCCACTTGTTTTCCCCAGGTACAGCAGGCCCAGAGAAATAGTTTTAGCCTCAATCTTTTCGTTAAGATCCTTAACCCTCTCGTACGTCAGCTTATCGCTGATTGAAATGTAACTTAGTTTTCACCAATAATAATCACACTTTGGCGTTTATCACGGCAAACGACTTTTTTGAACTCTAGTATTTCGATGACCTCTTTGACCCCGTAGTCGCATAATTTCTTGATAGGTTTCAGACCGCCACTGTTGCCTGAAGGTTTGTTCAATTGTTGTAACAAGTCCATTTTTCCGTAAAAACAAAGATACACACACACACATGTTAGAATTTAAATAGTAGCATTTTATTTTAAATTTTATGCGTAAACACGTACACGTTAATAATAAAAATAATTAGTTTTAACATACCTGTTTTTAATGTTGAAGCAAGCACTACTGAGTAAAAAACTAGTTAAGTAATAATAATAATAATATCACCGGAGCGTTAGAAATAATTATCACCAATCCGCTGAGTCAACAAGAATAAAACTAAAGTTAGTATAGGGTGAGACTCGGTTTTTATAGTAGCTCAATTGTTGAGCTCTATTAGCGAGCGAGCTTAATTTTAGAAAACATAAATTGTTAAATAAGTTACTTGAATTCAATTGAATTGTATGTTTTGGTAATGTAAAAGGTGATTCAGTTTAAAAAGACCATGAGAACAAATAAACTTTTATTAAATTATCACTTATTACGTGCGATTGGACATATTGTAGTGGGCAAAAATATTCTGATCAATGACATATGTATTTTCAGGGTTGGTTGGTTTACTGGTTTTCAATCTAACTTTTATTAAATTTTAGATCTACAGCTGATTTCAAATAAATCTAGGACAGTCATCAGTACTTTAAAGTGTAAATGCTGCTTTTTATTTTTCTTGATATCGCTTTGTTATAAAAAAAATTCTTTTTTCTCTCAGGTAAATCTTTATCGATAGGTCGATCAATACCTTAATTAAGAGTTTAGATGTTATACGACGATAAAGTGAGTATTTACTGCAATTAGTTAAATAATAAATTGAAGTCATTCTCTTATTTGACTACATGTCTACGATGAATTTAGCCCTAATAAAAAATAATACATTATCGACCGTTTTGAAAAAAGGTTCTGAATAAGAAAGAAATCTTATCTTTTATTCAGATCTGAGTGTAATCATTACCGATTGCAGGTGGTAGGTAGTGGGCTGCGTAGATCATATCATTAAACAAGACGAAGCAGGCATGAGCGACCACGACGGTTTATGACTTCCGACTGATTTATGCCCTAATAAAGGTTTAATTAACAGTGCCTTTGAAGGAATTTTGAATCAGGTTCATTCTTGTTTATTTCGTAATATTGCGCAAAATCTCGCAATACGTAAACGATGTTTTAATGACAACCAGAGGGCGCTACGATTGTTTTAGAACGTATAAAAGCAAATCCTGAACGGAAGTACTAACAGTAAAGTTCGTGCATTTATCATGTCACCCAGATGCACGTCTATGCGTGTACGTAAGCATGGATTGTACTCTCGAAGGTCACTCGAGTTGTTAAACCAGTTGGAGTGATAGAAACGGCAATATATAAAAATCTGTATTTAAAATAAAGATGGATATACTGCACTTAAGCATGTCTCGTGACGCCCAGGCGTTGTAACACTCAAGAAGCATTGATACCTTTATGCGTTATAAACCTAACATATAATAATATTTTCCTTATCATTTTAATATAAGCCGCTAACAATTTAAGCTTTAATAATATTTTGCTTAAATTAGATTGCTATTAAAGCTTCGTGAAAGAAAGCAAACTCTGCGTTCATATCCGTGAGGGTTCTTAAACACGAATTGTTTATAACAATATACATATAATGTAAATAATTATTATTTATAATATTTAATATTACATAAAAATTTGAATAGCTTATGTTTAACGTACTAGTTGCTTAATAAACTAGCTTGCATTGCATTCAGATTTTGATGTTTATTTAAGAAATTAACAACATATAATCTTTGTTTTTAGTAGTTGTTAAGTGTGCAAGTGCGATATTGTTGTTGTTATTGTTGTTACGCTTACCTGTAGAAAATGTCTTCTCTCTACGAAGTAATCGCCGAAAGTGTGTCCACCATAAAGAAATTCGGCACCCAGAAACACCGAGTAGTGTTTAAAGTAAATGACGCGCAAGACGGTGAAGACCATTTGAACTTTTTTAAATCGGCTATCAATGAAATTTTACAGAATTTGTTATGCCGGGCGCAGTCTACTGATAAGATTGAGGCCGCATTTGAACTCGATAGTTTCAAACAAACTCTCCGGCTACATGAGCCTCAAACGAGCCGATGAGGTCACATTCAATGATGTCTGGGGCATTCTAGAATCAATCTTACAGAGCGATTCCGAAGCCTTGAGTTCGGACACCTTTAGACTGATCGCTACTATTGTAACACCACCAGCCGGACAATGTCGCAGTCGTTACCGTACGTACAGCACCTTTGCCGAAGAATGTCGCCAGCGCAGAGGGATTGTCACGATTAACAACAGCAGTGACAATCTATGCCTACCCAGGGCTTTGGTCGTAGGCAGGGCTCACGCAGATAATAGTGCCGATTACAAAAAGACCAGTGATAACCAGAACGTGCAAAAGATAAAGGCCAAGGAAATGATGCAGCAAGCGGGAGTAGCCTTCATTCCACCGGAGGCAGCCGGGGTCAACGAATTAAGGCTTTTCCAACAGCTCCTGGCCCCCGACTACAAGATAGTAGTATATCGCTACGGATCAAAAGGTCGTTCATTTACCTTCGAGGGGGTCGTTGATAATGATGCTTGTGATGCAATAACAGTAACAAAGAATATCAATCTGCTGTATCACGAGCATTATTACAACGTCATAACATCGTTGACCTCGGCCTTTGTATGCAGATACAATTGCGAGCACTGCCACGTACCCTATAACAACAAGGGAGATCACCGTTGTGAAAAGTCCTGCGTAGGCTGCGGTAGCTCTCCGTCCTGCGAAAGAACAGCGCAGCTGATTAGGTGTCCGGACTGCAGGCGTAATTTTAGAACCCAGACATGTTTTGAGAACCATCAAGGTAAAATGTGCCGGGGAGTACAGAAATGCGAGGGGTGTTTCAAAACCGTGAACCTCAAGACCCGGAAGCAGGCCCACGTGTGCGGGGAGATCTATTGTAAGATCTGTCAGAGCCATAAACCCAAAAACCATTTTTGTTTCATACAGCCGGCCGGGAAGAGGAACATAAAACAAGAAGACACCTTGTTTGTGTTCTTCGACCTGGAGACCCGGCAAGAGAAAGTAATTGCGCCCGGTGTAAAGCTCCATGAACCGAATCTATGCGTTTTCCAGCAGATGTGTTCTACCTGTTCCGATTCAACGGCCTCCCTGTGTCCAAACTGTGGTCCGCGAGAACAGGTATTGAAAGGAAAATGTATAGAGGGTTTTCTTACACACCTGCTGGAGATACGTCAAAAATTCAAAAAGGTTGTAGCAGATGACCATAATGGGCAAGCTTTCGATACGCAATTAATTCTAAATTATCTGTTAACAAATACCTCTATGAATCCGGACCTCATTATGCGCGGCTCAAAAATTCTGCTGCTACAACTAGATAATCTGAAAATTATCGACTCGCTCAACTTTTTTCCCATGGCTCTGGCAGAGTTACCAAAAGCCTTCGACCTACCGGCTCCCAAGGGATACTTCCCGCACCTCTTTAACACCGAGGCCAATGCCAGCTATTTAGGGCCTCTCCCAGACATCAAATTCTACAGCCCTGATACCATGAAACCCAAGGCTCGTGAAGAATTCCTAAAGTGGTACGAAGTAAATAGGGACACGGAGTTCGACATGCAACGTGACCTGGTCGAATATTGTCGAACAGTCGTTGATATTTTGAAAAGAGCCTGTATCCACTTTAGGAATCTCTTTATTGAGGAATGCGACGTTGACCTGTTCACGGAAGCTATCACCATAGCTTCGGCTTGTAATCTCATGTTCCGGAGGAAATTCCTCAAAGAAAGCACCATTGGAGTGGTACCAAAAAGTGGTTATAGACGGGCAGATAACCAGTCTAAGGTAGCTCTCCAATGGCTGTTGCTGGAAGAGTATCGAAGAGGTGTCGAGATTCAACATGCCGCCCGGCAGAGAGAAGCTATCGTGGGCGGGTTGAAGGTAGATGGGCTGTATGGTAATCAGATATTTCACTTTCACGGGTGTTACTTCCACGGATGTCCCACCTGCTTCACCGCCCGTCGCAACGAGCCTCTACACGACGATCCTAGCGACACCATGGATATGAGGTTCGAGAAGACCCGAGCTACTACTGCAAAGTTAAAGTCGCTAGGATACGAGGTCATTGAGCAGTGGGAATCGCTTTCGGCGGCAACTAACACCCGAACTCAGACAACAGATAGAGAAACACCCCTTGCTACTAAACACACCCTTAAACCCGAGAGAGGCATTTTACGGTGGCAGTACAGGGGCAGCAAAATTAAAGCGGGTTGCAAAAGACGGGAAAAAGATCCGGTATGTCGACGTATGCTCCCTTTACCCCTGGGTATGCAAGTACGCCAAATTCCCAGTTGGCCATCCAGAAGTTTACGTAGGCAAGACGGCTTGTGAAAAGTTAATCAGGGATAAAGGGGGCCTGGAGAACATCAACGGCGTGATAAAATGTACAGTGTTACCGCCGCAAGATCTGTATCATCCGGTCTTACCCGTCGAAATGCACCAAAAGCTGCTGTTCCCTCTATGTCGCACTTGCGCTGAAGATTTGAACCAGGCCTAATGTCAGCACGGCGTAGAGGACCAAGTCATCAACGGAACCTAGGTCTTGGACGAACAAGTCTGGAGGCTTGTTTTCGGGCTTCATCGACAAGTTCCTGAAGATAAAGCAGGAAGCCAGCGGTTGGCCATCTTCAATAGCTGTCAACAACGACGAGTATGATATCGACGGAGCCCGGAAACAGTACGTTGATGACTACCTTGAGAACGAGGGAGTCTCCTTGGATTCGATGAAGATCATCAAGAACCCTGGTTTGAGATTGTTGGCCAAACTGATGCTGAATTCCTTCCAGGGTAAGTTACAGCAGCAGCAACATCAGTACATGTAATACATAGTTTTATTGATTATTGTTATAGGGAAATTCGGTAAACGTGAGAACCAGGCGAAAACGGCCATAATCGAGCCCAAGGAGTTCTTCGATCTGTTATCCATCCCGGGCGTAGAAGTAAATCACGTGCAGGAAATAAATGACTAGGTGATTGCGGTTAACTGGCAACATAAAGAGGAAGCAGCAGATCCTCTGTCGTCAGTCAACGTGGTCATCACGGCATTTGTCACTGCACAGGCCCGTCTTAAGCTGTATTCCTATTTGGATCAGCTAGGCGAGAGAGTCTTATACTATGATCTGATGAAACTTGTCTGTCAACGCCGACAACTTAGTAGTCATCCTATGAGAAGGAGAGAGAAAGAGTTTCCGTCTAGTGAAAGGGAGAAAAGATGGTCGATCCAATCCCTGAATTAGCGCTAAAATTCAAATCTAGGATAGGGAAATCCAAGACGGCGACTTCAAAATGACACATTCAAAAATGACAGATTCAAAATTGACAGCTTTAAATGACAGATGCAAAATTGACAGATTTAAAATGACAGATGCAAAATTGACAGATGCATAAATGACAGATGCAAAATTGACAGATTTAAAATGACAGATGCAAAAATGACAGATGAAAAATTTACAGATTTAAAATGACAGATTCAGAAATGACAGATGCAACAGATGCAAAAATAACAGATGCAAAAATGACAGATGCAAAATTGACAGATTTAAAATGACAGATTTAAAAGGACAGATTCAAAATTGACAGATTCAAAAAATGACAGATGCAACAGATGCAAAAATGACAGATGCAAAATTGACAGATTTAAAATGACAGATGCAAAAATTACAGATGCAAAATTGGCAGATTTAAAATGACAAATGCAAAAATGACAGATGCAACAGATGCAAAAATGACAGATGCAAAATTGACAGATTCAAAATTGATAGATGCATAAATGACAGATGCAAAATTGACAGATGCAAAAATTACAGATGCAAAATTGGCAGATTTAAAATGACAAATGCAAAAATGACAGATGCAACAGATGCATAAATGACAGATGCAAAATTGACAGATTTAAAATGACAGTGAAATAAATAAAGATTATTGAAAGTTTCACAGTTTTATTAAAATACAACCTGACAATATTGTTTCGACAGCTATGCTGTCATTATCAAAGGTAATATAATTATAAACAAACACGTCGTTAAGGTAGATACAAAATAGGTAACTAGATAAAATAATAATAATAATCATAATTAAATATCTAATACTTCCAGTAACGGAGAATTACTGAGCTCAAGTTGTTCATTCATTAACGGTACCCTGAGTTTGTGTTTAATTCTCCGTTACTGGAAGTATTAGATATTTAATTATGATTATTATTATTATTTTATCTAGTTACCTATTTTGTATCTACCTTAGCGACGTATTTGTTTATAATTATATTACCTTTGATAATGACAGCATAGCTGTCGAAACAATTTTGTCAGGTTGTATTTTAATAAAACTGTGAAACTTTTAATAATCTTTATTTATTTCATGATTATGGAGTTCCACAAAATAAGGCTGGAATCAATAAACAAGATTAAAATGACAGATTCAAAAAATTACAGATGCAAAAATAACAGATGTAAAATTGACAGATGCATAAATGACAGATGCAAAATTGACAGATTTAAAATGACAGATGCAAAATTGACAGATTTAAAATGACAGATTCAAAAATGACAGATGCAAAAATGACAAATTTAAAATTGACAGATTCAGTAATTTGGCAGATTCAAATTTAGCGCCAGATGTTGTGATATAAAATGACTGCAGACTCTAATTGAAGGGTCTTCTTCTCTAATACAGTTCTCTTTTTACGCTACCTCTACATACCGGTAATACAGATTTCTTCATAACTCTATCTAGTTGTAGTAGTACACAGCTTGTCGGTATTCCTTCATAGCGCCATCTCTTATACATCTGTTATACATGTCGTTAATACAGATTCCCGTAATGGCGTCATAGGGCGTGGTGAAATGCCGACGAGTTCCAAAATGGCTGCTTTCAACCAATCAGAAGCAAGGGGAGGAATTACAGGAGTGGGGGTAACCAATCAGAGAGCAGCAGGCGTGTCTACAGGAGTGGGGTTAGCCAATCAGAGCGCAATAAGCGTAGCCAGAAAAAAAGTGGAGGGAGTCTGGCCAGGTGGCCCATTACTTTCAATCATTTTTATGTTTGTTATAAAAAACAGTTTTTATATTATATTTCTTAAGAATTTTTTTAAGTTTATAATCTACATTTTTTACATAAGGTAACGTTACTGTTGTCTGAGTGACATTTTGTTCTTGCGTGTTTATAATAACATTACCGTTATTTGAATTTTTCTCGTTGATCATACGACATCGTAATTTTATGTTTTTCAATAAAATTTAGAGGATAGTGATTATTTATGAGAGTGTTTTTAACAATTTCAATGTTATCTGCATGAAAATTCTAGTGTGCAAGTAAGATGGCTTTATCAACCAAATTATACACCATAGCAATCGTTTGATTATTGGCAAGATGTGATAAAAAGTTGAGTACAAATTCAGACCATGTTTTTTCCCTGAACCAGTTAGTAATAATAGTATCACCTTCCACTATTAAAAGTGTGTCCAGAAAACTAATAGTTCTCTTTTGGTCTTCTATCTCAACAGTGAATTTCATTCTTGGATGAAAGTTGTTAAAAATCTCAAAAGTCTTTTCTATCTTATCCTCTGGTAAACATAATAATAATAATAATAATAATTTATTTCCTGTTAATATACAAAAGTTCTTACAGATGTCTTTTTGATTTGAGAAAAAATGTACTCAAATGTTTATAAAATAAAATAATAAAAATATATAACATTACAAAAACACAAAACCAACAATAAACAGTATACGAGTATATAATAGTTTAAACAATTTGGTTATCTATCACATGCATCATCTCAGTACTAGGAGTCGCACACATGAAACTCATGATTTATGTAGTCCTGGCAATCATAAAAACTTTTTTTAATTAGGTAATTTTTTATAATTATTTTGAATTTATATAATTTCATAAATTTAATTGCATTTGGTAAAATGTTGAAAAATCTAAAGGCCAAAGTATTTGGACCAATTTGAGATTTATTAAGTCTAAAGAAATTTATATATAGATTGTTGCTACTCCTGGTATTGTGATTGTGAACATCACTAACTTTTACAAAATGTTCAAGATTTACCTTGATGTAAATTAAACATTTGTAAATATATAAACACGGTAAAGTTAGGATGCATAATTTACGAAAGAAGTCTTGACAATCCTCTTTGTATCCTTTACCATCAATGATACGGATAATCCTTCTCTGAAGGGCAAATATCCTTTTAGTTGATGGGGAATGACCCCAAACCATTAAGCCATATGAGGCATGACTTTGAAAAAGTGCAAAGTATACTATTCTTAAAATATATGGTGAAACATTATTAGCTAGGTTTCTGATTAAGAAAATAGTCTGTGAAAGTTTGGATGCCAAGTAATTTATGTGTTCAGTCCAACATAATTTTGGATCTAACAATAAACCGAGAAATTTTATACTTCTTGGATTTGAATTTTCTCTTATATCACGTAGAGTAAAGATTAAATTTTGAGTTTTTTCATTGTTTAGTAATAAGCTATTCGCTGCAAACCATTTAGATAATAATTTAAAAGCGTTGTCAGATTTAATAAATAAGTTTTCTAGGAGTTTATCAGACACCTGTGCAGTAGTATCATCAGCAAACAGAGTCAAACTCATCTCGTTTGAGTTATGTAAAATTGACTGTATGTCATTAAAATAAATTAGAAACAGAATAGATCCCAATATGGAGCCTTGGGGGACACTGTGGTTAATGAATAAAGGTTCAGATGAGCAATCGTTAAGTTATAACGTCATCCACATACCTGTAGAAGAAAGGAACGGGAAATTCTAGTTTGTTTATTTGTGATATTTCTAATGCTTCCATTATTATGTTAAGTCTGCAAGTACTGGTGACAGTACTTAAAGATAGAGATAACACTACTGACAGATCAAACGTAGTTCACTGCATACCGTGTGGTGATTGTGATAATGTATACATTGGACAAACAAAGCGATACATTAAAAAACGGTTATACGAACATAAATATAATATCAGAATGAATCCTAATAAGTTTACATCATTAACAAAACATAGTATCAATTTTTCTCACAAAATTGCATATGAAAAGGTTAAAATTGTTAACAATGTCAAAAATTATAAAAAAGATTGATTATAGAAATGACAAATATAATTAAAAGAAAAAATACAATCAACGAAAGAACGGATGTAGACGAACTTAATAATATATATCATGGTTGTTTCTGAATGTATCGGTTTTGTTTTATTAATATTTTTTATGTTTGTATGACATAATGACAAACTGTTATATGTCAATAATCTTTAACAGTATTACAAATTTTCATATGTTATTTATTCGTATAATAAGGTATAGTTATAAGAATTTAATTGTAATTTTTTAACATGTACATATGTGTCTTGTAGGCTTTGAAAAGGATCACGCTAAGTGGTCGAAACGTCAGCCTGTTTCTTATTAAACTATATTACATATAAACCCAAGATTGTTCCTATTGGCCACTTTTTTATGATTATTAAGTTTAAATATACATACAAGGAACGTATTGGGTACCTTTATAAACATTTAGCGTAACTCATTAAAAACTACATAATAAAAATTCTGATAATAATTATAGTGTTACAGGACTAATTATGTGTAAAGAATAGCAACAGTAAAGATATGTATACCTAGAAACCGATAACAGTATGCAATTAGTCTGAAATAAAATAAATGCAAGAAGAAATTTGTAATAACGCTATTTTTTACTTTCTCTGCACGTTGATTCACTGTAACAAATTATTTATACAAGAGACTGGACTGTAATGATATTTTTCTCAGCATACTTATTATAAATGTATTTAGCTCAGTTGTTTAAGTTAACAGGTATTTGATATACGAGGAGGTATTGATAAATAGTTGGTCTAGCCTAGAAGAAAACCATGTTTTCGAAGTAATAGTATTTTATTCAACATAATCACCTTTCAACTCTATACATTTAATGCATCGATCAAAGAGTAATTCTAATCCTTTAGAAAAAAATGTTTTATCCTGTTCCGCAAACCACGACTCCACAGCATCAATTACCATTTCGTTTGATGTAAATCTTCGTCCTTTCAATGACTTTTTGAGTTTCGGAAAGAGATAATAATCCGATGGGGCTAAATCGGGAGAATATGGCGGATGGTCGACAATTTCAAAGCCGATTTCATTGATTTTTTGTAGGGCAATAAGTGATTTGTGGGCGGGCGCATTATCCTGCAAAAACAAGACGCCTTTGGTAAGTTTTCCTCGCCGTGATTCCACAATTTTCGCTCGAAGTTTGGTTAATAGAGATGCGTAATATTCTCCCGTGATTGACTTTCCATGTTCCAAGTAATCTACGAAAATTATACCATCTTTGTCCCAGAAAATGGAGGCAAGAACTTTTCCAGCAGACTTCTGCACACGAAACTTTTTGGGCCGAGGAGAGCCAGAATGTTTCCACTCCTTAGAAATTTTTTTAGTTTCTGGATCATAATGATGAATCCAAGTTTCATCCATTGTAACAAGGCGATTCCAAAAAGTTTGATTTTCTATCGTTAAATTGATTGCATATCCACTGAGATGTTGTCACCCTCAATCGCTTTTGATTAGCATTGAGACATTTGGGTATCCATTTTACGGATAGCTTTTTCATTCCCAATTCAGTATGAACTATATGAAAAACGCGTTCGTATGAGATATTCAAAGTCTCTGATATGCCTTTTAGGCCGATTCGTCTATTATCCAAAATCATATCATGGACAGCATCAATGTTTTCTTGCGTTGACACAGAAATCGGTCTCCCAGACCTCTTCTCATCGGTGACATCTTTTTTTGGTTTTTACCCAGTTTTTAATGGTTGAATAGGATGGACATTGATCTCCTAACGTTGTTAACAGGTCATCATAAATTTCTTTACCAGACAATCCCTTCAAAAACAGGTACTTGATAACCGAACGATACTCGATTTTGCTGAAGTTCCAATCTTCATCTGACATGGTTTACTTTTCTTAATCACAATTTCAAAATAACATCACCTTTTGGGCTGACACTTTGCACGTGCACTTGTCAAAGTTTCAACTTGTTTTCATAGCAACGCGATTTATTTTTGCCTGCTAGAACTATTCAAGGCCAACTATTTATCAATACCCCCTCGTATAAATGTTCACCGGTGCATATAAAGACGCATTAGATATTTGCTATTTGCCATTTCTTATTAATAATTGCTATTTACATAATTAAAAATAAATTATCGCACCATGATTTAAGTTTGAGTTTATTTTTATTTTTTTGTTTTTTGAACGTAATTATAATTTCGTTAATAGGTTTATTTTAGGGTTAAAATGCAAATATATTTAATAAATATGTAAAATATTTTAACACCTTACTGACAATAAAATAAAATAATATTCGATTACAATAACAATCCAAAATAGCTTTGACAACGGTTACTAGAGAAGCAATCTCTGTATTAAAATAATATAATAGAAAATTACAATTGCATAGTTTCAATGGATTTTACAATAATTATGATGGGATAATAACCTAAGCCAGGCTAGTTTGTGATGTAAAAATAAATAATAGTAAGAAAATACAAAATGCAATCTAAAAGAATCTGAGTTTCTTCGGGTAGTCAAGGACTATAAGATGGTGAATTTCTGTACACAGAAAGAGTAACATATAAAAATTTCAACACTTTAAAATTTAATAAAATATAAATAAAATAAATGTTCAACAGTGATTAACCAGTGTTTAAAAAATGCCTACATTATTTCTAAATAAAATAAAGAAGAGTGGTGTAAATAAAAGCAGACCTTGTGTTTTATTTAAAAGAAGTGGAATAATCTCTCCAAGATTGGATATATTTTAAGGTTAAAATAACTCACCTTGAGTTTGCAAAGTACTTAATTGTAAAGTAGCAAGCAAAGACATCACAACCTAAAATAATTAATATCAATAATAGATATCCTCAATTAAATCAAAGATCAAAACTTACTTCAATCACATCAGCTCTGCTACACAAATTTTAAGGTTATGATAACAAAATTTCAAAGTTTAATTTAACAAAAATCTCCCATTGAAACTAATTATCATAAGAAGAATTATACCATTAATTCAAAAATCCCTTTTTATATATTTGTGAATTCTCATTGAAGAATCTGGTTGGAGATTCATTAGTTATCTTTTAAGTCTCAAAAAAGTTGTAACACAGTTGAATATCCGTTATTATGTTTGTGTGCAGTAACTAAAACAATATTATCATCTTAGGGCCGGTATAATAAAAATTTTTACTTCCTAGATAAAATTTACTTTGAGAGTAAATTAATTTATTCTGTCAATTTGCATATGAAATTGACAGAACAAATGAATTTACTCTCAAAGTAAATTTTATCTAGGATGTAAAAAGCTTTATAATACCGGCCCTTATAAAAATAAAAGTCTGGAACACTACAGTACGTATGCGTACATATATCTTCTTAAAAGCCTATTTAAACAAGAAACAACAACAAATTTTCACATTACTGCTGGACATCACTGACGCTGATAATCATATCTGACACGTGTTGGCAGGCTATACACAAAAGGGTAGTTTGATTTTACCGATCGAAAGGGTCTCATAAAGGGATTCGGAAGGTCACCATATTCTAACTCGTTTTGGTGAAAACGTCAAACGGTTTTTATATCTGTTGGATGTGCACACTAGTATGCGTTGGCGTTCAGGGTTAACCCTTTGTCGTTTTATTGATAGTTAAACGCCGTCTTTAACAAATACTATTAATGCTGTGTCATGAATGTTACTAAGTAGATACGTAATGGCAGTGGTAAAAATGATTTGCATAAATATCTTTATGCATCACACTAAATTATATAAATGCAAATTTAAAGGTGTATTTTTATTTAAAAGAAAATTGTATTAACAATTTGGTACAGTTGTGCAGTTTGATGTATAGTAATGTGCTATTAACTTTTACGTAGAACAGGTCAGATAATTACATATCTTTATTGGCGATGATTTAATAATAAATGATAAGAAGACCTGTTGATAGATGGAATAATGTCCTAATGAATGTCCGTGATCAGTTCAGACACATAAACATCAAATTGGCTGGATTTCGCTTATGTTTATTCAAGTAAACGAGCATTGCTTATTGAATACAATTCCAGATAAATCTATGATGAACCCTAAACTGGGTTTCTCAACACTCCCAATTTAAAAAACTAACTTTCACCTTGTGTGTCCAAACTCACGATTATATAATGTGTGATTGATGTACTGTAATGATATTCATTCATAAAAACAGTCATTACATACATATTACCTCAAGAAGGCATTGGATGCTAAGTGATTGCCATAGTTACAAGAATAAATAAGAAGTAATAAAAGATATCTAAAATGAACACGTTTTTTATTAACTCCAAGATTAAATATAACTTCTGGTAAACACCCACCGTTATAGTACTAAATGAATAATTAATTAATTTGGCATAACAAAGCAGTAGTTATTGCTAATAAACGATCAGTGTCATTAAGTCGGTAGATTTAAGTATCTACATAGGTATAAACTACATAGTTAAAAGCTTCTTAAAATGGACTTCAACTAGTGAGAATAGCTAAGAGATAAAGACTATAAATAAACCTACCAAGCCTTTAAGCTTGAACGAAAGTCTCTCTTGTCTCTTAAATGTGAATGTCTGATTCAACATCTACGAAAAGGTGCGCGGTTGAAACCGTATGTTCTGAATGATGCAAATGAAAATGATGTGCCACGAGCAAAAAAAAGTATGCAGTATGCTGATAAGACATTGGTGTTGAGAACGTGGCTGGAGCGTAATACTGTAATAGTAGGTATGAATATAAAAAATGTTCTACTCAGTAAACTGAATTACTGTTCGCATATAGACAGTTCTGAGCAGAACTCAAAAGATGGTTTTTAGAATATAAATATTTTATAAGCATGCTCTTTAATTTAATATATTGCTTATTCTCATCCTCGTTTTTATTTGTTACTTTACTTCCCCAATTTCTTAAGTAGTATGAATTCAGGCCTAAACATAACCCTCGCAATTGCTCGTTTTTTATTGTAATATTTTTGTTTACAACTGTTTCATTTCAATATATAAGTATAACCTTTCCACTGTACCATTAACTTGTTTAATGTCTATGAAGAAATTTGATTTATCACTGATCTATTCTTTCAAAATTTACAATAATATTGTCCTATATTCTTCCTTGCTATCTGATTGAGACATCTTTTCATGACTACTGCCGGTATATTATACCCAATACCCAACAGTGTCATTTTTCTATAATCGTCACACGCCCTTTCTTTTTTTAATTCACTTTACAATCTAGGCTGTAAAATTGCTCTACAGCTAATAGTATTTAAAAGAACCTAAAATTTGCAACTATTTCCAATGTAGTAGACTTTTCCCAAGAAAATGTTCCTGAAAATCTGAAAGCTTTATTTGCAAGAAACAAACCCATATTAATAATAAGTCACCAAATGAAATACAAAATGCTTTATTATAAAAATAAATAAGATAATACTTTAGTAGGGTTGCTAGTAAACTTTATTTGCAAGGACATATAAATTTAGCTAAATATTTAGGTAAGTAATAATTATGTGCAAACAAAAATAATTAAGTTATCGAATTTATGCGAGTGGAGACAATTACCCAACACTTCTTTATGTAAAAAAATCTTAAATTAGTGTAGCACAAGCAAAGTTCAAGAAATGTTAACGCGTCTACAGCTTAACCTTGATTGTACAATCGGACATCTCTCTCTCTCCAGTCGTTTATTTCATAAATGAAATGTTGTGATTTTATGTTATCCTGTCATGTTGCTGAATTGGCGCTGCCCTTTTATTTGTTTGGAAGGAAATTTCAGTTATTTCCACACAAGTATTACAATCGGACATGCCTTCAAGCAAATAATAATTAGTTAACATTCTTTACGGCATCAAAATAAACGGGCACACTCGCATGAGTAATTCTAACAAGATACATATATGTACTGTAGTAAGTCGGAAATTTGTATTTAAAAAAAATTATATTAAATTTCAGAAATCGACAGCCGATTTCCGGGGATATCGTGTTATGTGATACCGTTTAGCAGTTTTTTCCAGGAGTCGGGGTAAACGAGAAGAATTATATGGCAGCGGGTCCGAGAATTTGGCGCAGGCCTTGTCGAAAGTCTTGGTCGGGACTTGAGTCTCACGCAATTTTGGGAAATGCCTGATTCGACACGGTACACGTGTGTTTTACATATGGCCTTTTCTAAAAACAAAGGAATGGCCGAACATACATATCAATCGCGCAGTTAACAAACCAAACTTGACTATAAGTAAATAATTGAAAAACGAAAATAGAGACTAATTTCAAATAGAGTTCATTCTATGTTATGAATCTTCAAAAGGGAATTAGAAATTGTAATACCAGAAGTCAATAATTTAATTATGAAGTGTCATTGTTAAATGTCTCGTTTCATAGAACATGAGTAATGTTGCAAAATATCATTTCGTAATTTTGAATTACCATTTTGTACATGTTTGTATTTGTTTAAATGATTGATTACGATTATTATTAAAGAAAGACGCCGCGTTTCAGCCACTAAATAGACCGTCAACCTCCTCTAGACAAGACCGGGAGAAACAAAAAAAACTGACTTAACTTAAGCTAGTTGCGAAAAAAGGTGTAATTTCGGAAAGTCATTGTTCAAATAAGGATCACAGAGTCAATTTAACAACCTCTCAGAAATTTATCGAAACACAATTCACTTAAATACTTAAAAACGAAAAGAAATTCTTATTCAAACAAAAGACAATCTAGATACAAATTCCGTTTTTCTTAAATAACAATCATATAATTTTGACTAATCATATTTTAATGAAACACGCCAATCCATATTCCAAATTCGTTTAAAAATTCAAATAGATTTCTTTAAAGTTAATACTTTCAGAAGCAATTTGGGATAATGATAGGAGAAGGGACTTTGGTCATTAACGCCTAAACAAAAAGGTTCAGTTTTGTTAACAGCAGACTAAGGTGTCAACCACCCAAAACAAAAAAAGCTATAAAAGACCCTTCGCTACGGGAACTCAGGAGTCGCTTTTGACTAATGAATCGATGCGGATATCTTTCGAGATTTTTTCATCTGTTCGTTTACGAAAAATCTTAATTAATTTTATAATAATAATTTAATTTAATTTTCAGTCAAAGTTTATTTTAGGGAAGTTTTTTTACGGAAAGTTGTAAGTTATTCGAACTAAATTTAGCGTGTGTTACGGGTTTAAATTCGAGTTAGGAAAACTATTAAGTAACAAAGTTACTTAAGCTTATCGGGTAGTTTTATTAGTAACGTGATCGTTTAGTGAAAAATTAAAATTAGTGCAGTTCCGTTAAGTTGCAAACTTAAATATTAGTTAGGTCATTGTTGTGAATTAGTGAAAACTCAAAGGATTATTTTGAACGCCGAAGCTACACCAGCAGCGTAAACCAAATTTTGGATTAACCATCACCGCGGAGACCAATCTGGTTACCAACGAAACGTGAGTCAATTCTGAATCATAAAACTATTTACCTTGTGATAACCGAAGATCTTGAAAGTTAAGACTGGTCCGAAAGAGTATGACTGTTTCAAATTACGGTTTTTTAAAATTTGATTTGCAAGTCAATGTCCAGCCATTCAGTATTACAGATCATTTTGTAAAAGGACGTAACTGGGATTCTATAATTTATTGTTTTGATTTACCATCAGTACAACCCTTTTAGTACCAAATCTCAACGAGAGTGACTAAAACAATTTTGAGAACTAAGCATCTCTAAAATTCTGCTACCTACAATCTCCAACTACACCGTCTAACCTTTTAACCCTTTGGGTTATTCCTTTCTTAATTAAATCGTTAATTAGACCGACTTTCCTAATGCGGTAAAGTCACTCTCAGGTGATTTTTGAGCAACTCTCTTTCGATCATACACCGTACACACATGCACACCTTTAAGTTCCAACTAAGTAAAACCAAAACATAATAAAACAAAAATTTACTACTTGGAACCAACGTGGGATTTATATTATGTACAATTATTACAAATTACACTGATCGGAAGAAACAGGTAGTCTAAGCGTGTGAAAACCCACCTTAGCTATCCGGGTTTGCGAATTGTCACATCGCGCATCATTTAGCTTATAAAATGTTTTACCAAATTTCCTCAAAAGTACAATAGTGCTGTGATTTTACTTGGAGCCCGGCACTCATCCGTTCAAATCTAGTTTCCATATAGGAAACCTCAAAATTTATGTACATTTGAGTTGGACTAACTTAACTGGCAGGTAAACATTAGTAACCTTAACATTTTATTTTGATTCGAATGTAAATTCTCTTGTTTCGGCTTTTGGTTCAGTAATCCTGGCTTAAGAGTAAAATTGTAACACGATACGAACTTTTCCTAGTTTACCTATCCTTCCACCAAACTCAACATCTCTGATAAATTCCCAACCAGTTTCAATCAATTAAGCATCAAATCAAAAACAGAAATTTATATCAGATTTTTTTTTTGTTTTTTGTTTATTGTTTCCAGCCTTATTTTGTGGAACTCCATAATCATGAAATAAATAAAGATTATTAAAAGTTTCACAGTTTTATTAAAATATACCTGACAATATTGTTTCGACAGCTATGCTGTCATTATCAAAGGTAATATAATTATAAACAAACACGTCGCTAAGGTAGATACAAAATAGGTAACTAGATAAAATAATAATAATAAAAATTAATAATAAAAATCATAATTAAACATCTAATACTTCCAGTAACGGAGAATTACTGAGCTCAAGTTGTTCATTCATTAAAGGTACCCTGAGTTTGTGTTTGTATATCTCAAAGGCTTCTAAAATGTCTAATTTGCGTTTGTTATTACAAAAATGTAGGAATTAAATATTATTTTGAGGAGTCATTGTGTGATTTTGTTCTAAAAGGTGTTTGGCGTAATTCGATTTTTCAGGATGTTTATTTTTGTAATGACGTACGTGTTCTTTATATCTTATGTCAAAATTTCGAAGTGTTTGTCCAATATATACCGAACTACAAAAAGAACAATTTAAACGGTAAATGCCCGATTTCATGATATCATGTGTTCTGTCTTTAGCATTAAATAAAAATGAAAAAGTGTTAGTGTTGGTTTTAAATGTTATTTTATAATTGTTGGTTTTTCTTAGTATATGTGCAATTTTTTCTGATATTTTGCCAAAATATGGTATAGATATGTAATTTGTGTCTTCTGTTTGATTGTCAATGGGATAGATTCTTTTGATAGCTAACCTATAATCTTTTTGTTTAATTAAAGTGTCAATCATGTTCGGATTATAATGATTTGCATGTGCTAGTTGTTTAATGGTTGATATCTCTTTGCTAAAATCTGATTTTGTTAGTGGAATAGTTAAAGCTCTGTGTACTAATGATCTGTATGCTGCTATTTTATGTGTATTGTGGTGACAAGATTCATTTGGTATTGTTATGTCTGTTTGTGTTGGTTTTCTGTATATGGAAAATTCAAAAAGATTGTCTGCGTTAATCTTGATATTTAAGTCTAGAAAGTTTATAGCCCTGTTTTGTTCTGTTTCTAGTGTAAATTTTATATTAGGATGGATATTGTTTATAAGAATTAAAAATTCATTGATAACCTCAAAAGAACTGTCAAAACAAGCTAAAATGTCATCAACATAACGAAACCAGAAGATAATGTGTTTAGAGAGGTTTAATTCAAATATTCGATCTTCAAACTTGTCCATAAATATGTTAGCTAATAGAGGACTTAGAGAATTACCCATAGGTAAACCATCCTTTTGTAAATAAATTATGTTATTAAAAGTGAAATAATTTTGACTTATACAAAGGTCAAATAATTGAATTAACTCTAACCTTTTAACTAATTCTATATTACTATTGATCAAGAAACTATCTAATAGAGGAATACATTCTTGTGGGGGTATTCTGGAGAACATGTTGCAAATATCAAAACTAACAAGTTTTGAATGTGGTGGAAGATGTATGTTTTGCAGCTTATCTACTAATTCTAATGAATTTCTAACAGAGTATTTGTAACCTATCGTGTTAATAATCTGGTTCAGTTTTTTGGATAAAATGTGATTAGGTGCATTGATGTATGATACAACTGGTCTTATTGGCATATTCTGTTTGTGGGTCTTCACTAATCCATACAGTTTAGGTATTTGTGGGTTTTTATTAATGATTTGTTGCTTTTCTAATTCTGAAAAGCAGATATTGCAGTTTTCTAAACCTTGTTTTATTTCTTTTTGGAATTTTGTGGTTGGGTTTTTGTTTAACGTTTCAAAATTTTCTTTATTAATAAATTCATTAACTTTTTGTATGTAAATATCTTTAGAAAGAATTACCAAAGTGCTACCCTTATCTGCTTTAACAGAAATTAGATTGTTCTCTGTGATTTTCTGTTTTATAGATTGAAGAAGTGATATGTTAGATGTGTTGTACATTTTGTCCTGTTTCAAAGACATCTCTTTTAACAAATTCGAAATTTGGAATTTTGCATAGTTATTATGATCTTTCTTAAGTATAGTTTCGCATTCAACGGCCAAAATTTCTTTAATTTTGTTGGTAAATTTTGGAAAAGGACAAAATTTGAAACCTTTGTTAAGAAATCGTGTTTCTCTGTCATTGAATGTTATATTTGACAAGTTTATGAAACGAGGATAAAAGTTTGCAGTGTTCTGACAATTATGGTTATTTTGTAGTGTACGTTTTTGTTGTACAAGTCGATGAAGTTTATTTTTCTGTGTGGTGTATTTTTTGAATTTAATGTGACTGACGGTTTCTCTAATGTCAAAATCTAAGATGTCAAATTGGATATTGTGTAATTTATGAGTAAGTTCTGTATAGAGTACCTTTATATAAACGTGCATATTGTCTCTTATACTAAACCATTTCTTCGATTCTTCTTTGAGCCATCTTCTTTTGGCATTCCTAATCACTTTTTCAGTAATCGAATTCTTGGTTCTGGTAGTGATGTTTATGTAGTTAGGAATAACCTGACGTTTCAGACATTCTTGGTTAAACCAAACATTCTGACTTGCGATTTTTAATAATCTTTATTTATTTCATGATTATGGAGTTCCACAAAATAAGGCTGGAAACAATAAACAAGATTATTTCATCTTCGTTAGAAGAACAAGCCAAGTTATACAAGAAACTTATGATCAAACACGGAATCGCAAGTCAGAATGTTTGGTTTAACCAAGAATGTCTGAAACGTCAGGTTATTCCTAACTACATAAACATCACTACCAGAACCAAGAATTCGATTACTGAAAAAGTGATTAGGAATGCCAAAAGAAGATGGCTCAAAGAAGAATCGAAGAAATGGTTTAGTATAAGAGACAATATGCACGTTTATATAAAGGTACTCTATACAGAACTTACTCATAAATTACACAATATCCAATTTGACATCTTAGATTTTGACATTAGAGAAACCGTCAGTCACATTAAATTCAAAAAATACACCACACAGAAAAATAAACTTCATCGACTTGTACAACAAAAACGTACACTACAAAATAACCATAATTGTCAGAACACTGCAAACTTTTATCCTCGTTTCATAAACTTGTCAAATATAACATTCAATGACAGAGAAACACGATTTCTTAACAAAGGTTTCAAATTTTGTCCTTTTCCAAAATTTACCAACAAAATTAAAGAAATTTTGGCCGTTGAATGCGAAACTATACTTAAGAAAGATCATAATAACTATGCAAAATTCCAAATTTCGAATTTGTTAAAAGAGATGTCTTTGAAACAGGACAAAATGTACAACACATCTAACATATCACTTCTTCAATCTATAAAACAGAAAATCACAGAGAACAATCTAATTTCTGTTAAAGCAGATATGGGTAGCACTTTGGTAATTCTTTCTAAAGATATTTACATACAAAAAGTTAATGAATTTATTAATAAAGAAAATTTTGAAACGTTAAACAAAAACCCAACCACAAAATTCCAAAAAGAAATAAAACAAGGTTTAGAAAACTGCAATATCTGCTTTTCAGAATTAGAAAAGCAACAAATCATTAATAAAAACCCACAAATACCTAAACTGTATGGATTAGTGAAGACCCACAAACAGAATATGCCAATAAGACCAGTTGTATCATACATCAATGCACCTAATCACATTTTATCCAAAAAACTGAACCAGATTATTAACACGATAGGTTACAAATACTCTGTTAGAAATTCATTAGAATTAGTAGATAAGCTGCAAAACATACATCTTCCACCACATTCAAAACTTGTTAGTTTTGATATTTGCAACATGTTCTCCAGAATACCCCCACAAGAATGTATTCCTCTATTAGATAGTTTCTTGATCAATAGTAATATAGAATTAGTTAAAAGGTTAGAGTTAATTCAATTATTTGACCTTTGTATAAGTCAAAATTATTTCACTTTTAATAACATAATTTATTTACAAAAGGATGGTTTACCTATGGGTAATTCTCTAAGTCCTCTATTAGCTAACATATTTATGGACAAGTTTGAAGATCGAATATTTGAATTAAACCTCTCTAAACACATTATCTTCTGGTTTAGTTATGTTGATGACATTTTAGCTTGTTTTGACAGTTCTTTTGAGGTTATCAATGAATTTTTAATTCTTATAAACAATATCCATCCTAATATAAAATTTACACTAGAAACAGAACAAAACAGGGCTATAAACTTTCTAGACTTAAATATCAAGATTAACGCAGACAATCTTTTTGAATTTTCCATATACAGAAAACCAACACAAACAGACATAACAATACCAAATGAATCTTGTCACCACAATACACATAAAATAGCAGCATACAGATCATTAGTACACAGAGCTTTAACTATTCCACTAACAAAATCAGATTTTAGCAAAGAGATATCAACCATTAAACAACTAGCACATGCAAATCATTATAATCCGAACATGATTGACACTTTAATTAAACAAAAAGATTATAGGTTAGCTATCAAAAGAATATATCCCATTGACAATCAAACAGAAGACACAAATTACATATCTATACCATATTTTGGCAAAATATCAGAAAAAATTGCACATATACTAAGAAAAACCAACAATTATAAAATAACATTTAAAACCAACACTAACACTTTTTCATTTTTATTTAATGCTAAAGACAGAACACATGATATCATGAAATCGGGCATTTACCGTTTAAATTGTTCTTTTTGTAGTTCGGTATATATTGGACAAACACTTCGAAATTTTGACATAAGATATAAAGAACACGTACGTCATTACAAAAATAAACATCCTGAAAAATCGAATTACGCCAAACACCTTTTAGAACAAAATCACACAATGACTCCTCAAAATAATATTAAATTCCTACATTTTTGTAATAACAAACGCAAATTAGACATTTTAGAAGCCTTTGAGATATACAAACACAAACTCAGGGTACCTTTAATGAATGAACAACTTGAGCTCAGTAATTCTCCGTTACTGGAAGTATTAGATGTTTAATTATGATTTTTATTATTATTATTTTATCTAGTTACCTATTTTGTATCTACCTTAGCGACGTGTTTGTTTATAATTATATTACCTTTGATAATGACAGCATAGCTGTCGAAACAATATTGTCAGGTATATTTTAATAAAACTGTGAAACTTTTAATAATCTTTATTTATTTCATATATCAGATTTGTTCGAGTCTACCACCAAGCAAAGGAAACATCAACAGTTAAACAATAACCATCTTTTAAACGTAAATTCTTGGTTCATTTAATTTCCTATCAATTTCAACCTTTATATCATGAAAAAAAATTCAATCTAAATAACGTAACCTTAAAGGATTGAAGTACCAAATGCAAACATGGCTTAACCAATACGTGCATAACGCACGAAAATTCTAAAGAAATTATCACTTAAGATTTAACCAGTATCGGACCAGCTCTTATAAAAATTAAACATAAGATAAAGAATAAAATCAAGTAAATCTCATAAAGGAGATAATCATAATCACAAGGTGAACAGATAACGATAGGAAAGTGTTAATTCGAAAGGTCGGACTCGGAGCCGAAATAAATTGATCATTATTTAGTAACTTGTTCAGGGCGCAATAATTTTGACCAGAACCCTTCAGTGTTTCATTAGGTTTTCTTTTCAGTTTTCTTCTTTCAACCAAACTATTAAATAACTCAAAGTAAAGTCAGAAAATGAAATTGTTTGTTTTAAAGACTCCTAAAAATAGGGGCGACATTGTAAATACACTGTAAATATTTTTGTAACACTGTCCTCGTGGTGATTGCTAAATAAATCTTGTAAATTTTCTGTTTTGAAAATTCAGTGTTTCATTCCATTTAACTCCAAACCTGTGTGTGGTCTACTTCGAATACGAATTTGAGTTACCTGAATCGCAGTTACGTGAATTCACTCATTACTTACGAGTTTGGAGACAAACTCCACCATAAGCAAACTTGAAACAAAACAAATAATTCTTTGGTGTATTTAAAAACTAAACACAACGTAGGTATATCTTGTTTTTCTTAAACACAACGTAGGTTATAAAAAATATAAGTAAGCAAGTGCTAATTTAACCACAATTATAAGCTTAACTATAGATGCCAAACTTAGAGGCAAGTGCAAGTTTCCTCTAATTATTCATATTAGATAATAATAATTCAACTTTGATGATCACCAACCATAAATATTATCTATTAGATTAAATAGCAAAAAATAATTAGGAAAGTCGACATTTTACCATTTAAACCATTTAAAATGAAGAGCTAAATAATATTTTATTACATTAATATAGTGATTGCAAGATGATATAATGAATAATATATAATTATACAACAGTTTATTGACATACAACTCACAATTCCTCTACGTTCTTCATACAGCGAAAGATAAATAATAAAAATAGGAAGAAAAGGACTGCAATAAACAAACCAATTACCAATTTCACATGCACAACGCAAACATTCAACTAACCAACTCAGTTGAAAGGCGACCGCGATAAATTGCCAAACCGCTTCCGGAGCCGAAAAATCTAGCGATTAACAAATTAAACGTTTGAGTTTAAGTATTAGTATTACAACTATAAGAAATGAATGTAGTAAATACAGTCAATTTGCAAATCTTAATAGAACGTGTTCATAACGTCAAAAAACAACAGTGCAAAGTCCCCAAAGGCTTCCAAAACAAATGGAAAATTACAGTACATCCGCAAAATGCGTTTCCAACTATACGCAATTTATTAAGGCGATACTACTAGAAAATTCTTCATGAAGTTATCGCAACAACAAAAACGTACAACAAAGTATCGAAAAAGGAAGAAACTTTTAAAAGGTTCAGAACGGCAACTAAAGTTACTAAAGAAGAATGCAAAAATCCCTAAAGAAACTATATAAGATGGCACAAAAGCAAAGCGATACAGGGTGTCACGAAAACAACATGTAACATTGTACTATGTAGCCTCAACTTTCAGAGCAAAACGTTGTAGGAAGTTAATTTCGGTGTAAATGCTTATATGGAAATGATCCATATGATTATATTTAATTCCTTATGGAAGATGCTGGTGAAATATCATGCTACACTAGAGATAGGAAAGGGTAAAAACGCCACTTCTATATGATTATTTTTAGCTTTTAATGTGCTTATTACTTCTATTAGTGTATAGGAATAAATTGATAAAGTTTCTTGATTATAATAAACAACACAGTTGATCTCCCGAAAGTCATTAATAAGACGAGCTTTTAGGTTTGGATTTTACGAAGATGCGCAACGAAGCTACGTAAATTACACAGATTTTACACGCAATAATTTAGAACACCTCAAATGAGCGACGAGAAGATTAAAAGTAAGCAGTCCCTTTATATTATTTAAAATGTAGTAATGTGCTTTATAATTATGAAATAAATAAAGATTAGTAAAAGTTTCACAGTTTTACTAAAATACAACCTGACAATATTGTTTCGACAGCTATGCTGTCATTATCAAAGGTAATATAATTATAAACAAACGCGTCGCTAAGGTAGATAAAAAAATAGGTAACTAGATAAAATAATAATAATCAGAATTAAATATCTAATACTTCCAGTAACGGAGAATTACTGAGCTCAAGTTGTTCATTCATTAAAGGTACCCTGAGTTTGTGTTTGTATATCTCAAAGGCTTCTAAAATGTCTAATTTGCGTTTGTTATTACAAAAATGTAGGAATTTAATATTATTTTGAGGACTCATTGTGTGATTTTGTTCTAAAAGGTGTTTGGCGTAATTAGATTTTTCAGGATGTTTATTTTTGTAATGACGTACGTGTTCTTTATATCTTATGTCAAAATTTCGAAGTGTTTGTCCAATATATACCGAACTACAAAAAGAACAATTTAAACGGTAAATGCCCGATTTCATGATATCATGTTATTTTATAAATGTTATTTTATAATTGTTGGTTTTTCTTAGTATATGTGCAACTTTTTCTGATATTTTGCCAAAATATGGTATAGATATGTAATTTGTGTCTTCTGTTTGATTGTCAATGGGATATATTCTTTTGATAGCTAACCTATAATCTTTTTGTTTAATTAAAGTGTCAATCATGTTCGGATTGTAATGATTTGCATGTGCTAGTTGTTTAATGGTTGATATTTCGATTATTTCGTCTTCGTTAGAAAAACAAGCCATGTTATACAAGAAACTTATGATCAAATACGGAATCGCAAGTCAGAATGTTTGGTTTAACCAAGAATGTCTGAAACGTCAGGTTATTCCTAACTACGTAAACATCACTACCAGAACCAAGAATTCAATTACCGAAAAAGTGATTAGGAATGCCAAAAGAAGATGGCTTAAAGAAGAATCGAAGAAATGGTTTAGTATAAGAGATAATATGCACGTTTATATAAAGGTACTCCATACAGAACTTACTCATAAATTACACAATATCCAATTTGACATCTTAGATTTTGACATTAGAGAAACCGTCAGTCACATTAAATTCAAAAAATACACCACACAGAAAAATAAACTTCATCGACTTGTACAACAAAAACGTACACTACAAAATAACCTTAATTGTCAGAACACTGCAAACTTTTATCCTCGTTTCATAAACTTGTCGAATATAACATTCAATGACAGAGAAACACAATTTCTTAACAAAGGTTTCAAATTTTGTCCATTTCAAAAATTTACCAAAAAAATTAAAGAAATTTTGGCCGTTGAATGCGAAACTATACTTAAGAAAGATCATAATAACTATGCAAAATTCCGAATTTCGAATTTGTTAAAAGAGATGTCTTTGAAACAGGACAAAATGTACAACACATCTAACATATCACTTCTTCAATCTATAAAACAGAAAATCACAGAGAACAATCTAATTTCTGTTAAAGCAGATAAGGGTAACACTTTGGTAATTCTTTCAAAAGATATTTACATACAAAAAGTTAATGAATTCATTAATAAAGAAAACTTAGAAACTTTAAACAAAAACCCAACCACAGAATTCCAAAAATAAATAAAACAAGGTTTAGAAAACTGCAATATCTGCTTTTCAGAATTAGAAAAGCAACAAATCATTAATAAAAACCCACAACCACCTAAACTATATGGACTAGTCAAAACACATAAACAGAATATGCCAATAAGACCAGTTGTATCATACATCAATGCACCTAATCACATTTTATCCAAAAAACTAAACCAGATTATTAACACGATAGGTTACAAATCGAAATACTCTGTTAGAAATTCATTAGAATTAGTGGATAAGCTCCAAAACATACATCTTCCACCACATTCAAAACTTGTTAGTTTTGATATTTGCAACTTGTTCTCCAGAATACCCCCATAAGAATGTATTCCTTTATTAGAAAGTTTCTTGATCAATAGTAATATAGAATTAGTTAAAAGGTTAGAGTTAATTAAATTATTTGACCTTTGTATAAGTCAAAACTATTACACTTTTAATAACATAATTTATTTACAAAAAGATGGTTTACCTATGGGTAATTCTCTAAGTCCTCTATTAGCTAACATATTTATGGACAAGTTCGAAGATCGAATATTTGAATTAAACCTCTCTAAACACATTATCTTCTGGTTTCTTTATGTTGATGACATTTTAGCTTGTTTTGACAGTTCTTTTGAGGTTATCAATGAATTTTTAATTCTTATTAACAGTATCCACTCTAACATAAAATTTACACTAGAAACAGAACAAAACAGGGCTATAAACTTTCTAGACTTAAATATCAAGATTAACGCAGACAATCTATTTGAATTTTCCATATACAGAAAACCAACACAAACAGACATAACAATACCAAATGAATCTTGTCACCATAATACACATAAAATAGCAGCCTACAGATCATTAGTACACATAGCTTTAACTATTCCACTAACAAAATCAGATTTTAGCAAAGAGATATCGATCATTAAACAACTAGCAGCACATGCAAATCATTACAATCCGAACATGATTGACACTTTAATTAAACAAAAAGATTATAGGTTAGCTATCAAAAGAATATATCCCATTAACAATCAAACAGAAGACACAAATTACATATCTATACCATATTTTGGCAAAATATCAGAAAAAATTGCACATATACTAAGAAAAACCAACAATTATAAAATAACATTTAAAACCAACACTAACACTTTTTCATTTTTATTTAATGCTAAAGACAACACATGATATCATGAAATCGGGCATTTACCGTTTAAATTGTTCTTTTTGTAGTTCGGTATATATTGGACAAACACTTCGAAATTTTGACATAAGATATAAAGAACACGTACGTCATTACAAAAATAAACATCCTGAAAAATCGAATTACGCCAAACACCTTTTAGAACAAAATCACACAATGACTCCTCAAAATAATATTAAATTCCTACATTTTTGTAATAACAAACGCAAATTAGACATTTTAGTAGCCTTTGAGATATACAAACACAAACTCAGGGTACCTTTAATGAATGAACAACTTGAGCTCTGTAATTCTCCGTTACTGGAAGTATTAGATATTTAATTCTGATTATTATTATTATTTTATCTAGTTACCTGTTTTTGTATCTACCTTAGCGACGTGTTTATAATTATATTACCTTTGATAATGACAGCATAGCTGTCGAAACAATATTGTCAGGTTATATTTTAATAAAACTGTGAAACTTTTACTAATCTTTATTTATTTCATGATTATGGAGTTCCACAAAGTAAGGCTGGAAACAATAAACAATGCTTTATAATTGTTATAAATAGAGTTGCTTATTTTTCTGCTTGCTGAATCTCACGCAGACTGCAAACAACAGTTATAAAAAGTTGTTTTATAGGACTGACGAATGCAGTAAATTGACATATATATGATGGGATATCTTCAAAAATATCCAGGTCTTCTAGTCTGTTTTATTAGTTTAAATTTAGAGGTGCAATTACCCTGTTAGGTAACGTAGTGCAACGGGATTTTACATGGGAATTGTTGGTCGGACATCAATCTGCCTGTCTAAAAAATACATATACTTAAAAAGTATAAATATAAAAATATAAAGATACTAAGACAGGTCGACGATAACAATGTAAGGACCAAAATAAATTGTATGAAAAAAATACCTTTATTGATCGTTTCCGCTAGGCACTAACGTAATATATAAGATGTGACCAACTAAACTAAATACATTTTTCACTGTTCATACATATTCTCATAAATTATAATTACTAAATGAATGGAGGTGTGAATAAAGATAAGAGCACGTTTTTATTTATTTATTTAGTTATATTTCAGAATAGTTCCTACGATGGTCTCTGCTATCAGAAAAATTATAAATTATTTTCATGTCATAAAGGTGTCGGTTATAAATTTAAAATTGTCAATAAAGGGTCAATACCCAAAATTTATATTGGTTTTTGGCAATTTTTTATCTAATTTTATAGTATTATATTTTTCCAACCGAAAAAAAGAAATTTGTAGCATGGTGTTATCTATAGTCATATTTTTCTGTAGATTTACTTCGAGCTATGGTATTAGTTGTTAAAATTTATAATGTTATCCTAGAAGGGTGCGCAACTTTGATTCGTATATTACGAGTGGCGTGGAAGTTTCCCTGTACCCGAAAGGGAGTCAGAAATAAAACAATCATGAAGCGGGTCAAAGGTCAACATAGCGAATGTGGCCAGTAGCAATAACGAAGAAATAAGCTCCTGGGGGAGTACAGGAGCTTCAGAATTCTGCGCTCAGGAACTCTTGACAAATATTATTTTTATGTTCAAATAAGAAACGATCTCGCGAGGGTAACGATACGGATTGCATTGTATAATGGTCTATTCCTCGGTATTCCACTTGAACGCGAAAATTATTTACTTTTATGATTACTTTTTGAAAGTTCGATGCACAAGTTTCGGTTACGGTGCATGTCAAGCGTTAAATTAAAAGAGCTGGAAAATGTTTTGTATAGCGTACGTGTGTATCTATATTGCAGTTCGTTGAATTTTCAGACATTGCGCATATTGCTTAAATTAAAAGAGCTGGAAAATGTTTTGTATAGCGTACGTGTGTATCTATATTGCAGTTCGTTGAATTTTCAGACATTGCGCATATTGCTTCTACATTCACCTTTTCCATTTCATTATAGACAATGAATATTTAAACTTATCAGGTATATGTAGGCTAGCTAAATTCTGCTGCCAAAAAATTATAAGATTTCTGGAGAGAAGCGTATGTGCAGACGTAACTAGGTCACACAAAGTTTCAATTACGCCCATTTAAATTATATTTGAGAATCGAATACGTGAGGGGCTCCAAATACAAGCGTGACGAGCAAATAAATGCTTCTGAGTTATCCGTTTTCGATCCAGTTTTGAATTTTATATGTTACTAAATAGCAGCTATTAAAATCTATGATTTTTTTAATATAGTAACATTAGAGCCAAAATAGTTCTTGTTTTGTTCTGAACTCGATTCTTTATATGGAATAACTAAACAACTAAAATGGTCATATTTTAGTAACATTCATTTAGTTAACAGTCTTTTTTTGTAGAAAATATATTTTGCTGGCATTTTCTGAACTTTATTGTTAAACTAAACTAGGTGCCAACTGCTTACCCTAATGGGTAATTAGTAGCAGCGTTAGTAACTAACGAAATGAAAAATTCAAAGGAAAAAAGAATTCAAGCTCGGATCCTCACCTCTCTCTCTTACATCGCGTAGTTCAATAGGGTTTGGGTCATCCAGCGCTAGGTGGCGCAGGCTGTCTCCACAGAAAGAATGTACCGAGACACATGAATGAAAACACAATGCATGTACTTCAAGAGTAAGAAATGATAACGTATAGTATTAATCATCTTCATAAAGTTCGTTACCTAGTGGTAGTAGTATATTTGTCTAGAAAACCTACACACACCGACATCGCTATTCCTAATAAATCATGTCACCATAAACTAGCAGCTTATATAAAAATATTAGGGAAGTCAGTGACGTCATGGAGAAAAACTTAACATGTTATTAGGAAGTAATTAGAAAACGTCCGGCTTTCTCCTCCTACGGTTATTTGCTACCCTATGCACATTTGGCTTTCGACTTTCTCAATGATTTTGTTTTCCACTTGTCCGACACCATCTTCGTTAAACATCACTTTTCTTTTCGTTAAGTTTTTCTTTAGTCCTACTTCCTTTGACTTCGTATTTAGTTAGTTCATCATTTCTTGAAATCATACTGAGATTTCTGGTATTACAATAATGGCATCAGCATAGCTTAGACGATTAAGAAGTTTCCCATTTATATCAATTCCCTTTCTTATAAGTTTCAAAAAACACTTTAAATAATAAATTTAATTTATAAGAAAATTTTACTCAGGTAAATACCTCCTTCTTACAGATTTGGTTAAGTAGTTGCATTAAATTCAGAATAAATAGTTTATGATGATCCTTTACCAACAACAAATCTCTTTGCGGTTTTTGTAGTCCCAATATCAATATTTAAATAAAAAGGTAAAGTGTTATTGGTATTTATTTTACTCTTTTTATATTATTATTAAATACAAAATCTTATTTTAAGAGACAGAAAAAACTTTCCAGCATGAAAAAATGTCTTATTACACAGATCCACAAAATAAAAAAAAGGTCTTGTAGTTGAAAGGTGAGGTAGCTTACCGTAAGCTTTTTGTTGTGCTGAAAACGAATTCGGGGTCAGAATTGACCCATCACCCAAGAATCTCGACATAACCTCAAATAAACACCTCAAAAAGCACTTATAAAATTTATACACCTAAAAAGAATCTCTTCAACTACAAAACTTTTTTGTTGTTTGTGGGTTTGTGACAAGCCCACAAAAGAAAAAAAGTTTTGTAGTTAAAAGGTGAGGTACCATACCGTATGTTCTTTCGTGTGCTGAAAACGAATGCGGGGTCAGAATCGACCCATCACCCAAGGATTTCGATATAACCTGAAAAAACACCTCAAAAATTTATAAAAATACATTTAAAAGAAATCCTTGAGTGATGGGTCAATTCTGACAACGGATTCGTTTTCAGCACACCAAAAAACATACGGTATGATACCTCACCTTTCAACTACAAGATTTTGTTTTTATTTTGTGGGCCTGTGTTATTATTCTATTCAACTATTTCCTTATTTGGCAATAACTATCTATTAATATTTTTAATGATATAAAGTTTTATAAAATAACATCGTCAAAGGATCCAAATTATAATTGGTGATCACAATGACTTCGGTTTAACATGGTATGTACAACTCCTAACATCTTGCAACAGAGTTTATGTAAAAGCTTCCTCTAAATGTAAATACAATGGTTTGAATTATTCTTAGTATTTAGAAATTTACTAGAGTGTCTGATAATTTATTAAAGCATTTTAAAAAAGAATAAATAAAGGAAACGGAATCGTACTCGATCATACGAATGAAATGGTAAGTAAAAGAAAAAAAAATACAATTTTTTTAAGATAAGTATTAACTTGTAATAAACCGAATAAACATTTTTCTAAATACGCTTCTATTTTACGCATATTAACTAAATTGTACTCAAATATGACATCACCAAGGTCTAACACAACAATAATGCTTTACAACAGAAACAGAATATACTTGTACATTCCATAATAAAATAACTTAATAACAATTAAATTAATGGGGTGGCTTCGCCTTGCAGAATTCTCTTTTGTGGAAATCTTTAACATACCAATATATATAGGTCCACTTATTCTGACTTAGGAATAGTAAAAGGAAACAAAACAGAGCAATAATTTACTCTTTATGCTTTTTCTTTGAGATCTTCCTACTTAATGCTAATAAAAAATAACTTGCATAGGTTCGGTAAACAACTTATTAGTCTGGAGCTTTTCGTAGTTTTGTGGTTTTTAGTATCACGCACCTTTCCCTAGCAATGATTTTTTTCTGGGTGTCAATGATATGATGTATGCTTTGCAATATCGAGTGAATATATCTAAAATTCACCTACCAATAGTAATTATTTTATCTGAGTCAATAGTTTGTCCTCAAATTACCAGTTGTCCGTATTGGGTTTATCCTCTATGTCTTCCAATCTGATGTTGATCTCTTAGATCATCTAATTTCTAAGAAACTAGATGAATTCATTTTATTTTAACTTTTTTGCCAACACATTGACTGTTCTACTGTTTACTTAGATGCATCTTTGCCTTTTCCGACATAGTATTGAAGTTATCTACTTCTCTTCAGCATTATTTTATTTTTTATGGAGTGTTCTTTATTTATTACATTCGTTTCACTTATTTTGATAATTTTATGTTTTATAGTGAAGCTTAGGTATTATTTTTAATCATATCTTTGATAAAATAATTAAGTATATTGTTTAATATTGTCAATCCTTGGATTTAATATTATATATTTAATACGTATTTGGACAAATATATAAAAATTTAAAATATATACTAAATGTTTTCAGCAAGAGTTAGAAATGTTTGGTTTTCAGCAAACAATTTACATTAAAATCTTTATATTTTATAAATATTTAACGTACAATTTTAAACAATATTTCCAATTTAGGACATATTATATAAATTACATATTTATTACATAACCCATCAATATTTAATTTATAGGTACTTTAAAATATGTTAAACGTGTGCTGAAGTGTGAAAACCGCTGAAAATTTTTTCATTTTATAGAGTTTTTAAACGGTTTATTGTGAAAATATGATATTTTTACCCTTAGGCTATATATGTATTCCGAGTTGTGTTTAAATCGATACTTCGCGTTTGTTTTTCTTCTAAAGTTTTTAATTATGATTTTAAACAATTACATTTTTAAATTAGTTAAATTTAAATTAATTTTTAAATCAACGAGAGAAACGTTACATAGAACAGGGAGCAAATTGCTATGATATAGTATAAAAATCTTCCGTTTCTGTTTTTATTAAATTGGATTTTGTGTCATTAATTAAAAAAATTGTGGTAAAGTAAAACAAAACCTATCTTTATTAGGTTCAAGTAACTATTGTTCATTTATTTATAAGTGTGTGTTAAGACAAATACATAGTTCCAAAACATTTAACAAATCCCATATAGCATCTGCAGAGCAGAGCAGGCAGCAGAGCTACCGTAGAAGCTTCTATATCCGCTAAAGATAGTCATCTAAGTTGCTAACTAGACAGAAACATGCATAAAAGTCCCTAGGTTCCACAGAGATACGTCCTAGATCGAAAGAGACCGGTGTCACCAGTCGCAACAGCCCGATTTAGCAAAGACCCGAACCTGTTAAGCAACAGCAGCACTATTACATGCATAGCAGAGTCTCGAACCCTGAAAGTGCTACTAGCCTCCTCTATTAGCCCCTAGCAATTTAGCAGAATCCTGAACCAACACCTGTAATATAGAATCTTGACAAGTCCCTAGATTAGAGAGAGATCAACATAAAAAGTCCCTAGATTAGAGAGAGATCGACATAAAAAGTCCCCAGATTTGACATAAAACGACACTTGCGTCATCTGTTTTCCCCCTAGCAACAGCGTTGTCATTTAACCGAGTGACGAACCAAATGCCAATAATATTGACCAAGATTTAAATAAAAAAAAATCGCAATTTCAAAATTTAGGAATTTTTTTGTGGTGGTTGACAACTCTGATCTGACATTTGAAAATTAAAATTTCTAGAGTGAAATTTTGTAATTTTTTTCAATTTTTCTTCAATGCTACTAACTTTGAAAAAGAGTGCTATTAAAGCACTCAAAAACGCACTGTTTTGGGAGTAAATTATTAACGAAAAGAATAGTATAATCTTAATTATTTATTGCAATGTAAATGCAAAGCGAAAATAATTTAGCAATTAGTAAATTCTAAGAAATAATCAAATTTCTTCAATTGGAATACGTACTTTTACAACACTTAAGTGATTTTTGTTTTGTTTACTAGTTACAATTTTGTAAATCAGCCTTAAGATTATATACCAATAACACCATACATAAATGTTGAAAATTGTCTTTATAGTAAATATTCACGAAATAAGTTTTACTTACGAAGCCTGCGCTGTAAGGCCATGTAACGAAAAGTTTCAGACTATACGAGACTGTGTAAACTTCTCTTTTCCTTAAATCGACTGAAACATCTAAGAACATTTATTAGTAATTCATTCATGACATGACATGACAAATATAACAAGTTGGTTAAAACTCAATAAACTAAAACTTAATACATCAAAAACTAAAGCTATGATAATATCAAACAAGGTATGCTCTAATTTAACGGATGGGGTAAACATTGATGGAGAAAATATAGAAATTGTTGATTAAATGAAATATTTAGGAATTATAATAGATAATAGACTAAAATTTAGCAAACATGTAGATTATGTTGTAAAGAAGACAGCTAAAAAGATAGGTTTCTTAGGTAGATTAAGCAATAAATTAAACATATGGTCTAGAATATTAGTATATAAGAGTATTATTGCTCCACATTTTGAGTATTGTGCCTCGATTCTATTCCTAATAAAGGAAACTGACATGCAATGAATTCAAAAATTACAAAACAGAGCTATGAGGATTATTCTGAGTTGTAACAGAAGAACTAGAATATCCTTTATGCTGGATATGCTAAATTTATTCACCATAAGACAAAGAATTTATTATAAAACTCTATTTTTAATTTTTAGAATAATGAACGGGCAGTTACCACATTACATGTCAAAATTCATGAAGTATAACAGGGAATACCATGAATATACCATGAAACACTCGAAATATTAATGAATTTAGATTACCTTTGCATACAAAATCATCCTCACAAAATAATGTTTTCTATAAGGGGTTAAAATTATATAATGAACTACCACAGGATGTTAAAAATTCAAAAAATAATAGAGAATTTAAGCGAAACTGTTGTAATTTTATTAGAAGTAATGTAAACTAAATTGATTTATACCTGTACTTACAGATTAAATATAGCGGTAGGTAGTAATTAGTATTTTTAGCATGTAAGCAACCAAATGTATCTAAAATAACATCATATGATGGAAATAAAGAATCTAACTAACTAACTTAAGTGCATTCGAGAATGCAGATTTATATCTCTTGTATTCGAATTAAACCCTGTAGTATAGCAATCTTGAGCTTTGCATCATTATATAACCCATTCATAGTATGGATATTCGCTTATTTCGAAAATCTACACAATTTGAGTAATCTGTAGTTCTAAATCCTCAAAGCAAAACACTAGAAGAGAATAATCAGTTTGCTTTACTTAGTGGTGAATTACAAAAGGTTACTAATAATTGTAACTAGCAGTTTATTCTAAAGTTGGATGTAGCACTTTATTTTTGTGATAAGTACTTAGTTATAAATCAAACCTAACTAAAATGGACATTAACTGGTGATTAAACTGTTTCATTATAAGAACATATTGAATAATTACAGTATTGAAAATGAAATAAAGGTTATTTCATAAAGTTCAGGGATTCGGAATTGGGTTACACAGCGAAATAGAAAACGGAAAATCCTAAATCGCTACTACCTAAAATATTATTACTAGAAGTATTATTTGGCTTCACCAGCACGTAATTAATTACTTTCATCTTTGGTGAGGATTATAATAATATAAGGGAGCGGTTATTGATTTTGGCAATTAAGAGTTAGCGGAAACGTTTCAGGTTTCGTTATGGTTGTTTGGAATATATATCTATTCAAATTTTCAGTATCAAATATGAGAGAGTAATAGCAAATAGAAGGGGCAATTAAACAAAAGTTCGGAAGATGTATTAGGTAGACTAATCCTTGTAATTCCTGAGCAATAAAACCGAGAATACATAGCTAGGGAAAAGCGGGGTAGAATAGCAGCACATGTTGTGTATGGGTCCATAGTTGTGCAAATGCTGTTGCGTTTGCATAATTTTAAGGCCTCTGTAAACCCAAAACCCAACAGGATCACTTTCTCTAATGTTATCGGCGTTTCGCTAATCAACGGCGTTTATACTATGAATGCATGCGGGCCCAGATAAGGTGGATTTAATTAAGGAATGCTGCTTGATACACAGCATTGTGATACAGCAACGGCTAATGAAGCTCGGCTCCTAATTGCCCCAGTATCGGGGCGAAAGAGTGATAAGTGCCTTAATTAGAATTTACAAATTTACTGCTTCAAGAATTATATTTTACGTTCAAAAACGTTGCGATGGGTTGGAATGAGGTGTTGTGTAGGACTAAAAACCCCCCACAATTATACCCTCTCTTCATTAGCAGCTCGAATCTGCTTAGTTTATATCGATCGAACTCAACAGTACCTATTATTATACTTCATGATACATTTTGTTCAGTCTTATGTTTTAACATAAACATTCTCGTATTCCTCATTCAAAATATAATGATTTACATAGTGATTTCATATTATATAATCATCTCTTAGCCACGGTTCGTTTATGTATACCACGTGCATGATATGAATTTAAATAAAGAACAGTTATAATATTAATAAACCATATTAATGTTAAACAGATTACAATATTATTTTATTGACAGACCAACAATTACTAACAAAACTTGTTTTTACAGCTACCTTATTAACACTAACGTATCAGTGGCTAGAACTGGATTTACACTACTTGCATTTTGCATATTGGTTAGATATTTACAACTATTTTACTAATAACAAAAATACTGTAATAGATCAACATCTGTGGGCAACTGTCCCTTTGCTCCCCAAGAAGCATTTCTAGTCATTGCTGCGTACCAGCAACCACCGATGAAACTATTAAATCTTTACCACTAATTACCAGTAACAGAATTAAATAAATCTTACTTAAGGGTGTTGTTACTAGGAAGTATAAAATAAGTAAAAACAATTCTTCTTTCAAGTGACTCTTACTATTATAAAACGACGTCAACGTTTTCGTAACCACTTTCCAGTTGCTAATGTCACCGCAAAGTTCCAATTGGAAAACGTTTAACCTCACATTTAACCATAAACATTAACATTATATTTTTTTACTGCTTCATAATAATTATATATGGCATATTTTAAGGTTGTGCCAACCATAGAAAAAAGGGGAATATACTTCACTCTTCTTCCCTATAAATCATTATCTGGAAGGATTAGGCTAATTTATTAGGCAATCAAACAGTCTGTCAAATAGTGGTTTTTATAGCGCTGACGGGAATGTTTACCAACAGTAACCATATTGGACTGGATTGGGTAATAGAAGTTACTGTCACTTCATTGTAATTTTTAATAGTAACTGGAACTTTGTAGTAATTCTGATGCAAACAAGTAGTAGAAATCACTTTAAAGTGTTTTTCTTGGGTAGCAAAAGACGAAAGCTTTACTTCCAATACTACTGTAAGTATCCGTTACTTTAAAGGTTAAACAGTGGTTTCAGGTAGGTGGCAGGAACTTTTAATACCACTTTAAAGTTTTAGAAAGCTTCGGGCAAGTTGCTGCTACAATTATAATACCACTTTGAAGTTGCGAAAACTTTAAAGTAATTATACTGAGTGACAATACCGTTTCACACACTTTAAAAGCTACTTAGAAGTAATGGAACTACATAGCTCCAATAAATAATATAAATACTAAAATATTCAAAACTGAAATTCCGTTGAATTTATGTTGCGGCGGGTTTTCGTTTTCATAATACCGCGAATTTGGCTAGCTTACTGTTTACAAGAAAAAGGAATATATGTTTTAGTGAAACTATTCGCGATTTGGTTTTGATCGAGATAATAGTTATTAAAAGTCACTTCTGCACCTAATAAGAAGTGCAAATTGTTACAAACGCTTAGTTTCTTGACAACAAATTAACTTCCACTATTTCCGTAATAAGCTTCGTTAAAAACCCGAAAACCAAATTGCTTCAGAGATAAATGGTTGTAACGCCCAAAGATAGTAGTTTTTATATACATCGTTTAGAATTCAATGAGTACTTTCGCGTTCCAGCAATTTTAACTAGTTTGTTAGTTTGTGTTAATGTAATTAAGCCTTTTTCTGTGTGTGATAAGGTGATTTAAAGAAATAAAGAATTAATAGGACACTAAAACTGCGATTTCCTTTTTTGGCAACAACATAGGTTTTTGTCTGTGTTAATTAAGAAAATTGATGCTAATGTATTTAGAACGGGATCCCAAATTAAATTATATTCTACAAACTAATAATGCGAAGAGGTTTCAACAACAGCAACAAGTATAAGTGTTTATATTGTGTAATCGATTTTTTATTTACTTTAATATACAGAATTTAAAATTAATACTAACATGCTATAGTTTAGCACAACAAATTGTTGATGTTTTACTCACGGAATAAATCATATATTGAAAATATTAACTAAATAATAAGTGAGGTTACTTTGCTCCTTAAGGGTCACATAGGAGTAATATATTCCACCAAACTAACAGCGGTGCATTGAAGGTGGTCTATATGGCTGTTGTTTTTATTATTATAATAAAATATATATTATAATATAATTATTTACTGACGTAAATTCATATTTTTTCAGAGCATCTTTCTTATTTCCTACATAAAAGAAAACAAAAGTAACCTTGAATTAAATATAAATAAAAGACTTAATTTCTCACAAAGATTTATTCTTTATTAAAGGATACCGGTTTCGGGCAGATGTAACTGTCCTTTATCAATCAGCTACAAAAAATAGATAACGTTAAGTTATTACAAAATTAATTTATACAAACACATCCTTACATATTAGATCCTCTTCACAAGAAGTCATATAAAAATAACTGATTATTAGTAACGTATCTTATAAAATAAGTACTTAAAATAACGAATAATTTAATAAAATTTAGTTAAAATTTCTCTTCTTTTTAATGGGCGACTGACAAGTAACAAACAGCGCCATCTGTGACATAGAGTGTTAGTATTAAAGGTAAGTTTACACACGCAACTAAAGTTATCTTACACATAACGCGTCAGGAAAATTTATTTATAAAATATTAATACTAGATCTAATTTAATTTATCTTATTGTATATGGTTAAATCTAATGTAAGGTTTCAATATTCAATCTATCAGAAAAAAACTGAAAATAGAAGATTACTGTCAAAATTTTGTTGTGAATTAAGGGATTTATCACCTTGTTTCTTTATGTGTCGCATAATTTCTAAAGCTTCTAAATTATTGAGTGTTGAACTCTTGTTACACAAATGTAAAATTTCAAAATTATCTGTCAGATCGTAGTTATGATTTGTTTCTAGAATATGTTCAGCAAAAAGGGATTCCGAAGAATTGTTTCTTATGCATCTCAAATGCTCATTCTTTCAAGTTTTAAAATTCCGGTATGTCCTGCCTATGTAACTAGCTTGGCAACCATTGCATTTTAATTTGTATATGCCCGATTTAAGCATAGGATAAATTTTATCTTTGCTGTTAATGAGTAGGTTACCTATATTATTGTTCGTTTTAAAAGCAACATTATAATTAAAGGTCTTAATGAAATAATTCTGTATACGATAGGCTACAGGACTGTTGTATGTTAAGAGGAAATACCTTTCTGGTCGGTCCTTAATAGAGTCTATGTAAGGTTAAACTTTCTGCAGAGTGCATTGACTTTTATACTTGTTAATTAATTTATCTACAAGATTACTGTTATAATGATGTTTATCTGCGGTTTGTTTTATTATATTAATTTCTTTATTGAAAGATTCATCGTCTAAAGGGATGTTGCAAGCTCTTTTCACGTAGCTGCATAACGCAGCCATTTTATGAGAAGTAGATGATTTGATAAATCATCTATGATTACCCCTGTATGAGCTTTTTTTCTAAATATGTCAAATGTATGTTTATTATTATGATTTTTGATTTATCTTGGTCTTGTATTTCAACCGTGAACTTAATCTTATTATGTAAATTGGTAATATGATCCCCCCTCCACGCAGCTTTATTTTAGATTCCCTTTACTTTTTTTACTTTGTTGGATAAACTCGTTAGAAGTAGATTATTGATATTTTGTTGTTATTATAAGTGTGTCCTGTTTATAACCCTTTTTATTTTCTGCGTTTATAACCTTATTTTACTTCTATAAAAATCAGTTTCAAAATCATTAGCAAGAAGCCTTAGTGACTGGCTGCACATAATAAGCTCTCTATTCATAAGTTCACGATGGTTCCTGGTTGCTGTCTGTACGTTATCTTTTTTGTATACTGAACTGGTAGCAATTGTCTACTAGCTTCAACGCGCTCTGCATGTATAGGTCTTTATGGCCTAGACGTCCAGTAAATATTTCAAAACAAAATGTTATACAACTTATTAAGTATAGATAAAACTTGCGTCTAATAAATTCACTAATGTTCTTTATTAACGTAGAAAGATACAATTAGTAAGGTTATTAATATACTTTTAAAAAGGTTAAGAGCCTGGAAATTGGCAGCACACGCGTATCGAATAATATTTTGTGTATTCGTTACACAAAATTGTAAAAAGCGTTTGTTAATTTCGAGGTTAACTTTGATAGATGGCGAATTAAATACATAGACGAATAATTTTATACAATATTTAGCCGATAGTTTAAACAGTACTCATATCCTGAAAATGACGAAAAAATTACGTCTAGTCTCTTTTTTAAAGAAAAACCATTTGAATTACTACAACCTACTTTTAAAATAAGTGTGGCGAGCTCGAGCGCCGATATGATTCCATAGGTTAGTTAGCAGTAACGGAGTGTTAATAACCCTAAGTCGCTGTCGCCCCAGGTTCGATTCCATCTGGCAGATTTATTACTTTTACAAAACATAATTTAAAATGCAATCTTTCTATTCGAAAATGTTTTTCTGCATAGTTTTAATAAATTGCACAGTCTTCTTTTTTGTTTATTTCTCAAGTGACTGATAGTTTTGTTAATTGTTTTATTTTACTGCTTCTTATAATATTTCGCATTTTCTGATGCATTTTACTGACCTGCTCAATTTGATAAGATAGATAAAGTATCTATTTAGGTTGTCAATGCAAAAAAGACCACAATTTCTACTTAACTGTTTTTAGTCGTGTGCACGTCTGTTAATCAGAATTCCGATTTTGAAATGCAATTTATTAAGATTATGTACAAAGTGAATATCACCGAAGCTGATAATTTTAATTTGTCATTTTAAGTTTTATGTTCTGTAAAAATATAGAAAACGAAAAGTTTTTACTGCCAACTGAAATCGAAGCTGTGGCGACAGCGACTTATTATCATCACGGTTATTATTACTCCGCTCCGGCTAACTGAACTATGGAATCATGTCGGCTCTTGAGCACATAACACTTATTTTAAGTTGCACTAATTTAAATGATTTCATTTTTAAAGAAATTAATTGTAAGTTTAGGATATGAGTACTGCTTAAAGTTTAAACTAATAAACAAAATTTTATTAACTTGGGAGATCTTATAAACGATTGTTTTTATATTGTCAGGTTAAGATATTAATAAAACTTGTGAAACTTTAACTAATCTTTGTATTTATATTATATTTCATGATTGTTTTTAATCTCTAAATTCGTTTTTGGGGTAATTTAATTTTTTACCTAGTATTGTTATGGTATGTAGAAGTTTAATTAATAAATCCTTTGGAAATATTTACTTATAGATACAGACCGTGTTTAAATAGTACGGTTGGTAAAACTTTAAACGCGCCAGCCCTCATTAAAATTTTGAAAAGTGGCTACCGTCCTAATATGATAAATACTTATTGTATTTTATCTTTAAATTTTTATACTGAAAGCTCTTTCTTGAAATTAATTTATGTTGTATTTAGCTTTTATTTAGAAATTGACATTCATAAAAAGTTCTTTAATAAAAAGTTGCGTCGAAAAAATGCCAACAAAAGAATTGTTTTTCCTGATTCCTTGAAAGTGTTATTTCAAGATTATTTTCAAAGGTGGTTCGCTTTGAGTGATGTTGTTACTTATTCTGTTGATTCTTGATGAAATATTTCAAGATTTTCAGGAATTTTCCCTCTTGAGAAAGTAATCTTATTTCCAAATTAATATTTACTGCTTCAAATACTTCGTTTAATGTTTGAAACTCAATAAAAGCTTCGTTTTAAAACGTAAAAGGGTTGCTAAATTTTAACAAACGTAGACCAGAACATTTCCGGTTTGCTTTCAAAGAGGGATGAGGGATATACGAAATTACAGAGATATATTTCTTTGATGAATACTTGAAAATTAGTCTGTACGTACATTTAGCCCATTATGTTTAGGAATTTCGGGAAACTACGCTGAAGTGGATTGGATTATCGATCAAAAGTTGTTTGCTTCAGATTAAAGGTAAGTAGAAATTAATCTCTACGTCTTTGACTTTGATTAAGTTTCAGTTGTTTGTTTTGTGCCAAAAATTAATTTTCCATATAATGATTTTGCTTCATCTCCTTTGAACGTTCGATGATTTGAATATGAATTGGAATTTACGAGTTTTAAAGGAAAAGTTAGCTGCAGTAATACGTATTCTAACAATGGAATAACGGTGGAAGTATAAATATTTATTTGGCAAGGTCCGAAAAATTTTAGTGAGCAGCGATTTCCGTGTATTCAAGAAGCAGAAGATTAAAGTGAACCTCAAAGTAATATGTTGTGCACATGGTTGGTCGGAAGTTCGCAACTTCACATATCCTCTAAGCCAACCAATTCAAACGGGGTCTGTTCTGTATCTGAAAAGCAATAACATACTCTGATCTCAGACTTTGGGAATCCGTCACAAAATGTAGCCTGTTGTACTTTCCCAAACTTATAAATTTGAGCCTTGAGAATTTTTCAGTTAATAAAAAATGTGTATACTAGGTGAGAGGGGGTGGAAAGAGTAGCGGGTTAGCTGCTCTCCCTTATAACTTGAAAGTTATAATAAAGAAAGAATAAATAAAAGTGCCGATGCGGTCTTAGAATATATTTTCCCAGTTCATTTTCAATTAATTTTCAGATTAATCTTCCTTGTTTATTTTACGAACTTTTGGTACCAACGGATCTTTTACCAATTAGAAAAGTTTAGTCTCGAATTTCATCGAGAAATAAACCGCGGTAGTGGTGATTATTTTTTTTGTGTAACGCCTTAGATCTTTTATGTAAGCTTATCCTTCCAATTATATATCGTGAAGTATTTGTGTATCTCCAGAAACCTGGGTCCGCTTCTAAGATAATCTTATCTTCGCGGTGGTTGGAGTTTGGTCGGATGGTAATTGAATTAGATAGACAACAGCTGCTGAGTTAGACTTTGGAATAATTCATTGGCCATGTAACACGGTGTATTGATCTTGTTCCTCCTGTATCACTTGTTTTGGAAATAATGACCTTATCAGGAAAATTATGGCTTTGCGTATCCTGCAGAAGTTGGCTCCTCCTTTATAAAGCACTGGGTTTGGTGATGACTAAGTATTTAATTAGCGCCTGGTCGGAACGGAAATTATTATTAATGCTACCCTAAACGATAGCGAAACTCATTGGGGGATTCTCTAGATGTGATGTAAAATTGCAGTTTCAAAACAAAGTAATAAAATTCTGGCGCTTTTCAAAACCGCATGAAAGAAAATGAAACAACGCTTGAAGCGCTTTGATGTTTCTCATTTTAAACAGTTAATTATTCTCTTAAGTGCAGTTTATTATCTCGAAGTTATATGAGGAAATTAAATATTTGCACGACGAGAAACCTATTTTAATTAAATTTTTGAAAAGAGGAAGCTATACTTGCTTCCTGAATTTTTATGTTTACCCTTAATGCGAATGCTTAAGAATCGATTTTTATAGAAGTGGCATTCAATAAGTTTGACATTGTGAAAAAATGTATTAAAAGTTACAAATCAAACAAAACCAATAAATTTATTTCTGGTTTAGTTAACAAGTCAGTTTATTTAAGAAAATTTAATAATTTCCTGTTAGAGACATTTTCCTAAAAGCGTATGCTCTGACAAGGAAATAAAATTATAAAATTGTTCTGTAAAGTATAATAATTGGTTTTTGCAATTAATTCTAAAGCAGGAACAGAGAAAATGTACGATTAAGAATGCTTTTTATATAATTTTACAAATTCTTTTTGAATAAAAAGTTTAATTTTTACAGTCTTCAAGTAAGAGCGCGAAGAGCTTATCATTATTACTAGTTTAAGAATTTAATTACACAGAAAATTAAAAATGGTAATAAAGTTACTATTTCATAGATAATGAAATTGAAATACAATAAAATACCAACAAAATACTTCCAGTATTGACGGATTTTCCATTAATCCTGGGTTGAAAGCGGCGAATCGAGGGGCAGGAAATTTGTAATTCATAATTAATTTCCTTTTCTGGGATAAATAAGATAAACAAACATAGACTTTCCATTGTATTTCGTTTATATTTATGAGGCTGCTTTTCTTTAGCTAAAATTGCTTTTTCATTATTTTATTTTTGTTTACGTATTTTATCACCCCATTAGTTGCTTATTACAATTTATTATAAGTCTTAAATTTTATTCGTTCTTATGTACATTATCTTTTGTTATTCAAATTCAGTTTTATTAAAATATCTAATGCAGATACCACTGACGATTTATTCTATGTATTTTGTAAATAATTTTGTGTAGTTATTGCACTGCACAAAATCGTTTATTCGAATTTGGTTAAGCCTCTCTCGTACATTTAAAAGCATTTTCATATACCTTGTATTGCATACACAATCTTACACGCTATTGATAAAGAGAATAATGATCTATCGATATTAGATAATAAATTTTTCAGTTTTCTGTGTAATATTTCTTGTATTGTAACCAGTGTTGTAAATGAAGGAACGTTCTGAAAATGCTGGTGAGAACGTTCGCGAACGTTCGCGCATGATATAACCGTATCAAAAGAACGTTCTCTTGGAGAGCATAATCAAGCACGTTCGCGAATGTTCTCATAATAATTCTCGAGAACTTTCAGAATAATACAGCCCAAACGAGCATAAACAAGAACATTAAAAATCGAGAATAAAACCGAAACTAACACAACCTAAACCGCATGACCACGCAAAATGTACATTTGTGTTACTCGCAGCAGCTAGAAGCCATAATCAAGCACGTTCGCGAACGTTCTCATAATAATTCTCGAGAACTTTCAGCACAAACGTCACAAACGAGCATAAACAAAAATATTAAAAATCGAGGATAAATCCGAAACTAAACGATCTTAAACCGCATGCCCGCGCGAAATGTACGCGTAATGTAAATGTAACGAATAAATACTATTAAACAATAAAACAACGGCTTCTTTTGTTGGGCTCCAACTTGCAACATGCAAAACTACTCTTCTATTTTTTAAAATAGCGTCAATGCGATGGACCGTCAATTTGTAGCATTATGTGTTTTTTGGAAGATTGAAGATTGAAATATTTAGGTAATAGAGTTCAAGAATAAATTCAATTGCGAAAAGTTGATCAAACAAATTCCTTTTAGCAATAACTAGGTTAAGTAAAAATGCAATGCTTTTATAATAGTAGTACGTTTAATGACTTAATATAAAAAAGAGTCTTCTACAGAGTTTCGAAGCGTACACATGTACGAACGCATCAAATTTCTATGTTATAATAAGAAATAAACCAATTAATTATGCAATAAAATTTGTGTATTATTGAAACAAACATTTACAATCAATAAAACAAATATAACCGATAAACAAGGGGTTTATCACAGTATAACATTTAACATCTTGCAACTCTTACATATTGCATGTGATTAATATACTAAGTACTACTAAAAAGCCCAAGTTCTATGGAAGCATAGTTTCTAGAGTAACTCGATCTATTATTAAGAAAATGTAATATGTAGCTGATGTTTGGTTTATTTACGACCTCATTTGAAAAATACAGAAGATAGAATCGTCGAATATAAAAATATCAAATTATACGTGCACTACTCGCTTATTTATTTTGTTGTTCAATCATGACATAAATTTTTTTAACCGCAAAAATAAAGAATAATTCTTTACTTTTTCGTTTCATGTTCTGGGTTGTAATTTACTCTCTTGCAATGCTCAGGCACCAGACAGACTTTTGACAGGCAGATTCTAACAAAGTTTTTGATGCAATACTGTCATACATCAGCTTTAAAGATGCAATGAGAATTTTTAATCCAATTCTGTTGTAGCTTTTTAAAATATGTTTGAAGTTTAAATATTGCTTAAATCACAAGCCAAATCAAGTTAAGACTCCCAGAGATTTTCCTACCGTACACCCAGGGCTGCGATGAGGTTTTGTAATCTACTTTAGTTGTTGGGTTGTTTAAATGTGTTCGAAGTTTAAATAAATAAATTGTTAAAATTTAAACAAATTCGAGTTAAGGCAGAGTCCCATATATTCTCTTTCTGTACACATCAAGGCGGTAATTTAATTTTAAGTCTAATCAGTTTTGGTTCTTTAATTATCTTCAAAGTAAAAAGTTCGAGTTAAATAATCTGTTTTATCACACCGAAATAACTTGTTTATAAATCTTTTGTTCTTGATGTGTACTTTTTTATGACCAAGGCTAATGATAAATAAAGTGTTTTTAATAATAAATTAGCAAGGTATAGGGACATCAAATTGTTTGGCGCTTAATATTTAGAACACTTTATCGATATCGACCGTTTCCAAGTTGTTTTCAAAATTTTTTCAGAATTTATCAAGCTTTTACTATTTTTAAGTTATAGAATTCGATAGGTATGACGTAAAACTCACAATGTTTTAGATTTTAATAAATTTATTTTCTAAGATTCAGAAAATCTCTGACTGAGAAAGAATATTTATGATGAACTAAAGGTGGTAAGTAGAATCATTGAAAGTCTAACACGAACTTTCGACGCTAAGAAGAGCTTTTAAAGAATATATCGAGCACTATTATGTCTAAATTCAGAAAGTGAAAACACTTCAGAAAGCATCATTGCCCCTTAATGACCCTTGATTATGTTGTTTTATATATTTAACTTCCCTTGTTTTACTACATATTTTGTTTTGTTACACAAAGTTTGTTTGCACTTAGTTTATGCTGTCTCTTATTTATACCAAGAAAATTTGTGCACTTATCGGAAAATTATACATTTTTCGTTTTAGAGGCAGCTTTTACGTGTATTGATTTTTTTCGAGTAGCTTCCTAGTATATAATTTCAGCATCCAACATTTATATAATATTTTCAGTAATTTAGTTAATGGAAAACAATTGCTTTACACGAACAAAATTCCAAATTGAAGAATATTTCTATTAGACCTATAGCTATAGCATAAAAGTGTTAATAATATTTGTTTTACGAGGAGTATAAAACACAGAAATCAGGGTGTATGTTACATAATAATAAAATATAATAAAATAAATTTCTGAATTACAAAATAATAAAGCTTTTAAATCGCTAAGCAAAATAATAAAACAACTTTATGTAATCCAATGTTAGTCTAAATTTTACGAATATTAGACAATCCTGTATTATTTATGCCGCTTGCGAGACAGATGCATTTAAATTGCCACTATTTACGTTGTATTTATATATTTCTTTTAAGACGGTTTTTAATGCTGTTGGACTTCAATAATTATACGCTCTATGATTTTTAACACAAAAACTAAAAAATAGGTAACAGATAAGTCAATAAAACAAGCCAATTATTTTTTAACTCACCAGGTGTTTTAACACATGATTACTGTATAGAAATGCTCTTTCATGTAAAAGAGATGAGAGTGAGATTACCTAAAAAGAGAGAATCTCGGGATTGAAACCCTAAGTTCCTAAATATGTGAAACTGAAACTATAATTTTTGAATGCGGAATGTTTAATAATTTAGAACTTCGAAATTGTAAATCTCAATTTAAGATTCTAAAACGAAGCCTCGCTGCAACTACTTTATCTGAAACCTTAGAGCTAAATCTATCACACTTTGAAATCATTTTCACGCAAACGTCAGCTAATGTACTCTCCCAAAAGGAGAGTTGTGGCTCTTTTCAGGACTAATACGACTTAAGCATATCTCGTATAACGATATAACCAGGCCCTGAAGCTATAAGCTTGTGCGGGAGGGAGGGGGCGATTATTATTATTACGTAGGCCCAACGTGCGGCTGCAACCGACTTACAGATGGAACAGCGCAAATCCCACATTTGTGTCACAGCTAAGGAAAACTGCATAAAACCTTAAACAGATCTGCCGGCACCGGGAGTCGATCTCGGGCCGCTTGGGTGAAAGTCCAGCACGCTAGACATTACACTACCAAGGTTGGCGAAGTAAAACGTGTAACATTAAGGAAAGTTGCACTCTGATCTTGTGATTTGGTATCGATTAACTTGCAATACTATTTATATACAAACTGTGACAGATAAAGAAAAGTTGATTTAAAAAGATTGATTTTGCAACAGCAAAAAGGTATAAGTCTGCTACCTAGAATCTTAAGAAAGAAATAAAAGATTTGGTTTTTTATTACTTAATAGCATTTAGTTACTTATTAATTCCATAAATTAATATGTGAAATTTCAATCTAACGCCATACCATTGTGTCGATTGAACGTAAGTACAAATACATTTTAATCAATTCAGTCATATTCGTAATTTAATCTAGCAAAATTTACTGATATCTCTAAAAGGTTTAATTACTTTTGTTAAAGCTTCTAGATTATAATCAGAAATTGCTATTACTAATAATACAACTGTTTCAGAATAAATTGAAACTATACCTCTATTTATTCATTTATGTTTCCAATTCTATCAATTATTAATTTATTTATTTACGTATGAAGCAATTTTTCTACAAAACTTCTTATAATTACATATTTCCGCTTATGCTAGTAATTAATGGTGTTAAATGTTACTACACATTGATTAAATTAATCGCACATTTTCTATACCTTACTTCCAATTGTGATTACCATATTTTGGCAAAATATCAGAAAAAATTGCACATATACTAAGAAAAACCAACAATTATAAAATAACATTTAAAACCAACACTAACACTTTTTCATTTTTATTTAATGCTAAAGACAGAACACATGATATCATGAAATCGGGCATTTACCGTTTAAATTGTTCTTTTTGTAATTCGGTATATAGTGGACAAACACTTCGGAATTATGGCATAAGATATAAAGAACACGTACGTCATTACAAAAATAAACATCCTGAAAAATCTAATTACGCCAAACACCTTTTAGAACAAAATCACACAATGACTCCTCAAAATAATATTAAATTCCTACATTTTTGTAATAACAAACGCAAATTAGACATTTTAGAAGCCTTTGAGATATACAAACACAAACTCAGGGTACCTTTAATGAATGAACAACTTGAGCTCAGTAATTCTCCGTTACTGGAAATATTAGATATTTAATTCTGATTATTATTATTTTATCTAGTTACCTAATTTTGTATCTACCTTAGCAACGTGTTTGTTTATAATTATATTACCTTTGATAATGACAGCATAGCTGTCGAAACAATATTGTCAGGTTGTATTTTAATAAAACTGTGAAACTTTTACTAATCTTTATTTATTTCATGATTATGGAGTTCCACAAAGTAAGGCTGGAAACAATAAACAAAAAAATAATGTATATTTATTGAACAGGGATTTAAGAGCATTAATAAAAGGGACCAGACGTCTAAAACTAACTGCTACCTGTGAAGTTGAAACTCTAGTATTGTACTGTTAGGACCGTTATCTGTATATTCAAAGCAAGTATACCTTATAATGTTATTTTATTTTTAGAGCATTTTTTTAATACAATTTTTCAATAACATTTAAAATTCTGTTGAATGCATACTATTATTTGTTGTTGCTTGAAGAAAATTCAACCTTTTGTTAGTTAAGAAAAGTTAAGAAAACCTTAATATTGTATAAAATTAAACGAAGGCTAGCACTTCGACGGCTTCACTGAAGGTTCGCTTTGGTGATAAGGATTTCGAAAAATCCTTTCTAGATATATCTATTGTAACTTAGTTTATCCTGTTTTGTAAGAAAATTGTTTTGTTTTCTGTCTGTAATAAATTGTTTGATATTAGAATCAATAGGCTGTTTTTCTTGTAATTTCCACCGTTAAATCATTTTTTTAGTTATTATAATTTCTGATTATAAAAATTAAAAAAAAATTTTAAAAGGGAATTCATACTATTCAAGGACCATAACAACAAATTTAAATGACTTATTTTGCATTTTTTTTTAAATTTTATAGCGCTTTAGATATCAGCGGTCACTTAGACCGGTCCCAGGCATTTGTGTTGCTCTTACAGCACCCGGGTAGTTAAGGGTGAAGGAAATTCCTGATAACTCAACAGAAACCTTCAAAAGAAACAGTTACCTAAATCCTCCTTAAACTGGTTTGGAAAATCCTTATTATCTTTATGATTAAGATTTTGAAGATTATTTGATATTGTATAGAGCAATTTCATTCAGTAAATTTGGATGAATGTTAAGACACAATAATGCATAAAGATATACAGCATTCCACTATCCCCATTCGATTGTTGGTACTGTTTAACAGTCCGAGAATACAACAAGATCACACACGGCGACTTTCAATATTTGTCGGAGTGCATCTAGTGGTTATAACTATCTACTAGTTTATACACTGATCCATAACATTTAAGTTAATGCATAAAAATAACTGTATAATAGCATACATACAACAGAATTTTAAATGCTATTGAAAAGTTGTATTAAAAAGATTCTAAAAAATTACTAAAAAAATAACGGTACAATACTCGAGTTTCTTAGAAAAACTTCACAGGTAGCAGTTGCTTTTAGACGTGTGGTCCCTTTTATTAATACTCTTAAATCCCTGTTCAATAAATATACATTATTTTGTTTCGTTATTCGAATTGAATATTTTGGTTCTTATAATTACATCTTGTGTTTTTCGGTTTTTCATATTAATAAATAAAATTAGGATCTTATTTAATTAAAAACATGTTTTGTTATGGAATCACCTATAAAGCTGCGAACTTAACAAGAAAAACTAAACTTTCCGCTATTTTAAGGATTTAATTTGAAAAGAAATAATCTAAAGGTATAACATTAGGTAGAGATTATTTCGATAATAGTTAGCGTCAGTATAGTGGTTTTTCTTATAATTTGAATATTTGTTTGACTAATTCTTGTTCCTAATTCAAATAAAACCAAGTTCGGTTCTGATATATTTAGGCAACCCAGCAATCACCTGTGCGCGCAGCTGATTTTTTAAGTATCTACACGAGTCTCATTTAATTTGTCTTTCAGTTTACAAGTTATATTATAAATGGAAAATCATATTAGAATATATTTAAACCATATTTATTAGATTTTAAGCTACTTTATGGTTATACTACTCCTACAGTTGCGTTTAACTTCTTGTCAAGTCTTTTTTTGCTGTTTGTTGCCTAAAAATCGATATAATTAGCATTCAAACGTATTAATGATATTTACTATGTTTATTTTCAGCTGTATTTTTTGAATTAGGTTATGTTAATTGTATTTGGATTTCATGCGTACACTTTGGTGTTCAGAGGTATGTTTAGTATCTTTTAAAATAAAAGCTCGTTATTAATTTAAACTAACACTTTCGTTAGTTGATGGCTTCCGATATACTACGTGGTTTAAATATTAGTCTCTAGAAATTGTAGATGTAGTAGTACCATTTTGAAGGACAACTTCAATATTTGAGAAATTACAAAAAATTGTATTTCTAACTGTACTCAAACTGAACCGCAATCATTCTCTAATTAGAACAATTTGTTATTAAAGAACAAACATTCGTAGAAAAAAAATATATTATTTGTATGTTTTACTTATTTTTCTCTGACTTCTTTTTATTCAAAGAGATTTATTTGCTGATAAAGTTTTTTCACGTTCAGTAAGATTACAACTACTATTATTATTGGTGTTTCTGTCGCTCTCAGGTGTGAGTCACAAAAGTTATCTCAATCAAATAAATCCTTCCACAACATATTGTCTTATCAAACAGAACTAGACTAAATGCTAACTAAATTAACGACCTATCAAGTAGAAAGTGTAGTTTAACTTAACCAGGCGCTGAACTCTTAGAAAACTTATTCTTAGAAAACAAATATAGGCCTTACTTAAATTTCATGCATTTAGAATTGCCATCTATTCCAGATTCACAATGGCATCCATATAATGAGCCAAATTAATTGTTTAATAAATTTACTTTTTTTGTAATACTTTCCACATTATTTTGTACTTAACGAATGATAAATTCAAGACAGACTTTGACCTCTAAAAGTGAAATTCTTAACATTTCATAAAAATCTTAAGTCCTGTCAAATTATAAAAACTAAAAGGCTCTGGCAGATTATTAAAAATTTAACATATAATCAAAGAACTTAGAACAAATAGTTAAGACCCTTCCTGACTAAAAGAATTTAGTGCCGAGGAGATAAATAAGCAAGAAATTTTTACTTACGAAGAACGACAAGTAAATAGCGCACCTGGTACTACAACTGTAGAACACCAATCGAGCAGTGAAAATTACCTATTAATATGTTAGCTAACAGATAATTGAATTAATTCTAATTCTTCTTTTTACTAATTCTGTGTTACTATTAACTAAGAAATAATCTAACAAAGGATACAATACAACTACAAATAAGATCACAAATTCTAAGAACAAGCACACTGAAAAAAAATTACATTATTAAATGCCACTAAATCTAAAAATAAATTAGAAAATTGGAAAGACTCGAAATACTTGACCTGAGCTTGCTCAAAAAACATGTAAACCTTCTGTTACTCCTTTTAATGGAAGCATTTGAAACCAACCTCTGAAAAAAATAACAAGTTAATTAAATCACTAGAAAATAGCAATGCTCCTGGTCATGATGGAATAAAAACAGAACCGTTAAAGGAAATCTGTACATAAGTAGAATCTCTACATATTTTCTTCTGGTATTAATTCTAAATGGTATTTGACCAAATAGCTAGGTTATCATAAAAGCTCTGTACAAAGAAAAAAAGATAAAAGCTTGCCATCAAATTATAGGTCGATCTCATTAATTAATAGTGTCGCAAGGGTATTAGAGAAAATAATCAAGGTAATACTTTAGTCACTTCTAAACAGTAACAAATTTTTATCTCTCAATCAGTTTGGTTTTTAAATAGGAAAATCAACAGAAGATGCTGTATCTGCATTAATCTTTAAAATGTATGATGCACTTGAAGTATTTATTAAAATCAGTTACCTATCGAATGTATTAAAAAAATAATGTTAATTATTGATGCTTACTTTTATGGTAAATCATCGTACATTGTTAATTATATTCATTTTTTAACTAAATTAGGAATTAAATTAATAAAACTCAGAGTTTTCGTTTCTTAATAAAGGGTTTATTTTTAATTCCACCGATGGATGTCAATGTTATCATGTTTATGAAAGATTTTGTTAATTGCTATTTCGAAATACTTCTAATTAATGAAAGATATTTCAGTAGACATTTCATTATGAACTCAATAATGATTTCTTTCGTTTTGATAAACACGTTTTAAAGAAATACAATACTCGAAGCTCAAGTATATATTATATGTATAAATCACAGCAAATTTAAACATTACATCATTACCCGGTTCAGAACGCGGACGAGAACCAGGTTCACATCGGGAGCCAGAACGCGGAGCCTAGTCTGTGGTGGGTTTTTAAGATCTTGCCTTAGGAAGATCTTAATATTAATCTTAGCATCGAATGCCTTAGCATTCGATACTGCAGCATGGGCGTAGCCAGGATATTTTTGTCAGGGGGAGGGTAGACACCTATCTGTCCCTGTTTATAGGCACGGACTTCGGGTGTTATTTCTAAAATGTTGAATGTTGATAACAATATTATTTTTCTATTTGCGCGTCCGAAAGGGATTATCTTTTAAATACCTTAAAGTCTAAGTGTACCCAATAACAAATTAAAGGATCTTCAAAAAATTTAAAAAAATACAGTGGGTCCTATTTATATTGTGAATAATTATACCAACTTTCAAAAATATTGAATGTATAGTTTTTAAGTTGTACTAAAAAAAGCTATAAAAAAGCAGATTTTCTGGGAATAATTTAGGCAGTTAGACATATAATTTTCTTAAAATTTTTGGGAAAATATTCCAAATTCTATGAGTACTATTTTTTGATTGTACTTTGAATGTATAGTTTCTCTAAAATTAAAATAATTTAATCAATAAGCATCGTTTTCTAAAACATGTTAGTAAGCACGTTTTTACATTCCTAGAATATTAATTTAATGCCAAAGTTTATGAAAAAACCGATTATTAATCATAGACAGTAGTCATACACACTTGTTGGGAATGTCATGTCACAAGTCAGTCAAAAGGCTAGTTTATTGAAGGTGTGTGATTACAATCCTTCGGGTTTTCAAGAGTGATTATTTAATATTACTATTTATTATACTACAAATACTAAGCTTACCATTCTCAGACGAACTTTTGTACGCGTTATTTAACAAACACTCCCGGCTTATCTCACCCTACCACCAATCTCGACTTATCCTACCTTCCTTCCTTAGTTATCCCGTCTTACTCCTTTTTCCGACTTACCCCTCCAACTTACCTCTTTCTCAGATTTACCTCTCCTCTATACGGTATACCCTTTCCCCCAACTTATCATCCGCTATGACTTACCCCCTACTGCTAAATCCCCCTCGGACTCATCCCTCGACTTACTCAATCATTCTTACCATAATATTCTACATTGAATTCATATATCAGATGCTTAATATACCAGCTTTCTAAACTTTGTCGTTCATTTTGTCTATGTTCCATAAGAAATAAACCATTAGTTCGTAAACATTCCTGTTCTACTTTTTCATCAAATATCCCAATTTGCAAAAATGCACACTCACAAAGTCAGAAACTCAATTGAGCACTGTTGGTGGCATAGTAACCAGGTGTAAGGAGGGTGTTTAGTTCCAAAACGTGACGAAACAAGCGCTATAAGTAAACAGTCGGTCTTCCTTGAACATATTAAAATGCATCGATTATAAATAATGCATTTAAACTCAAAATGTAAATAATTAAAAATCACTAAACTAAAACTTCACAGACTAAAAAAAAGAAAGGTTTTAAAAGTAAAAAAATTAAATAAATGTAAAAACTAATTTACACAGTCAAGATTTTATTAATATAAAAGAGAATAAAGCAAATCGGTTTTGTAAAACTCGTAGACGAAGCGGACAAAGAACAAAAATTAGTCGTGTTTTAAATATATAGATTATAAACAATAATTGACCCATACAATAAAGTTCAATATGACTGGTGTATTTACTATCGAGGGATATAAGGTTTTCGTAATCTAAAGCTGTGTTAATGGCAACACGATAAGTTTGATCGCCATTATAATAATCGCCCCAGTCATATATAACAATTTTTCAAATGTTTTTTGCATGATTTGTTTTGTCCAAACAATATGAAACAGCTATAAATAGGCAATCGCCATCACCTGATATATCTACAATTTGTTTTCTTTCCATGGTTTTATTTATTTAACATAAAGCATTTACTGGAATAAATTCCAAGAACAAATACCTATTTATGAACACACAGTACATGTAACTAACAAAAGCTAAGTGAAAGAAACATTTAAATAGTAGAATTTTTATTAATTATAAAGACTTTAAACTAATATAGGCTGTTACTGTTATTGCATTTTGTTAATAATACATATGCAGTTTACAAAAAAATGCGGTTTTTAACGTATGCGGGTTTGTCTACGCAACCTGACAACAAATCGTAACAAACATGCACACTTTTATAATCGTGAGTAGTTCCAAAAGTTGACATGCTGGAAATTAAGAGGGCGCTTCTAGTGGTTGTCCGATTTCGTGCTTCGCGCTTAGATGTATTTATTTAACATATAAAACTTAAAGAAATACTGAAATTAAGTAGTGTTGACTAATCTATACAACGAAAGTTTCAATATAAAAAAATAATCACGTAAATCGGCCCAGTAGAACTTTCAGACGAACTGGAACAAAAATTTACCTTGTGTTTAAATATATAGATGACTTTTTAACAAGCTACAAAATATACTTTGAATTGCATCGTTTTTTTTTTGTTAAAACTTATAGAAATATTCTGATCACTTAGATGTCAAAAAGCTGTTGTTTAAAATCAAAACATCACATAAGTTAATTGTATATACATTTATTTAAAATAAATTATTCATTTAATTTTTTTATTTAGCAATTACAATTTTTTTAAGAACTACTATAACATTTGCTACTAATTTTAATTTGTTATTATTACTATAAAAGCTTCTTAATTCCATGTATAAACAGACAAAATCCGTTTTTCAGCTAAATTAATTCCAAAAATGTTAAGCTGAAATCTAAAATATTAATTTTTAGCAATATTATCTTTCTGGCATCTGTATATAAACAATAACTAAAGCTACATAAACAAAGGTTTTACATTCTCCATAATTTTCTAACGAAGGTGCTTAATACAGTATACCTAATTACCATGCTTTTTATAATTATAATTAACAACTTATGATAATATTTATGAATTATATATTACCCTATAAATTTATCAGATGTAATTGACAAAACTGTTTTATTAGAAAAAGGCAAGCCAAAAATACAGTTTCTCTCAACAGTAAAAAGTGCACAAAATAAAAAGGAATAGATATTTGCAACCATAAATTTCTAGTAATTTTTTGTACAGATGTTCATTTACATACATATGATGGGTCATAAACAAGAGTTCAAAAACGAAAAAACTGCTGTGGTATTAACTAATTAAATTTTGAGATTTATGTATGTTTTTGCGAAGGAATCGAACTAACTTAAGTTTAAGTCGGAGATATTTTCGATGTGTAGTAAAATAATCATAGTTATTTCTTAAGTAATTATTCGGTAGCAAAGAAACATGGACTGATCTAAAACAAAATATAAATGATATGGGTACTATTGGGATGGAACGGCAGAAAACTTACAAATACTCCAGAAATATTTCTGAAAAATAATATTAAAAAAGGAAAGACTTACCCGTTAGGTCAGTTAATGGTATATTAGGGGAGATACTACAAACAGTAAGAGTACAAACTCTAAAAAACAGTTTAGACAAAGATGTTTTATTTATTTAGCCCCACGTTTTTTTGCCAGATAAGTTTAAAGAATTTTTCACTTTGAATTATTTTAAAAAATTTTAAAAAGTTAAAAAAATAAGATTTCTTGTACTAAAATACCAGACACCTAATCTCTCACTTTTTTAATTTATTTTAATATGTCCTTCGTAAGTTAGCTTTTACGTTTTGTAAAAGCTATTCCTTATTTTAAATCATAAATGTTAATATACAATGTGTAACTAAAAGTAATATAAAAACAAAAACCATAAAATAAATGAAAAGTTCTTTTTAATTTTTTTTTATTTGGTTTTGTGTTAGTCTAGTTTATTAGGACATTATTTTTGAATTTGCATATTATTTAATTTCTATCAATAAACATTATTATTATAAAAAAAGTTATGTATAGTTATGCAATTTAAGTAGTCGATTCTGTAACAACATACAGTCTATATATTAATATTTGAGGTTTTTTTGTATTACCTGCTAATGTACCTATGTGTCATTAAGTTAATAAAAGCATTTTATAGTTTGAAAGGGCATAAAAAATTTAATAATAAAATGCATGTATTGCATCAAACAAATTGTAGAATGTATTATTGTGAGATCATATTTTGGGGAAATTTGTATTTGTTTCTTGGTTGCTGTGACAAATTGTGATATTTTAGCTGTATATTCTGGTTGTTAAATTAAATTAACTGACAAATGTTGTCGTTAACTTATCTTTGAAATAATTTGCACGGCAATTAAATATTGCTGTGGAGTTTCACAGGAACTGTATGAGACCCTTTTTAGGGTGAATTTATTTGATATTTTTATTATTAAATGTTAAATTTATTGTTAACAAAAAAATAATAGAAACAGAGAATAAAATACATAAATAAAAACAATGAAAAATAAAGAACACTGTGTTTTATTTATTAAAGCTCTTAATGAAAAACAAGATACCAAAATTTGTAAAGATATTCAGCAAGACTGATTGGTTTAACTTTGACTGAATGTGGATTTTAATGAAATTAATAATCAATCAATCTGTCTGATTTCTTTATTTTTAAACAGCGGTTAAAGTTTTTATATCCAAAAGAAAAAAATGAATTCAACGACAATTAAAAGAAAAATTATTTTAAAAATCAGTTTTATTTTGTTAATTTTGAAATTCCTCATTTATTTTTGTTTGACTCATTTTTTATTATCATAGGTAATACCTGGTGCCGATTTTAATTAAGTTCAAATTTTTTTATAAACATTTATTTTTAAATTTGCGCTAGTAAAAAAACACATCTCTATATTGACAGCTGCTTAACAGTCTCAGAGAATAATCGTCCAATTCGCAGATGACAGCTACGTTGGATCGATAAAGGAAATTTATTAATCAATTTACTTTGGTTTAACCAATTTATAGCCTACAGAATCACAAAGGTTACTTTTATATATATAAATACCTAACCTACCAAAATATAGCTGTGCTAAAAGTACCAGCTTGACCTAAATAACACTACTTCAGTTTTGTCGGCTAACCCCAATAAGTCGGAGAGGGGCGGGGTAATACAAGATAAGAAAAACAAGCGCCACTTCGTTTTAAAACAATTCTTATTACTAAAGCTTCAAATTTCTTAGATAAACGAAGAAATAGATCTTTTACTAACATATAGACAACTTACACAATTTTGGTCGTACGGTGCATATACACTTACAGGTGACAAGCTGGAAAGCAAATATTAAAACCACACAATAAATAAATAGTAATAAATAAAACACAAACATGTAGTGAAATGTAAACTTTCTAAGTAGGGCTTTATTATTTATCGCAAATTGTAAACGGTACTTATACTGATTAAGGATTTTAATGTCTAGTAAAATTAACAGAATGGTGATTTGTATCACAGTGGTCGTAAATCTTAAAAACTACCCTACTCGACCAAAACTACCCAATTTCACTACTCGAGATCTCGCTTTAACTAGCACTTAAAACTAACATGCATGAATAATGTCGATGACCCACGGCTGATAAAGTACGGTTTAAACGCTTTGCTTAGGGTTTTTCGTTTCACCCTCCTGTATAATCTTGTTACATACACCCTGTACTTGTGTATGCAGGTACGAACCCAAAGGGGAAGACCTTCAAATTAAACCCAATCCAAAGTCAAAGGGGCAGGAACAGACCAAAAACAACGAGCAACGAAACCTAAAAGATAAGAAGAAAAAAAAGACCTAAAAATAAAACACCCTGTATGTAGTAGTAATTTTAAATATTTGCAAAGAATTTTACTTTTCGATAAACTGAAATGTCTTTTATTACACGATTGCTTCAGGGCAACTGATAGGGAAATATTACCTAAAATAGAAAAAGACTTTAATGAGATTTTAGCACATGGTAGAAAATAAAAAAGGTTTACCTAAATGGCTAACACTAGATTCTACTCCGTCTAATTGACGATTGATCACATATAAACAATCAAATGATCATATTGCTGAATGCAAGATTTTCTCCGCTAAAGCGAATTATATAAAAACCAATTTTCTATTTCATCTCCATCCAACATCTAATGCAAGCCTACCATTTTTATTATATCAACTGCCTCATTGAGAATGCGCTTAACAGCGCTGGCGCGAATTCTTCTTTAATGGAATTTACAAAAAAGGTAAGTCTATGCCACTTAAATTTTATTTAAATTTTTTTTTCATAATTTTATCACTGCAATCTCAAGTTCATATTTGAATGTTTGAAAAAACTTTTATCCCTTTCAATATTTTTTATTACACTTAAACATTTATTTTATTTAAAGTTACATTAATCTCAGTTTTTTATTCTTTATGTGACAGCTGCTTTAACGCTACTTCTTAATTAATTTGCAACTTCATTATTTAACTTTCAGTAACAAGGGGGATGACATCTTTTTAATTCAGTGTTTTATGGCTTCTGTTGTTTATTGTTTGTTGTTTAAAGATTATGACATGAGAACATCTATGACTGTCAAATAAACTTAATTTATAGTTTATCATTACAAAAATTAAACAAAAGTCCAAAATTGATAGATAGAAAGGAAGTCCTAGTTTAACTGATTACAAAAATATATAACTTTATAGGTTCAAACACAATATTAACCCTACATTTTATCTCCGACGATAAACTATTAACACAAACTAGAATTATTTACTTCAAACATGATTACTAACTGCTTTATCGCATTATACACCTGCATTACATGTTTAACTATCGTTTTATAATAATTTTAAATCAATTACTACTGATTATGTAACTGAAATAACGTGAATCCAATTTACGATGATTAATTCAGATATGCAAGCATGTTTGTAGCACTTTTAAAGAAGAAACTCAATGTAATTAAGAGAGTCATACAGTATTCGTGTAGCCAAACTGTTATTACACCAATCTTAATTAATATATCAAATCACAGAGTTAAACAATTACAGAAAACAATGAAAAACCAAGAATACCAGCAATTTTTTAATGCAAGTCGGTATAATTATGCATATATCGTATCTTCATAATAACTCACTTTATTATATTCGAGATGAAATTATACCAGAATACGAGCTAATACATCTTAAACTCAAAAGAAGTCTTGTATGGGCCTTTCACGTACTAAAACAAGGCAATCATGCATTACCTTTATCAAAGCAAAATCAAACAATACAGTGTCCTTTACTTAAAACATGTGTTCTTTACATAAGTATTTGTGTGCATAACAATATTAATTGTATTGAATTGTTGAAGTTAAGAAAACCATTTTGAAAAAAAAATTTTTAGAGATTGAGGTTATGTATCCTCCTTAAATCCTAAACACCTTCTATTTACTAAGTAATCTTTATTAAAACTATTATCATTATAAAGCACTGCAAGTATTTAATACTACTAGAATTAAGCTTTTAAAGTTAGTAAAAATGTTATAGTAAATTAAATGTAAACCATTTAAATAAAGAAAACAACATATTTCTTCACAGGTCATTTAAATAATGGCATGTTTTCTGTAGTTAATTACTTTTTATTTTAAAAAGTTTATAAAACATTTCGATGTTTTATATCTTAATGGTGTTAACAGCGGTAATAATAATACATTTGTACATACATACAATAACAGATCTTGTACTAGATCAGAAAACCATTTATGTAGAAGCACTTTTCATTGAATAGTTATTTATTTAACAACCTGAGTTTATAAAAACATTAATGTATTTTTATTGCCATACATAAACTGAAGTGAATAGCAATATAGATGATGATATGCATATCAGGAAAGGAATTTAGTTATTTTCCAAGCGATTACGTTGCGCTGCCACAAACTGCGCTTTCTATAGGTGTATTATACTATTCAGGAGTGCACCGAAGGATTATTTATTAAAATAGCATTATAGATTTTGCGTTAAGCGCATATAGACTACCCTAATCTATAGTTCACATTCTCCTTCTATCGCCTTCACTGATATAACAGTGACATTTTGCGCGTGATTTGGTAGAGAGGGCTGTGAGTAGTGGTACAGACCGTGTATCCAATATTCTGAAACCCCGTTCTCTAAGGATCGCACGTTTTCAATTTTGGAGTCCCAAGGCGTGCACGTTCTGCACCCTGTAATAACACATACAACCGACTACTTACAACAACTCGACCGTTTACATATTTTGGTCGGTTTGCAATTTTCCGAAACCGCACTGAAATGGATATTTAATGACTACCACCTGGTGCAATTTTATCTTCCTCAAACAATATACCCCGTTAGAAATATCCTTATATAAGAGAAAATCGACATCATTTTAGAAAATATCAGCAACTTAATTTAGAATGTGCTGTTGTTCCTGAAAGAAGCTTTTTCGGTATGGAGGTACACCCTATGATATTTGAATATAAAAGAAAAATCAATTTCCATTCAGAAGAATAGTTATTAAATCCAGAACTAAATATCATATCTACGCACATATATCTCGATATAGAATTGTTGAAGAGTGTTATGACGAGCTCCCATTTACAAACTTACATAACTAACAAACTAATAATATCAGAGCTGAGTTTATATTTCATTTATTTCTGAAAAAGCGCACAGTTTGCTAAAACAGGACGAGTTTTATACAACATCAGTTTTTCGTAATTTTCCGTCACGAATTCTAGTTCCGTTTATCGCCAGAGGGATTTTATAGTGCCCATCCCGCAGAAACACCTCATAACCTATCCTAGGGGATGTGTCACGGACCTATTGATTCCGACCAAGATTTATTACTCTCGGGCAGGAGATCTGCTGATGCTAATGCTCGCTACATACACTGTGACCCCCTGATTGATGGAACTATAAACAAATTGTAATTAATTTCTTTCCGATCTGATGGGACTGATGATGATGGCCCGATATTTATTTGTTTAATACCTGTCACGCTCTATTGCATAATATCTAAAAATTACGACCCTCCTGTATTGCGGTTCGTTTGCGCTGTTAAAATTCATACAAAGAGGAAGTTTTTAGTGAAAATTGTATTTCCATTTAGGTGTGCTACTACAATAAACTTTTGTATGAAAACTCAAACCACATTGCGGTTTACTCTGCCAGTTTCAATTTCACAAACGTTCATTACCGTCGGTATCTCTCGTTTTGTGGATTTACAAAACCATAACTCATAGATGAGGGAGACAAATTTACTTTCTGCAAAACCGTCACAAAATTGATTTTCGAGGTGCAATTTGTAACCTACCCCGGAACTTCGCTTGCGGTTCTCCTTACTATTCGATGGCTTTCAGGTCGTTTAGGACTACAAGTGCTGCCCTCCAGAGTTTAATATTAAAAGGCTGATGATGGTGCATGTTAATTCTTCCCTAAATTTTCTTATCTTTCCTCTCCTTAGATCATCCCTTCTTCCTTCCCATCTTCCTAAAGATGCAGATTTTATGTGTCCCGTTAATGGCCCATTCGAAATTTCCTTATCCGCATTTATCTGTTTTATTGTGTCTCCCTACAGAAAGGGGTTGTAGTTTTTTAAAGACGGGCTGGGGCGAGGATTTTATTTTTTGCTGAGATAAATGGTCTTTTGATACACTTATAACAACTGTTCTTTCCTGTTTGCACACTTACAGCGCTTTAATTTGTAAAAGATGGAAATGATTAAAAATAACGAAATGAATAGGATGAAAATGTACAGATTTCATTTTAGATTTTACCCCTATCTGTAGGGATTATATTTTGAACTATACGAAGCTAATTATTCTTCAGCTGTAAAATGTGCTTAATGAAACGTTTCATAGAAAAATATAGCATATAAAATACTCTGCCAATCATCAATTTCTTAATTAAACTCTTTTGTAGTAGCCTTTATCTGTTCGGGATCTAGAATCTATAATCTACATCATCAACCACGAATATTTCAGATATCCTGAACTTCCTCTCACATCACATCTTGTTATCGCCAGGATAAGTTATAGTCTGTTACGTGCTGATTTCGTATCACCCTGTTTATTATTGATTTCGTACCATCCCGTACAATCTTGTAAGTAATTGTTAGCTGCCGTTTTGACCGATAGCTAAATTCTTAATATCATTTTGAGATACGTAAGTCATTTGTGCGTCGTCGCTTCACAAAAATTTTACTTGTTGACACTATTTTTGACAATTACGTTTTCCTGTTGATCTGTTAGATGGAAACGCTTTTAGCGGTATTATCGCAATTTTAGTGATGTATTAATCCATTTGAGTTTTGAATTTCCTTAAGAGAGTTTTATACCAGTAGTTTCTTCGAGGTTATTGAACCGCTTAAGTTGCTTTGATGTGTTATTTTATGCATAATTGTTTTATGAATTGCTTGATGGACCTCACAACACTTGTTCTCAAGGCGAATTTCTAACTAGGTAGTATGTTGAAGTTCTGCAAACTGCATTTTGGCGATTCATTTGTTTATTGTAGAAACTTTCTTACTCTAGGGTTTAGTTGCTCTTTTTAGTTACCGGAAGCAAATAAAAAAGTCGCACTAGTGTTGGCGTTCATGAGTAAACATATGATCGGGAATGATTGATCTGCAGCCAGTAGTCGCGTTAGCATTGATATGTATGATATTGTAATTGTACTGATTAATTTATTATTAATAAACATGAGTCCCAAAGATGATGTCCCTTTTTAGGTAATTACCCGCGCCCGCATTAAGTTTAGCAGCTTAATACATTTAATGATTTTATAATTAATGTTTATTTTCAATGAGATATAACTACTTTACTAAGTTAGTGGATGATTACTACCATTAACAATTCTAATTATTTTGGTACTTTTTAGCTTTGAAACCACGCGTCATATAACATCATTGAAGCTCTTGCTTCACTCAAAATATTTCTTTTCCTTTTTTTGTAATAAAGCATCTTGTATCATATTTATGGCTTATTTTATATAGTAGCTTAATTCTTGGCACAAGAAGCTTTCAGGCATGCAAATGGGAAATAGCTTACCAAATGTAGGAGTATTGTTGGAGTTGGCATTAGACTTGAGATCTATTAAAGTCGACTTTTGGTGACTACTAAACTCAAACCTCACACTAGTGAGCTGGCCCGAAAGAATTAACTTTGAAATGATTGATAAATTCTTGTGAGTTTTGTTGTTAATGAGTCGTTCAGATGTTGGTTCTCTTCTGAATGAAAATATTGATAACCACAGCATGAATGTCTATAAAATAATTTTAGTTAAGTTAAATTCATCAAAGTTATTTTTAATTGAATACCTGGAAGTAAATTTTTATTTTAAGTGGAATATTAATTACATGTTACATAGTTATGGAATAAATGATAAAGTTTATTAATTTAAAAAATATATTCTTGAATCATAAATGTATAATTACATATCTGCATAAATTCTTGTGTTTAGGTTCCAAATATTATGCAAGATACAGAACTTTAAACAAAACACCCCTAGACAATTGTTTCGTCCTTTCCTTGGAGTGATCAGTAGGAAAGGTTTTGCTTGCAACCCTGTAGCTTAATCTAGGTTTGTATGGGATATTTTGTTCAAATTATGTATTGTTTATAATATTTCGATCCTAGATTTGGGACCAAAAACTTATATAGATACGTAACAAAGTTTATTGTTGAGTAACCAAACATGCTCTTTAAAGTGGTTAAAGACAATGTAGGAAATGACGATGAAGGGACTTCTTAGAGCTACGATTGAATCTTTATTTTTACTATTTATTATGTTGCTATGGTAATCCATATGCTTCAATGGCTTACTGATGGAAGTTGGAAATGTGATGTACATGGTGATTAATATATACAGCAACATCACTACATTAACACACTCACATTATAGCGTTGGGGGGTGTGTGTGGTTGATACGCTATGTTTAAGGGATTTCTAGTTAGAACAGCTCAAGTTAATAAAAGGCGTGTATCTTATTGAATCGTTATTGTTTACTATTTATTATGTTTCTATGGAAATCCATATGCTACAATGCCTTTCTGAAGTTGGAAATGCTGTGACGTACATGGTGAGGAATATGTATAGTCAGATCACTACAGTACAAAGATTTGCATGTCTCTGCGTAGAATTACACAGGATGTCTCAAAATTGAATCCCGCGCTTGTGGTTTTCCATAACTGGCGACTTTGCTTTCTTTAGAGTTGATTTGCCTACGTCTATTGTTTTGACTTTTCTTTTTTATAATGTGTATTGTGTATTACTAAAAAATCAATAGTCACTAAAATCAGCGCAATAGTTCGTTCGGGTTACGCTTAATACACTGCAAATACTCAATTGCAACATCCGTTCGATGATGTTGGTCCACTTGTAACATTAACAATCTAAACATAACACTCAATTATATTCCAGAATTAAATCCAATTCCTAAGTATGCTCCATAAAATATAAAATATAGTTCCGAAGGTAATATATCATATTGTGAACATGTAATATCGAAAAGGTTTGGCTCAAGATAAACAAAATTTTTGAAAAGAGAAATTTAAAATAAGCGTTTTATTTAGCTATTTTGGGGTCTGGGCCTTTCATGTTTGCAAAAATTATTAAATTTTTTTTGATAAAATGATACCTACATAAACTAGATTTGGAATTTGACCTACTTACGGTTGAAGAACCAAACAGATAAGAATAAAAGATTTTGTTTATACCTACTATTACACATGTACTACTTATATGTCATTTGCCATAAGTATTTTTACTCCAAAATTCTATATGGAGCCCAAATATGGGATAAGGTAATACTATATAAGAAATATAAAATCAACAAAGGAGATTAGCATTAAAAATAGCTAGCGGGTTTCGTACGACCTCAAAGGAAACGTTACAGGCAATCGTGTTAACTATTCCTATAGAGCTGCAAGTAGATCAGAAAAAACTCTGATATGGAATGGACAAAGAAGGCAAAATGGAAATAAACGGCGAACTATAAATAGATGGCAACAGAAATGGATCAGAAATAAGAGTAAGGCAACATGGACGAAGCTACTAATAGAAGATATACCAAAGTGGCTTACAAGGAAGCATGGCCGGGTTGATTATTAGATCACCCAATTCCTGAGCGAACATGGACGCTACAAAACCTATTTTGAAAGATTTACAATAATCGAAGAAAACAAATGTAACCACTGTGATGCGAAGGACACTCCAAACATACATTCTTTACGTGGGTAAGAGGACAAATGGGTAAGAGAAAGAGAACGGCTCTAGACCGAACTGGAGACAGCCATGACGCCCAATAACATAGCAGACTTATGCTAAAAGTAGAGAGGAGCTGGATTAAAATACATAACTTTATAAGGAAGATCTTTGAAACAAAAGAGGCCTAGAGAAGAAGGTAATGGTAAAAAATAAGGAAAGCAAAAGGATACAGAAGTAATGCACAGCAGTTCCAGGATCCTCAGAATGTGACTGGGGAAGGGTTTTAGTTGGTAGGTCCTTCTTGAGAAAGAAGGGTGTTATTCACAAAATGGGGATCTCTAATTGAGAAACGGTAACAACCTTTAACTGCAGTTAAATTTGTCGGCTGTCAGTCAACTAGTGTGAGGTCGTGGGTCTTACAAGAGGTCTTCTGTAATGGGCGCCAAGAATCGTCTAAAATAGCTCTAGTATTTGCCGACAAAATCTGAAAAGAACAACACATTTGCGACTACTACCAAATTGGTCGACTTTTCCCAATATTGGCTCTTCGATAGATGAAGATATAAACCCTAAATACCGCACATATAAATAATAAGTCTTCAAGTGAGATATACAATGCTTTATTATCAATTAAACAAATTGTCACGTAAAAAAAATTTAAACAAGTCAATCAAATGTGGTTATATTTTAATCAAAGATAATAGCCTTGGCAAAAATTAAATGTAAGTTATTAATTCTCATATATAAATTTAAAAGGGGTGGGAATTCATGCGAGCGGGACTATTCTGAATCTGACTTAACTTCAAGTCCCAAAAAATGTAACTGGTACGTTAAATTAACGCGAATACCTGTGATGTAGATTGCACAATCCTTAACCTTAGTTTTTAATTATTTAACCATTCCATTACGGAGCAAATTCATACGTATTCACTCGTAGATATTCCTAACAAGGTAAACTGATTAAATAATATATATATGAAATAGATACTAAGATATAGTGCTACACGCACACTTGGGAAAAACCATTTAACACATAAAATTATAATATACAAATATACAGTAATGTAAAAAGGTCTGTAACAAACAAAATCAAATTACCAGAATACACCTAGCAAACATGGAATGCGACCTAGAGAAATAGTTATACGCCTCCAAGTGCGATTAACGTCGATTAAATATCGAATCCTGACAAAAGAATTACAGTATAAGAGACTGAAAGTAAAGAAAAGCTAAAATCTACGAACCTGTTCGAAAACCTGCTTCTTAACCTCCAAAAGAAGTAGCGGTAAATCGCTTACGGTTACCAATAAAATTGGAAATCATCACCGAAAATTAATTGTAGATGTGCACAGATGCAACTCCCATTTCACAACATAAAGGGAACATCAATTTAACGGCGATGCCACTAAAACATTCTTTGAAAAGAAGTTGCTTGACGAACGAATCGAACGAAGTGTCAGTTGCAGCTTATCAACAGGAAGTTAGTTGCGAAAAAAATGGTGACCAAAGGAGAGAGAATACGAAAATTCCCAAACGCTATACAATATAACAGAAAAGCATAGCTATTCAGGGTGCTACGAAATTAGCACGTAGCAAGGTAATTCAACATACTTAGTAATACGGGCTTTTAAGTATCTATGAAGATTTCCTCGCTTCCCCCCCCCCAAAAAAAACATCAGTGCTAAACTGATAACTTCAATTATGCAATATTTCTTAAGTACATGTATCACATGTAAAACTATTATGTTTTTTGTTCGTTAAATGCGAATTAAATGTTTTTAATTACTGTAATACGCCAAGAAATATAAAAAGTGCTTTTGTTAAGTGCTTATCTCAAGCCACAACTAGCAAAATGTTCTCAACAAGATTGGATAATTAAAAGTGTAAACAGCATTCGTTTAGATGACCTGGTTTTAAGTAGATTGTGCACGGTTTTAAGTTTTTATTGTTTGTACAACGTATCGATTTATAAGTTAATCAATTGAGCAGATAGCAATAGTAAAACAGTCTCATCATGCTTAGTAAGGTATTGGGAATGTGCTTCCTAATACTTTACTGATTTCTAATGTTCGAACCAGTTTCAGTGGAAGATGATGAAAGTATAAAATGTCTGTTCGCACTCTTTTTGATAGACGGTTTTTACTGATTTTACAACTACATATATTCATTGTTAAGTCTATATTGACATAAAAATTAATATCCGCAGTGAGAGAATTCATACGGAGATATAATTACCAAAACCAATCTAAACTGGCAGCATTTCTACAACCGCAACCGGTTCACTATAAATCGTTATAGAAGTTATAGTCACGTGTGGCACTAACGTAGCATATTTTTTTGTATATAAACTGAGGCTTTACTTTACAATTTCTCATGTCATGGCAGTTCATATGAAAATCTTTTTAAATATTACAATTTACTTCTTTTTTATTTCAATGAGTACTCGCATCTATGGTCATGAGACCAATTCTGGAGCCGAGAAATCTTTTCACGAGTTGGGATTCGGATCTCATGCCGGTCCGGATCATCCAAATTGATACAATTTACTTATTATTATTTATTGTTGTAAACTGCCTTTTTTGTTAGTGTATGTTATATCAAAATAAATCAGTCTTGAGCTGATTTTGCTTTCCCTAGGATTATTAGAGTAAACATAAGATGCCATGGTGGAATTATAAAGATGAGGAAAAGGCTTCATCTCTGCTTGATATTTAGATCTTATATTTGGTCAAAGAAAAAGGGTCAGAATCAATCACGGCCAAAAAATTGTTAAGTTAGGTTACGTATGCTGTTAAGTGTGAAATTACCCCGAAAGAGCCCTGTCATATATTACAACAGGTTAATATTAAAAATATAATTTCATTAGATTTGGTATTTTTATTAATTTTTTTTGTCCAACAAAATCTTGTAAAAAAATCAGTCCCAAAAAACCTTTAAACGCTAGTCGATACCAAAACTGTAAGTTTTTGAAGTTTATATTATTTTGCTTACTAATTTGTTTTTACTATTGTATTATTACATTGTATAGTAAGTACTATTTTAGTTGTCAAACTCTTATAATCTTAAATTATCTAATGACACCTTCTGACATAAATACGGAAAGTCCTTTAAAAAAGATTTTGAATTATCCCAAAAAATGAAGCACATAAATGCAAAAATGTATTTACAGGTAATACTAAGAAACTATTATTTTAAAAACCCTTCAAATATGTTAATAGTAAATATTTTTTCAGGTAAAGGCAATAAGCCATAAAAAAGGGCGTTTAAAAATTAAATTTTCAATTTCCAATTTTGCAGAAAGTAAAAGAAAATATTTCTATACTTTCATTAAACCCAACAATGTTTAATAATGTACAGTGTCGCATTAGATATTCTCTTAGAAAACTTCTATTCAAATTTATTTATTTCTATTAGAAAATTGCTAAGAAAAATAAAGAAGCTTAATTAAAAGCTCTTGTGCTTTTTCAAGTAGTAAACAGCCTGATATGCTTTACTTTTAAATATTGCCAGAAATTTCCCTAATTCAGTAGGTCTTATCAAGCATTAACATTTCATTTTTTAGTACGTATCGTCGGTTTAAGTTTTTAGGTTAACTATATTTTTTTGGTGGTTTCACTTCAATCACTTTGACATAAAGCTTCCTGTCATCATAGTGGGACACGTAGAGACGATATAAAACTGTCTTCCGCAAGCAAGCGAACGTGTTGTTCCATTACTCAAGTAGAAAATAGCGATCTGAGCAAATTAAGTTAGCTCTCCAATAGTCTTCTGGTCTTTAAATTGGGTCTATTTTCAGTGAAACTAAACTATTTTTTACATTTCTAGAAAAATAAGTTTTGTGTGTGTGCGTGCAATTAAGTACCTACGCATATTTAAGCTACAGCCAATAAACTTTCCTTCTTATTTTTTTATTTTAAGATAAGTAATAGTTCTTTAAGAGAATGTTTAATATAAAATCAGGACTGGATCAAAAGGATAATAAAATGTTCAGTTTCAGTTTCTTCAATTTTATTCAACTTGGATTTACGTAGTCAGTTGTGTAACTAGATATTTTTTCTCACGACAAGACATAAACTGCACTTTTTACACTTGGTTTGAGATCCAACATTATTTTCTTAGGGAATAAAATACAAAAAGCTCTTTAGAAAAATAAAACAACCCAGTATTATTAATATTTATTGTTAAATAATATAAAACAAAATTAATTTATTTATGAATGATCGTGAGGAAAATTCTATATGTATCACATGGGTCAAGTAGGTTTTATTCCCTCGTTAATTAAATGCCTATAAAAAACCTCCGACTTGTAACGGTATATTTTCTATCGGTTTCAAATATGTGTAATTTTGCATGTATTTTATTGAAAAACTTAAAGTTCGGTCCTGTAAAACTATATTTTATTTGTAGCTAAAATTTTGTTGTATAAACATATTTACAAAGAATACTTTAAAAAAGATTGTTCTCGAATTTCTATAAATTTAGAGGACGTGGAAGTAATAAATAATATTTTTAGTGCCTTGCTTGTTCACCCATAGGAACGGTTGCGTTGCTAAAAATCAGAGGACCTTGATAAAATCCAATGTTGTATTTAAGTCATCTCGTTTTATAAAAATATTCCTGTCTATATTCTGGGAAAGCATTAGAGAAAAAACAAACTTGGCTTCTGTTAAGTTAAAATTCAACTTGGCTTCTGAGTATTTAACTTGAAAATTGCACCGTTTGCAAGTCTAGTCAGCAGATGTGGCGTGTTTGGTTTTCCGTCTTCGCGCCTGTATAAAGTCTTAAGCTCAGTTTATTAGGGCGAGAATCCTGCCTAAAATCGAATAATATCGACTTTAAGGAGTCCACGTGTACTAAGCGTGTGTTAGCTTTGATTTGCTCTTACCAAAAAATACAGGCTTTTAATAGGTTGGTCCGATCTGCATCTCGAGCGAGGGAAAAAGCATAGTTCCTCCACGCTAGTAGTAGGGGTCCAAAGATTGTTAAAAACACTTCCGTTCGAACTTTCAAAGAAGATAGTCGACCTCGGTCGATACTACAGAAATACAGTTTCACTTTAGTTAATTAGAATTAAAATAAAATTCTAAATCTAGTTTCCGTACAGTTTGATCAATTACCGGTTTCGGATGCCGGTAAAGTTAAATAAAATCTACAATTAATAATTTTACTGTTTAACTAAGTGTCCGGATATTAATCAAGAATTCGTGGTTAATAAAAATTACAGTTATTTCGTTAAACACTTTTCTGGATGTTTGTGCTTTGGAAGAATGGGAAATCTAGCTTTCCCTATTAAAGTGTAATAATGTTATTACAGTCTACAGTACCACATTCTCGTTTAAATAGTTATCGTACCGAAATATAGTAACATTTACAGACTTTCTCTTCTGTAGTCGAAATCCCGATTAATAAATAAACTTGTGTTATGTGCCTTCTAAATCAAGTTCAGATTTAAAGAATATGTGGGTTGTTTTATTGAAAACAACCAACTTTTGTGATGGTTATCGAAATTAAATTTAATAACCAAATTTTATGGAACTTTAATGGTTGCATTCAGTTATTGCATTTTGGGGAATTCGTAAATAATGTTTCACCATATACCGATACTACAAGGGTTTTTTCCCTTGCATCTTTAATTTATGAAAAGAAAAATCTACTGACCTTCCAGTTTCCATTTGCGGCGATTGCTTGATGTATGCTGTAGTCAAATTGGTGCAGTTTACGGTTGATTTTGTTTTTTGATTTACAGACAACTAAAGGTATTGTGACTTATGTATTTTTTTAGTGTTGAACATTTATGTAAACTCGTTTGAATCTGGTAATAATTTTTTACAGTTTGTTTTTCATTTAAATGTATTTCTATACAATTCTTTTCATTCATTAAATTTTTTATTATTAAAAGAGCTCTTAGGTAGGGACTTATTATTTAAATTTTTGAATGTAAGATTTGTAATCTTTTATATTTTTTATATTTTTTCTGTTGTTTTCTCAAATAAATATGATTTTAAAGTTAATTAAAACCAGTAAGACAGAACCATATAATTATGAAAGTTTTTATTAATATTTTCATTTAACTAAATTTTTGACTTTGTTGAAATTAACTAATATTTTGCATTAAATTTTTTGTCGGTCTGATTTTATTTTCTGATTAGTGATTTCAGACAGATTTATTAGATTCATTTAATCTATTTGATCTATTTAATTATCATAATTAGGCTTCATAATCAGATGGCGCCCTTCTTGTGTATGTTTTGTGTTTTTTGAAACCCTTATCCATTACTTTATAAATTAGACAACTGCAGAACCAATACCTACGACCTGAATTAAAAAATTTGTAAGATAGAGCTAAATCTCAAGCCGTGGTAATTTTGAGCATCTTTTAAAGTATTATGTTTATTGCATATTATGTTTATTTTGCCGTACAGAAAAGCGTACGTTTCAGACTTTACTTACATTCTCAGGAATAATAGCATATTGTTTTGCAAGGAGCTTAAGTGAAGCGTTTTGTGCTAAGGGTGTTAGAGTGCCGCACGTTAGTGAGCCAGGTAAAACAGCCGAAGCACAAAAAGCTGCTTTAGTTTTGCACAAAATATGTTATTTTATCTTCAAACGTAAAGAATGAATTGAAATGTAAATTTGATCAAAATATCATGTTTTGACGATTGAAGTAAAATAAATTTTTGACAAAATGATTTTTTTTGTTTTGATATAACTTGGCCCTAACTCACCACCAGCGGCACGTGAAATACTTTATTTCATACTGTATCGTAAGAAACTGTTGACGTTCGCGATTACAGTCCGGAAAATGGGTTTTTACAGTCAGGTATCACTGTAATTTTTTTTTACCAGATTTAAATAAAATAAATCAACTGAACAATGTTTTAGTATTCAGGTACCATGAACACTCATTATCATAGATGTTCATATTTTGAATTCGGAATTTTTTTATTTAATTAATTGGTTTAATTTAATTTTTTTTTAATTAAACCAATAATTGCAGAATAAAATAAAATACGAGGGTCGTTTTTTTTCAACCTCCGATAGGCTGTAAATAAAAAACAAATGTATATAAAAAAGTCATTTGATTACTAAAAGTTCTGTATACTTATGGTTACTTTTCGACATACTCACCATAAAGATTGAGGCATTTGTTGTATCTGTGAACAAGCTTTCCAATACTGTCTTCATAAAATGCTGCCGCCAACGCATTTCAATGAGTCTTGACGTTGTCTTGAAGATCCTCGGTAGTTTGGTGCTGTCCTACTGTCTAAGTACTGTCCTCCTAGCCACGTCTTCAGTTCAGGGAAAAGATGAAAGTCACTCGGTGCTAGGTCGGGACTGTATGTCGGGTGATCGAAAATGTCCCATTGAAATGGCTCAAGGAGCCGTTGTGTTGCAACAGCACTGTGTGTACGGACTTGTCATGGATCAAAACAAATTCCAGAAGTCAGCATTCCTCTTTTCTTGTTGTGAACGTCTCTCCGCAAAGTTACGTCGTAAAGTTTCACAATAAACTACCGAGAATCTTCAAGACAACGTCAAGACTCATTTAAATGAGTTGACGGCAACATTTTATGAAGACGGTATTGGAAAGCTTGTCCACAGATACGACAAATGCCTCAATCTTTATGGTGAGTATGTCGAAAAGTAACCATAAGTATACAGAACTTTTAGTAATAAAATGATTTTTTTATATACATTTGTCTTTTATTTATACCCTATCGGAGGTTGAAAAAAAACGTCCTCGTGCATTACGCTAAACGTCCTGGAAATGTTCTCTTACTCGAAATCTCATTCGACTTAAAACTCCATTTCCAAAACTTATAACGCAAATAACTATTATCTGCCGCTGCTGATAAATGTCAAAAAGTAGACTTTTACCTTGTCCACTCAGTCAATGTTATTTATTTTATTGCACATTATTTCGTAATAATGAATAGAGAATCTAGTTAGCGAATGTTGACATTATAAGAGGACATATCATAGGATCTTTTGTTCTTGATAAAACTTTTATCGCTAATTGATACCTTGAGTTACTTCAAAATCATGACATAATGACGATTTCTGGAATATTTTCCTGTGAAAATGGAGGTATTGACAGAATTATCTTCCAACAAGCGCCTCCTCTTTTTGCAGCACGTGTTAGGGCGTACGTTAATAATGTTTTTCCTAACAGATGAATCGGTAGAAAGGAGACCTATGGAATGACCTGTCACATCTGCAGATTTTTCACCACTAGATTTTTCCCTGTTGAGTCACGTAAAAAATAACATTTACAAAGGAAGACCACGTAAATTGAAAGAATTTAAGTCTACAATAACTGCTGCAATGCGCAATATACCAAAAGACATGTTACAAAGAGCTATAATAAATTTTAAATACCGAGTAGGTCATTGCCTGGCAACCAATGAAGCTCAATTTGAAAATTTTCTCGTTTGTTTGTTGATGTTTGCTTGTTATAACCATTATAACTTTTAACAATTTGTCTTAACTCGATAATCAAGTCTTAATTTTGCTACAAGCCCGTTCTTATTTTTTGTTGATTAGTTTTTTCCCGTTTTTTCCTTTTAAAATATATTTTTTTATTTTATTCTATTTTTTATTTTCCTTTTTTTTCATTATAATAAAATAACATTGCTAAAAAGAGAAGAATAAACACTCTTCAAAAATGCAAAGAAACGCATAATATGCATCGGAATAAACGAAAAACCTTTTGTATCTATGTGTTTGAAACTCCTTAAATTCAAAAGTTACAGACATTACTTGATACTTTTGTTACACTTTTTATATAAAACCTATTAACGTTCCAAACAATGTGACTAAATTTTCTAAAACATGAAATTTCGAAAAGGATTTAACACACTCGCGCAGTTACGATGTAGAACATGCAATTTGTTTTATTAAGAAAGTGATGAAAAAATGAAAAACTTATTTCTGATTTACAAAATTTACCAAATGTAGCTTACAAATTTAGTTCACAACGGAAATAAAATTAAAAGAACTACATTTTTAAGATACGTCACTTGCGGGGTTGGAATGAGATGCTAAAAGCTGCCGAATAATCAATCTGAAAGACCTCTATTACTACGTCAGTAAAAAAAGGTAACTTTTGTTTGCTCTCACCATCCACTAACACTACTGTTTAAAAGATAAAAAACACTTCTTAGTTAAACGTTTAATAATTTTAATTAAGCTAACGAATTTAGTTGGACTGTACAGGACAGCAACTTATATACAAGTGAGTAAAAAATGTACTGTTCTACCCCTCTCCCTGACAAGTAACCCTTGAGCTATGCGCCCCAAACATGCTTAAGTCGACGATAGGCGAACATAGCCGAATAAATGTACTTAACAACAAATGTGTACAATAACATAATTATTAACCTACATTTATAACGTAATTAAGAGAAGACAATGATACAATAAATAATTAAATATGTAACCTAAACCCTAACATACACCCCCACCTTGAAAGGCTCTTCTTTCAATAGATTTATTTCTACTATTAACTATTACAAAGATTTATTGAATAATGCGTAAAATTCTAATGAGAAAAAGTTCAATTCGCTGCACTACTAATTGTCTATTGGAAGGACGCACACTTTAGATATGGCACGTTTTATTGTTCCGTTCGCGCACTTAACACTCACCACCCTAACTTCACCATCTGAACCGGGATGCTGCTCCAAAATCCGCCCAAGACGCCACTTAAGCGGTGGAATGTTATCTTCTCGAATGACAACTATTTTACCTGGTTGAATCAATCGTGAGCTGCTTGTTTTCCATTTCACCCTAGTTTGTAATTCTCTGACATATTCTTTCGACCATCGCTTCCAGAAGTTTTGCATAACCCTTTGAATTCTTTGAAATTGCGATAGCCTTCCTTCCTTTATATGCGTAAACTCCTGGAACGCTAACAAGGCTCCTTCCAATTAAGAAGTGGGCTGGAGTCAGAGGCTTAAGGTCGGTAGGATCGCTAGACAAGGGAGAGAGAGGACGTGAATTTGCTACTGCTTCTATTTGAGTTAGTAAAGTATCTAATTCCTCGTAGGTTAACAAAGCAGTACCTAATACTCGTTTTAAATGGAACTTTATTGTCTTGGCTCCGGCCTTCCAAAGGCCACCGAAGTGAGGGGAGCGAGGAGGAATGAAATTCCAAATAATTCCTTCAGAGGCTAATGAATTTTGAAAATTATTATTTTTGGCAGGAGAATTTAGACTCGTTAGGAATTGCTTTAGGCAATTATCTGCACCAACAAAATTGGAGCCATTGTCGGAGTATATTTTTGAGGGTTTTCCTCTTCGAGACGAAAATCGCCTTAAAGACGCTAAAAATGCCTCCATGGTGAGTTCAGAGACTAATTCAGTATGAATTGCCTTGGTAGCAAAGCAAATGAATATACAAATATAAACCTTCACGCTCTTGCAGCCTCGACCCTTTTTGTTTTTCATTAAGATGGGGCCACAATAATCAACCGCGCAAATTTCAAAAGGAAAATGGGGTTCCAGTCGTTCTTTAGGTAAAGGTACCATCAATGTCTCAACAGTTCGAGGATTGGCTCGAAAACGTCGTACACACGTGTGGACAATCTTTTTAACTTGATTACGACTCGAGACTGGCCAATATGTTTTTCTTCAATATGCCAGAAGGGCTTGCGCACCAGAGTGTAAAGTTGCCTCGTGCATATTTCTGATAATAAGCAATGTCAACTTATGATTTTTAGGCAGCAAAATAGGATGTTTTTTGTTGTCTGAAAAGTGAGAATTAGCTAACCTACCACCAACTCTTAAAAGTCTATTACGATCGATAAAGGGATTTAAAGCTAGTAAATTGCTTTTAGAATTGATTTTTTTGTGCTTGCATAAGTCTGAGATTTCTTGCTTAAATTCAGCTTGTTGGGCTATCTTTATTAATAATTGTAGAGCATTCTTTAGTTCTTGAACGGTTAGATTACCTATAACTCTCAGATTTTTTGGATTAACTGCATTGTTCTTAAAACGCAAACAATATGCTACCACCCTTTGAAGCTTATTCAGTGACGAGAATTTGTCGAAAAGCATGTGAGGTTCAGTTTTGGCTGCCAATACAGTAATTTGACGTCACCGCTCTGTTAAATAATCAGGAGAATTTTCGATATTCTTATAATCTCCGGGATGGATATGTGGAGAAAAGTTTGCTAGCCATACCGGGCCATGCCACCAAACTTCGGCATTGATTAAATTAAGCTGCCTGACGCCACGCGATAGTAAGTCGGCAGGGTTTTGCTTCGAATCAACATGTCTCCATACATATTGTGAAGTAAGATCTTTAATTTCCGCGACGCGGTTACCTACAAATGTTTTTAATAAGTTTGGAACCGTTTTTATCCAAGCCGAGGTGATTGTTGAATCGCACCAACAGTTAACCGTGTTTGCATCCAAGACCAGATCAGCACGGGTTTTTTCGATAAGTCTGGCAAGCAAAAGGGCTGCGCAAAGTTCTAATCGCGGGATTGACGTCTGTTTCAGGGGTGCGACTTTAGATTTCGCGGAAACCAATTGGATTATGGAGTTTCCCGATGCATTGATGCTGCGGATGTAAACACACGCCCCATAAGCGGCCTCAAAGGCATCTGAGAAGCCATGAATTTCAATGAGTGTTGCGTCGTTAATGACTATTGTTCTTTGTACCTTTATTTCTTGCAGCGCACCCAACTCGTCCTGAAAGCGTAGCCACTCCGTATGCAAATTCATAGGAACGGATTCGTCCCAAGTTAAATTACATTTCCATAGTTTTTGTAGTAGAATTTTTGAAATAATAGTGACAGGAGCTACTAAGCCTAATGGGTCGAATATTTTTGACGCGGTTGACAAAATGTGGCGCTTTGTTACAGGCGACCGAGACTGTTCAAGTTTTATACTAAAGCCCAACGTATCTAACTTAGGAAGCCATAAGAGTTCCAATGCCTTGGTACTGTGGTCGGGACATAATTGAATAATGTTTGTATTGGATGAGTCAGGTAATCCTTCAAGAATTCTTCTGTCGTTAGAGACCCATTTTCGGAGTTCAAAACAGCCTTGTTTGAGAATTTGTGTTACTTGTTCTTTGATAGTAATAACCTCTTCGATGGAATCTGCTCAGCTGAGCAGATTATCGACGTAAAAGACACGCAAAATTATCTCCGATGCATGTGGGTACTGATTTATATTATCGTATGCTAATTGACGGAGCGACCTAATTGCTAAAAACGATGCCGCTGAGGTTCCATAGGTGACAGTGTTCAACATGTAATGTGATAATGGCTCTGAGGGATCCGCCCTCCATACGATGTGTTGTAAATCTCTTTGCTCTCGATGAATAAACACCTATCGGTACATTTTCGCGACATCGGCTGTTAAAGCGTATTTATGTTGGCGGAACCTAACTAAAATTGAAAAACAGTCATCTTGAACCGTGGGGCCTATCATTTGAAGATCGTTTATAGAAATACCCGTGCATGATATAGCAGATCCGTCAAGAACAACACGTAGCTTGGTGGTGATACTCTCTTGTTTAAAAACACCATGGTGAGGTAAATAATATGTAGTAGCAGGTTTGTTTGGAACTTCAATTTTCTCCATGTGGCCTAATCGCTCGTATTCATCCATAAAAGCTATATACGATTCCCTTGGTTGGGGATTTTTTTGAAGTTTGTGTTCAAGTGAATTAAACCGTTTTATTACTAATTCCTTTGAGTCGCCTAACATTTCAACGGGTTCCTTTAGAGGAATTGAAACGTAAAATCGTCCGTCTTTACCGCGAGACGTTGTGTTTATAAAATTCTCCTCGCAATAATTTTCTTCACGTGACAATGCTTTTATAGATCGGCATTCCTCCAATTCCCAAAATTTAACTAGCTGTACTCAGTACTCAGATTACACTGAGGATTATTGATATGGTTTTCTGAACTGTTAATTGACCAACCCCTAGCTCTAACTGACCGACACATATTAAGTTCCAAAATACTTGAGCCCCTATTAATAAATCTATTTTGTTTGAGATATTGAATGTTTTATCCGCTAGCTGGATATTTTCTGGTATTTCCAGGGACCTTGCGTTAAACGAATGATTGGGAAGATTTCCCGTGATTTTTGGAACAATTATACACGATAAGGAAGATTCGTAACTGTTGAATCTGGATTTAATTGCTACCTCCGGCCAGAAGAGCCCTACATTTATAATACGATCCAGAATTACTTACAACTATTACAATTGCAGTGGACAATAGCACTTGTTGATTGTAATCGTTTAAGACGTGATTAATATTGGTGGATGGAACTTGATTAGCTTCAGTAAGAATTGCACTGTTATCTGTTGCTGATGAAATGTTTTGGGCTGCCGTGCTTGGAAAATTTCCGGCAACTGGGTTGTTATTAATATGTAGGAGTGAGTGATGCTTTCTCCTACAGGATCTGCATCCAGCAGATCTACAATAGAGTGTGGAGTGCGAATTTTTAAACAATTTTAGCATAATTTATGCGTTTTTACTTGAACTATTGTTGACTGAACAGGCAGTGATTTGAATTCTTCAGTTGTAAATGCTATGGCTATTTTTGCAATATACGCAGATGGGTTGTTTGTTTGCATTTGACTCGTTGGTAGTTACGAACGTATTAGATGCAGTATGGGTTTGAAATTTAAATGGTTTAGGTTTATTATTATACTTTACTTCATTGCCCTGGCTCATGTTTAATGTTTCTAATAATGCAAATCTACCTTTTAGAAATTCCTTTAATTCAGCAATAGTAGGAAATTCCCCGCTTATTTTATATGATTCCCATTCACGCTTTGTAGTCATGTCTAATTTTAAGACTATAAGATAGATTAATAGCCCATCCCATTGATCAACTGGTTGGTCTAAAATTTTTAATGATCGTAAATGCTTTGAAATCCCATTTAGAAGTTGGCGTAATAAAACATGTGATTCTTTGGACAAAGTCGGCAAATTGAGTAACGATTTAATATGATTATTAACTATCAAGCGCTTATTGTTATACCTATCTAATAATGCGTACCATGCTACTGCATAATTAGCATCGCAAAGCTGCAAAGATTGTATAATCTGACCGGCTTCACCCTTCAATGATGCTTTTAAATAGTGAAATCTTTGTACATTGCTAATGCTGTTATTGTTGTGAATAAGTGAATCAAATGTGTCACGGAATTCGAGCCAATTCTCGTAGTTACCTTCAAATGTGCGAAGACTAATTGTAGGTAGCTTCACCTGATTTAAAAGGTTTGAAGGATCGAAGCTGCTGTTAGTATGAGGCACTGAATGTGAAGATGTATTAGAATTGTTCTTCTTTAAAAGAGTTTGTGCTAATGCTAGGTTAGTGAAATATGAATTTTCAAAATTTAAAGAAGGTGGCAGAGGACTAATCCAGGTCATATAGGCCTACAAGTTAACAATGGTACAACTTGGTACCTACATAAACCAGAAGAAAGATAAGTACATCGCCCAGGTCGAATAACACGAAAAGAGCAAGAATAAGTATTCCATTACCAAAACGTACAATAAGATACGCAACGAATACAAAACAAATAAAAAAGAAGAAATTAAAGAAATAATGATGAAAGAAAGAATTCAAAAATACATGGAGAAACCACTGCATGGGCAACTCGCCACTAACGTACACAACAAACCATTTATAAGTAAAGAGAAGAGAGAAGAGGCTAAAAGGTGAAACCGAGAGCTTGATAGTTGCTGCGCAAGATCAAACATTGAATACAAAATACTATCAGAAGAAGATACTCAATCAAAATGTAGGCCCTAAATGCAGATTATGTCACCAATGTGATGAATATATCAGCCATATTATCTCCGGCTGTTCTATCTTAGCTGAAAAAAAATACCTTAACAAGCATAATCGTGTGGCGACATACATACACTGGAAGCTACTAGCTACAGTACAAAATAAAATGATAGAAACAATCCCACTGAAAGAATAACCGGAGTTTGGAGCTGTTTGGCTACCATAAGCTAGCTCGCTTGTAGATTTCACACGCACAACAAAGCTTTTAAACCAATTTAAAATATTTGCTTTAAATCTTAACACTTTTATATTAAAACGAAAGCTTTAATATAAAAAATAATCGCTTAGATCGGTCCGGTGGAACTCTCAAACGAACTGGACCAAAAATAAGCCTTGTGTTTTAAATATATAGATAAGCGGGAGTACTTACGAAACTCACCACCGTAGAAAGTGAGAGGGCGCCCCAAGGAAATGTCCGATTTGTTCGTCTCAAATTAAACATTTTAGAGTTTTTCAATTAAATCAAAAGATAATCAATCAATAATCAATAATCATCAAATTAAAAAGATAAACATTAAAAATATATAAAAATTAAGTAGTGTTAACTAATCTACACAGCGAAAGCTTTAATTTAAAAAAACAATCGCTTAGATCGCCCCGGTGGAACTCTCAAACAAACTGGAACAAAAATAAGCCTCGTGTTTTGAATATATAGATATCCAATACAGGGTGTATACTAAATAAACAATCAGAAAAATCTGTCCGTTGTAATATACATTATTTTACTTTATTTAAGACAAAAGCAAGGCAAAAAACAGAATTGAAATAAGTAAATCAAATGAACAAATGTTTTAAATGTTAAATCAGATGTGCAACTAGGGAAAAGCCGGTAATATTTATAAAAAGTGGAAAACAGTATAAAGAAATCCAAAAACGATTTAGCGTAATCTGACTTCAAACAAATCAAAATCATAGCAACTAAACTGTATAAATTTCATAAATTTTATACTACCAAGGCTACCGCTGTTCAACGATATAATAAATATAGCATTATATGATTTACAACATAAGCTGTGCGCTAACCTCCAAATCTTTCACTTGGTATTTACAATATAAGCTCCACACTAAATATGAAATTAAATTACTATTTAGAGTATGACTTTAAGTTCTAATCTAATCTAATTCTTTTAATATAATGTTTGAACGAATATAATAGGTGCAACGTCCCCAACAAAACATCGATATGCAAAACCATTTAGCCGTAAGATATAAATATATAGGGTAGATATACGTTCTACTATTACCTAGCGCTTTGACCCTACTTGACCCATTATGTTTATCTTACATTGAAAAATAATTGTTCATGCTAGAAAGGCAATGCAAACAATACCCCTAAAAGCAGTAAAAATGTAACCTGCATAGAAGCTGGTAATATAGTCATCAATCCACTGCTAAATAACTGCTAGAATTAATCAAATTATGATCTTTTGACGCAAGTAGGCACATGTACATTTGTAAGGTTTGATCAAATGTATATATTCACGTGGGCGTTGTCGTAACTAGGGACGTAGTTAAGAGTAGAGCCAGAAATTAAACACAATTTAACTATATACTACATAACAAGTTATTTTACAAACTACAAAGTATGAGGGCGGCTAAGTCCTCCTAAGAACTAACCTTAAACATTAGAGTTGTCGTAACCACCCTAGCAACTACATACTATAACTAAACGTTTTAGGAAGATCAGGTAAGCGGTTCCTAATACTAAACGGTAGAGGGATCAAGTAAGCAGTGCCCCTGGACGCCAATTTCTAGAAACCCCTACAAATAATTAAGAGAAAGAATGCTTACCAGGCCTGCTTCAAGTTCATGGTTCGATGGAACGACTCAATGTTGGCTTGAAACATGTCCGTTTATATACTGTATATTGTGGAAGTCATTAGCATATTAATGTAAACCCCTGGGTGCTGCGCAGTGGATGGTTCCGCGTATTCGTTAGTATTCCTTTGTTTCACATGCTGCTGCATCCTTGCGTAGGTTGTCTATCGCGTGTGTGCTGATCTGAAGTTCTCCGAATGAGAGCAGCTTAAGCATAAAAAATGTATTAATAATAACAATAATAAACAAATAATAATAATAATGAACCTTGGAGAATATTTGCACCAGTTGCAATGCAACCTGCGGAATTATGCATTATTTAATTCTAAATCATTCCGTTTGTGACAATTTTCTTAGGTAACCATACCTGACCAATTACTGACCAATATATACAAGGTGTTCATTTAGTGCCTAATTGTTCGACAGCTCCTAAACTATTAAATAGCGAGAAAAGCTTTCAATGCAACACACTGTATAGTTGTAAATATTTTTAAAGTATGCATATTTGTCAACCAGGAGTCTTTTGTATTGAAATTTTTTCTTTGATATTTGATAGTTTAAAGGATACTGAACAATTGCGCTCTAAATAAACACCCTGCATATAACTAATTAATTATACCCCTTTTGTCTTTTGGGAGAAAGATTTTTTAACAAATAGAGCACTTACACCGGATGACACAGCAGGTAGAGCCAAGCTTATACATTGGAGAATACTTAATATAAAACGAAAAGGACTGGTTCTATTAAGGAAAAGGTAGGAAATGTTTTTCTTTCTAGTACGTTATTTGGCAAACTGATGGAAAAGAAGCTTGGGCAGTGTGGAATCAAAATTCATTATTTAATAAGTTGGTCAATTTAATTTATTTATTAGTTTTTAAATTAATAGTTAGTTTTAATCACTTAATAAGCTTGAGCATGCAACATAGCCCAACGATAAGATTTTCATGAATATTTCTACCCTTTAAAAGTTATTTCTTTAGAAATTTTATATGGCGCCCAATAACAGAGATATTTCTAAGTCATTTAAGATAATATAGAAGAAGGAAAATTAAAGTCAAATTTTAAAAATAATTAAAATCGTTAATAACAAAAATTGAACTTATCTTAAATTTTATAAACGTTAATTTATTTAATTTTTACGAGCTAGTGGCGTTTATGCGCACAAAAACAGAATAATTTTATTTTTATTTGAGAGGATTCACTGCAATAACAATCCTTAAGGTATTTTTGTTTTATTGGAAAAGAAAGCCTCCTATTTCTGTTTAATTCACCAAACCCTGCCGATGTAACAGAAAAAGGTAAAATTGTTATACCGTACTGTCGTGATATTTTGACATACAAAATAAGGAATTCACCCACTGAATAGTTTTAAACAAGCTTAGATTTGAAATTTCAAAGCAGTACGTATAGATTGGTTGCATAATCTCAATTTTTAAATTATAATTTGTGAGAACTTTATCTTTTAAGAGGCTAGAAATTGGTTAATTATAATTAACATGCACACTAGTACACAATAGTCAGAGTGCACACTAGTCAGATAAAGGATATTTGTAAAACTGATTTTCTATAGAATTTAGTTACTTTTCCTTGCTCATTAATGATGTGAGAGATATTTATTGAACGTTGCATTTAAATTAAGTCTAGGGCATAGTTAATGTAAGACTTAACCTAAATTAGACAAGTTGTGTTAAGGGGTGTAATAGGGAGATAACAAGTATTTACTACTTTACCTGAGCATTTAATAAGAAAAAAATGTGTTCTCATGTTAACGAGATTATAAATTTAATAAAATTTCTTCTATTTCAAAATTTTACATCACTTGGGTAAATGATTTTGGTGGAGGATTGTAAAGCTGCTCGTACCACATAATTGAAACTATCTTAAATCACGGGGCTGTTTTGTATAAATGATATCAGTTAAACAACCTATTATTATGTGCGGTTATGGATCGTATATTGAAATAATGTAATTGGATTGAATTTCCATATTGGTGATCTCTGAAATTATGTAAATAATGTTTGTTAGCATATAAAGTTTAATTTTGTGAAGATGGGAAGCTGTTAAAAAGTATTTTAATGTAAATAAGTTAATAAATAGTTGTATAAAGATTAGGTTTCATTGATATTCTATGGAGGATTTATGGTGTAATGAAAACGTATATGTAATATACCATTAGATAGAGAATTTGTTAATCTATAAGTCTAACTAATTAGTTAGGATTAATTAAAATTTGTAAACAATAATTTGGTTATGGTATACATCAAATGCCAGAGTTCTTTTGTTTGAATGAAAACTAAGTGTAGAGTTCAATTGTTTACCAAAAAAGTATAAAAACCCGGCCATTTTTGTAACACTCTCTTTCAATTTACATTTTTAGAAAAGTGCACACCTGTTGTAGAGCAAATATAATTTTAAGGTTATGTTTTGAGTAAAAGACATTGAAACAAAATATATGTCAGAATTTTGAGGTTATATCAAATTTTCTTTATGACTGGCTTTTGTATATGGATGTGGACTATAATTATAAAATTAATTGACTTATCACGACTAGACAAATAATTGGATTTGGAATTAACTTATTAAAGCCAGTTATACGTAAATACTGGAAGAGATCTTTGTGTATGTTATTGTAACCATATGAAAGCACAGACCAGATACTGAGAAATGTATTACGATACAGGTGGCGACGAAGATTTAAATATTTTTAAACGTGAGTTTTTCAACGGTAGTTGTAATTAATTATAGTAAGTAAGAAATGTGTTGATGCCAGAGGTATTAATCTGCAAATATTTGGGATTGATATTAAAAAGAATTTTGGTATCCAAATTTAAATATTCTAATTATATCTTTGTTGGATCTTTGGTAAATTTATTGAATAAATTTGTGTTGCATGGATGAAATATTGTTTTATATTTGCAGTATATTGATGTGTTCCTAAATTTATATAATTATTTAGTGCCCTATGGAAGCGACCTCCTGAGAGTCTCAATTTGTGGAAAGTTAGACTTTTCACAACAATTTTATTTAGCCGTAGCAATTTTTTTTATTTAAGGTAAGAGAGTAGTGAGTTGTAAGTGTATGCATGTGTATTACGAGCCCCCATCTTTCTGTCTGCCCCCCCCCAAAAAATATCAGAAAAGGAAAAATCTTCCCCATTCTATCTTAGAATAAAAAATTTTTAAAAGGATAAGTGCTCAACAGTCAAGTTCAAAATAAGTAGAAGATCTTCATAGCGCAGAAAAGTAATAATAAGCATATCTTATCAGGTTTGATTTAGTTTTCATTAGTAAAGATTATTTGAAATTTAGTAATCGGTTAGGTATTATTGAAGAGTACCTCTTTTTGATTCTGATTTGTATTAACTATTATTGATCATTTTATATATAAGCTCATTTTAATGTTACAAAGCTTTCAAAACTAATTTGAATCTCCGGTTTTGATACCATTATCCTAAAATTCAATCGAAATTTAATTCACATATAAACAGATACTCCAAACCACATCAAAGCTGTCAGTATTTTCGTGATTGTATATTGCACAACTGTGTCATATAACCGATAACAACAATTTTATTGGTTATTTGAACAGTTTGGATTTTATAGTTTCGTGAACAGTTTTGAAATAATACGTCTATAAATTTTCTGACAAGTAAATCTGTTGAATTTAAAAGAATAGAATTGCCACAGCAAGGAAGATTTTAATTGAATTAAAATAATAATGTGAAATAACAGACATTAGTTCGAATAGATGACAGACTGCTTCAAATTCACACAAGAGTGCATCTGAATAAAGACTCTGAGATATCAAAAGAGGGCTAAATTATTCATTTCTAATTTATGCAGCTTCAGAAATAAAGCTTTTAGACAACTATTGTTTTGTTGCAATTTAATAAATTATGGTAGATCTGTGCTATTCTCCTTTTTGTAGTTACATTTAATGGTTTGTTATTGCATCTTGTTCAAGTTTAATAGCAAACTAAGTAGTTTATTGTACTGATAAAATCCACAATGTGGTTTTATTACTAAAATTACTATACATGAAAATAAAGCAATATGAAGGACTCTGAAATTAATTAACTGCAGTTAATGCAATTCGCTTAAAACAAAGGCTAGCGGTATTATTAAAAGATATTCGTTTTGCATATAATCCCCGCTTTGGTAATAAAACAAATTTATTGTTATGAAATCTGTTTGTTTATCTCTGGAAAAACAGGATTCTGTTTTCAGAAAACACGACTAGATAAGGTTTTGATAAGTGTAAAAAGGCAAAGCTTAAAGGGATGGTAATAAATTGGAAAATTAGCTGCAATAAAAACAGATATTTGGAGCAGAAGAAGGAGATTTTATTCATTTTCCAACGGAAATGTGTATTTTGAGGCGGAGGAGACTGGTTTTATCGAAGCTCAAAAGTAAACGGAAATTTAAATAATGTTTATGCAAAAAGAGCGGAAATGGGAATTCAAATTCGGTTCTTAAATATTGTTTACGAATCTCCGTATGAATTCTGTATTATGCTTACATTTAATCAAGAAAGTTAATATTTAGGAATCGTAAGTAAGTATTACATCGCGATATATTGATTGATGGGCTCGTGGTTTACGGTCGAAGTCTGTGATAACGCACTCCACTAGGTCATTGTGTCAAAGACAAAGGAGAAAGGCATTTGAGGAGCTATCGCACGAGCGTCTCCATTCATGCAATGTTAATCTATCACAAATATCAACCTTATCCTTTGGGATACTTCGTCCTCCAGTAGAGCGAGAATATTGCAATATACCCACCTACATTCAACGTTCTGCGAGAATTGGAATTTAAGACATATATTTTTCTCAACTTTTCCACATTTAAAATTTTTTTGTCAAAGCGTTTGCCAATAGCACGAAAACATATCGAAATTCCCAAATACCTGGGTGCTCCCCATTTAACTAAGATTTTGTAATACGATTTGCCTGCATTCTGTTTATGCTACAAAATTAATATCTTGTGCTAACTTTAATATTTTAATTTTAAATTAAATCGTAAAAAGTTATTTGCTTACGTGTTTTAGAATTTTTATCTATTATTCTACTGTAAGCTATATCGAAGTCCTTAGTAGTTGACGTTGTTTTGGTGGATTAACTCTTTTTTTGATGATTATCTATTAGTTTAGAGATTTATTGTACGTAGAATGTGAATAGAAAATTTTGAAGTGACATTTTGAAAAGGTTTGGTTTTATTTATTGCCTATTTCCAATAATCGCGTAACATGATATACATTAGATCATTTATATACCAGGTGGTCATGACGATTTTTTGTTAGAAGAATATGGGAAACCTATAGGAGTTGTGATTTGCAATTATGCAGGTAATGGTTTCGGGTTAAGTGATTTTGTTTTAAAGTAATTTCAGATTTCTGCTATTTCCCCAGCACTTAAAATATCCCAATTTTTATTATTGATATTGAGGTGATATAAATGATAAAATAACATATAATATTTTTTTTCTCACGTTGACAGCGTCAGAAAATATCTGCGGTGAAATTTAATAAAATAAAATAATATACACGCCAATATTTTTTTTCCGAATTGGCTAACTCAGGTTTAATTCGATAGAGCATGAAAGCAATAAAATAATAAATTCTTATTGATTCTTATACCTGGAAGAAAAGAACTTACTAGCAAGACACTTGGACTTCCGCAACTGGACAACAGCAAGCTAAACTCTATATGTGAAAAGAAAAAGAAATGTATGCTTGTATACACATCAAATAAACACTTAGATAAATTGAAAACACAGTCTTTATTTTTATTAATGATAATAAAAGAAATTTAATTCAAAAAAAATTAAAGAAAAATTATTTAAAACAGAACAGTAAAATAAAATAGGAAATTCTTCCCTGAGCTTGCTCAAATGTGTTAATTAGTCGTTAATAACCTAACATAGGGCTATAACAGTTCCTCATTTGAGCAAACTGACATCAATCAATGTAATCAAATAAAAATATTTACAAATGTTAAGATAAATTTAATTTATGATAATTAAATTTTAATAAAGAAATTTAAATTGTTTTATTCGTAAGAATTTTATTATTTAAAACCTTTAAAAGTGAGAAAAATGAATTCTGGAATTATTCAGATTGTCTTTATAATTTTGTTATTGAAAAATGTAATCAAAACATTTTATTTTGACCAACCTTGTATATAAAGTACGTCGCGATCCACTTCAATATTATCTTAAAATTGGTAGTACTGCTTTTAAATCTGTCAGATGATTTTATTATTTGTTATTGGAAATAAAATCTTGAATTAATCCAATAAACAACTCGTTCACAATTCCATACAATTGTTGATTAAGAAATAAATCTTCTTTAATTTAAATATCCAGGTAAATTTTTGTTACACTTTGTTAAAATTTTCCTTTGTTGACATATAACATGTGATTGTTACATAACCCCACTTCTTTTACAGATTTTTGGTCTGGAGTCGAGCGTGAGTTCTCTCAAATCATTTTATCTGATTTGACTGAATTTGTTAATTTTTGCTGGGCTTTAAATATCATTTGACAAAACAATTGCCGGCTACGTTAATTTTTAGAAACAACCGCACCTCGAATGTTTTTATGACGTCACTTTCGAAACACAGCTGGTAATAATTAACATTAATCATGAAATAAATAAAGATTATTAAAAGTTTCACAGTTTTATTAAAATATACCTGACAATATTGTTTCGACAGCTATGCTGTCATTATCAAAGGTAATATAATTATAAACAAACATGTCGCTAACGTAGATACAAAATAGGTAACTAGATAAAATAATAATAATAATAAAAATTAATAATAAAAATCATAATTAAACATCTAATACTTCCAGTAACGGAGAATTACTGAGCTCAAGTTGTTCATTCATTAAAGGTACCCTGAGTTTGTGTTTGTATATCTCAAAGGCTTCTAAAATGTCTAATTTGCGTTTGTTATTACAAAAATGTAGGAATTTAATATTATTAATTACGCCAAACACCTTTTAGAACAAAATCACACAATGACTCCTCAAAATAATATTAAATTCCTACATTTTTGTAATAACAAACGCAAATTAGACATTTTAGAAGCCTTTGAGATATACAAACACAAACTCAGGGTACCTTTAATGAATGAACAATTTGAGCTCAGTAATTTTCCGTTACTGGAAGTATTAGATATTTAATTCTGATTATTATTATTAATTTTTATTATTATTATTATTTTATCTAGTTACCTATTTTGTATCTACCTTAGCGACGTGTTTGTTTATAATTATATTACCTTTGATAATGACAGCATAGCTGTCGAAACAATATTGTCAGGTATATTTTAATAAAACTGTGAAACTTTTAATAATCTTTATTTATTTCATGATTATGGAGTTCCACAAAATAAGGCTGGAAACAATAAACAAAATTAACATTAATCTTAATTCTAAAAAATAGGATTGTAGCTAGCAAAATAACGATTAAAACAATATAAGACACCTATATTCTACAGTTTACCATAACTGAGAAAATTAACAAAAACGATTGACGATGAACAAATCTCATTAGAGCTTAATTATACCACAACTCATTAAATCCAGCTTTATCCTTTACAAAATGAATACATAATCACGCTATGTAACTGATACATATAAGATTTACACAAGGACATCTTTACAATAGAAGAAAAACATACATATAAATTCCTCTCTACGGTTTGATAGACCCAATTATGCTTATACAGAATTCATCATCAAAATCTACTTAAATGAAGTCAAATTATAGTCAAATTGTCCAGCATACAGTCCTCCAAGTATTTGAGTTAAAACAATGGTGAAAAATGTTATGTAAGAATCAATATATGGAAAAATCGAAGCATATCAGCAAAGTGGAAACCTTCATTAAAATAAATGTTGTTTATTATTATACAAGATATTGTAAGATTATTGTGCTAGAGTAGTCATTACAACATTGACATAATTTACATATTTTTAGTTAAATATTAGCCCGAAACTGAGTCAGTCTCATGGAAAACAGTAAAACTCTTCCTACGTTATCGATCGTTGACCTTAAATTCAATCAGGAAAATTAAATCTTCCAGACAAATGGAAAAACCATCTTAATATGTGACTTGGGTTGCATAAAACATGTATTACTATGAAACAATCTGAATGATTGATATCCTTTTTATAATTTCAACTTTTTATATATAAAAATTTAGTTTATGTTTGCATGGAATTTAATCCTTCTTTGATTTCTATTTTAGAAATTGTTAAAGCTTTCTGTGACCTAACATGTAGCCTTTAGATTAAATAGACCTAACATCCTAGCATGTCTATCCTTTATTTTATTTTGTTGCATGAAATAATTATATTTATGTTTACGATAAAATCGTTCAATAAATTTTCAATGAGATGAATTCAAGACATCTCAATATGTATTCCTGAGGCATAGCACAGTTGCAGTTGACACAGCACTGCCAACCTTACAAATTTTATGATGGTAAATATAACAAAAATAACAAACTGAATCTAGGTTGTGATTACTTTTTATAACATGTGACCATAGTTGATAGCGATTGATCTACTTCATACGGACGGAAGAAGAGAGATAAACACAAATAAAAGAACAGTTAAATATGATTGTAGTATTTTATTAATTTATTTCTAATCTTGAGCGAGTAGGGAGGGATTTAAACTGACACAAAATAATAGGCTAGTTCAGTAAAAACCTCCTTAAAAAATGCTAGCCCAGATTAACTACGTCAACGCTTCAAGTTCTATAGGTGATCAAATTATTTAGGTCGGTTACAATGGGTTTTTTATTTATAAATAGTTAAAACATAAATTCCTCAACATAAATCATCAAAAGTAAGTGAAGTTGAATCAACATATGAGTTACGGATAAACTAGAAAAGGTAAACGTGCCAATTTAAAAATGAATACACAAGGACTACTAAACAATAATTATCTCATATTTGACATAGCAATAGATACTTTGTGAAAATACATATATAATAAGAAATATCAGAAAACGTCTTTTACAAGACATTGGTTTTCTGTCAGCGACAGGAACAATTACCTAGATAAGCAAGCTAGATCAATAGGCACATAAACATAATATAACACATATAAAGTAACACAAACAAGCACGTGCACAGAAAATAATGGCTTGAGGGCTCTCTTACACGGCCTATCAGTGGATTTCTTACCACTGTGGAGATTAGTACAATCTCATAAAATAAAACAGTTTATCCCCAGGAAAAATAACCAATGTTCCGGACCAGACAGCTGTCTCTACATTTTAGCCACAAAGTATATAATTTAGTTAGGTTAGAAAGTCAACCAAATCAATAAACCAATCAATAAATACCGCACGAATAACATGTCCTGTGTTAACTGTAATTATACTATAAACATTAATAAATCATCAAGTAATTCAAGTTTTCAAGTAATATTTACACTTCCAAAAAGACACATTTTTGGGTTTTAGATTAATTAAATAATATAAAATTCACATCCCAACTAGAACTAGAACTTACATGAAGGAAATTACTGTAAAAGCAATGTACAAAAATGGCTACCTACTTCTTGTTTACATTTGTATCATCCTTCCCTAAAACAAAATAGCACGGTCCCTAACAACACAAATCAAATTACCAACTTTAATGCAACTGCAGTAAACATCCCTAAACATTTTATATTTAACCAAATAGTTATAATTTTAAAATTATGTATATTTTACCTGTACCTGTATATAATAACACAACTAGGTAAATTGATTATTATGAAATTTGTTTTGTGATTAAGTGACTTGCTACAGCTACCTTAATAATTTTGGTTGACTGTATGTCTGACCACTATAGTATGTACTTCCCTATAACTAAATGTAGTAGTTTTAGAGTTATTTTGGAAAATGTATTAACTCCCGTAAAATTTGCTTTTATAAAATCTGGTAGGCCATGGAAATTGGTACAAATTTACTGCACATCCTAGTAATTCCCTACAAGATGCAAAAACCGAATCAGGTGTATCTAAAAAGAGTATACACCGAATCTTACAAAAGAACAAGTGGTACAAATTTTATACAGTTCAGCAATTAACAGAAGCCGACTTTGTCAAAAGAGTGCAGTAAGTGTGAGTGAGTAATTTCTAATAAAATCACAGGATGACGATGACTTTACTAAACACATCATACGGTCGGACGAAGCAAAGTTTTGCAAAAATTGATTATTTGATCGACACAATAGCAATTTTTAGCCAAGATAACCCTTAAGTAATAACGGATTGTAAGGACTGTGGTTTATCACAACACTATATTTAACGGTGTGTATTAACCACACATTGTATTTGACAAATTGCCAATACGTTTTTCGGTAACGATGTTACCTTTTTCTCGACATAAAACCGTTTCCAGACGGTTTTATGCCGAGAAAAAGGTATGATCAAGTCAAAATCAAAAAGGAATGGCTCTAAAATAGACTGCAAAGCGTAACTTTGTAATACAAAGAAAACTATAATTGCGTTATATTCCAAAATTTCCAAACAATGATTTAACACTTTCAGTTTTTCACAAAACCATTTTGTGCACTAATTATACAATAATTAGCCCATCAAAAGGGATTTTGCTATTAAATCACAAAAATTTAAACGGCGTCAAAACTAATGTCCAATTTTCCAGAAGAGGGCATGTTTGAGAAGAGAATCGGGTCGCGGGGACAGTTGTTTTACCGCTACAAAACGCGTCTAACACTCAATAGCTTGATGGCGAATAAGAACACTAGAAAATATTTCTGTCCATATAAGGATTCTTGAAAAATCGATATTTTGTATTTGAAATGCTAAACATAGATGACGCCGTAAAAATATATTTTTTAGCGCCTCCTTATTTTCAAATAGTAGTGACGATTATTTTCAAATAGTAACGATTGATCTCGCCGCTGGAATAGAAGCACCAGAACCATGTTGGCGACATTGAATGCTACCAGATTTGATATTCCGTCTTACAATGAATCTTGGCTAACAGTACTATCGTTCAAAGCAAAAAGGTATATTTTCCTCCATTGATGGTCAATTCATACTCGTCAACAGCGTTCATAAATTTTCGCAAATCTTCATAGTGTTTCTTTTGATTTGATTGTCGTGACGTCATCTAAGTAATAATTTGATGGCGTTCCTTTGGAAACAGGCAACACCATTTACTATTCTTCTTTTTTCTTTTATTTTATTTTAGGATTTGGGGTTAGATGCCATGTGCCGTCCAGACTTGCGAGCAATAGGCTTACAATCGGGGAAAATGCTTTGGAATAGTCTTAATAAGTTTCATCTTTGATAAAGCTAGTTTGCGAATACTGTGAGTCCTTTTGAGCCGCCGAATTAAACTCCTACAGACAAGTGACGATCTTAAATGTTGTGGCTAGGAAAGGTAGTTATGTTAAGTGTAACATTAAATGGTTATTAACTTTCAGGTTTACCTGACCGACAGTAAGTCGAGAATGTTTATGACATTGACAATTCTTGGTGATCTAGCCTTTTTGAAATTGCTTCACCTTGGCATAATTTCTGGTTTTTGAGCAAGTATGAAAGACGGTTTCTCGCGTGGCATAAGAGCTTCTATTGCGGTAGTTAACCCTACAGAAATAACATATTCGTTGGACGACTGTAATTCCTTCAACTTTTTTCCTAAAAAGCACTAGTCAGTGCCTTTCCAGTCAGTGTAGGAAAACTACATTAGGCTGAACAACTACTGTGTATAGATTGGCAGGAGTAGAAAGGCGATACTGTTGCGGCTGCTTCAATGGTCGCTTGAGAGTATGAATTGGGCAAAGAGAGATTAGGACTTTTGGCGAGTCTCTGACGTATTTCAGATTCAAGTATCCCTGCATCAACCGCTCATATCAGCTTGCTAGGATCCTAGCACTGGGTTAGTCCGCTAAGGCCATCTCGAAGGGCAGGCCCGTCTAGCTAAGTTTTTAAATACAAAGTTCTTATTATCAAGTATCAGGATTGCTATTATAATCTAATCTAAAACTTTATTAGGATACTATGGTCTCTATCTCAAAAATGCATTTTAGGATTAAATACATAATATATTTTTATAGTAAAAATTAATTTATCATCCATTTAAATCTAATGATACAGTACAGTAAGATAATTGAAGGTAACAAGAAAACTACTCACATATCGATTCGAACATCAATCAAAACTTCACATACGATTGAATATCTGAAATTGATAAAATATGCATTCATACAGAACAAGCAAATTGGAATCCAATGTAGATCAGAGACCTGTCCGTTTCACTTTCTGAAAACAACTTTCCGAGAAACTGTCAATTCAATATTTATATTAACATGTACTTGTCAATGCTTTGAATTCTCAATTTCTCTCTCAGCACGTCGCCAAAACTTCTACATAAAAAGCAAGAGAGGAAATAAAAGCAGAATTACTGTTTAAAGGATTTTAATTGGAAATACAAGGCAAAATACAACTTTAAAATTTAAAGTAGCCTTCTTTAAGTTGAAACTTAAACTCGAATCCCTGAAATGTTTAGCGAGTTGCAAAGAAGTTTACCATTGGAGAATGGGAAAATCTGAAGCTGTCAAGGTGTTGTCGTTTCTTTCCGAGTCACTAAAAGTTCGTTAACAAAATACTTTAACATTTTATTGCTTAAAGAAGTCCTGGCTTATTTGAAAATATGTTTTGATTCAACAAGAAAAATTAATCATAAAATTTTATAAAGTGAATATTTATGGAAATTTGATTATCCCTACTTTGAAGTACTAGGTTTTACTTTTTTCTTGCCAAAGTCTCTTAGTTTATACAATTCGTATTTATAAAGTAATCCTTTTGTGTTCTTTCATTTATTAATAATTATTCTCATTAAGTTTCTTGCCGAGTGACCTGTTTAAACCTTTTTTGAATCTATAACCCTATAACTAATTTTAAAAATAACCCTTCTTTTCTTTAATTGGTAAGCATTCTTCTCTTCTTTTCTTTATAAAATATGCCAGACTTTGCTTTACGTTTATTCTGGAAATATATTTTTCTGGTTGCTACTTTAGCTAATGCCGCTGTCAATCTTAAATTATCGACTGTCAGCCGAAGACGAACAGTGGAGATTACATTACTATTTTTAGTACTAGCATACAGGGTGACTCAGACAAAAATGATATTGTTAAATGGTAGGTAGTAGAGCTTTAGCTTGACTAGTATAGGTCAAAAACGAATAGTTTTCCAGGAAAGAAATTTTGAAGTTTTAATGAATTTTAGATCCGGTCTTGTCATTCCTAACTAACCTCATTACGAAAGGTAACCTTGCCATTGAAAACAGAAATGCGATATGACGTCTGCAACTAAAAGATAAATACGATTGGAGTTTGTTTTTATTATATTATGGTTGAATGACACTACAAGAAAATTTATGTTTTTGTACTATTACGAGTTCATAGTAACAATTTTATAATAAAATACTACTGAGAATCTGTTAATTAATCACTATTATAAAAGCCAAGCAGGTAGATCCAAGCTGGAACGGGCCACCCATCCAACTTCTGACCGCGTCCGGCTATACTTTACCCACACGATCATCGTGTGGTCGATAGCTACATTACACTACCTGCTCGGATTATGCAGCGATACTTAACGCCGTGACGGCCTAGCTTCCCCATTACTATAAGTATATTGCCTTTCTTGTGTTGTCGGAATGTTGCTTTGAGTTGGTGATACAAATGCTCCATTTTCCAAATGCGAAGAATATGTTTATACAAAGGCATAATGTATTATGGTTAGCTTGATCGGAAACCTGAGTAGATAAAAGTCTGATTTTCAGACGTCGTAAATCCTCTTGTATGCGTTAAATCGCTTAGGTCTAATAATTGTAAGTTGTACCTATCCATTTCACGTGTTACTTGTTACTTTGATTTCCTGCCATGAAATGATCACCAATAGTGAGATTGACCTTTCTGCGCCAGATTCTGGTGATTAGGGTGCCATTTTAAATCCTACTTGATAGCCTTGTTATGGTACGACATTTCCTGCGCACAGATCTTATGGTTATGCTATCATTGCTTGGTCGCCAGAGCCTCGTCTGTTATCTAGCAGGGTGTCACCGCTTACTCCCAAAAGTAGTAATAAACTGTGTAATTTAGAAGGAGATTCCGAATTAAAGTTTTTTTGTAATCTTAACAATTAATCGTAACAATAAGAAATGCTCATATTTGCCATACATAATGTCTTGCATTTTGTTTACAAGTATTTCAGATCCATGAACTTTATCAAATAAATAAAAATTAAATATAAGCAACCACCTGCTGTACTTATTCTCTCAACAGATTTTTTGTAGTCAATCCTTTCAAAACCATGAACAAGATGGATTTTCTCCCAAATTGTAGATTCTTGTCCTTGAACTTAAATGAAAATAAAATATAAGCAACCACTTGTTCTATATTGGCTCAACAAATTATTTGTAGTCAATCCTTTTAAAACCATGAACAAAATGGGATTTTCCCTCAAATTGTAGATTCTTGTCGCAATTTTTTTCAACAATATTAACAAATAATTTAGGTGGCGCCCTCTATAATGTTGTGTCTTTCTTTGCTTAATCAAAAATTAATGAGCGTTTGTGATTAACACCAACGATACCTGAAAATAATTTTATTAAGTAAGGAGCTTTTATCGTTATATATCGTATGACGCAGTGAAACGTCTAGATTCAGTATCTAAAACCAACTAAGTCTCTGACCTTAAGTTTATCTTCGAGATCATTGTTGTCGCCAAGAGCTCCGCAAGTGGCAGCGAAAAGATGTACCCGTTCAACAAAATTGTTCTAAGGCTTTTCACCAGAACCATAGACCATCTACCAGAATGTTATCGTACACTGAAAAGAAGAGAGTAGTAAAATGCATCCCAATCGTTTATTGCTAGTATTCTAATTGTTAAGTATTTTAATTATAAACCTGGTAATTGTAAGCTTAAAATGATTCAAAAAAGTTGGGAATTAAAGCTTAAAAGAGAGTTTTGATTAGCAATATGTGGCCTGAAAGGTTATTACTTTCAATGAAAATACTACTAAAAAATTAACCAGGTAAATATATTCTTTCAAACTACACACAAACACACCACTCGGGCCAATCCTAATTTAGACGATGTTAAAGGAAAAATACACTTGTGTACTCAAGTGTGCAATCAATACAACCTTAACATGTCATGATATTAGAGGCAACAACTTCAGAAGAAATATTATTATGGAACCAGGTAAATGAAAGAGGTATTGATAGAACCCTCATCCTTCCAACTTACACAACAATCTTCAACAATGAGTAAATGGAAATAATTACAATCTCAATCGTAACGCATTCGCGTGAACAATTTTTCCGATTTCTTTCAATTTAAACAGCTATGCAGATTCAATTCAATTCTATCAAATTAATTCAAAGAATATTTTCTGTTCCTAAAATACCTTCTATGTACAGAAATTGACGAAAAGGATAATATTTTAATTCAAATTTTATTCAAGTAAAAATTGTCCAATTTTTACAACACACCAATCCAAATTACTTCTAATAAAGAAATATGATTAAAGTTGATATCTTTTACAATATAACAAGTTATTTAAATCCCCCTGAATTTAGACTGATTATGTAGGAATATGAGGCTATATACCGAGATGAACCCATTACGAAATAAAATTATCAAAGTGAAGAAAAAAATTAGTTTTCCTATTTTCTTTATCTCGACTAAAATAACTATTACATTTACACAGAACAGCTCTTTAGAGGGTATTTTTGATTCACGCCTTCAATTTATTTTTTTTTCAATGAACCATTATACCTTTTTACATTTAGGTACATTATGCTTTTACTTATTAAGTACGAAATCGATAGATTCTAAAGTTGGATTGGTGCCAATAGATGGCATTAATCGGAGTCAATTGCTAGCACAGCTTCTATTTAAAAAAGCTTTTAAAGTTCGAAGCCTTTTTATAGTTACACTCTAAACGCAAATCATTACTATGTGCTACTGATTTACTAAAGAATGCTATGTTATTAATTACTGTGGACTATCCATGAAGGTTGGGGTTAAAGTCCTTTTACTTTAGAATAGTAGCGATAAAAATGTATGTCACTATGTTTTGAATACGGAGTACAAGTAATGGTAGAAGGTTTTCTGTTTAATTTGTCGCATTTTCCAGACCACTTGAAAATATCGTTCCTGAAACACATACGTGAATGTGTGATTTAGAAAGTCACAGTGTGCAGTGGTCATTTCGGTTTTATATACTGGATTTGTAGTTACTTGCATAAAACATGATGCATGCGACGTAATGCAGTGGTCTGGTACAAACAAGCTTTTCAAGGGCTATAACCTTTCTAAGGAGGGTTGTTACTTAATATAAACAAATGGTTTTTCTTAATAGGTCTCGATGCTTTTATTACAACTATAATAAAAGATAAGGCAAAATAGCATAATTTTGTTCTTGCGTTGATGAATGATTTCAGTCGACTTTGCAGTGATATATCATAATAAGTTTATTACTGTTATTGTAGATATTTGGAAGAATAACCTTTTGTAACTGAAAGACAAATTAAATGAGACGAATTTGATGAAATTTGAAAATGAATTGCATTAAAAATATTTCAGTTTAAGTTTAAGTTCGGTCCTGATATATTTAGGCAATCCAACAATCACCTGTGCGCGCAGCTGATTTTTTAAGTACCTATACGAGTCTCATTTAATTTGTCATTCAGTTTACATAACTTTTATATATTGATTTTTCAGAATTCTTAGATTTAGAAAGTGAACAATTGGCAAGCCATCATCTTTTACACTTTCTATATCTTATAAGCACTTAATTTATTTAACCATTTTAATTAAGGCCACTGGAGAATTCCGTTAATAGCTAATTTATCAAAAATTTGAAGTTATGGTTAGCACCCTTTAAATATAAAGTTTGTTTTGTAAGCTTTTATAGCATTATCAACCATTGCAGACTTGTTTCTCAAAATTTATTTCTAATATTTATTCTATATAGGTTTGGTTTTAATTTATTAAATATTTTTAAATTAATGTTATCCGATGTTTTCTAGCTTAAATGAATCAACGATTCTATATTGTGTGTAGACAGTACGTACCAGAGACAGAGAGAGAGAGAGAGAGAGACATACCACTAGAGAGGCGCCTCAAAAAAACCTCACTCGAACCTAACAGATTATTTAATATATCAAAATAATATTTAACTTTTCACTCATATCCAGATTTTATGCAGTTTAGTTCTGTTCAACCAGTTTCATCTTCTTTATATTCATTTTTGCTATGTGTATGGTTGTTTTATGGTCAAGAAATTTAGACGTAAAATTACATCACTGTTGAAACACCAATACTACGAGTATTTTAAAGTAAAGATTGGTGATCAAGACAAACATTGGGCACTACATGTTGTATGTAAGATATGTGAAGGGGGTTTAAGGCATTGGAGTAATGGAACAAGGAAATTCTTACCCTTTGGAATACCAATGATTTGGCGAGAGCCAACAAATCACCATGATGACTGTTATTTCTGTATGTGCAATGCACGTGGATATAACACAAAAAATTTAAAAAACATCATTTATCCGAACCTCAAGTCTGCAATTAGGCCAGTGCCACATAGTCCAGACGTGCCAATACCTGAGAAACCAACAGATTTAGAAGATGTTACAAGCAGTTCTGAACCTGAAGTTGATGAAAACAACTTTACCGATGCCAGTGAAATATCGAGCGTTTCTAAGCAACAGCAGTTATTTTCCAAGACCGAACTTAACGACTTAGTTATAGACTTAGGTCTCCCAAAGGATCTTTCCGAAAAACGTTTACATGATTGCATGCGGTTACATATATTATATTATAGTATGTGTACTTACGTGTTTATATGTATGTATTTATATGTGTTCATATGGATTACTATGTCTATGTTTTTATGTGTTTATATGGATTCATAGTCCTGCTCCTCATGTTTATATGTATGAGTAGTTTGAATATATTTATAGTAGGCAAACGTATGTGTTTATCTGTGATCGTTTAAATGATTTGTATTGATTAATGTCTGTTTATATGTGTATTTATACGCCTTCGTATTCATACTTCATACTGGCTAATAGTAAATGTGGTTGTTCAGACAGTTTGGTTAATAGTATCAGTCTTCTAATAGTATTTGATAGTTCATAACTTGTTAATAGAAGTAAATTATATATAATCTCTCCATATCACCCTTTTTATTCTGTTACGACGTTTATATGCGAGTCTGGTATGTATATAAACCGCTTGTACCTATTGTTTCACCTCATCTGTAGTAGATATAATGAAAAAGGTTAAAATCTGCAGTATAGGGTTTATGCTTATACTTAGGCTCGCAATCATATGTAGTGTATTGATGATCGCATAGTATAATTATTTTCTCAACGCAGGATATATCAATATTTTTCTAGTATGATTAAATCCTATAAGTTATATTCACATCGTCCTTTTTTTATTCTATTAAGACGTTTATAATAATCATAGAGAGCCTGGTATGTATATAAACCGCTTGTACCTATTCTTTCACTTCGTCAACAATTTAATTTATGTTAAAGCAGATAAGGGTAACACTTTGGTAATCCTTTCGAAAGATGTTTACACACAAAATGTTAATGATTTTATTAATAAAGAAAATTTAGATGTTTTAAACAAAGATCCTACCACAAAATTCCAAAAAGAAATAAAACAAGCTTTAGTAAACTGCAATATCTGCTTTAACGAATTAGAAAAACAACAAATCATAGAAAATTCATTAGAATTAGTAGAAAAACTACAGAACATACATCTTCCAGCACATTCAAAACTTGTAAGTTTTGACATTTGTAACATGTTTCCAAAGATTCCACCACAAGACTGTATTCCTTTGTTAGATATTTTCCTAGTTAATAGTAATGTAGAATTAGTAAAAAGATTAGAGTTAATTCAATTATTTGATCTTTGTATCAGTCAAAATTATTTCACTTTTAATAATATAATATATTTACAGAAGGATGGTTTACCTATGGGTAATTCTCTGAGTCCTCTATTAGCTAACATATTTATGGATAATTTGGAATATCGAATATTTGAATTAGATCTTTCTAAACACATTATTTTTTGGTTTCGTTACGTTGACGACATTTTAGATTGTTTTGACAGTTCTTTTGAGGTTATCAATGAATTTTTAATTCTTATTAACAGTCTTCACACAAACATCACGTTTACACTAGAAACAGAACAAAATAGAGCTATTAATGTTTTGGATTTAACTATTACAATTAATACAGACAATGAATTTGATTTTTCCATATACAGAAAACCCACAAGCACAGACGTCACTATTCCTAACGATTCATGTCATCATAAAATGCATAAACTAGCGGCTTATAGATCTTTAGTACACCGAGCTTTAACTACTCCAATGAAACGATCACATTTTGATAAAGAAATTTCAATCATCAAACAATTAGCACATGTAAACCATTATAACCATAACATGATTGACACTTTAATTCAACAAAAAGATTATAGGTTAGCTATCAAAAGAATATTTCCAATTGACACTCAAATACAAGACACAAACTACATATCAATACCATACTTTGGCAAGATATCAGAACAAATTGCAACTATAATAAGAAAAACCACCAGTTACAAAATAACCTATAAAACTAACACCAACACCTTTTCATTTTTATTCAATGCTGTGCTGTTTCCGTGCCCGCGTTTAACATGCGTTATATGCAGTGCAGTGCGACAACTTCACATATAATAACTTTAGATACAACCAGTGTTAGTAAACCTACGTGAGACATTTCCTTTACCCTGCAATCTTTTACCCCTGGTATTATAGAAGCAGTAGCAATACAGATCTTTTAACATTTATTTTATTTAAATTATTGAATGTCCCTAATAATATGGCCAGATACTGTATACACAATCTCGAGTAGTAAAGGTGTCATTGTCTAGATCTCCAGAGAAAGAAGAGTGAAAATTTTCTAAGCATTACGTTTGTAATGTTGTGGGCTAAAATAAAGTGATAATTAATTTAAAATTGAAACTGGTATATAAAAGAGAGTTTATTTTACTTTACCTGTACATGATTAGAGATGCATGCATTTTAGTAAAGCATAAAAACGGAGCGAAGCAATTTAAACTGCAATATAACACATGCGGGCGCTTTAAAATGATGGGTTTGGAGTACCCTTGCCGCAAAAACAGAAAGTGAAAAGGGGTCTATTTAAAATAAACAACTCGAGTTAAAGAAATTGTCAGTGGGGTGGCAAGTTTTATACAAGGTGCCCATTATGTATGGAATATAGTATATATCTCGGTAAATATCGACTTTATAAAAAAGTTTGTTATATAAAAGTTCTTTAACATTTTATTTTCCATAATAATATAGCATTCAATTGTTTTTATCTGAAAACAAATAAGTAATGAATAACACTTTAATTTTTTTAAATAGCAATGTACCCTTTCATTAGGCTCATTTGATAGAGATTTTTTTTCTCTTTTCGATGACCTAACATAAATCTTAGTACCCTTATATCAGAAAATTTTTGAAAAAAAAGTGTAAAAAATGTTTATTAAGTTAATTTCACCAATAACATGAATCTAGATATCCGAGATCGTAAAGTATCTCGAATTATTACCCTAAAATAAACAGATGTTCATCTACATAATGTACAAAACAAAACAAATGAACAAAAAACAAAATAAAACAAATGAACAGAAAATTATGTACGTCTCTTATAAAGCTTGAAGACAAAACGAAATTAGCAATAAAATGGTTTTCATGGCAATAAGTGTTCAAAATGTCCACCATTAACTGCAAGGCAGTGGCCCAACCTATCACGAAAAGCTTGAAAAGAATTTCTGCGCGATCTGGGAGAAATTGCTGCAACTTCATTATGTATTTGTTGCTCTAATTCGGCCAGATTCTGGGGTCGGTTTGTATACACTATTGATTTTAAATATCCCCAGAAGAAGAAATCGCAAGGTGTAAGATCCGGAGATCGGGGAGGCAACTCCACATACCCTCTTCTGCCTATCCAAAGGGCCGGAAATACCACATTTAAATATCGGCGTACATCTAAATGATAGTGGGGCGGTGCTCCATCTTGTTGAAACCAAAGATCATCAAGATTTGCTTGGCAAGCTGGAATAATTTGCTGTTGCAATAATTGCAAATAACGGTCACCAGTTAGAGTACCACGAATAAAGAAAGGTCCAATTATGTGATCTGCACAAATTCCCACGCATACGTTTAATTTTTGTGGTGTTTGGGTATGATTTTGGATCATCCAATGGGGTTTTTCAGCGGCCCAATATCGACAATTATGCCTATTTACATTTCCATTTAAACAAAACGTAGCCTCGTCAGAAAAAACATTATTATTAAGAAAATTTGGATTGTTGTTGATTCGCTCCATCATAAATTCAACACGTCGATCGTAGTCATCTTCGGATAATTCTTACAATAAAGTCGGTTTGTACGGATGTAATTTTTCTGAATGTAATATTTTCTGTATTGAACCTTTACTTACGGCATGGTTTAAACTTAACTGACGAGTTGAAATGTTTGGATTTTCTTCGATTTCTATTAAAACATCGAGCTTTTTATCTTCATTTGTCGCAGACATCTGCGGACCAGTCTTCACCAGATCTTTAACATTGCCAGTTTCCCTAAACCGTTTCAAGGTTTTGCTAACTACTGACTGGGTGATTGGTTCTCGATGTGGATAACTCTCATTAAAAATTTCACATACTTCTAATTGTGTTCGTTTGCGATCCCCATAACCGACCATAATTAAAATTTCTATACGTTCAGTTTCTGTTAAATGAACCATTTTTATTTTTCCATGTACCAACAACTTAATTAAATAAACAAACTTCTGTCACAATAAAAGCCTACAATCAATTGTTAAGACAAATGAAAGAGATCTCGGATATCTAGATTCATGTTATTGGTGAAATTAACTTAATAAACATTTTTTACGTTTTTTTTCAAAAAATTTCTGATATATGGGTACTAAGATATAAAGTCGATATTTACCGAGATATATACTATATTCCATACATAATGGGCACCCTGTATAACAGCTTTCATATTTGTAAAACTATATGTCCTATAACTTGTAGCGACGGCGTTTATGAAAGATGAGCTAATCAAGGGTTTTTTCAAGCGAGGTCACTTGAAATACACGTCTCTACTCATTATATTTTATAAACTTGTATTGCCGATCATGCTATTAATAAACCTTGAAGATGTCTGACAGGATACTAACTTTAGTACGTTGTAAATTAGGCTACTTTCAAACGGAGTCGTATGTTGTAGAAAGCTCAATGGAGATAACATAACATGTTTTCAGTTTATTCTGCTATTTTGCTTCTACGTATGATATTAGTCAAGACTTGATAGTCAATGATTAGTAATCCGATACGTCAAGACTTGATCGGTGCAGCTTTGATTAGAATATATTCTACTAAGTATCTTGACAGAGTGTTAGTATGCTCAGGTATCGAAACTCAGTTTCTGGAAACTTTGTCTGGTGTTCTACAAAAAAACATTCGAAAATTTCAAGTTCTGTAATGTAAATTAACATTTATAAAAAGTAACATTTTACCTTAAGAAGGCAAATTCTTTTTAACACGCACAGTTTTCTCAGAAAATCGCATTTTTATGCAAGTTTAAATTATCGTAAATTTGGGAAATTAATGATTTTTTTGAAAAATTTTAAGAAAAATCTTTGCGGGCATGATGGTAAATTATTAAATTAATTGCTTTACTTCTCCATGCCAATTCGTTCCTGTAAACATTTGTACAAACATTCGTTAAAAATATGCACTTCCTGCATTTCCATTTGGATTTTTTTTCAGTAAATCTAAGAGCTGTTTCGAACGAACATGGAGAGATGTTTTAACAGAATATTATATAACGCCATTGGAACTTGATATTTCTATTCTATTCTATCATGATGAATCATTGTCTGTAGTAGAGTTGCCACGAGAATATAATGTGGAATTGGAACCAGAAGCACGAGAAATTTTATCTGAAGCAGGCTCAAGTTGATCTACAAGCTGTGGTGAGGTTTCAGTGTCCAATACCACAGACCCGCAATTAATAACCCAATCTGAGCTAAACGACTTAATCTTCTTGGACTTCCCGAAATCAAGGCGCTGTTATTTAGATCAAGACTCCAACAGCGAAATCTACTGAAAAAGTATGTGAATGTCTCATTCTATAGGAAGAAATAGTCTGGCATTGCTAATTATTTTCCAATGCCTGGGGATTTAGTTTACGGCAGTGATGTTCATAGGTCCGGACGGAGGAGATTCAGATTGATTAAACTCCTGAAGAGTGGAGACTTTACATCAAAAGTTAGTTTTAAGACAGTTTTTTTTTGCATAATGGTAACAAACTCCCTTCAGTTCCCCTCGCTTATGCAGTACAGAAACATTGAAATTGATTGCTTCTTAAATAAAATATGAAAAACACCAATGAAATTTATGGGCTGAATTCAAAATAGTGCCAATGGTTACTGCAATGTAAGGAGGCTACACAAAATATTGTTCTTTCCTTTGTGAATAATATAGCCGTGCGATGGATATACACATTATCATGTTAAACAATGGCCATTTCGAGGAGACACATTTCCAGAAGGGAAGAATGTGGCACATACACTATTGATCAACCGCTCAATAGCCTAAATAATTAGGCCTAAATAAATTTATGAAAGCGTTAAAAAACAAAAGCGAATCTAACGCAGAAATTCCCACGCATCAGTGAGGCCAAGATAAAAGAAATCACAGGTCGCAAAGTATCTGTTGCAATGTCAAATATTAATTAATTACTGTGCAGTAGTTCTTGTTTATTCATTCTAAACTGGTACGTTTACCTTTTCTAGTTTATAAGACAGAAGTTTATACGCGTCAGTGACACCAAGGTAAACAAAGGTATATTTGTTGGTCCTCAGATAAATCAACTTTTTCTAGATCCCGAGTTCAGATTCAAACTGAATGCCGTGGAAAAAAGAGCCTGGGATGCCTTTGAAAAAACTTGTAGTAACTTTGCACAGAAGAGATCGTGGAAGAGTTACTTTCTTCATACCACACCATGGAGTGCAATATATCTTTGAAATTGCATTTCCTGTATAGCTATTTGGATTTCTTTCCTGAAAATATGGGGCTGTCTCTGACAAACATGGAGCAAGAGTCCATCAAGATATTTCACAAATGGAGAAGAGATACAGTGGGAAATTGAATCCAAACTTCTTGGCTGCTTTTAGCTGGACACTGGTGCGAGAAACATCATCCGAGCAATACGGGCAGATGACGACAAAGTAGGCTTTACATCATTTTCTGCAAGTTTCATGTCAGATCATTCACTTTACTAGTGCCAATATTATTTTACAAATTAGTTTGTCTTTTTAAGCAAGAAATTACACCTTTTACTTTAAACTCTTCTTCCCACAAATTCGTACGTGGAGATTTCGATAACATATTCGAACTCAGCATACCCAAACATTACCATTAATGTTTTTTTTGACGACCAGAGTAATTAAATTATTAAAGAGATTAAAAAGAATTGAATTTTGTAGGTGCCTATGTAATCTTAAATATGTAAAGTTCCCAGGACTTAACAAAAAATCTAACGAGTCTCGGGAATAGAAAAATTTGTCGCGACTCAGAAACTCTACGTACTTGATTCCTTCAAACCCGATTGATGGACAGTAATGATTTCCTCCCTTCCAGCGATTTATTTTATACTTGTTTTTATTTCCTTCGATATCATGTTTACCAGAGCATGTTGGAGAAATTAGATAACTCTACTGTAGAGAAGGAAAACTTCAAAGGAATTGTTAATAATAATCTAGTAAAATAAATTGCCTACTTATCAAACTGACTTTTAATATTTAATTTCCTAAAATTGAATTTCTCCAATAAAAGCAAAGTGCCTTTAGCAAGTTACTTCGTTAATCAAAACTTGACCTCTTAGAATAATAACCGATAGAAAACACAACTTTTTGATTAGTTTTTTCATGAAAACGTCGATGGATTTTGTTTATGGATACTATTTTCATCAAATCTAAACTCAACTAATTATGCAAATCTAAAGGGTAAAGAGAAAGCCTTTCATATAATCGGGAAAGTTTTCCTGAACGGTGTTATCTTCTTCGACAGCAATCGACTTCAAAACGCTGATAAGAATATTTTATAATCCAGCAATTGTTTAGTTTACCGAAAGTCTTTATATTATATTCTGTATGATTTTCTGCTTACCATAGCGTGTCGTAAAATTTGTGTATGCATAATTAGGTAATTTTAGTCCTTTGAGAAACGGACCGAGCTTGATATGGGGTTATCCTTTAGTTGTCCCGGTCCGTTTCTAGAGGTTGACGGCAAAGCAGGGCGTAAATGTTCTCGGGAAACCTTTTGTAACTCTCATACTCGAAATTAAACGACCCACTGTCGTTAGACTGGACCCTCAGACAACCATTCATAATAATATTTTGAACTTTGCTAATGGCTTTACATTAATATCGAGCGGGTTGGGTTCATCGCAATGCTGCACTGCCACTAAATTGTGGACTCCGACAAAAAATCTTGAACAATTGTTTGGGTATAAAAAGAGGCAGAAAAAAACGTAAGGGAATCGTGCTTTTAAACATTGTGGGACAAAATGGGCTCTAGTATTATTTTCTTTGAAAACGTAAGCTACTTTTTGAGTTTTATGTTTTGTACTCTGAAAGGTCAAGTTATAAATACGTGAACGAAGTGGGTTTCAACATTTCACGTTTTTCATAAACCTGCACTAAGATTAATCTTTTTAGTTCTTCACTTTTCATGACAAATATAGTCAACTGACACAATTTCTATTTTTTAAATAGCCAATCATTAATTTATTTTTATTGTTTTTTTTTGACAATTTCGGGCATGTTTACATGGATGTTACGCACATATTTCTTCGCAATTGATTGAAACAGTAATTTGAAAATCCAATGACTTTTAACCGCAATAAATGTTTGGAAACATATATTTTCTATGCATTCTTAGCAAAAAATTTTATCTAAATTGAAGATGTCTATCAAAATTTTATAGTTTTCGTTTCACGCTGCTTTCCTCAACAGCACCTCATCTCACTCAGTTTATTTTTGTTTTTTTATTTTAGTATTTTATTTTTTTTTTACTTTAATTTGTGCTGTAATTAATTTTTAATTAGAACTAGATATTATTTCCTACCACATGGTAGATTCACATTCTAATGTTGCAATCTTATAGAACAATCTAGTACATGATTTTTTTTCTTATTGTTAAACAATCACCTTCTGGTATATTTTGAATTAAAGAAATTTAAAAACTATTTTTTGTTTTCAAGACATTTCTTCATTTATTTTTTATTTAAATAGTTAATAGACGATTAACTACTTAATTTCATTTTAAAATACTTTTAATAAGATTTCTGAACAATTTTAGATTTCTCTGAATACAGTGAATTTGGAAATATTATTTCTGGAAAATTCTTACCATCTCTGTATTACAATAAATGTGAAAAACCTTTGTAAACTCTGTAATGTTTCATTATTTTAGATAAAATGAACTACGTTATATAAAGTATCTAAACAAACTTGTTTTTAAAACGTAGTTTTTACGATTCGCTTTAAAATTATAAACTAATCTAAGATAGCAACACTTATTTTAAGTACATTTTTCCTTTTGTTGGGTCTTAATGTAACATCTTAACATTACTATTTTTGTAATTGTTTCTACTATCCGAAGATTACCTCAATTTTTAAATAATCATAGTCTTTAAGTATAACTGCTGCTTTCTAAGCATCAATTGAAATGACGTGCGGTATGTAACAGTAGACTCTCCATGAAATTATAAAAGCAAAATTTCTACACAAAGAATAGCCACTTTCTTTCTACTATTTATTTTGTCACTTGTAGACGATCAGAGATATCCTTTTCTTTGGTTAACAAACGAATCAACAACTAGTCTTTTGTTCTTCGAAAATGGCAACCGACGGAATGCTTATTCCAGAGACACTGATGCAGTTTTACACAAGAGTGGAGCCATTTCTCAGAGAATATTGCCAATAGACACTCCTTTCTACCCTGAGTTGAGTCATTTCTGAGTCTTGATGCCTTAGAATTTTTCGATTTTCTCGAAAACTTGGTAGTTCCTGCTGGAAGCGACCACATGTTGATGAGGAAAATATGTTCTAAATAATTACAGCTATCCCCAATTACGAGCTTTCTAGTTATATTACTTACACCCTGTATATATGATTGTGGTCAGGGAAATAAGGGCTATCTTTCTGTCTACTATATCGTATGGTCGCAGTGAAGCCTGATTTGTCAGAGTTGCGAGTTTTGTCAACAGGGCCTGTTGAGATTTTCATACTACGGGTGATTAGGAGTCACCCGTCCAATCTGACCCGTGCCTCTTATCTGACAAGTTTCTTAAATCTGAATGCCATTTGACCAGTACTAACAGTGCTGTACAGTACATTCCACCTATGAGTTACAGGAAGAAAGACGAATTTATGCACTTACTAAAGGAAACATAGCCGTTGTTTGAATACTGATCCAAACTGACAATTGAATCACTTATAGAATTATTAGAAACTTTGAGCATTAGCATGACTGCAATAAATCAGACCTCACCTAGTCATCTGAACGTAAAAAAATCTTTTGTAGTTGGATAAATTTGTAGTATGGCAGATAGTCTAAACGTTATAGGGAGTCGAATTGGGTAGAGCAACTGTGAATGAATAAAGTTTGAGGTAGGTATAAAGTGTTTACAACATTCCCACTGGTGATGAATGCTGGATAAATTAATTTAAATATAAATAAAAAACAGCAATCGGTACAGTAGATTCTTTGTACTAACCGCAATCTTGTCAAAGGTAAGCAGTCTCAGAAAGTCGATTCTCGGGAAAAGGCTGTAGTCTGTTTCTTCCAGAATACTTGATCTTATAGAACTGAAAATCTTAAAAATCCACGCACAATTGCTGCAGTAATATTACATAATCATATCCCTGATAACGTTTTTAAAAGTGCAGAAGAAGTGAGATAGCAATGGGCACACCATGCAACAAAGTAACTTTTGAAGGACTTAATTTTAAAAGCCATGCTTCTGGATGTAGTTACTCAAAAGGAATGAAACTTTTGGTTAAAAAATTGTATGAATATAAGACTAATCTTTGATTCGACCACTGACTAAACTATCGATACTACCCTTGTCTTATGCACCAGAAATAAAAGGCAACTAGAATGATAATAATCTTTGATAAGAATAATGTTGCTTTAGAATTCAGCTTGCATTCAAAAGTATTACTTATTTTTAATTTCTTTTCTTCTTTCAACTTTTAACCTGCTTATTGATATACTATCTACTTATAAAGTATGGCTGCTGTAAAGTAATTCAACATAAAAGAGAAAAAGTGATTATTATTTTTTTTAATAGAATATCAACTTTGTCGGTTATATTTGGGCAATGAAATTCTTCTCGTGTATCAGCTAGATATCGATGAGATTTCTGATGGATTTTGAAGTTAGAATTCAATTTGCACTCCCTTACACCAGGTTAATACACAAATAGAATGAAAACCACCAGAATATTAGATGTAAATGGAAGTGTTGATGATCCCCCTCACTAATGCAAGAGAAGCCGCAACCCTGTGGCACTACTGAGTGTTGATGGAGCGCGCTCATTTCCATACATACACCGCGCATACGTAATTAGACTGCGTTTGATGTGACAAGTACGCCGACTGCGCTCATGACTCACCCCAATGAGTGTTGGTTTTTTAAGAGCCGGGGGCTACTGCTCTGAAAATTACTAAAAGGGAATCTAAAAGCTACGTATCACCTAAATACCTCTCCTGAAATGAAATGTTTATACAAAAACAACATTTTTAGTCTATTTTTATAAGAATCTAAGCATGGCGTAATCCAATTCTCATACAAAATTTAATTAAGCAATACGTACCAAAAAATAGAACAAAAAATTAATATTGTGGTTTTTAGATTCTGGGTAATATCATTTACAGCTACGTTCCTGGAAATAATAAAGTTATAAGGCATCTACATATAAAAAGTTGACCAAACCTAATGAGTTTCACCTACAAATAATTTTCTAATAAATTGTAAAGGATGTTCGAAGAAAAGCGTTTAAAAGGGTACCCTTCTACACCCAAGGATAATAAACTAAGGCATAAAGGATTGTGCAATACCTAAAAGAGAAATCAGGAAAGAAAAGCTCTAGTCAGACAGATAGAAATTCAGGAGTCATTTTCGTTTAGTTTCTTAAATGACTAGTTACTAAAACGTCATTAAATGTCGCATTTGCAAACTACGCTTCTTTTGCAATGTTTGTAAGTTGAAAAACCATTACTCTAATTCAACATACTCTGAATTAATAGCAGAGTTTTATTAGGCTGAAATAGTTCATTCTGTTAGGCACACCTTGTAAAAATTTCCTTCCTGGCTCATGTTGTAGTCTATCCCTAAGTTAAACAGAATTTATTTGTCAGAGTGGGGGTTTTAGTAAAATAAGGGCTGAAATAGAATTTTTATGTTATTTGTTGCAGGGCATCACTTGCTATTTTGTGACAAAACTGTAAATGGTTACATCTATATTTAAGTTAATTTAATCAAATCTAGTACATATATTAAAAAAATTACGGGATAAACGTTTTGCGGTGGTTTTCTGTGAACCCTATGGTTTTATTTTTGCCTTAGGTATAATACTAGCAAAACAACGTAAAGAGTACCATGTCTCGTGTTTGCTGTTGGTAAAAGGAAAGGGATCTTAGCACGTTAATAATGCATACTTGAAGTTACGTCTCACCCACGGTAAACGAATTATATTCTCTTAGGCATTTTACACATTGCATACCATCCACAGTGGCGTATTAATTTATGTTTTCTTTCCTAAATTCATACAAGCAAATATATTCTTCAATAAATAAAAGCCGTTCAAGGATATCATCTGTAGTTTTACATACTTACAATTAGTAAGCTATAGCTATATTAAGGCTCTGCTTTGAATGTAACCACAGAAAATTTATATGTAATAAGTTAAATATGTTAACGAAGAGAAGGCAAAAGAAAGAAAAATCACATCTTATACTTAAAATTATTTTTTAATAAATCACGGAAATATTTACGTACTTATACCTCTTTTCATAGATTTTTTATAAAATCAAAAAGACAAAGCAAAGTCAAATTAAAAATACAGATTGACTGAATCCTGGGTTGCGAGAACTGGAACTATTCCAGTTTTTACTTTTTGGCATTCATAATTTAAAACGCTTTCCAAATTGGGTTTGGGTAATAAATTATTCAACCACTCTGTAGTTTGGTAATGTACTCGTAAGCAGTGCTGTATCAAACTAAATTGACTGGTAACTGGTAGCATCGCAATTCGTCATAGCATGAAAACTAAGAAAGTTTTTTTAATACAGTCTTTCAAACATATTTCATGAACTGCGGTATATCTTTTCCGTTCTTATACATCTACTTTAACGTAGACATTTGTTTTTTATGCTAAAGCACTCTAAACGATGTAGGGATTGGACATTTTAACGAGAACATTTTTTATCAAATGATACTCGATTTCATGATGTTATGTAATTATTTAGTTCCAATTTAATTTTTTGCAGACTGCTCGACGAAAGTTTGTTCCTGTATGACAACTATATTCAATAGCATCGGTATCTGCGAATGTCCTGTAGAATACAAAAGCAAAAAAAGATCTACCGAAATCAGACAATACGTTTACTAAGTTTTTTGGTTTTTCTGTACTTACGTGCAAAGTAATGCTTTATATATGTAATTCTGTATTGAACCCTGACCAGCAGTTTCTGAATTGAAAGATAAAACAGGATAATTTACATAACATTTAGAACAATGACCACTAACGAACAATACAACAGTATACCGAACTTCTTAAAAGTTTTATTACTATTTCATCGTCCAAAGATTTTGAGAAATTAAACTGCTTCCGAAAGTCAATATATTTTTTACAAAAATTTTACAAAAATACAAAAATTTGGTTTTGTAAAAGTTTATTATAAAGCTATAGCTTACTAATTGTAAGTATGTGAAACTACCGATGCTAGACTTGGACGGCTTTTGTTTATTAACGAATATCTTTGCTTGTATGAGTTTAAGAAAGAAAAAATAAATAAATACGCCACTGTGTATGGTATGCAATGTGTTAAACTCATAAGAAGATATATTTAGTATATCGTTGGTGAGACGTAGCTTTATGTATGCGTTATTAGCGTGCTAAAATCCCTTTTCCTTTACTAACAGCAAAAATGAGACGCGGTACTCTTTCCTTTTTTTAAATCTTCGGCTGTATTATACGTATTGGTGTTGTACCACTAATTTTTTTTAGAATCTGTTTACTTAAATGAAAGGTGAACATTTTTTTATAAAGCAAACAACATGTAAAGTGAAATTAAATTTTGTTATTCTTTGTTTCTTTTTATTACTTATTAATTAATTAACTAACGAGGTGTTTCTGTTTAGCTCTAGTATTATTTCTGTGCATTTTCTGAAGGAAGTAAAAGAATAGTTGGAAATGGTTAAAAACTTATTTGCATTAGTATCAGCTAAAAACGTTTGAATTAGTGCAGAACTTATGAATTAATTCGAAGTCTGATTACAGGTGGTCGTACATGGAATAACAACACAAAGGTGTAACTAATTTAAAATAAATTAAATTACCTGCAATAACTAAATAAGGAAACCTCTTTAGATAGTTACGAGATACATTGAATGGTACAGATTGCGATTTAGCCTTAAACGAGACCTAATCAAATATGGACCCCTTTGCTTACTATTTTCTTTTAACTTATGAATCCGCTTACTAACAATTTTATCTTTTATACCTAATTAAATTTGTGCAATAAGTAAATGATTTTATTTTGTTTTCTTATTAACTATTGTGTGTTTTAATACAAATCTTTGTTATATTATTATATGTTTGAAACTTTGTTTTTTTGGACCGGCGGTGGACGAGTGGTGTCAGTGCATCTCTCGTGTTCCAAGGGTCGTGGGTTCGAATCCGGGAGACGGGATTTTTCTAATTGGAAAATTCCACCACCTCAACTATGGGTGTGTGTATTCGTGTTGCATGTTAGATGAGCACCTAAAGCAGGTGACTTTAGCTGTTGATTCCCCCGTAGTGTAGGCGTGAAAAAGAAAAAAATAAACTTTGTTTTTATTAATTGTACACAAAGATGTTATAAGAATAACGGACCGAATAACAGTCCGTCAATTGTGTTATAATCTTTGATTTATACCTTAAAACCTTTTATGAGCCTTTAACAAGAAACTAGTGAACTTCCAACTGTGTTCTTGATTGGAGAGCCACTCTAAATACATAAAAAGAATATGAATTAATGGTAAACGTTTTTATTGGCCTAATGATACTTTGACTCAATGAGAGATTATTCTGATGAAATGTCAAACTTTGACATTTATTATTATAACCCCAAAATTGTGCATCAGAGCCTTTATAAGATTCAAGTAAGTTTTGATTTTTATTTAATTGAAGGATATTTATTACTCACTTCAATTACTTTAGGTGATGTAATATCTTATTGCAACTTTACAATAAATTACCTTTTTATAATACAACTAAGTTAGTCTAATATTGTAGGGCTTATGTTGACAAAATCTTATGTAAGTTAAGTACAGCTATTTTGCAGAATTAGCAGTCATAAACGTGTAGTCAATTAACGTAGTAAAGCATTAATTATAAATATTTAGAAATCTGTTTAGTATCTTAATTTTCTGGTTTACTTATTTTTTTAATATAATAATACGCTCAAACACCTCATGCCAGTTCGAACTGGGATTACTCGGTAAACATCATACATCCCATAGTTCAGATAGAGTTACGGGCATCTTTACCACTTGGCCATTTAGATTTTTTTATTATTATTGCAGATTCGTCCTATTCGTAAAGAAACTTCTCCATAAAATGCTGATATCTACTAAACTATATGCTTAACTTTGCGTTAGTTTATTTTTACTAGTTTTAACTGGAAACAATATGTTACTATCTTACTTTGCTGTATATCAGGTTGATTTGACTAATAATTCATTATAATGCCTGTAACCGCTAAGTGACGTTTCCTGTGCAAAACTTTCAAGGCAGATTAATTCCAAAAAGCCCATTAAATACACTGCAAATATAGCTTTTGCACATTCTTTTTACCGATTCTTTTTTTATTTTAGTTATTTTTCCGTTTGAGAATCTATATATTAAAGAACAAAAACGGTTGCGTTAGTTAATATTGGACTTTCATACTTCTCGCATACAAAATCTAAACATTTTATCATCATTAGTTTCTAATAAAGTTTAACAGTAAATTATATACAACCAGCAAGTAGCATTTTGTTTAGTTTGGCGAAAGTTAGACCGTAAAATAATTTTAGCGCAGGTTAACACTGGAAGTTATCTAATGAGAATTCTGTGTTTGCTTGGGAAGTTGAATTCAACACATTATTATCTAACATAAGTAAATGAACCAACTTTGAACATTGAATCTCTGTAATAAAATAAAATAACTAAAATAATAACTTATACAGAGAGAGACACTATTATTTAAAGAGTCACTCACTCCGTTTGGTTTAGTTTGGACGGAATTGTTACGTGGTCTTTACAAGCGAACCTTCGGCAACCACCGTTCGGAACCCGTTAAGTTACAAACCTGGGCTCCCTTCTATTCACAATACTAATAAACGATTTATCAAACTGCTTGTAATATTCTAATTACAATTACTATATTGTGGACAGGTGTAAATAATGTATATCAATGAAGTATGGTTAATTTCCTTAACTTTGGTGTCAGTAAATGCTTTCTTTGCAATGCATTATAACAAATCATTAAACTATATGTAATTTTTACCTATAGTAGAAACGGCAAGAATTTGTCTACAAAAAAATTACACAAAGACTTGGGTGTCATTTTTGATACATTTTCTATTGAAAATCACATATTAAAAAACGTCAAATGCGCCTATAAAAATTTTGATTTTGTTATCAGAAATACCCATTATTTTAAAGATTCTAATGCCACAGTGATATTGTACAAAACTTCTGCGAGAACTTACTAGAGTATTAGATGACATAAAAAAACACGGAACTCCTTTAAATATTTTTAAATTTTACAAATGTAAATACATTGTAATATTAAATGTTGCGGTAAGAATACACCAATTGCGTTTGAATATTTTAAACTTTGCATTAGTTTCAAAAGAATGTTGCTAAAGCAGTTTATTTATGAATTGAAAAGTTTTTTTGTTTCTAGTTTTAGCAAACCGTATTTTATATTAATAATAAATCATTTTGTGTGTCATTAAAGGGAAGATGTGTATCATTAAGGCTTCTTTTAAAATAAAAATAAAATAAATATAACATTTTTGTAAGTAAGGGAGTATTTGTAATTGAATTGTTTAAAACGGCTATTAAAATGCAAATTTAGAGTTAGGATTCATTAACAACCATCTTGAATTTCCTAACAAACATAACTTCACAAAAATTCAAATAAAAACATTTTAACATTTTACTACATCCTTTTCTTATCACAAAATTAATCCTAAGATCCTATCAAACAAAAATTGCATAAATTCTGACAACGAAATTATTAATATAAACTAAATTTTAACATTCTAGTAGACCCTGCTGAAACGTTACAATTTTGGGATTTCAAAAGCCTAAACCTTCTCTATAAAAAGTTTCCCATTTTAACATTAGTGACAAATGCGCTCTAGAACTTGACGTTTCTACTACAAAGGCAAACTGAGATTAAAGATACAAGTACTTAGATATATTTAGAGCCTTCTATTTTGCGGGCTATAACTTATCTTATCGAGTTAGAACCGAAAGAATTTAATACTGCACATGTGCATTATGTTATCAATGTTAACTCCTCCGACCATAAGAGTTGACTATAATTTTTGTAAAAAATGATGTTTAATCGAATAAAATAAAGTTACTAAATCTTTAATAAGTACTCGGACGTGCCTCATAATAACCGTCTATAATAACATGAAATAATGATACTCCATAATAATAATATATGTATGTGATAATATACTATCAGTTTCTTTCGTGATGATATTATTCGCTGATACATTTTATAAGGGATACAATTTCGCTTAGTATAATATAAGAATAGGATAATAATTATGATTATAATTACCATTATCGCATAAAGAGAGAACTAAACAAAACATCACCTTCCAAATGTTACAATTATGCAAACGTTCATCTTATATAACGTTTGCATACTTCTCAAGATCACTGAATATCATCCCAAATATTAAGTCTAAACATGTCAACAGCCTGTAGATCTTACCACAGCTCCAATGAGCTCTTCTAGATCGTCTAGGCCTTAATGATTTTCAAAGCTTACTGTTGAACATTTAGCCAGGGGTTCCCAAAGTGCGGCCCGCGGGCCAAATGCGGCACTCAAACTCTAGAAATGCGGCCCGCGATGTCAGATCATCCTCGATTTAGAATTTATAAAGATAATTTAAAAATAAATAAATTTTATCATATTGCAATTGAAGATTGCTCAGTTACAAAAAAATTCTAAATTTTATAGGTAATGTAATTTTTTGTTAGTACATATATATAGATTGTATATATTTTATTGGATTGACGGTCTCCCTCAGCTCATTAGGCTGATTAGCTGATGCGTATTAATAAGTCCAAATTGAGATCAAATTTAACTGACGAACATTTACAAGCGGTGTTAAGAATACATTCAATCGACTTACGTATTGACGAAATTATGAAAAGGAAACAACAACTGCACAAGTCACACACTTCTGATTGAGGAATTTATTATTTTTTTCTTTTTATATTTGAAATTATTTAGTTATATTTGTTTAATTATTTCTGAAATATGTTAATAAACATTTTGTAATAAAAAGTTATTATTGATATAAAGAACGATTGTTATAAATTTAGTATAAATTAGTGATGCACCGAAGCGGCTTTTGGTCGAATCACCGAATATACCGAATATTCGACCATTAAAATTTGCCGAAGCGCCGAAGACTCGCCCGAAGCACAATAGAAAGAGTTTTGATTACTTTTTTATTGAATACAAAATTATGTCATGAAAAGAAAACATTGGTGTCCGAAAAATACGTTTCCTACTACACATTTTGCTATAATAAAATAATACAAAATAAAACTAAACAAAATTAATAAAAAAATGAACAGTATCGGATTATACAAAAACATGATGTTAAAAACTTCATTAAACACCGCTTATTAAAAAACTATAACGTAATATAATAGCATCAAAAAACATTTCAGTATTTAAAATTTAATTTAAGAAGATTGTGGTGGATAAAAAATAGCTTTTCGGCATTTTCCGGGAGCAATCTAAGTCAAGCACGTGATTGCGGCGTCTTGCCGAGTGATCGCCGTGTGATTCGCGATGCATTTTGCATTTTAACCCTCGTGATTTCTTTGACTGAGATTTTTCAATTTTTTGTTGAATTTCTAGTCAAAACAATGTATGTACGCTCTCTTTGCGTCATCGTCTACACAGGACTTGAAAATAAATGCTTGAAATACTAAGAATTAAATAAATGCTGATACATATTTTAAAAATATAGAATTTTTTGGTTAAACGCTAAATAATAAGTTTTTCAGTTAAAATACACTCGAATAAGTCAGATTGCTGCAAAAAAATAAAAAAATCCGCTTCGGCCGCCCGAATACCGTATCTTTCATGCTGCTTCGATCAAAACCGAATCTGTTAAAAATTGGCCAAATCAGCAGAATACCGAAGCAAGAACCAAAGCTTCGGTGCATCTCTAGTATAAATCTTTCTGTTGTGTCAAACTGTTTATCGATTTGAACGTATTTTTTCATAAAACGTTTTTTGGCCCACCAAATATTTTGGAATTTACAATCTGGCCCACCTTGGCAAAACTTTGGGAACCCCTAATTTAGCCCATTCAAATCTTTCTTAGGAAATATATAAAAACCGTCTTTCGAAGGTCTTAACGGTCATACGTCACGTTGAGATGTTCTCTCATGCAGTCTTTAGTTCATAAGTCAGTTCATTCAAGTAAGTAAAATGTTCTTTTCAGTCGATAACAATTGCTTTTCCAAGACATCGTTGACTTTTTCAAAGACATTTCTAATGTCTCTAGTTTTTATTTTATATTTTCCTGCTGAATTTCTAAGCATTCTTGTCTTATTGAATCCTCTTCTTGAAGTTGATTTTGGACTTTGTATGTAGTACTTCCGACACATTATTTGATGAAAGTGTTCCATCCCTCAAAAATGCTTCCAATATTTAAATGATTTCTTATTTTTTCAGTGTTAAAATTTTCTTGAACTAGTGAATAGATGTCTTCAAGGCATTTGAGTTTCCTTTTTTGTAGTTTTTTCCTACTTCTTCCTTTTTCATTTTCCTTAGCTTTTTCATACAGTGTCGGTTGCCTTGGACACATATGAATACCCATGAATTAATTAGAGGCACCAAAGGTGACAAAACTTTGGCGCGGTTGTTACCAATACTTAATAATGATTACGGCACTTTACGAAGAAATGCAAATGAAAATTCAAACAAAAAAATAATAACGTTATTATCGATTTATAAAAAGTGTTATTATTATACAGCAACTAGAAAACTAACGCTGTGTATTAATTAGAAGTAGTGAGAGTTATATAAGTAATACATTTACATTTCTTTGGATTAAAAATATTTAAATATGCATTACAATATGCTTTTAATAGCATAGATATGCTTCTAAATACGATTGATGCGTTAAAATATTTTTCTGAATATGAGGATTCAGCCGAGAAAGTATGAATTTAATAATTAACGTATGATATTTTAAAATAAACAGTATTAAATATATTAATTTCTGTAAATTTGTCACTTACTAGAAATGTACCTGGTATTGCACTCACACTTATTGTTACTTTTGCTTTAGTGACTTGTGATAAATACTTCCCGATAGATTTATTAACTTAAAAACCTTTCAAGCAAAAAATATGGATTTAAATCCTCTTTACTGACGACCACAATTCTAAGAATTTCAATCAAATACATTGTCTGGTGTCTCGGGTTATTTTTTTTCCGGGATTCTAGTTAATAAAAAAATTAAGTAGTTTTCAGGACTTCTCCCCGAAAATCTCTCGGGTCAGAAACCTTAATCTAGGTTTAAAAGGGAAATTGAGTCTAGACAAACTGTACGCTATATTATGATAGTCCAGGTAGATTTCCATTAGAGAAATTATAGTTAGCTGATGCTGGTTGTTGAATAAGAAAACTTGCTTTCAATATCCTTTAATTCTAATAAATCCTTAAATACTAAATCGATATTAAAATAACTTCTAGAAATAGTAACTTGTAGATTCTCCATCCTCCACATTCCATTAAATCTAAAGAACACATAATGGTGCTAGAATTCGATTTAGTAATTTTAATCTGAAATTTTCAAACTAATGTCGCATTGCGAGAGTTAAACAAGCACAAAACCGACAAATAAAAGCAATCTGTCTGACCACTGACTGGTTGTATTTTCAGAACTGGGGTAAACTAGGTTTAAATAAATCAATGTAATTCTGCAACGGCAATCAAGTAATCGATTGAACATGCATAAAAAATTACAAACAATGTAGGTTGTTCATACAAAAAACTTTAACTTTAAAGTTTTGGACAATGAAAATATTCACGTTGAGACATAAGAAGTGAGTTGAACTAATTTTACACTTTAAGCGACTAATAAAATAACAAAGTTTTCTCTGACTATGACTATAACGAAAATTTTTTATAACCGTTACAATGTGAGGTTTTTTAATTAGTTAAAAATCAATTAATTAATAACCTAATGTCGTATATTTTATGGAAATTCTTATTAATCAAATCGGAAGAAAAACCGCGTGTGTGATGGCTCATAACAAAGAAATCATAAACAGCACTTTTAAATGTAATACATGTTTTTTGTAGCACAAGTAGTTTTAACAAAATCCTACACAAACTGGGAGAACCCGTGTTTCGAAATAATACTCCTTATTGCCAAAAAAATCCAAAACAGACAAATTATGCAGTTGAAAGCTAATAAAATTACTTTATACTATTAAATTTCTAAATATTTAAACTTTCAAAAATTAAATTTAATGAATATTAAAAAATAACAAATCTTAAAGTTATACCGCCTTTTTTGTATCAATCCTCCAAGAACTTAAGTGGGTATTAGAAGATTGAATACGGCAGGCAATTAATCGCTTCCTAAGATTGCAAACGTAGAACGAACAAAATCAAGGCCAGGCAATAATCCTTTTAAGTCTTGCAAGACGCAATCGAAATAAAACTGCAACAACTTAACCACAATTTTTTAAACAAAGAGTGCGGTATTTTTTAATGAGCTAAAATATGACGAAACTCAAGATCGTAATGACTCAAAACCATAACAAATCACAGACTTTACGGTGTGGCGGTTTTGAGTATGTTGTGACGGTTTTTTGAATAATGTACATTTAATATCGTGAATAATCGCACTAATTCTTAACAAATTATTACCAGTAACAGTTTTTCCTGAATGTAACAAATGAGGCTATGTTGCTTAGAAGCACAATCAAATTTGAAAATGAGCGAAAAACCGTTATCATTTTTACTGCAGGTATATAATTGAACTAATTATCTTAAGGCGTAAGATGAAGTTGTTTATTTTGTTTACATGACTACGACTAATAACCAATCAGTGTCGAAAACGGATTGGTTTTCATCATGGTACACCGATGAAGTGGGAAAAACAGATTTATGAACCAATTGCGTTGCACGGCTACTAAGACAGTGTTCCTTGTAATTGGATAATGGATAACATTACCATTCAAATGTATGCTTTTTTGTTGCTGGGAATATTTATGCTACCTATGCAGAATTCCCACTTTTAATTAGTAGCGCTTTACTAAAAAACCAGAGGAAAAAATACAAATAAAAGATATTCAAAAGTATTAAAGATATAAATTTACGAGAACGTGTATTCACGAAAGTTATAAAGAATAGCATATTACAGGCACAATGCAAATATAAAAAATACTAAAAAATTTGAAGTATTTCTGAGAGATGGAACACTTCAGATAATGAGTCAGAAGCAAGTTAAAGTTCAAGAGCTACTCAAGCACATGATTCAATAAGACAGCTATTCAAGAGAAAAAAATGAAACAGAACTAGAGAAATTAGAAACATTTTTGAAAAGGTCAGAATAATATAATAATAATAATTGCTACAACCCATAACCTGCAAAGCAGGCCCCAGAAGCTATAAGCTTGTGCGGGAGGGAGGGGGAGATTATTATTATTACGTAGGCCCTATGTGCGGCTGCAGCCGACTTACAGATGGAACAGCGCAAATCCCACATTTGTGTCACAGCTAAGGAAAACTGCAAAAAACCTTAACCAGATCTGCCGGCACCGGGAATCGACCCCGGGCCGCCTGGGTGAAAGTCCGGCACGCTAGACATTACACTACCAAGGCTGTAATAATTAGTGATGTCTTCGAAAAGAAATAATCTAATTAAAAATAAAAAATTTTGTTTTCTGTTAACACGTCTCTGAAAATGAATACTTGTTTTACTAAAGTAGTTTTGCATTGTCATTATTTATTATACTGTTTACAACAATAACACGAAGTTCCCTCAAAGTGTATTCATTTACATGGTCGTTATTTGTATTGCTAGTGGTTCTAAGTAATTTCGGCCGCACTCCAAATAAAAGCTTAGGGAAGGGACGCCTGCTTTTATCCGAGCGGCTATAGATCGCACGGATGACAAGCTTTTTTACTCTTACACCCGAAATAACTAAAGAAAATAAAGTAACTTCGCTACAACGTTTGTACTTGAAAACCTTATGGTTTCTCCTAGTATGTTTGTTTTGTAACAGAGACTACTTCTTGTACATATCTCGTATCTAAGTTATTCGATCTAGAAAAGTGTGGACTGGATACTCTATGTTCAACTTCTATCTGCTAGTAAATTATTCAAGTTCTTGATAAATGTTGCTTTATCTACTGTTTAGATACACATCGTTAAATACCTGGTATTCCAAGTGTAGCAAACCAGCATCTAAATGCTCGAATTATTGAATTGCTGGTTAGCCTTGATAATTGAACGAAATCAGTCACCTGAATAGGCACCTGCTATTAACCATATTTATCTGGTCATCCTGCAAGTATTTTTTGGCTTAATTTCACTAATTTTATATCTGTATTTGTCTCTTGTTTTAACTGTTCTCTATTATTGTTTTATTCATTATAGATATTACTATGCATATCTCAAATGAGTTTTCATTCCCGTTATCATAAAACCATTATCAAAGACGATAATTAAAGGCTGATAAAGAAATAAATATTAAATAATGCAATGTGTGTCCAAAGCAGCGATTAATTTATAAATGGAATAAACACATGTAAATAATAATTTAAATGCGAGATTTTATACACCCTTAACCTTGTTTCGTAAATAAAGTGGCAAATATCAAAAAATGACACATTTAGATAATCGTCCAAACAATTCCATGTTGGAACGTTCATGTTCATTTAATTTATAAAGAAACCGGATACTTACCAGGTGCTCCACTGCAGTACCTATTTGTTTTGAATTGCTCATTATCAGCTAAAGCATATAAATTAAGACAGTGGCGTCTAGCTTTTATCTAACACTTTTATTCCATATAAATCACATAAAGAAACACTACTAGACAAGATTATCGCTACGCCAATGATTCGACATATTGCACAGGCTTATCAGCAAATCTTTCTCGTCTCTGCTCATTATCATTTATTTTTTGCACAAAATCTTGGGATTATACGGCAGTATTGAATGTTATGTAATCTAGGAGATGCTTCAGTAAGTGGCTTCCTGTCAGAATTTTTTTTTCATTTAAAACATGAATTTTTGTTGCAAACCTCTTCCTTTTCAATCTATCTGCAATTTATCTGCATATTGGATGAAGATTTGGAGTAATAATTCATTGGATGACCATTCTAGAATCAGGTAACAAAATAGGTAGGTTTGGGTTAAAAAAACCGAGGTCCCCGAAGACTTTTGCCTTTAACTGAATGCTGTTTTGTTTATTCTACCACCTTATTAATTTCTAAACAGAAATTATAATTCTGGTCATTTCACCTATGCAGAATTCAACCAAATGCGCCATTTTGATTCCAACACGGGTTTAAATCGTTTAACGAAACGATGCCAATTAATTTCATTTCTAGGTCGTATGTACAAATACTTTCAAAAATACGCAAGCCCTAGATGAGTAAAACCCAATCATGGACTCAGTTTTGCCGCTTTCAAAATACTTTGGAATTCTGCAAAAGTATAAGACAGTTACGATGCTATAGTCGTATAGTCAGTATACTGTAATTGTATTGTTAATTCTTTTTTACTGTTAACAGTTGCAATCAGGGTGGTTCTTCAGATACCATCACAACATCAGAGTAGAGGCTGACTCGGAACTTGTAAGTAACCAAATGAAAATAGCAAATAAAATCACGACCAGAAACACTTACTCAAGGTCTTCAACGGCTTGCTTAGATTTGTTATAGTCAGATGTTGTATAATGATCAAAATTACCATATACCTAAACAATTAAAAGCACACAAAATCTTAGACAATATATAGTCGACTAAGATTACTTAATTATTCAAATTATGCTCAAGTGTCGTGGGCGTAAATCATGAAGACTTACTAATTTTAGACATAACACAGCATTAAATAAACATTATAGAGAGGGAGGGCACCTAAATTGTTTGTTGTTATTATTATTATTTAGAAATACACCAACGGGAATCTACAATTTGGAAAAAAATGAGTCTATTTTGGAAGCCACAAACAATTTGTTGAGCTAATCTATAACAGGTGGTTGTTTATTTTTAATTTTAGTCTATTATACCATATTCAAAGAGGTCTAATAGTTGTAACTAAACTGCACAAGTTATTATATTTTCTTTGAATTGTTTTATTACTTCAGCATTAAATTACCCAAAGTACTAAACGAGAGATTTCTAGACGTAATTTTCCATAAAAGGTTAAACATTAAGCCTGACCATACCATGCAAACTCTCTAAAACAGAACCGAAAAGAAACTAAGAAGTTTCCGATTGGATTTTTCTAAGCCGCGAGAAGGATTACTCGTAAAAAACTTGCGCGGGTCAGGACCCTATCCGAGCGTGTTTTCACACTCTTGGAGACTAATCCAGACTTACTTATCGCAAAATATATGATTAGCTCTATTTTGAGATTTTAAGAAAGGCGATTATATTTCCAAAGATTTCAACTAACCACACAATGAACCTAACATGAATGTTACCTATCAGAAAAGCATATCTCTCGTGTCTATTAAAAAAATGCAGACAGTTAAAAATTTCAAGACTAAAAACACGTTATCAGAATCTAACTTTAAACTAATAGAGAAGAGAAATATAGTTCCGAAAGCAGTTTATTCCTTTGTGGACATTTTAATATTGACAATTTTGTTCACAATAACAATCTAGTCATAAAATTCTATGTTTTTATTAAAACAAAATTTATTAGTATGCAGCGTGTACAATATTAAGCAGAAATGGTTATCGTATAAGTACGTCACCAAAATGGAATGGGTTACTTGTGGAAATGTAAATATGTTTACACAAGTGTGGTTACAACGTGCGAAGTCGCTTTTCAAAATTCTCTAAACGAAATGTAACGAAAATAAGATTTATCTTCAATAACAAAAACTTAAATGTGAAGACAAATCTATCTAAAAAAATCACTAATTCCTGAAGATCTAACAGTTATCTCGAAACAGCTTTAAAGAAAAACTTATTATATTGGAAGAGTGTATTCATCGAAAAACAAAATCTTTTTAACAAAGATTATCGTGTTAAGTTCAGCATTTGTTTACGATTCATGTATTACGTCAGTTACAATAAAACAATAATGAAAATTAACATGGCGTGTTAGAGCTATTTTATACATCCGATTTTTTATGCGAAATTCTTACCCAAATCTTTGCTGAAATTTTTCAGCAAAGTTTTGATAAAGAAACTTTGACGTGTAATACAGCATTTTTATTCCGAAATTTATTGTGAAGAATTTCACAATAAAACTTTGAAACAATTCCTCAACTTTTAGAAATTTGCGAGTAATCCACGCGGAAAAGTGAGCACAAAACACTCGCAGTTGACATGCAACACATCTTACACATCGGTTTATTTTGTTTTTAAAAATGGTTATTTGCTTTGTAAAATATTATTAAAACAACCATGCAATGATAATGAAGCTAAAAATCAAGGAACATTTAATCTCTAGGTGCGGAAAATGTCTTTAGTTTTATTTTATTTATTGAAGTGGACAAAATGCGAACGGCCATATTGCTATTACAGTAACAGGTCCGGAATTCGTTAAATTTGTTATTGTATGTTATAAGTTAATATTAATTGTACTGTATCCTAAAATAAAAGTTAATTAACTATTTATAATTGTATCTAAAATATATTTAAAACTCTTAACTAAAATGGCATGAAAATATCACGCATATTTATTAACAATGTTTTTGTTACATACAAGGTGTAGTAAAAATTTTTCTGAATTCACCAACTATTTTTATACGACGTCAATCTGTGTTTACAATGAACGCTCAGCTGCTTCGCAAACACGCGTGCGTATGACAATAATTTTGAAGAGATTCTTATTATTGCCATGTGTAATACAGCTAGTGATGGGTAAATTCCCGGAATTTATTTTTTGGGGAATATTCCTGGAAATATTTTTACGAATGAAGGAGATGAAATACGTGAGAAAAGTAGCGAATGTAACAATAATGGAAAAAATAAGAAACGACACTATAAGAGATAGACTAGGAGTTGAGAGTATATATCTAGGAATATTCCCAAACTTCCCACTTTATCGGGAATTTATATTTTTGCTTTAAAAATGGTCCAAAATAGAGAAATTGTTCGAAAAAAAGTTTATTTTAAAATACAAGTAACATAAATATAACATGATATATAAAAAACAAAACTCCTTGGAAAAAAATATTAAGTGTACAGTGTACTATCTGTACACTACGCCGGCAACGCAATTTAACACAATGCAAATCAGTTGAATATACTGGTAATATAATTGATAAGGGAGGGCAAACCGATGTAATTTATACAGATTTCTCAAAGGCCTTTGATAGAGTTAGTCACGACATTTTATTGGGTAAATTGCATTTAACTGCAATTAAATTCTTTATTATTTTTAGGTTATGTGCATCATCTGCTTGAAACTCTTTACAATAATAATGGTACGTTGATTTAACCTTTAAATTAATTTATAAGATTGCACTTTAACCTTCTGGTAAGACACTAATGCTCTGCTTTTTAATAACACTTTCACAAACCTTTTTAGTTATTTAATTGATAATGCTTCTCCCTTCTTGTAGCACGTTCTCAGGAACCTGTATATCGCCTGCGCTCTTGAACTGCCCTGGATTCAGGAATCTGGTGTAACTCAGAATACGAAGGATTGCCAGACAGCTAAAAATGTTGTAGGTCAAGAGTACCTGTTTGTCTTTACCTTTATAATTGAAATAACTATTCTCTTCTTCTAGGATCAAAGTGAAACTTTGAAGATCTGGCGTTTGTATTCAATTCGAACATATTTTGGTAGTGAGTATATTCCCATATTTTAAAACTTCTTCTTCTGTAAACTCCTTATTGTATTTGTTGGTTAAATAAATAACACCTTTTTACTATATTTTATACTGCTTTTTTATTTTTATTTTCTCTTTTTTTAAAGAATTATTACATCCATTAACAAAATGTTTTTTTCTAACCACCACTTAGCAACCACCATTCTTCTCACATTCATATTTTTCTTTCTTTTTTGTTTTATGATTTTCAATACAAAACTAACTTTTTTTAAATGATTAATTATTGTTTCTCATTATTAGATATCTCTATTATAACCATGCATTATTATTGATGGATGGTTGTTATGGATAAATTTTGATTGATATTCCAAATGGAATGTTATGTTTTGACTATTGTTATACATGCTAAAAACTATTTTACAACTTTTCCTTAAGTCTAATAACAATTTTCTTTTCAGGTTTGAGCTTCAGATGTAATAACCTATTAACCCAAATACTTCTTTTATGTAACAACAATAAACTAAATATATAAATCAAACTTGAACTCTGTTTTCATTAATTATTTTATATGAAAGTCAATATGTTATGAACGTTCAACATCACATCTACCATCTTCTTTTAACTTGAACAACATCGACTTGAGTAAATAATTAAACTCAGTCGAAATATCATTACAAAATACATGGCGAGCAATCAGAGAGGTTTCTGGTACCATCTGGTGTGCCGCAGGGAAGTAACTTGGGACCTTTGCTTTTCTTGTTGTTTATAAATGACCTCCCTTCACAGTTTAGTGAATGTAAATATCTTATATTTGCTGATGACGTTAAGATATACAAAGAAATAACAAATGTTAATGATTGTCAGCTTCTCCAAGAAGATCTTAATGCAATGTTACGTTGGAGTAAAACAAACAAATTAGACCTTAATATAAACAAATACAAATGTATGACATTTACAACCAAGAAACTGCCATATCGCTTTCAATATACTATAGACGTCGTTGCATTAGAGCGTATCTATAATTGTCGCGATCTAGGTGTACATTTCAGTTTCGATCTGAAATGGGACGATCATATTGACAAAGTAGTAAATGCGTCACTTAAAAATCTTGGATTTCTAATGAGATCTACAACAGACTTTAAGAATGTTACAGCTCTCCAACTTCTATATAATTCATTACTTAGATCAAAATTGGAATTTGCTTCCACTGTGTGGAATCCGGGGCAAGTAACTTATCAAAACAAAGTTGAAACAATACAAAATAAATTTCTAAAATATCTACATTACAAAATGTATAATCGATATCCAGAATATAATTAATATAGTAATTTTAGATCCGAAGTTAAAGTAAAAAAGCTAATCACGAGGAGAGAAGTAGCATACATTTGCTTTATGTGTAAACTAATAAACAACAGGATAGACTGTCCCCAGTTGCTTTACTTGGTTTATTTGTACGTGCCAGCATACAGATCGCGACCTCGAAACATTCTGCATATTCCTCAATATAGGACCAACATACCAGGTAATTCTCCTTTGATAAGAATGGCACAAATTGTAAATTCAGTTACTGAGAAATATGACATTGATATATTCCATACGACCCCTAACGCAATTAAACATATTATCACTTAACAATAAATGCATATATATATGTCTCAACTCATCCCAACCTGTTAAATAGTAAACTTTTTAATTGTAATAGATATCAGCTCATTATTATTGTAATAATTGTGTAATAATAATAGTAATTGTAATTGTAATTGTAACTAGACTTGTGTAACAATAATTGTATTCATAAGAATCTCCATGCAATGTAATTGGGCTATGCCCGTTTTGTTTTGGGTAACTAATAAATAAATAAATAAATAAATAAATCAAAGACAAATGTACACTTAATGCTAGAACCGGCTACGTGTTGATAACAGGTCTTAGCAAATTTGTATTAGGCGGTGTACGCTTTGACGCGCGTTTGCTTGCGTTTCACTTACTGGAATATAAAAAATAAATTTCTCTTTTTCGGGAATTTATTTATGATTTTTATAAATTCCCAAAATAAATTCCTGGCGGGGAATATTCCTCACCGGGAATATTCCCGTCGCCCATCACTAAATACAGCATATAAACAGCTCTTTTTATACACGTCAAAGTTTATTTACCAAAATTTTGTTGAAAAATTTCAGCAAAAATTTGGGTGAGAATTTCTCATAAAAAATCGGATGTGTAAAACAGCTCTTATTGCTGTCACGAAATGAAGTTTGGAAGGAAACAGTGAACGTTCTTAGAAGAGTAAACAAAAAAATGAAAACAAGAAAAAAAAAATTTATTTTATTTATACCTTTATATTTATCTTGATAAAATGTTAAACGAAAATTTGGATTTTCATTGTTATAGAAAAGCTATTACTTTCAAACTTAATTATTGTATAGTTAAAAAAAACAAAAAGTTCGGGACCTAGCATTTATTAAAATGTAAACATAATTATACCGGGTGATTGTCATGTAATATTTTTGTTTTTAAGTACTGGGTGGAAATAAATGATTTTCATCAAGTTACCATTGCATTCCCTATGTAAAAGCACGACGTGTCGCTCTACGAAAATAGAGAAGGCAGTACCATAACCTCAAAATAAATTAATTCAATAAGTTCTATGAATTGTTTGACAGATTGATTTCATTTATTGACAGAACTAATTTAGTACTAAATCAAAAAGAGTAAGAGCGGTATAGAAAAATTTACATGTGAAAAAATTCCAAAGGGAACGTGATGAAAATCATTTATTTCCACGCTGTAGCAATTCGCTTACGGTATTTGATTAAAATGAAAATAATTGGTGTTTTCTTACTCTGCTACAATAGATAACAGTTGTAAATTTCTTTTATATTATTTCTATAAACGTATGATAAATCAGTAACGTCACTAGCATTAACGTCAATTGACATAACCTGCAAATAACTTTCGTAATGCTCTCCAATTCTACCAATTATTCAAGCGTACCAACCCAATTAAATAACCACATTGACGTAATCATTAACGGTCACTGTTACCTTTAGGGTATTTCCCTTTTTAATGGTTTTGAAAGATTTTAAAATTTATATTTGTAGAAGAATAAAAGAAATTGCGAGGAAGCATTTTAACGATTTAGAATTGGAAACCTATTTTGTAAAAAAGAATGCAAAATAAATTTTATGCAGCTTAAAATTTGGCAGTTGAGGTTGTTGTATAAAAATGAGAAGAAACTCGAGAAAGACAGGTCAAACATATTGTTTTCTCGTAAAAAGTAAAATATTGTATGCTGTACCGGAGCCACGCGTTCTCGGCGGGAAAATATCTCGGTAATAAATACTGATGTATGTGAAAGGTGGTGGGTAGGCGAGCCAAGAGCATCTTGCTGTAGCACAGATGTGCGAGCCGCGAATAGGAATGAGCCAATTCAAATAATGGAGCCAAGTGTTGTCCATAAGCCGAACACGGAAAGGGATTTATAACAGACACACAGCACTCAGGCCAGTCCTGATCGATGTGTTTACGTATGTCGGAGTACTAATCTCCACCAAAGTGGATTCAGAAAACTAAGGCAATTTGTCCTGGACCATTCAAAATGAGATTAGGGACAGGCATACTACCTAAAGGAACTGCCATGCACTTTTTCTCAATGACTGAAAAACCCAATGGCCAAAGTTACAAAACTAGAGCAGTAACGATCAACTAAAAGGATCTGTATTGATTTTCGGAAACTTTTCTTTTCTTTACCCTACAATAAAAATTCCCCTATTTCTTATTCCAGGTACCTTTTACCGTAAAAGTCTTTCTTTCTCTTTAAAGAAAACCACCTTCGCTAGCTTTTATTTCTCTTGCCAACTGTATACATAAAATATTGGTTTGACACAATTTGTTCTTCTGTTTCATAGCCAGTTACACCAACATAAATACAAACAATAAAGCGTACCAAATTGAATTACACGAAAAATGAGGTTTACTTCTTAATACGTGAAATTTATAGCACATTTAGTAATTTCAATAATAAAAACGTTAAGTAAAATGGTGTTATAATAAACATAAATATTTTTACTAATTCTAACCATCATGTTGGTTATTTAGCAAATTATGTAATGTAGGCTTTCGAATTTCTTATACCTAAGTGTTTTATTAAGAAAGGTTAATGTAGATGGGTCAGGTTCAGTAAATTAGTTTAGTAATTCACTTAAGGTATTAAGAGAAAATTTATCAATCCCAAATACAATTTATAAATGTACAAATTTCCTCGTACATCTTGAAAATTTTAAACTACACTCGAGGAAAAAAAACTCGCTCCACTTGAAAACGCACAAAAAATACCAAAATTTCAAACCGTCATAACTCGGCGGATTTTTGACGAAAATGGATGAACCTTTGAGTGCTAAAAAGTTTAAAGTGTCTAGTTTTAAGGGCGTACCAGCGAATGTTACGTAAAGGCCTTTCCGCCCCCCGCGATCGCCCGCAGAAAAAAAATGTTTTTGATTAAAAAAATGTCAAACTTTAACAGTTTGTACGACGTACCAAAAAAATCGTGGACCCTATCGATCACCAAGACAATAAAGTTCAGTCCTGTTTCTGTCGAGTTTTCAAAACTTCGAGTGCCTACGATTTTTTGGCGCAATGTTATGAATTTCTGAAATTTACCCTACATTTTGTCGAGTGGTTTTCCGCTTCTGTTTGAAGTTTGAATCTTTTCTTTTCCAAATTCAAAAATTTTGAAAAATGTTTAATTAATAATAACATTTTTTTTATTAACGTTCATTTTTTAATGTGTAACCGCCGACAACGTTACCCGATGTGCTAGTTCCTAAATTAATGTTTTGATTTTTATTTTACTAATGTTTTGAAATTAATCAGTATCAGAAAGTCATTCGAAGCGTTACAATGCCGCAATTAACGGACATTCAACGTGCACGAATTGTTGCTCTTTTGGAGGTAGGAGTTAGTATGCGACACACACACACACACACACACACACACACGATGTGCAAAATCCGACTGACAACCTGTTCATGGTGTACATCGGGTAACGCTGATGTCGGCGGTTACACGTTAAAAAATTAAAGTTAATAAAAAATGTTTTTATTAATCAAAAACATTTTTCAAAATTTTTAAATTTGGGAACAAAATGTTCAAACTCAACCGGTAATAATGTCGCTGTCAGAAGACGAAAGACTCCCGACAAAATGCAGGGTAAATCTCAAAAATCCATAACTTCGCCCCAAGTCATCGTAGGCACTCGAAATTTTGAGAACTTTACAGAAAAAGGGCTAAACTTTATTGCACTGATGGTCGATTGAGTTCACGATTTTTTTGGTACACCGTATAAGCTGTTAAAGTTTGACATTTTTTGAATCAAAAACATTTTTTATTCTTCGGGGGATGGCGGGGAGCAGAAAGGCTTAAACGAAACATTCGGTCACACGCCCTTAAACTAATTAGACACTTTAAGCTTTTTAGCACTCAAAGGTTCATCCATTTTCGTCCAAAATCCGCCGAGTTATGACGGTTTGAAATTTTGGTATTTTTTGTGCGTTTTCAAGTGGTGCATTTATTTTCCTCGAGTGTATATAGAAATTTTTGCAGGAAAGGATTAAGAAAGACCACATAAACTATTCATTTAGTTTTCAATCTTCAAACGTATCTACAGATGGCTGGAAATAAATAAATAACATAAGAAACAAAACTGAGCCATGAAACCCAGACATTGATTTATATTGTAACGTTCTTTCTAAAAATAATAACACAAGTGCTGTTTAAATCGTCTATTCACAAACAAATATTTATTTCTATACACTAATGAATACACTATAAATTAACGCTATAATTATAAACCATTAAAAACTATTATTTACAGACTATGAATTTCTAATACAACATTTATATCCACTATTTATTTTGTAATACACAGTTAATGACTTGCTGTTGACTGACTCTTTTTATCCGCAAAGTCCCTTTTATACCACCATACAAATCTTCTAGAAATCGCTCGAACATACCGGTATACTGCTAGAATACACTAGAAGGTTGAGTGCATTGCGCTACCGCTCCGGAATGTTCCACGACCCATTGACGGCCGGACCAGACGGTGCGTTGCACTCGTTACACTGCCCCCCTCTTCAAGTCTGTTCTGTCCCAGAACAGGTTTTATGCTCTGGTTCCTGTAAAATGGGTCATGACGATATCGACAGTCTTCACCTCGACTACACGTTCCATTACGGTAGAAATAACAGTCTACACTCTTCGTTGGCCTTAATGCGGGCTGTGGGTCAAAACTGCAGACGAAGATCTTGACGTCAGTACCTCTAAAGACAACTTCCAGCATGTTTCTAACGATTCTCCAATCCAGCTGGTCCCGCCCACAGCCGAGTTTGGGAACTGCCAATTTGTTAATTCCCCTGGTAAGCAACTCGATTCTCAAATTCCATAGTGCCCTCCACAAGTCGGCGTAACTTGGTTTCTGGTAGTAAAACTGCTTGGTTACCAAGTAGTAAATGGATCGGTCATGATCAGGCAAGCGTAAGGATTTCCCAACAGAGGGATTTTGTTCTCGAAGTTCATTCAGCCGTCCAAATTTATTTCTAAACACCACTGCGATCCCCCTGGACATACGGAGATCCGCGGAGACACAGTGGGCAATGGAATAATCACCAGGGACCCGGAAGAGATCTTGTTGCATCTCAGTCGTGACTCCGAATCGCGCTTTTCTAGTTCCAGAGAACGCAGCCATAAATTCTCTAAAGGTTGGCTGATCATCTTCAGGCCTTACGGTATTGATAGCCACCTCAGCCTCATCTTTCCGATCCGGGACTGCGTCATTATTTCCCTCATAGTGCGCCAGACGATTGGAGTGTACCACTTTTGGTTTCCCCCTTGGCAATTTCTGGATGCGATAAATCAAGTCATTTATTCGTTTCTTCACCTGGTATGGACCCTCCCAATTTCGCTGTAACTTTGGAGAATAGCCACGACGTCTTTGCGGGTTGTATAACCAGACAAGCTCTCCAGGTTGAAACCCTCCTTCTTGGGCTCTCACATCGTACGTAGCCTTCATCCGGTCACTCGCGATTCGACTATTATTTCGGGTTCGGTCGTGAATATCCTCCAACTTCTTCTTTAAGTTGATGACATAATCATTCCCGGCTACCTCCTGCTCTATAGGTGGAGACCCAAATTCCAGATCACACGGTAACCGTAACTCGCGTCCAAACATTACAGACGCTGGTGACTGACCGGTTGTTTCGTGGACCGATGCACGATAAGCCATCAGGAACAGATGCAGGTATTGGTCCCAGTCTCGTTGATGATCGGAGACGACCTTGGCCAAATATTTGCCCATTGTCCGATTCATGCGTTCTACCATTCCATCGGACTGCGGATGTAACGGTGTGGTCCGAGTCTTGCGAATGCCCAACAATCGACAGACTTCTCCAAAGAGTACAGACTCGAAATTGCGGCCTTGATCCGAATGCAGCTCCATGGGCACTCCGAAGCGACTGAAAAACTCTTTGACTAGTACGTCAGCAACAGTCGCAGCTTCCTGGTTTGGTAGGGCATATGCTTCTGGCCATTTGGTAAAATAGTCCATTGCCACTAATATGTATTTATTCCCATCGTCGGTTTCGGGAAATGGTCCGGCAATATCTATGGCTATTCTTTCCAGAGGACTACCCACATTGTACTGCCTCATAGGTGCTCTTCGTTTCCCCAAGGGTCCGTTACCAGTGGCACATAGTTCACATTTCCGGCACCACTCCTTCACGTCTTCTTTACAGTTGACCCAATAAAAACGCTCCCTAACTTTCTCCAAAGTCTTTTTCACACCGAAGTGTCCTCCTGAGGCACCGTCATGGAGATGTCGCAATACTGTAGCCACTCGGCTTCTTGGAACCACGAACTGAGACCTAATGGTGGTGCCATCTTCACTCTCCAGTACTCGCTTCAGGAGATCGTCTTCCACCTTCAAGGACTCCCATTGGGCCCAATATGCTTTGAGCGTTCTGTTGAAAGGGCTGACAGCCTCCCAGGCAGGCCTTTCTCCCACGCACTTCCATTCCAGTACCATTTTTAGTTCGGGATCATCCTTCTGCTGTCGTTGCAATTCTTCCGGCAACCAATTGTCGTTGACGATGGTAGTTCTTAATACTTGGCAAACCTTCTCTTCCAAGCGAGAGCAATGACGGCAATCCGTTGGACAGGGTCTTCTTGAAAGAGCATCGGCATTTCGATGACTAGTGCCCGCTCGATGTTCGGTGTCAAAGTCGTATCCTTGTAATCGTTCGATCCACCTTGCGACCTGGCCTTCAGGATTACGGAATTGTAGAAGCCATTTCAACGCTGCATGGTCCGTCCTCAATAAAAACTTCCGTCCGTACAAGTATTTGTAGAAGTGCTCAACGGACTTCACGACGGCCAATAGTTCTTTTCTGGTCACACAATAATTCCTTTCGGCTTTCGACAAAACCTTACTAAAATAGCCGATGACCTTTTCTTGTCCATCCTGTATCTGAGAAAGTACCCCCCCAATGGCCAGATTACTTGCATCTGTGTCAAGTATGAATTTCCCTTCTGTCCGTGGATAGCTCAATATTGGTGCTGTTGTCAGGGCACGCTTCAGCTGTTGGAAAGCTGTTTCACACTCTCCGCTCCAAACATACTCGCGCCCATCTTCAGTTAACCTTGTCAGAGGTTTCGCTATATTGGCAAACCCAGGAACGAAACGCCTGTAGTAGGTACATAACCCAAGAAAACTACGAACTTGGTGTTTATCTTTCGGTGTTGGCCACTCTTGAACTGCACGAATCTTATCGGGGTCGGCTGCCACTCCATTTTGTGATACGACGTGCCCGAGATATTTCACTTCCTTTCTGAATATGTGGCACTTTTTCGGACTCAGTTTCAGATTGGCTCCACGTAGTCTTCGGAACACTTCCTCTAGATTGTTCAAATGTTCGTTGAATGATTTTCCGACTACAATCACATCATCTAGGTATACCAGGCAGGTCTTCCACGACAACCCTCTCAGGATGGTCTCCATTAGACGCTCAAAGGTGGCCGGAGCGTTACATAGACCAAAAGGCATAACTGTAAACTGCCATAGTCCGGAACCAATAGTGAACGCGGTCTTCTCCCGGTCTTCAGGTTCCATTTCAACTTGCCAATAACCGCTCTTCAAGTCCAAAGTCGAAAACCATCGTGAACCAGACAGGGTATCTAACGTGTCGTCGATGCGTGGTAAGGGATAGCTGTCTTTCTTGGTCACGTCATTAAGCTGCCGATAGTCCACACAAAATCTCGTTGACCCGTCCTTCTTACTGACCAGGACCACCGGTGATGCCCATGGACTGCTGGATGGCTCGATGACCCCTTGTTCTTCCATATCAGTAATAATCTTTTCGGCTTCTGCTCGCCTTGCTAGAGGTAGACGCCTCGGCTGCTGACGGACAGGCATAGAGTTGCCTGTATTGATTTTATGTTTTACTATATTTGTTCGTCCCTTCTGGCTATCGTCAAGAGCGAAGATATCTTGGTATCGGTGAACCAAACCCTGTACCTCTTTCACTTCCGTTCTGTTAAGGTCTTCGCACGAACTAGTAACCATACCCACTAATTTTCCACCATGGTCTTTGGGCACTGGTTTTGGAACATCAGCCATACACCTGGCTACTCGGAATACTGGCACACACTGTCCCACAAGGGTACTCTTCTTCAATGTCACCGGATCCACATTAACGTTCATAAGCCTCACCGGTACAGTCTTTCCAACCTTGATCAGCGCTTTTCCCACCAATATGCCACTATGGATCTTCTTATCACAAACAGGCTCCATCATTCGCACACATCCTACCCGAAGATCTCCATCCAAACCCGCCTCGACAACCATCTCGCTTTGACCCGGCAATATCACATCTTCAGTCAGTAAAACCCTTACAACCGGATCTTCTCGTGGGTGCAACGGAAGTTCTTCGTTACCGACCTTCAAAACACCCTCTTTCAAATCCAATGTAAAACCAAATTTTCTCAGGAGGTCCATTCCCAAGATGAAGTCATCAGTGATATCGGCTACCAGCGCCTCATGATCACGTTCTTCACTTCCAATGCCAATCTTCATCTTCACCACTCCGCGTGTTGGTATCACTTCACCTGTTGCTGTACGGAGTTGAGTAGTTGTGGGTAACAACTTAATACTTGATCGTAGAACATCAGGGCGTACGATGGATTTTGTCGCCCCCGTATCAATAAGTAGTGGAACAGTTCGGTTAGCAATCTTCCCATCTATGAACAAACTGCTGGTGCTATTCCCTGATGTTACGGCATGGACGATGATCTCTGGGGCATCTTTACTAACAGTCAACGTTCGCCCTCTCTTGCCAACCCCCTTTTAACTTTTCCGACGGTTGTACTTTTGTTATTTTGGGACAACGCCGTTCTACATGTCCTTGTTCGCCGCAGTTCCAGCAACGGGGCCCTCGAACTTCTTGATGATTCTTCTTACGGTTCTCTTCCTTCTGAAGAACTCTCATTAATAATTCTTCTAGGCGATCTTTGGAACTGGAACCTTCTTCTGCAACAGTTCGAACTCGCCCGTGGCCTCGGGACGCTTGTTTTGCGGCTTCAAATTCTAACGCGTGAGCAAGCGCATCATCAGTTGTTCTTGGTCGCGCCAGCCTTAATGACTGCTGTGTTTCCCCATCTCTTAGTCCATCAATGAAGGTCTGCACAGCGAGTTGTCCCAGAAATGAATCGGGTGCCGTAGGGTACGCCAATCGGACAAGCCGCGCTACGTCGGCTTCAAACTCTTGAAGGCTTTCTCCATTCTTCTGGACACGATTCTTTACTTGCGCGTGATAAACCTGTTGTAGATGCGCGTCTCCATATCTCATCTCCAATCTAGAAACTAACAACTGGTAATCATTTTCCTGCCCTGCTGGGATTGTTTGCAGGACGTTCAACGCGTCTCCACGCAAAGCCACAGTTAAAGAAACGGCCTTTTCCTTGCGTGTCCATCCGTTGGCCCCAGCGGCCGCCTCAAATTGTTTGTAGTAGGTGGACCAAGGTATCTTTCCATCGAACGTGGGTGGTTTTACTTTTATCCCTACGGCAGGATCCTTTTCTTCTTTAAATTGTTTCTTTACTTCATTAAACGGCCTCTCAGAAGTTGAGGGAAACCGTAGTTGCCTCATTCTATCTTCCAGCATTTCGACCATATCGTCTTTCTTAGTTGTTGGTGGTAATTGCATTTGGGCTATTTTCTCTTCTACCATCTTTATTACCCTATCTTGTTCCGCCAATCTACCCTCCAATAGTCCTAACGCGCTGGCATTCTCCAAAAATTCTTCGAAAACTTTATCTTCCAACGCTTTGACATTTTCCAACAATTCTCCTTTAAGCCTTCTAGAACTTTCTTCGGACTTTTCTAGTAATTCTTCTTTAAGCCTTCTAGAACTTTCTTCAGATTTTCTGGAATTCTCCAGTATTTCTTCCTTTAGCATTCTAACAGTTTCTTCGGCCTTTTCTAGTAATTCTTCTTTAAGCATTCTAACATTTTCTTCGGACTTTCTAGAATTCTCTTCGTGTTTTTCCAATACTTTTTCTTCCAGCGCTTTAGTATTTTCAAGTAATTCTTCTTTTAAAATTCTAGAATTCTCTTCAGACTTTCTAAAATTCTCTTCGGACTTTTGCAGTAATTCTTCTTTTAAAATTCTAGAATTCTCTTCGGACTTTCTAGAATTTTCTTCGGCTTTTCTAGAACTTTCTTCCATTTTACTTAACAACAAACTAGTATCAATTGCGGGTCCAGGTATTTCGAAGCGGTAATTTTCAGGATCTTCCTTCTGTTCTAAAAGCCATTCTCTTAGCCGATTTATCAAAACTTCTTTCTTTCCATTACTATCCAAGTCCCTCTCGTCCAATTCCCGTTTCAAATCTATTACTAAGAGATCCTTTAATAGTTTCATCACCATTTTAATTGTTTGTTGAAATTATGTTTTCACACTAAAGATTTATTCTCACAGCACTTTATTTAATTATTACGCGATTTTATTTATTTTAAAACCTCACACCTGTAACACCACTGTAACGTTCTTTCTAAAAATAATAACACAAGTGCTGTTTAAATCGTCTATTCACAAACAAATATTTATTTCTATACACTAATGAATACACTATAAATTAACGCTATAATTATAAACCATTAAAAACTATTATTTACAGACTATGAATTTCTAATACAACATTTATATCCACTATTTATTTTGTAATACACAGTTAATGACTTGCTGTTGACTGACTCTTTTTATCCGCAAAGTCCCTTTTATACCACCATACAAATCTTCTAGAAATCGCTCGAACATACCGGTATACTGCTAGAATACACTAGAAGGTTGAGTGCATTGCGCTACCGCTCCGGAATGTTCCACGACCCATTGACGGCCGGACCAGACGGTGCGTTGCACTCGTTACAATATCTTGACGACTTTAACGATTATTTTTCAAATTATAACTGATCAGGTTATTATTACAAATTCACAATCAAATTATTACACAAAAGACACACCAGTATCCGGAAGTTATTTTTTTTGGCATTAGTTATGGTAAACGAAGACTATCAACACAATCATTAATTTACTTATTTACTGAAATTATTGAATCAATACGAGCTCAGGTAATTATCTAGAAAGGGTATCAACTAATCAGAAAAACTGATTAGAAAACCGTAGTCATCTTCTACCGGTTACAAAGATTAGCCAACCTCAAATGATACCAATCGATTATAAAATTGTTAAACAATATTTGACGGGCTCAGAAGTAAAAGGGTTTAAGAGTATTTTTTTAATATGAAGCAATTGCAGATTACCATAGTTAAATGATTTTATAATTTAGTAGGAAAACTATTGAACATTGGACATATTGTATTTAAGGCATTACTGTAATTTACATATAGCAATTGTAAAAGTACTTACGGTTACAGCTGGTTACTCTAAGGATGCAGTTCATCAAATCTCCGAGGCACGAATCAAACGGAATACTCAAGAACACCAATAATAGTATTATTTGCTAAACGGTTACAAAAGAAGGCAGCTAAATAAAAAAAAGCTTACAATAAAAAAACGGATTACCGAATAATGCAATTAGTAAGATGCAATACACCAAGTTGTAAGATAGTCTTGACTAATTGCGATTTGAGAATCCGTCGGACAATTAATAACGAATCCTGCATAAAATAACACATGTGCAAATAAAGCGTAGTAAATAGAATAATTCTACAAATCTTGCGGAGGTGTAAAAATGTGGTTAATACAAATTTACAAAGAAATGAAAAATAAACTGGATCAATACACCACAAAACCTGAGATAATCCGCCAGAAATGTTTTCAATACAAGCAATTAAATGAAATCATAATTTTCTAAAGTAATGTCACGTGAGGTTTTTGTGACTGGAGGACGTAGTCAGAGGTAGGGTTAGAAAGTAAACACAGGTCATAAAAACAACTATATACTAAACAATATAAGTAGGGTACAATGAGTTCATTGGATTACAAGTAAGTATGAGGATAGGCAAGTCCTCCTAAATCTAAGATTAAAACGAGAGCGATCGGGACCACCCTGTACTAGCACTAAGTCTACAAACTAAGCTTAGGAAGCCCGTTAATCTGGGTTCCTAGAATATTACAACTAAGCATAGGGAGCCTGGCACAACCCCCTAATAACTAAGCAGAACCAGCGGTAAGGGGTCCGGTAATCAATGTCCCTTAACATCAGATTCCGACCCCTTACAATAAATAATAAAAAGGTTGCTTACCCGCTTGCTTCTGGATGTGGCTTCTACGAGTCATGGCACTGACTGAATCCTAAGCCAGGGCAAGCGGGTTTATATACTGTCCAAGAAATCAGTAATGTGAATTTGTAGGTTGTTGTTACGGGATCGGTGGGTAGTTTGCACGCGAGCTGGCGTGCTTGGCACGGAGCTGTAGTTGCCGTGGGCTGAGCGGAAGTGTGATAATTCGTGGCGATTAATGTGTGATAATTTGAGTGCGTAGCTGGCTGTGAGTCGTAGGCGACGTGGCCGCGGCTGTCTGTTGCCGTGGGTTAAGCGGAGGTTCGTTGAAGGAATGCGCAGCTGCTCGACTAGAGTAGGCCACCGTCGCAGATATGCGCGTAACCTTGGCAACTTTTGCGCTAAAAGTAATGCAACGTATGAATTATTTAATTACAAATAATCCCGTTTGTGACAGTAATATTACAAGGACAGCAATTTAAGAAGTAACGGCGCAATAGATTACCGACCAAGGAACCCGGGTCGAACACCCGTATTTTTTAAAATTGCTTATCCCTAGGAAAGCAATTGCAAATCACCGAGGTATATTTTGCCCAAGATATTTGGCAAGAGGCATTTAGGCGTTGATATAAAATCCAAGTACTATCTACTATATACTTGTGGTGGTTCTAATTCTACCTTAAGCTGTAGGTTTCCTATAGTTGTGATTACGCACAGCACAAGTTTAGGAGGAAAACGCCAACTCTCTGCAACAGAGCACTGTACTCGCACAATACCTTAAACACTAGCTGTCAGAACGGCTACCTAAATAGCGTTTACAATTTATTGCGCTAAGACAACCTTATCTCCTAGTTAGTGTAGACCAGGCCTCTACTTTTAGGTAGAGGCGCTCACCAAGTCTTAATTATGGTAGGGTGCGGTGGCTCAATCCTAGGATATCTTAGGCAGACCTAGGACCCAAGTCCTAGCCACATTTGAGTTGGACTCAAAGCGCACATTGAGCTCGTAGATAGCTCCAGCACTAGCCTGGAGAGCTAGTAGAACGTGGATAAGCAGCCTAATAATAGTCAGCCAGTGATCGCGCAAAGAGAATCAAATTGGTAACGTAGAATTGCGTAGATAAGTTCCACGATATGGATAACATGTCAGGATTCCAGATTCAAATATAACATATTTCCAGAATATTCACTGGTTGCATGATCGAGGTGCTAAATCTGGATTTCTTTTTCAGCAATACCAGTGAGAAAATGTATAATGTCAGTATCCTTTACCACAACAATAACAAATCATCCACAATGTTATTCCTCAAGAGCAGGTTTTACTGGACTTGACGAACTGTATATCAGCCTTTTCGAGATGAGGAGCAAAAAGTTAGTTAAGTCGGGACTTGTTCTAGTCATTGACGAGGAAGTATGGCTGCGATTTATCAAACGAGTACCTTTATAAACTGGGTGTGCTAAGTACCCTCTGTGCTAGAAGTCTAAAATGCCGATACTTAGATGTATCTACATAATGAGTTAAGTGTAACACTGGAAGTAGTGCCTCAAAACGATATGTAATGTTGAGCACTATAAGAGCCTTCCTGATCCATCTTTTGAAAACATTGCAATGCGTGTGATATTGTAGTTCATGCGCTAGACGCTTGCGTAAGGAAAGGTTTCTTAAAACTAAGAGGCCAGAGCAGGAAGCTAAGAGACTTAGCTTGATTTTTCAACCTCACTCCCTTGAGCTGCCTTTGCGATCTGTATTGAGATTTCTTTTTGTAAAATGTATGTAAGATACTCGAAATGATTATTTAAATTGATATAAAAAAGTCATTTATTCTAAATCATATTATAAATGCAAATCTGAATAGAAAAAATGTTCACCTTCACTGAGGATCGAACTTAGGTTTCCGCTCTCCGGGCGGAGCGCTAACCAACTAAGTTACTGAGGCGATCTACAGCAAGATAATTTCTTATTCAAACAACTTCTGTGTGTTTGCAATTATCTAGTTCGTATAGAAAAATAAAATTGTCATTTTACTGTAGATCACTTTGGTAGTTCAGTAGGTCAGAGCCTCACCCGTAGTGCGGGGACCTAGGTTCGATTCCCAGTCAAGGTAAAAAATCTTTTTTTACAGATTTGCATTTATGATTTAATGTAAAACATTAATAATTATTAAATTAGTATGTCTTTACCTTAAATCCACTAAACTATTCTGTTTTAATGAAATTTGTATTATGCAAATCTAAACAAATGCAATAATGATTATTGCGTTGATTATCATGATTTTTTTTAACATCTATCATTTAAAAAGAACTAACTGACAAGAGAGAAACAAATTGTTTGAATGAATTGTTAATGCAACAGATTGTAGGCGCTGCAATCAGCATCATTAATAAATAAGTGGATGAAATAATTATTCAGCAATTTAAGTATAGTACGATGAGGCTTTTACCGGGTCTAAAATATTCAAACCAATAATTCCCATCATTTATACAGGTACTAATAGATCTCGTAAATGAATGTTCCATTAATGTCAGAGAAGTGGTAATCATAACTTAATGCAGGGGATTTATTACACCGAGATTTCTATGTTTAACTGATTGATGCATTCACATATCTGGTAAAGCTCGCTGGGCTTGAGTCTAAAGCACAGCAATTTGTATTACGTCACTAAATAACTTTAAGCATAGCGACGTAATTTGTTAGAAGAAAACTAACATAATAGGGCTAAATAAATTTTCTTATTTTGTGGTCCAGTGAAAAATAATACGACAATAGTTGCTACTCGAATTCAACTTCGCTCCATAATAGCCCGACATTAATGTTGTACAAAGTGCTCTACGAAGTTATGTACTTAATCCCGTATATCTTTTTATAAAATAAGATTATTTTTCAAGTGAACATAAAGGTTGGAAGATGTAGCTTGAAAACTTGCGGTAATGCGTTCAAGATGAACTGTTAAAAAAGCAACTTAAACACTTTTTTGTTTTCTCCTAATTGAACATCATCCCTTTATTTTTTCGTTTCATGAAAGCATTTTATACTTGTTTGTTGGGAAATTTCCGAGATTAAAACAATGTAACATGTGAATAATTCTACGTGTGATGCTTTATTATTTTGATACCTACACACGACGAAAACAAGTATAATGCTACTTAGTCTCTTACAGCCTCCTTAAATTATTCTCTTGTAAGTAATGCTTTAGTTTTAAATTGGTGCTTGAATTGTGCACAAGTCTTGCTAAAGTAGGTAACGCAGCTTAATAAGACTTAAGAGGTAAATTTTTCAAAATGTTATAACAATATCTATTGAGATGTTATATTTAAAATAAATAACAATTATGATTATAGCTAGCTTTTCATCAACCATTAAACAACTAGCACATGCAAATCATTACAATCCGAACATGATTGACACTTTAATTAAACAAAAAGATTATAGGTTAGCTATCAAAAGAATATATCCCATTGACAATCAAACAGAAGACACAAATTACATATCTATATCATATTTTGGCAAAATATCAGAAAAAATTGCATATATACTAAGAAAAACCAACAATTATAAAATAACATTTAAAACCAACACTAACACTTTTTCATTTTTATTTAATGCTAAAGACAACACATGACATCATGAAATCGGGCATTTACCGTTTAAATTGTTCTTTTTGTAGTTTGGTATATATTGGACAAACACTTCGAAATTTTGACATAAGATATAAAGAACACGTACGTCATTACAAAAATAAACATCCTGAAAAATCGAATTACGCCAAACACCTTTTAGAACAAAATCACACAATGACTCCTCAAAATAATATTAAATTCCTACATTTTTGTAATAACAAACGCAAATTAGACATTTTAGAAGCTTTTGAGATATACAAACACAAACTCAGGGTACCTTTAATGAATGAACAACTTGAGCTCAGTAATTCTCCGTTACTGGAAGTATTAGATATTTAATTCTGATTATTATTATTATTTTATCTAGTTACCTATTTTGTATCTACCTTAGCGACGTGTTTGTTTATAATTATATTACCTTTGATAATGACAGCATAGCTGTCGAAACAATATTGTCAGGTTATATTTTAATAAAACTGTGAAACTTTTAATAATCTTTATTTATTTCAGAATTAAAGATAGTTGCCAACCTAACATTGGGTTTTGCAACTGCTTTCAAACTTTTGAAACCTTTTAAACCAACCAAATAAAATATTTACAATAGATAACAAAATTAAAACGTTGTTGTTAAAACAACAAACTTCGTTCATACGGAACCTCTTGACTTTAACAAGAATGAAATGCAATTGTTTAAATAAATTGTTCCTAATGGGTAACAATCCTTATTCCGACCAACCTTGTATATGCAAATTGACACACCAAACGTCAATGAATCCACTTCAAAACTTATTTCAATTCGTCGTGCGTAATCGTCAAAACACCGTTCATTCAAATCAGCTGTTCTTGAACATCCATACCAGTCGATAACCATACACATCGATATAAAAATTTTCCAATATTAAAATCTTCTATTTTAATTAAAATAATTCGATCGCAATTCCAATATTTCTTTTGAAAAACGAAAAGAAATCTTTAATTTAATAATGCAGGTAAATATACAAATTCATATGACAGATGTTTGTTTACAAACGAAAAAATAAGTGAGTTGAATTTTTAACCTCACTTTTATTTACAGAATTTTATCTGGAGCCGAGCATTGATTCACCCTATAGCTTTTATCGACTGACTTTGTTAAATTTCCAATGCCCTTTTATATATTTACAAAAAAATTGAAGACACGGCGAAATTTTTGAAAAAAATTGAATATCAAAAATTGTCATGACGTCACAAATCTGAACATATGATCACAATTAACTCTAATCTTAATTCTAAAAAGATAGAAGGATAGTTGGCAAAAGGACGATTAAATTGATATAAGACACTTATGGCCTAAATTGAATAATAACAAAGAAAATCAATAAAAACGATCAGCTGTCACCGATCTCATATAAACTAAATAATATTGAAATCCATCACTTTCCAGCTATCCCTGAACATAAAATATGTACATAGTGACACGAAGTACCCGAAATATATGAAGTTTACAGAAATTAAATTACATACTAAAACAAACTTAAAACTTAAAAATTTGTTCACAACGTTTCAGATAACAAGCGATGCTTTTGTAAGTATAAAATAAATAAGAACATAAATGAATTCAAATACGAATTAAATTTGTCCAGAATACAGTACCTGCCTACAGGTGCCTGCATCCAAACAATAGTGCAAAATATCAATATAATTTCAAAATTTGGAAAACCAAAGAATATCAGCACAGCTGATATTTCCATTTACCTGACCTCCATCTTCCAAATGCAGGAATCCGTAAGCAAATTGTAACATTATAAACATCAAGGTACTGATCTTATTTAACTATTTGCAGTGAAATATATACCCGAAACTGACCTTAACCTTATTGGGGAAAAAAAGACTTGTTCTGCGTTACCTAACGTCAAAACAGAAATCTAACAAGCAGACAAAACCTTCTAGAAAAGTGAATAAACTATTCTAAACATGTAACCTGGGTTACATACAACATGTTTTACTATAAAACAACATAATTGTTTATATCCTTTTTATAAATTCAAACCTTTTTATAAAAAGTGCGGCTAAACACTGGCGATAACTGTCGCACCCCTACATTTCTATTTTATACTAATAATTCTACACCTAACGTACTCGTATCATGTAACCTTTCCAGGTCGACTTAGACTGTGGAAATTAGTGCCTGAATAATGTACCCATAAATATGCTAACTTGGTAACAGACTTTTTTTATATAAATATTTTTTAATTATTTCAATAAAAAAGCCGTCGCCCACCTGGCTATTTTCTAGAGCCGCCTTTGATTTGGTGACGAGAGTTATCTAGGATCAACTACATCCAACAGTCTCCACGACTGTTCATGACTTTTTCTAATAAATAAGTACAAATTTTATTTCTTAGTTCCACTGAAGTTTAAGTACATTAATATATTTTTAGACTCCCCAAAATAGCTCTTCATTTCTGAACCAAAGTGTTTGGGTAATTGAAAAACAATGTGTGTATATGCTGCGGCCAAATTAATAAAAATTAAATTATTCAAAATTTTTCTAAAATACGGTTTTAGAATGCAAATAAATGCCACTAGCTCATAGCAATCAAATATTTAGGTTAATTCTTATAAAATTGAACATAAGAAGTTAGCTTTTTCTTATAATGACTTAAGTATCTTTAAAATAAACTTCAAATGCTATTTTCTATATTTTATAAATGATTTAGAGATATTCGTTAAAGAGGTTTAATAAGCATGACTTACACAAGAAAAAACTTCTAAAGGAATAATTAGAGTAAAAATATTTCTAAAAAAAAATGTTTGTTTGTTTATTTACTATTTCTTCGAAACCATGATTAGAGTATTTAACTGTATATTCCTCAAACATAATAAATACTTTTGTTAAATTCATTCTATTTCCAATTCCAGTATCTTTCTTTTTGTATCCTAATTATATTTTCCATAATCACATTTAATTACAAAAAAAAGGATTAAGACAAATATTAAATATAGAATTTCGATACGGTCCACCATCCAAAACCAACTCATGTGAGTATATGTGATGTATATGTCAGTATAAAAGTGATTAAATCACACTTTTAAATTTATAGAACGGTTTAATTCCTAGAGTATCTTATTTTCATTAAGGACGTATTACTTTTTTTTAATTTTTATTGTGAAGAGTTAAATAAAACATTTTATACATCTACGAAGATTTATAGTAATTAATTGTATACTAAACAGTTTAACATATCATATTTTTATATTTTTATCTTAATTATACATAATTTTTGCTATTTGAACTGATTATTAAGGGACTGTAGAATTTATGAAGGACCAGCTGTGTTTAGTTTCAGTTAACATTTATTGAAACTTCTTACAACACAAGTAAAAAAACAATTATAACCTGTGGAGTAAGTGAGGATCGCGCACATACAAAAGATTATATGCATAAAGGAAATTTTGTCACTATAGTGTTATATTTTAATTAAGTACCTGAATATTGATACATTAAATTAAAAATTAGTGGGATAATTTTGTATTTGCAATATTTATTTAAAACTGTCATATACTAATATAAAAAACTGTAGGTAGCACTCTCTATCATTAACCAACATTAACTTTTAGCAAGAATGTTTACTATTATATATTATTTATAAATATACAGAACTGCACTCTTTAGCGACTCAACCAAGAATGATTTCATTTTTACATTTTTAAAAAATACTGCTCTCTTCAGCCATATATACAGGAATGACTTAATTATTAAAGTGCGTACATATAGGTATTTACATAATATACTTAATACATAATATTTACATAATAAATTGTACAAGATTAAGATTTGTTAATAAATATACTATCTTATTTACAAAATATGACACTGGTTATAAAATATGATTTAGTAATAAATGATACATATCCGTCACACAGTTTATTTATAATAATGTATAACATAAATGTATGATAAATAACACAAAGATTATCTAATATTTAGTTCTTATTTCACTAGAGAAGTTGAAAATATACTTCAAAAGTAACATTTATAAATATTTTTTTTTAATTTTGAAAGATCTCGACACTAAAATCGCTCAAATAATTTAAAAATATAAAAACTGAATAATTATTGTTTATATTAATTTATTATTATTATATCTGTAATAACTATAAGCATTATGATTTTATACGAACTATTTAAATCTTAACTTGATGTTTTTGGATATAACGTATTGAATTGATTTCGAACTTTTGATTGCCTGATTTTGTTGTTTATTATTGTACTACGGGAAGTTTTCGTTATACGCTTTCGTCAAATGCACCACCAGCGAAATCGATAAAATCATGTTATTTATTCATTGTACGAAATTTCTGAGTTTATTGCATTTTACTCTGCAGGCTTCCACTTCAAAAATACTACGTTTTTTATTGTTTGTGGTTGGACTTGATTCCATTACAAACGGATCATACGTACAACGTCCAACAGATTTACTGGTTTCAGTTTTTGATTATTGTCGAGTTGTTCCAGCATTTTTAACACAATTTGTTTTCGGTAAAATTATTTAAAATTATGAATGACACCTAGATCCATAATGTCATGTTTGAAGTCATGTTTGAAGGGATATAAAGATTTTTACAACATTCAATCTTGGAGGTGTGTATGAGCTGTACAATTATCTATGAATAACATTTTACACCTTTTTTGCCTAATTTTAAATGTTTGCCTAAATTTAGCAGCCACTTTTCACACGTTATCTAAGCCTTCAAGCGATTTAATTCCCAAAAAACATTGGCTACAAATTTCAATTTTAAGTTTTAATTATTGCTAGACATGCACTCAAAAAGAGCGCCGTTTCTCCTATATTAAAAATGTCTCTTGAGTTACTTTCAGCAATTAATGTATAACGTTTTCCAATTTTCACAATCGGTTTGTATTAACTGACCCACGTTTTCCTCGTGTCTATAATGATTAACCGCCCACAACTTCCTTAAAATCAACAACAGGAATGTCGATACAGGCCTGTTCAAACCATCCTAAGGTGCATTCTTGGAGTTCGCCAAAATGTAGTTCACATAATCGTTTCCACAGTGGCATTACCTTCGTTAGAATTCCACGCTTATTATTTTTATGTTTCAAAATTTTGCAAAGTATATTCAACGGAATTTTAAATTCTTTATCAATACCGTATAGCAATTTAAGCGAGTTTAATTATACGAACCTTTTCTTCAAGATTTAAAATTTTATACCCCCCACTTTCCTCACGCATAAAAATTGTAAAAATTAACTTTTCCTGAGTCTTCAGGGTTGTTTGTTTTATAAGAACAAGTAAATTTTACCTGCAGTAATAGCATAGCCGATAAAAACACCCCTTAAAAGGTTGTACATAAATGCATACATAATCTTTTAATCCTCTTAGTTTTACTGCTTAAAAGTTGCGTCGGTCATTTTAAATTGGCTTTTGGGGAAAGGCACATTTAGTGAACAACAAAGGAAGCAGCAATTTTAATTCGTTAAATTTATTAAGAAAACAACTCTTTACCTATCTCTCATAAATTCTTCACATATTTATAAACATTTATTTATGATAAGTATACAATTTTTCGAAAAGAATACCATTTAAACATGAACAGAATAAATTTGATGATAAATTAAATGATAACTTAAATAATTACGAAAAGGTAAACGTAGCTTAGTAAAAACTAAAAGCCCTAAAAGAAATATATAACAATAAAATAATGGAAGCAAAATAACTTACAAATTTAATGAATATTTAAATGTCACTTACCTATTTGAAACTTTTGTAAGTACAGTATGTGTCGCTTATTAGAATCGTTCGTACAGGGCGTTTTTGAGTTAATTAAACACCCCTATATAAAATGTATGAAGTCATCGTAGCTCAGTGGGTATGGCACTTGACTACCAATCTTAAGGTCCTGGGTTCGAATCCCAGGAATAATACATTGAAATTTTAAAAATATCTAAGGCTTTTAGGTCGACTCAGCCTGTGAAAATGAGTACCTGGGAAATCATTTCCTGGGGTAATAATAGGCGGTCGGTGCGTAAAACTAGCCAGTTTACCACCCTTGAGTACCGAACGGCTCGAGAATAGTAGCCTACCCTGCTATACCCCAATGGGCCTTCATGGCCTGTGAAAAAAGGACTATTATTATATAAAATGTATACTTATGGGATTTATAAAGAATCTGTGAGAGTTTATAATAGTATATATAAAGTACTTGCCTAAAGATTTGCCTGGTAATTTCGGATTTTCCTAATGTTTGTTCTCATATAATATAAATAAATGTACTATTTGCTTGAAATAAAATCTATAAAAAGTACAAAAGATGTTTTATAACAATATAAGTCACGCTATTGTAAATTTGTATCTGATTTTAATTGTTACTAATACCTTGAATTCAAAAAGAGGTTTTTCCAGCGGGTTTTGAATAAGATTCATTCAGAAGAATATCTAATTGTCAGCTTATGTTTTCCTTTTATATTAATAAACAATTTATAAACACCAGTGCTTTTGACTCCTAAATTTAAAAGGCCAGCGATCTCAGTTGATGTGAACGTACATTTTAAATATTCTCATACATGTTTAAGTTGAAATTCTACGAAAAAATATCATTAAAACCTATCTTGCCTTAATTTATGATTTCCTTGTACATGCTTATTGGTAAATTTTAAATAAACACATCTGCGTTTCCAAAGATATCATGTCTGCAAATCTTGTTGTGAAACCCCGGGATTTGAATTTTCTTTGTGTAAAAATACTAATTTTGGTTGGCTTAAAAAAAGTCATGTCATTCACTTATTGGTCTATTCGAAATGCTCCCGCTTAAGATTGCGCGTCACCATGTACGTTTGAATCCTTTTTAAAGCAGAGTCCGAAATAAGCTTTTGGAGAGCACGGAACTCTGGGGCTGTCTCTTGGAGGGATGCCCCATTAAAGTTTGTGTTAATCTTTATTTTAAAACACTTCAGTTTTTAATATGAATAAAGTTACCGTCTTCAAGAGTATAATTAAGTTATACTACTACCCTTTTGTGCGTTTAGTTCTGTTATCGTACCGGAAGCTCACTTGCTTCAATTTATCGTTGATTTTTTGAGGTTAATAAGTTAACCAAACGATAAAGTTTCCCGTTCTTTAAAAGTTGTGAAAAATACAGAAAGTTAAGTGATTAATTCGGAATCACGCTTACCGAAACTTACTAAATAATATACAGTGCAGTTAACGTTTAGTCGAGGCATTTTCAGTTTTAAGGATTGATCTGGCTTGATCAAAATACAGTTAATTAAAAATCAGTTCTATAAAAAGACAATTATACCGAACTTTAATTCCTTAGTTTATGGATTTTGCAGCCATATCAGTATTTAGGGTGTTTTCCAGATCTTCTGTTTCATCTGGCGGTCGATCTTGGTGAGTGTTTGTTCAAATTTAAAAGGCAATATTGTATTAATTGCTTTGTAAGGTGATGTTGGAGTGAATTAATCAACGAAGGTATTGTGACTATGAATTTTATTTTGTCAATATTAATATAAGAGAATTATCATTGTGTATTAAATATTTTTGACCTTTTATTCTTATTATTGTTTACTACGATGCTTTATATGAAAGTTTTTAATTTTATTGGTTTTAAATAAACGTATAATTAAATCTAATTAATCTGAATATTACAGGACCATATATTTATGAAAGTCTTTAAATATTTTACTCAACCTAACTTTGACATAACCGATTATGACTAAATAAAAATCAAATTAAATTTATTAGATCTGATTCCAGTTTCTGGTTACTGGTATCGAGTCAATATTTTTATAAAAACTACAGGACTTTCCTAATCAGATGGCGTCCTAAACAATATGTATTTTCTTGTAATAATAATAATAATAATAATAACTACTACAACACATAGCCTAAACCAAGGCCCCAGAAGCTATAAGCCTGTGCGGGAGGGAGGAGGCGATTATTATTATTATGTAGGCCCAATGTGCGACTGCAGCCGACTTACATAGTGACTTGTGTCTTAAACCTTTATCTATCTTTTTACAATTTGAAGCTGTGGAAACAATACCTGCGACCTGAAATTAAATTTACAAAGATAAGATCTCAAGCCGAGGCCATCTTAAGTTGTGCCGTAAGTATTAGAAATTTTGTGTTGTACAGTTTGCGTAAGAACTTTTAAAAGTTAAAGTAATTTGCTTTGTTTTTGTTTCGCTAAAAATGCTTTGTTTCACCAGACGAAATTATTTTCCCAAATTGTACATTCCTGTCGTTACTTTTTAATAATAATAACAAAATATTTGGGTGGCGTCCTCTGTAATGTTCATTATTTTCTTGTGTCTAGTCTAAAATTAATATACCTCTATAATTAACACCCACGACACCTGAAAACAATCTGATTATGTAAATATAGTCTCAGCCAGACATTTTATTACGCAAATCCAAGTTCTTATGTTTTTATTTCGTGGAATGTTAATGTTAGAAATTGCCTAGTCCAATCACGGAACTTTTATTTGTGCAGTTAAGATTTTGTAAAGGTTACAAACAGTAAATCGAAGTATTAAAATGCTAGAATATCATACAATTTGACACATGTCCAATGCGGATTGAAACTTTACAGTGCCTAATATTTAAAATGTTTCGAGTATACCTCGTTTTGGTATGTAAAATTTGTGGATGTTTAGTAAATTGGTTGAGGGTTTCACTTTTATTTTAACCCTTTTTTGCAGGAACAGCATATCTGAAAAAAGTATTCGCATGAACAAGCAACGTTACACCGCGAATTAAAAAGAATTGCTTTCATTAAATGCAGCAAAAATGACGTGAAACATGCATCAGTTACTAACAAACGTTTTAATTAAAAATGAAAAACGATTAATTATAAAGCTTTAATCTATTAGTTACACCCATTTTTGTCCGAATTTTATAATATGTAAACGCGTTTTTAGTAGATAGAATATAAATGATGGGAACAAAATGTCCGTTTATGGACAAAGCGAACTGGCATTTAATAAACTTCCAGTCGGATGACTTCAATTAGCGCTTTATTATCTGAAGTTCTCTCTCAGAAAGGCATTATTAACAAAATGTATGAAAGTATTATTACTAAAACGAGTCAGTGAGCTACTAATGGTAAATGTTATAAAGCAGTAGGAGTTGTAAAGTTCTTCCACATATTAAGTAAAGTAGTGTTCAGGCACTACGCGTGGAAGCGAAAGCACCGCGGAAAACAATTTAAAGGGCACCTTAAAACAGAAGCTCTCAATTATTTGGCTCTAAACTTTGCTTTTACACATAACACCTTTTAAAAGTTTGCAGACGAAAGTGGGTTTATTAATATTTGAGACGAGCACGTATACATAAAGAGTAGAGACGTTTGCCCGAATTTTCTTGTGGCGTTTTTAAAAATTACCTCTGAAGTAGAAAATTTTAAGCACGATAAATAAGAAGAACTGCATAAACAACAGATAAGGGCGACTTTAGAACAAAGCGTTTTCATTAATCTAAATTATTTCCAGTTGATGCTTCGAGAACTCGAGAAAGCGTTTGAAAGGAATCCGTGGAAAACGCGGACTTTTGACGTTTGATTTCATACAACTTAACTCCGCTAGCGCAAAGCGTTTACAAACTCTCTACGTTAAACCTTTGCGAAATTAACGCGAGCGGAGCACCGTATAAATTAACCAGTCCATAATATGCAAAGTTTAGTTAGTGTGTGAAATAGACTAATCGTATGCTATGTTAGGTACCCCAACCTAAAACGTTCGCGGAAATTAAACGGTACTACTATAATGAAAAACGAGCAAATTATCACCGCTGCAGAGGAATTATGAGAAATTTGGAATATGCATGAATCACCACTTCGTCGCCGGAGAAACTTCTAAATTTACTATTATTTTATTTTGTACCTTATAAATTTTCATTGTACATCTTAAACGTTTTCTTGATTTTATTCTGCCTTACAATATCCCTGGATGCTGTAATTAAAAGGATGCTTTCTCGAATCCATAGAACATTGATAAAAGTTCATAAATCTTACTCTTTATACAGGAAACGAAGAATAATGCTATACATAATAAGAAGAACCGGAAAAGAATTGCTAAGTAAATCATGTAAATGAATTTATGACGTCATTAGCTGTATCCGAATATTACACTGCTATTAGCCTTTATATTTTAGAGTGTTAGGTTAGAAGATCATGTAGTATGCATTCAAATTAGATCTGAACGCAGCTTCCACAACTATTCATTTATGAAAGGTTGACCAATTTGACCTACTTAAGCAACTATAGAAATGCCATGAGTAACTTTTATTATCAGTTTCAGAAGTTTAATATTGTAACGTTCTTTTTAAAATAATAACAAAAATGCTGTTTAATCGTCTATTAGCAAGAGAAACATTATTTACATAAACTAATTTAATCTTAACTAATTATTTAACACTATAATTATAAACTGTTTAACGAACTTAAATGCTAAATATTTACAAATTTAAAGTAGATTATATAAGGACTATTTATTTATTATTACAACAACTATTAAACATTTATTTATTCACTAATATATTTGATTACTAATTACACAAAGCATATTTCAATACGCCGGTCGAACACTAAATTCTCGCCGGGCCTATCGCCGGCTGCGATATATACCCACACGGAAGTGGGTAGAAAGATCGGCCGACGTTACGTCATACACGCGACCCGGCTCGAACAGTGTAGATTCTTCTGGAAATGTGCGTCACTTGTGTAAAGGTGTTTTCTCCATTTGTTACAATATGTTTCAGTTTCAGTCGGATACTTCTAGTTTATATTCTTAAGAAACCCCACACTTTTGTTATAAAAAATAGTTAAATATAAAAAACCGGAATTAACTAAATAAAAGTTTTAAAAACTAAATAACTTATTCCAATGAAATCATTAGAAATTCAATGTAAAGACTGTGCCTATAAAACAGGTGAAAAAAGGCAGATTGTTATATTTCTCTTCAGTCTGGTGTAGCAAACACCCCAGCGGATGAAGAGGAAAACAAAAAGGGAACTCCGTCAGCAGCAATGGAGTATTGGTACTAATAGTAAGCAGCAGGTGGAGATAAACAAAGACGCAAGAGATACAGATATAAAAAAGCACCAAGTATAGCCCCCAAAAATGTTTTTTTTTATACCAGCATCATAATCTGGAAAATAGTACTGAAAATCAGCATTTTGTGTGATGTGACAGTAATAAATGTCGGCAAGATGGAGATTAGTTAGCATTTGTTAACGTTTATAGTTATGTACATTCCTAGACCATTACTTAGAACTTTACGTGCGATCACGGTACCTAACAAGCAAGCGATTAGCGAGCTTGTTATTCGTAGGGTTCGTGTAACGGTCGAGCACTGTACAACGTTTTATGGTGTCATGTGTGGTTTTCGTGACTGGAGATCGTAGTCAGAGGTAGAAAGGGAAAGGAGAACACAAGGCATAAAAACAACTATATACTAGCAACAAAGTAATGAAATACCACAGGTATTACACATAATGGTTATATAGTTCGTAGCCCACACAAAAGCGGCTACCTAAAACCTTGGATTTCTAAAGCGATATAACTTAACTTATTAACAATAACTTAACTTGCATTAACAATAAGAAACAAAACAAAACAAAGTTCCCTCGTAGCGTGAAACCACTTGGAACGAACCGACCTTCCTACGTAATCTCCAGCCGAAGTTGATCCGGTTCAGTTCTGCCTTAGGTAAGTTTCTGCTATTGATGACAGTTTACCGAGGTAGGTACCTCCTGCGGTTGTTTTTCGAGTGCTCCTTAAGTTCTACGACTTCTGGACAGGTCCTATTACAACCTCACTAAGCCTTGAGTCGCACTAGTTGATAGGAGAAATCAGCTATCAGGAACAACGATACCGGGAACAAGCTAAAATAACATTGATGAACAGTGGAAGAGATTTTGAGGAATGTGACCACTTACCCAAGATGGGATGGCTTGAAATAGAAGTAATATGCTCTGAGAAAAATAAAATCTGCTATCAGCGTAACCCGTGACTTGTATCTTCCCGCTACAACCAGCCCTCACAAGTTCACAACGTCAAGGATGTTAAAGCCTCCCTCCACTGTTGTAAGCCTGCTCCAGTGCAGGGATGAAAACTAATTTCATTTAAAAAAGATGGTGCACAAGACTCTAACACTTCTTCTCAAAAGGCAATTAACAGGCAAGAAAAATCTGTTTTCTTCTTGTCGGAAAACAAAAATATGAATCCCTCCTTTATCACCCACGTGATATCAAGCAGAAATAAAAAACCACGGCAACAGTAATAAATTCCAAATGTGTATGTTTGATGAATGGGTTGTCTACATCTACGGGCTAAGTGGCCATGACCCTAATTAATTAAGAAATAAGTACCCATTGGTGCCACGAGGTGCTTAAACAAAATGAGATTGTAACAAGTTTGAAGACGTACAGGTCCTCCTAAATCTAACAATAAACATCAGAGCGATCGGAACCACCCTATCTAGCACTAGGTTTACAAACTAAGCACATAGGGAGCCTTGGCACAACTCCCTAACAGCTAAGCAGAACTAAGTAGTAGAGAATTAGGTATTCAATACCCCAAGATATCAGAATCTAGACCATCTACTATTAATTAATAAAAAGGTTGCTTACCTGCTTGCTTCTGGATGTGGCTTCTTCGAATCATTGCACTGACTGACTTCTAAGCCAGCGCAAGCGGGTTTATATACTGCTCAACGCGGAAGAGATTAACATAATAGTGGGAAGTCGTAGGTTGGTGTTCCGGGTATGGTAGGTGTTTTCTGCAGAGGCGAGTTAGCTGTGCCAGACACGGAGCTCACGGCTTCCGGTTGCAGGCTCGTGGGTTGCCGTGGGCTGAAGCGGAAATTCTTTGAAGGAATGCGCGCCTGCTCGACTAGCGTAGGCCGCTTGACTGCACGCGGGTTGTTCAGCATAGACGAGAGCAACCTTCGTAGGTAAATGCATTGGAATGCGGCTTGCAGTTGAGATTAACGTATAAATGACCAGACGTGGGTGACGCGGCCGCAGCTGCCTGAACAGTGTTGGTAGTTGTTGCAAATAGTCGACTGACGTGGGTCGTTGGTGTAGATATCAGCGTAACCTTGATGTAACAAAACGGAACGCAATGTATGAATTATAAATTATTTAACCCGAAGAAATTTCCGTTTGTGACAATGGTGTACTGACTTGTAAATCTTTAATAAATAATTCTTACATTTACTGAAGCAGTACCGTACAATATGTACGATTTATATGTATATGAATGTTTTAACCCAAATGTTGCCACCGTCCTTTTAAAATCCACCTGTAAAGATATCGCTAAAAACAATACCTAAGACTACCACCGTTAGATGTCGCCTTAACCAACGTTTCATTAACATTCCATTAGTAGATTTTGACAGCCAATTTTAAGAGTGTTTCATTCTTCGCGCTTTAAATGTGATTTTCTTTGTGTGTTTTTTTTACCCCTGTGACATGAGTGCCAACAAGTAAGTACCAATGCAAATATCTTGAAATTTAGATAAAACTGTTTTTGTAATTTGTTTGATTATAACCTACTGCATGCAATACTAGTAACAGTTGATGCGGATTTACTGTCGGTAAATTGTAAGAATTGACAATTCTAGGGTGTTCTTTATAAAGAACGGTGGCAAAATACCGATATTTGTTTTGTTTACAGATATTATTATACAAAACCCCTAACTTTGAATGAACTCATTGAGGAGCTAGAAAAAGAAGACGAAGATGAAATCCCTGCCTCAATAACAATATTTCCACCGGAAAATGCAAATGATTATATCACTGACGAGGATTCCGGTGATGAAGAAAATGTTGTTCTCAGCAATTTACCTGGGTCACAACTAAGAGCAGAAGCGGAAATTCATAATAAAATTGAAGAAGTGGAGTACGTCCCTGAAGAACAAGACACAGAAGAACAAGTGGAAAGCGAAGAACAAGACCAACAATACGAGAGCGAAGATGAATTACCACTGTCAGCATTTGCAAAAAGAAGTAGGCAAAGTCTTGATAAACCAAAATTTCAGCCGTCAAAGTCATATAGTTGGTTGAAACAAGACATCACTTCGAGTTTACCTACATGGATTACTCCAGATGAAGAGAACGACAAACTGTTGTCACCTACAGAAATTTTTTTGCAATTTATCGATGACGAAGTTATTGAAATGCTAGTATCTTACTCAAATTTGTACGCCATATCACACAACAGAGTAGGTGATATCTAAGGAGATGAGATGCGTTGCTTTATAGGAATAATACTTCTTAGTGGCTATGTGTGCCTTCCACGCCAAGAAATGTTGTGGGATAACTCCAAAGACACAAACAATCCTGTCGTGTGCGAAGCTATGTCCAGAAATAGATTTCGTTTTTTGATGCAAAATATCCACTGCAATGATAATAATTGTTTAGATCAAAATGACAAATTCTCAAAAATGCGACCTTTATTTCAAGTTCTGAATCAACGTTTTATTCACTTCGCTCCCATACAGGAAGCTCACAGTATTGACGAGTCAATGGTGCCGTATTTTGGGAAACACGCACCAAACAGTTTATGAAACAAAAACCAATAAGATGGGGCTATAAAATTTGGTGTGCAACAAATAGATTGGGCTATATAGAATGGTTTAAGCCCTATCAAGGCGCGACCACGATATTACCTGAAAAATACAAGCACCTTGGATTAGGCGCCAGCGTCGTTTTGCAGTTTGCTGATATAATTCAACTTCATAAACCAAACTATGCATATAGTTTTTTTTTCGATAATTTTTTTACGTCAGTGAAACTTTTGGATGAACTACATTTGCGAGGTATCAAAGGAACGGGAACTATTAGAGAAAATAGAGTGGGCAAAGAGTGTAAATTGCCACATTCAAGCATAATCAAAAAGAAAGTGCGAGGATTCTTTGATTACCTTACAGATGTTTTCAATAAAGTTATAGTTTGTAAGTGGCACGACAATAGTGTCGTTTCTATCGCCTCAAATAATTTACCTGTTTTTCCCATAACGAAGGTAAAACGATACTCGCAACAACAGAAAAAGTCAATAGAAGTAGATCAGCCATATATTATCAAGAAATATAATGAACATATGGGTGGAGTAGACAGGGCTGATCAAAACATCAGTCTCTACAGAATTTCAATCAGAGGAAAAAAATGGTATTTTCCATTATTCTCTCATTGTCTTGATATGACTGAGCAAAATGCTTGGCAATGGTATAGAAACGCTGGAGGAAAGTTAGATCACTTGGCATTCCGTAGAAGTGCAGCTATGGGGCTATTAGAATCCTACAAAAAAAAGTACCACACGAGGACCATCAAAGTCTTCAGCAAATTTGCATGAATTTTCTAGGTATGATGGTAAGGATCATATCATTATATACCAACAAAAACAAACAAGGTGCATCAATTGCCACAAAAAAGCAAATTTTATCTGCGAGAAATGTAATGTGGCATTACATCCTAAATATTGTTTTGTGGGTTATCACCGTCATTAAAATAGTTTAAGTTGTTTTGTTTAAATATAGAATTCATTTTGTTTGTGAAAGCATTAAAATTTCTTAAAAAAACAATTTATCCATATTTTGCCACCGTCCTTTTAAAAGAACACCCATTTTTGAAAAAACTGTGAAAAAAAAATCTACACAAATGTTTACCAGGTGTTTCTGTAGTGCAATCAATCACTGTTATAGCACAATCGTTGAGTATTACAGAAAAAAAAAGTTTTGGCAATATCTGGGTAAATAAATAAATATGTATGTTGCTATGGTATTGATAACGAGCCCGCAATAATTCTTACGGGCTAGCCCGTAAAAAGAATCTTTACCTATAGAGACAGAGCTCAATAAACAGATGTTTACTAGTCAGTATAAATATGTTTATAGTATACTGACTCGTAAACATCTGTTTGTTAAGCTCTGTTTCTATAGGTAAAGATTCTTCTTACGGGCTAGCCCGTTATAAATTCCGTAAAAATTGTTACGGGTTCGTTATCATCAACACCATAGCTACATACATATTTATTTAAAACGTTCAGATATATCTTACGTATTGTGCTGTACTGCTTCAGTAAATGAAATAATTATTTATTAAAGATTTGCGAGTCAGTATACCATATAACGTTGTACAATGCTCGACCGTTACACGAACCCTACGTGCTTGCACGGATAACAAGCTCGCTAATCTCTCGCTTGTTAGGTAACGTGCTCGCACGTAAAGTTCTAAATAACGGTCTTGCAATGTAAATAACTATTATGCTTCACTTGCATATTATTTCTTGTTTATATTACCTGTGCTTCAATACGAACTATATAAACAAGTCCATAAGTACCGCGGCATTCTAAACGGACGTTATAGTTTATAACGGCCGCTCATGTTTACTTTCACAATCGAAGCCGACGTTACGTTCAATAGTAATTTGAATCATTAGGCCAGAAACTATATGTTTGCTTACGAGTGTATTACAACACAAGTAAAATGAGTATTTGCTTCGTAGTTTTTGGACACGTGATCCAAGAATTCTTTTGTGCCGACAGAAATTTCTTAGATAAAATTAGTCTTAGATATTCTTTAGATGACGACATTTCAATTTAAAATTTTATATCTCTGTTTGGGTTTTGCATATTTAGTAAAAGTTGTTACCATCCGACAAGCATACATATTTGACGCTATAGTCACGATGGCCGTTTTCATGGCCACAATTGCACCACACATTAGTTGCCAAATGCTAAAGTCTCACACATAGGCTGCAATTGTAGCATACTTAATTACACTAATTAAAATATGAACAGGTCCGTACTAAACGTTGCTAAACGAAAATGCTTATAACAATTATTACTACAAATACTTATGTTACTAGACTTATTTGTCCCGGCAGAGACTTCTTATTAAATGGGCTTCTACTCAAGCGTCGTGGGTGTTAATCAAAAAAGCTTCTGATTAGAAAATAGAACATAGGAACAAATAAGATAGATGGGCGCCACTCAAATTCGATAAGAAATTGTCTTTATAGGTTTATTTAGCGAATTCATTAGAAATTGCGTCTGCAAAAACGATTTTATCTGTGAGAATTGAAATGAAAGCTCTATGAACTTAAACTGTTTACAATTTTGAATGCAGCTGTTTGTAAATATATTGAAACATATACGAATGTAGCGTGAGAATTTTATTTGAATCTAACACACACGAAATATTTCCTTATTATATAGGGCCGCACTAAGGTGATTTTTATAAATTGAACGGTTGGCCGTTGTAGTCATTGGTTGTTGTGGCCAGGCTCCAACAAGGATCATGATGCATATAGGACATATAGGTATAGTACTAAAGTTCTTAATTAGTACTTAGCTAGCACTGAGTAGGCCCTGTTATGAATCATACACAACTCTTTGGGTCCTACTAAAAAAGGATTTGTGGTTTTGTGGATTTTCCCTGGTGATTTGCATATACCAGCTAGTTTCTTGAAAGTGTTACTATTTATTAACAGTTTGACTGTCACATTTCCTAATTCGAAGAATTTTGACTAGAGAATGCGAGTATAGTCTTTTTCACTAAGTACTGGTAGAAAATCCCCAAAGGAATCCAAAAGGAAGTGGATCAATACACAATTAAATTAAAAGATATTCCGCTAGAAGCGTTTCCATACAATCAACCAAAGTAAAACGTAATTTTACAAAAGTGGTGTCACCAAGAAAATCTTCAAAAACTTACAACGCGATATCATACAGGATGCTACGACATCAGTACTTAACAGGGCGTTACGAAATCAGCACGTAACAGAGTTTAAATGGCAAAATAGACGATTTGTTATGAAAAAGCTAGTAACAAAATAAAAGAATTAAATTCGTTTATTACTGTAAACTGTTCCTTCCAAGTAATTTTACTAGTGTACATGTATCGTACGATGGTGTTTTACAGTTGTTCTACAGCTAAACGTGAGCTTTAGTTTTTGTTAGTAAATAAAATCAGTTTCTTGTATTAAATTACTTAATTTTCTCTTTTTATTTCGCCTTCTTAAATAATTAAATCGTTTATATTATTACAGTTTTAGAATATTTTGGTTTTCTGGATTTTATAAAATTAAACTTTTATGAATACATTGTAGTCTTATCTATTCATATCATATATAAATAATTTGTAGTTACCATTTTGTTAGTGAAGTTGAGAGGTCCGGTTTTGCATATGTAAATGGAAATCAACCAAGTTTGCGTATAATTGGATTGCGAGTTCTAATAAAAAGAATTTGTTTAGCATTAAGAGATTTAATTTTAGAAATTTAAGCAAGAAAAGTTAAAAATCTGAAATCAACCATTTCTAAAAGAGGTTTTTTTTGTTATAATTTAAATTAATTATTTATTAAATACACTTTTTGCTGGAGGTACTCTTATACTAAGGTCGGTAATATATTGAATAATTTTAAATAATGATAATATATTTTTATGTGAATGAAATAAAATGGCTATTTGCTTAAATTCTTATTAAAATACATACCTGTAATGAAATTATTATAGGAAGCTATTTTAAACTTCATGTACAGTTAAGTAATATTATAATTAACGTTAAACTTTAATACATCGCAAAACAGTGGAGTCCATTTAAACATTATAACTAAGTTTCAATCTTAGCAGATTTATAATTCCCATAGCTATTTTCATGCAGTTGCATATTTGGATATAATTGCATACTTCAGGTATAATATCAAATTAACTTCCGAATATTAACTTTACTATATTTTTCAGACAACGCTGTCATTCTACTTACATGTCTTATTTATTAAGCTAAATCCTATGAGTCTAGACTAAAATACTTTAGTTCCAGTTGGTTTAGTATTTTACATTTATCGGTTCCAAAGACACTTGCACTTATTCATAAATATTAACAAATATCTGTTGCTTGTTAAGTCGAAGTTTGTTATGTGAAATTACGAAATTATTTATTTTATTATTTTTTTTAAGTTCTGTTTACTTATTACAGAGATATACATTTCTATCTTTATGGCACTCGGTGTTGCTAAGTAATTAGAATAACAATAGTAATTAAAGTCTAATTATTCATATAGTTTGTAGGCTCTCTAATCTTTTCAGATCATTCTAAAACGCGATTGCAGATTGACGATTGGAAGACTAGGAAAATAATAGACTTTTTAATATCTGCAAATGCTGTATCAACTTCCGCACTTTATTCCATACCGCTCAAATATTACTATTAGACATAGTATGTAAGAGTGATTATTCTGACATTGGCAAGGAGGGGGTAACAAATTTACAAACAAATCTTTGAGGATGCAGTTTTACCATTATGTATTTACATTTTTATTATGCAAATTATTAAAATTAATTTTAAGTTTTTACTGCTATTCAAATATAAGATAAAAATTGCATTTGTTTTAAGTAACTTTTGCTAAATAAAATTAAATAATTAAAAGCTAATTTAGAGAAGAGAAGAAACCTTCCCGAAAAGAGGTACAGATGAACTATATTCGCCCTAAACGATATGTAACTACCCAATGTTTTTGAAATAGCAAAATTTCTAAATAATACAAGACGAATAGTAAATGAGCAAAGAAAAATATAAAATGAATGCGAACCTAATTAATTAAAATATATAAGAGCAGTGGCAACGAAATAAACAATATGAGCAAACATGTCTGACCGTCGCACACATTCTCCGAACGTCGGCGCAGGGAGAAACGTTGATCGGAATGAAAAATCTATTTTCCCATCGCCTGTTCTATTTCAACCTGGTTGCTGTGGTATCATTTTTCTCTGTCTGTGCAGAATAACCACTGGTGCATATGTCTAACAGTTAAACGGTATATTTACCGTTACTAAATTTAGAGCTGTTTCACAGAAATTACTATGTACTTTTAAACTTGTTTATTAGCTTGTCTTCTTGGAATTTAACTATGTTTACTATAAATTCAGAACAAATATTTTTTATAAGAGGTATTCGTTAATTAATTACACAGATCTATGAATTAAAACGCTTTTTTACATACCGTTTGTGAACTTTTTGTCTAATCGTTACCGATTTCGAATGTATCGCCAGAATTTCTTAGTTATTGTTTTTTACTGCAGTTTTCTTCATTCTTTTGATCTTTTATTGACTACTGAAGTTTAAAGTCTTTTTTTAAGCTTTTGAGATTTTCAGTGTCACATCAATATTTTTAATTATTATGAGAAATGTGGACAGTAGTTGTTACAATAGTTTTAAAGTCATAAATAGATTTCTTAAAAAGAGTTAGTCTTAATTGTATTATACAGTATTGGAAAATCCTTGTCTAGGGATTGGATCGTCATGTGTGAGCAAAGAAAAAATAGCGAATAGCAATACATCTGAGAAAGATAGATATTATGGCATACTGGCCAGTCTTAAATCTTAAAATATAGTAACTATTTTTTGTAAAGTTGGTGCTACAGCTAAGAATTTTTAAATATAATTGACGTTTGTCATTTTGACACAATAACCTGAATTGCTTATTTTATTAAGTAGTTAAGTTCATTCTACTTTTTAAAATAATTGTTCATTTTGTTTAAAGAATAAAATAATTTTAATACCGCAACGGAATTGTCCGTTGTTTATCTAAACGTACAAATATTGTTAACATTAAGAGGTTTCAAACAATTTAGGTTATGAAATATAATATAAATACAAAGATTAATTAGTTTCACAAGTATTGTATAGTATTGTATTTATATTATATTTCATGATTATGGAGTTCAAGTAAGGCTGGAGACACCAAACTTCAAAATTTAGGTTATTGTGTCAAAATGACAAATGTTAATTGTATTTAAAAAATCTTAGCTATAGCACCAACCTTACAAAAAAGTTACTGTATTTTAAGATTTGGCAAGTCGAAGGTTTTCCAATATTGTATGTAAAATAATGTAATTTAATTTCATAGGTATTTTAAGCGTTTTTCGTTAGATAAAAGAAAACCAATGTAAAAACCATGAAAGTCATGTCTAGATGTAAGAAAACTTTCATTCTGTCTTGAACGGTAGATAAGTAAAGTTCTTATATTGTCTTTAGATATGGAAAAGTAAAATGTATTCTTTGTTAAGTACAAAACACTGTAAAAAGTTTTATAAAAATTAAATTAAAATTGCAATATACGTGTTAAAAAATAAAAATAGACAAACTAATCTGATTTTGTTCTGATTAATGCAAATACATTAACGTATTGGAAATACGTTATATATCCGGAAAAATATGTGTATGGTATAAACATAAAAGAACAAGAGAAAGCAACGTAGGTACTTGCAGAATATCCAGAAAATTTGATTTACTTAAAAATCCTAATTTATTGTTGAATTACCTAGAATTACAAACTTAGGGTAACTGATCTTGGAAATTTATGAGGAAAGCAACATTTATTGGAATTATCTGGCATATGACAAATTTATGGTAAATGGCTCTTGAACTTTAGATGAAATATACTATGATATGGAAATGTACGTCTTTGACAAAAAGGAATTTGATTTGGAAGGGTTTATTATGTGGAGCACATAAAATGAATGCCATTGTGAAGCTCATCAAATAATTATTTTTATTTTGCTATAAAGAAAAGAGAAGTTTGGAGCCTCCTTTGGCCACAATTTCTACTGCATACATCGTTAATGAAGACTTCGTTTAATTATTTAGTTCAATTTCATTTTTTATGAAACAAAAACCAGTAGGTAATATAGGAATGTCACTGTCATAGAACAATTCATTGAAATTCAGATTGGTTTTATGTCAGACTTAAAAGCTAAAGGCACACATCGTTTGAATTATTATGCCAACATCTTGTAAAAATACTGTTAATGGTGTTGAAATCACTCGGATGGAGTATCAATACTTGAAACTCATTCAGCAATAATTTGAATATATTTATATGTATTTAAAAGAACACGGGTTGAAATGGGTTTGAAAAAAATATAAATGTTTTTAAAAATCATTTTAACTGATCTTTATTCCTTGTATAGTCAACTATCATATCAAGGAATTGACTAAGATGTTGGTTATATAATCGATGTTCGAAATACTCGAAATTTTTTTTATTTGGTGGTCATCATTAGTCAACAACGAAATTTTATTAAATAGAAAAAAGCATTATTATTAAATATTTAAATCACATGGGTAAAAACAAGATTCAGCAGAATTATGATAAAATAGTTTAGAAGTTCAGAGTTTACAAAATTTAAGTATGCATTAGATTAAGTTCGACGAATCTTGTTATGCTATTTGACTGTAGACTAGCTGCAGCTTTAAAATTTGAATTCAACCCAATTCTGACTCATATTTAACACAGAATATTGCGGTGTAATCATTTCACCGCATTGAAAATTTTACTTACGATAGTTCGTGAACGTCAAAAATAAATGTTTCACATATATCGGATTCAAATTAAAAGAGGGATATGTTATGTCATGGGCATAATTAATATAAAGGGTATAGATAGGACCACAGTTAGGTTCATTAATACTTAAATTAGAACTTAAGAATACAGGCTTCATGCAAACATAACCTAGCTTTCTCATGCATAATAACAATGGGTTTCATTTTTAGAAAAAGGATATAAATTAGCTAGATTGCTTGATTATAATCACGTTTATGCAACCAATGTTACATATGGGACGGTTTTTCACTTGTTAGGAAGAAGTAATTCCCACATTGAAATTATCAGATTACGATATTTAACGTCAGATAGATTTTTCTATATTCTAGGAGACTAGCTCAGTTTCACATTGTTAATTAGCTGAAAATAGATTAACTAGGTCAATCTTATTATGACTGATACAATACAATTAATCTTTGAATTTGTTCATAAGGTTTCTGATAACTACAATTAATGAAGGTTTTGAATCCTGTCGTTCGTGTTAATTTGACTCTTATAGACTTTTATCCTGCTTTTTCTCACCATTGTTTCTATGTAAGTGTTTAGAGCATTGTATGCTGGACATCTTGAGCATAATCTGATTAATGTTGATTTTATATTTAAGCTGGCATTTGTACAAGCATCAATTGGTTTATTTATTGCAGTTCGTACTGTAAAAATTATGTCTCTAGTAAATTGTAAAGACGTTTTTATGGAGAAATTGTTAATTTTACCTATATCATGTATTTCTGTCACTAGTTTGTAAATGATGAGCCTTGATTTGTAGAATTTTATATGTAATTAGATCGTAATGAGTTTCGTACATTGTCACGTTTTTCTTGAATATCTTCGTTACGATACATTTTAAGACTATGAATGTATTATACTTTTCTGATCTTCGTTTCAAGGGCTACAATTCTATAGTAATAGAATTAGGATTAGTGATCATCCATATCAGCTGTGCCGAATTAATGACGTCACAAGCTTACTCGATGTTCCGCTGTTTTGAAAAAATGTCATAGATTTCGTTTGTTCTGGCAGAAAGTATATAAGCTGGGGCAAATTGTAACAAAGTCAGTCGATAAAACGTAGAAGGCAGAAGCTATGCCCGGCTCCGGATAAAATATATCTGTAATTTGAGGATAGATAGTTATATGTTTCGACGCAAATGTCATTGTATAAATAAAGTTTAAAAAGAAATTAAAGTGTTACCTGAACGTTTTCTTAAAAGGATTAAAAGAAGATTTAAGTATTGTGCAACAATTATTAAAAGTGAAAGTGATTATTTAAACAAATTCAAGTGAATTTATTTTTTTTCATCGATTTACGTATCGATATTCTATAAACAAGAAATCAGCTGACAGGTTCTGTCACAGTGTTACCACTAAAAGGATTTTTATATAAAAGGGAACTATTTTATAACGTACCAGGTTGGTTAAAATAAATGATTTTTGTTGAGTTTATAAATAATAATTAATTTATAAAGTTCATCCTCTAATACAAAATTATTTGGTTTAGTTTATTAAGTTCTTTTCAGTATTCATTTGATTTGAAGTAAATAAAACAATTAATTGTCTTTATATAGATATCATAATAAACTATAAAGTATAATTAAATATATTTATAGTAATATGGAACTCAAAGTGAGAATAAAGTGTAATCTTTCAATAAATAAATATCTCAAAGACTTTCTCACAAAACGAATGTGTGTGTACAAATTAAAGAAGACACTTCGATACAGCTGTTTCAAGCTTATTAGCTATCATCAGTCGAAGATAGTCTTCTCCAATTTGCACACACCATCCAGGGCTTTATATAAAACCCAAATATACATTAATACCAAAAGGTAATAATGCTGACATCTGTGAGAACACTCGCACAAAGCGACAAAGAAATGGTTCTCACAGTGTCTATCCTGGCCTGGCCGTCAACCAAGTGTATCATAATAAACTATAAAATATAATTAAATATATTTATAGTAATATGGAACTCAAAGTGAGAATAAAGTGTAATCTTTCAATAAATAAATATCTCAAAGACTTTCTCACAAAACGAATGTGTGTGTACAAATTAAAGAAGACACTTCGATACAGCTGTTTCAAGCTTATTAGCTATCATCAGTCGAAGATAGTCTTCTCCAATTTGCACACACCATCCAGGGCTTTATATAAAACCCAAATATACATTAATACCAAAAGGTAATAATGCTGACACTTTATTCTCACTTTGAGTTCCATATTACTATAAATATATTTAATTATATTTTATAGTTTATTATGATATACTTGGTTGACGGCCAGGCCAGGATAGACACTGTGAGAACCATTTCTTTGTCGCTTTGTGCGAGTGTTCTCACAGATGTCAGCATTATTACCTTTTGGTATTAATGTTTATTTGGGTTTTATATAAAGCCCTGAATGGTGTGTGCAAATTGGAGAAGACTATCTTCGACTGATGATAGCTAATAAGCTTGAAACAGCTGTATCGAAGTGTCTTCTTTAATTTGTACACACACATTCGTTTTGTGAGAAAGTCTTTGAGATATTTATTTATTGAAAGATTACACTTTATTCTTACTTTGAGTTCCATATTACTATAAATATATTTAATTATATTTTATAGTTTATTATGATATACTTGGTTGACGGCCAGGCCAGGATAGACACTGTGAGAACCATTTCTTTGTCGCTTTGTGCGAGTGTTCTCACAGATGTCAGGATTATTACCTTTTGGTATTAATGTATATTTGGGTTTTATATAAAGCCCTGGATGGTGTGTGCAAATTGGAGAAGACTATCTTCGACTGATGATAGCTAATAAGCTTGAAGCAGCTGTATCGAAGTGTCTTCTTTAATTTGTACACACACATTCGTTTTGTGAGAAAGTCTTTGAGATATTTATTTATTGAAAGATTGTTCTTTATATAAAGTTTATTTTCATTTGACAAACAATTTTTTTATTTATAAACAAATTTCATTTGTGTTGGTTTGTTCAAACGAATGACCGTACTGATCCTATGTCAGATCAATATAAATATTTATAACGTTTGAGCAAACCTGAGAAGTCACTTCTCAATTTAACATTTGTATTATCTGGAAAAACATTTTTATTTTGACGTTCTATTTGGATTTTTATTTTTGTTTGTTTAATAAAGTTTTTGTGTTTTCAATTTTACGTATGTGTTTAATTAATGTTAATACAAGCATCCAGCGTTCTTTTCTCTTAAATTCAGAGTTTAACAGCAGTTGTCCAGTTTGCAGGAGCTTTAGTGCTTACGATATAAGTTTTTCTTTCTTTCCAGGCATAAAAGTAAATAAGAGTCTCGTAATTCAAATAATTTATGTTTACTGAGCAAACCTGAGCTAACTGAGAGGAATAAAGAAGAATATCTGTGGTGTATTCTCAATTTAATCCACCGTATATAATTTATGCTTATATTTGGAACGGTGGATATTATATTATATTGTATTTTATTTTATTCTCATGTCAATTCACCGCAATATATATATATATATATATATATATATATATATATATATATATATATATATATATATATATATATATATAAATTTTGTCGAAGGTAATTTGGCTCAAGTTACATTCAAACTGCACTCAATCTCCGCACAAATTTGGCTCAAATAAAATTCAAATTTAATTGGAGTTTCGATGAAATTCGGGTCAAATTCAATTCAATTTTGCCTGAATTCGGTTATAATTTGACACAAATTTATCTCAAATTCGACTCATATTCGACTTAAAGTAAATACTCAAGTTTGAACTGGAATTTGGACAAAAGTTGACTCAAATTCAGCTCAAAGTTGAGTCAAGTTTGAATCATATTTAATTCAAAATATATACGACCAGCTTTGGATAACTGGCTAAAATCCAACTCAAATTTCTTTCAAATTCAACTAAATTTATGTTCCAATTGGCCTCAAATCGGACTCAGATTAAATACAACGCAAATTAAACTGGAATTTGGATAAAATTTAATTCAATCACTCTTTTTAAGTTTTGACTGGCAACATCCGATAAGATTTTGCTCAAATTCGTCTCAAACACGACTCAAATTAAATTCACCTTGAGATCCACTTAGACTTACTTTAAATACGTATCAAGTTTGTTTCAAGGCTCCTTCAAACTAGACTCAAATTCAATTCAAATTTGATTAAAATCTGACTCTAATTCGGCGATTAGTTAAATTGGATTAAAATCAAATACAACTCAAATTTTACTGGTATTCAGATAAAATTCCGTTCCAACTCCACTCAAATTCGACTCAACCTTCGCTCAAATATTACTCAAATTAACTACGACTCAAATTCGACATACTTTTCAACCAAGTTTGTGTCAAATTCCACTTAAATCCTATTCTTTTTTGATTTGATTCAAATTCAACAGAAACTGGACTAAAGTTTGGCTCAAACTTAGCTCAAATCAAACTTAATGCAAGTCTCATTTGAATTGGGATGAAAATTGGTCGCACATTCTGTCCAAGTTTGTCTCAAATTTGAGTCAAATTGCTCTAAAACTTCCTCTCTTTGACTTAAACTCGTCTCAAATGCGCCTCAAACTTAGATCCAATTCGATTCAAATTCAGTTAAAGTTTGACTAAGATTCAATTAAAATACAACTAAACTTCCACTGAAATTTGTCCAGAATTTGGCTCAAATGTGACTAAGATTCGACTTCAATTTGGTTCATAGTCGACTTGAATTACACGCAAATTCCTATCAAAGTAGATTAAAATGTGGCTCAGATCCAGCTCAAATTCGATTCGAATTAAATATGACTCAAATGTGATTCTAATTTTGCTGAAACTTTTTATCAGATTCCTGTCAAATTCGACTCAAATTTGATTCTTATTCGGCTGAAACTCGACTTAAATTTAACTCAAATTTAATTCTAATTCGGCTCAAGGTAGATACAAATTTTACTATAATTCAATTCAGATTTGATTCCATTACGTTTTAGATTCGGCTAAAATTCCACTCAAATTAGCATTATGACGTGGTTGACGTGTTCCGTAGAAAACTGTGTTTCTAAAGCACTCAGCAAATCTTATGACGCTCTGGACGTATCATTGTCGGTAAATGTTATTAGGTGCTCGACGTCTTCCGTCGCAAATAAACAGCGCACTGAACCTGCCAGTGTTGGTGTATCTTATGCCGTGCTCTATGTAGGTGTCCGTAGCAGGTGTCCTAAAGCGATAGGTAAATGCCATGACCCGCTTGACAAATTGACAAGTGTTTGAGTAGTATTGTCTGAGTTTCTAATATACTTAGTTTAATATATTATGTCTTAACAGTAATTTTTAAGTTGGTAGTAGATCTTAAAACTGAAAATTTTGTTTACCATTATAACGTAGCTAAAGATACATATAGATACATATTAGAAATAGAAAAGTTTTACACTTACCTTATCTCACTTTCCTTTTATTTTAGCAGACATTGTATATAGTATTCTCATATATTGTTATTATTGTTACCTTCTTGCAAACCATTATTTAACAGCACTATCAGAAATTCGAAAATAATTGTTTGTGTAATTTATTTACTTGTATATCTGCAGTAAATCTGAGCGAAAGGGCTCTCAAGATGTGAAATACAGTAAATCCATAAAGTAACCATTAACTTTATGGAACCGATAACAAAATTAATTACGAATGTTACAATAACGATTCACATTTGAATTCGATGTACTTTGTAAACAATTGAATTTAATCAGATCACAGTTTGCTTTGTCTATCGGGAAACGTTTTGTATAGATTTACTTCAATTTTGATACCTGTCAAAGGATGATGAAGTAATTTTCATGTGCTGGTTTTGTTGTAATTAACATTAATGGCGTACATTACTCCTTCAAATAATCCTGCTTTTGAGGTTATCAAGAAATGCTTTTGTTATCTTAACTCCAAAGAGTGATTTTGCTTTTACAATAACAATTTTCAATTTAATGGATAGGATATGATAATATTAATTCATAACCAAACGGTAACAAATATAAAAATGCTTTTTTTCTATGACCTTCATGAAATGTTAACATCTTGCCAGTTATTAGTTGCTGAAACGTCGTTGCCGAAAAGTTAAAATATTTTACTTCATTCTGTTGTTTTAAAGCTTATTTTGCTTTCTAACTTTTATTAGTTTTATTAATATTGTAGTTATTGTACACTTGGAAATTTTCAGATTTCCAGTCTGTGTGATCGTCTTCCTCCACTGCGCATCGGGAGACAAACGGCACCCTGCTCTAAATCTGTAATTTTTCCCCTTATTTAATAAATAACTAATTTTAATTTTGCAAAACCTATCATATAATAATTAAACAAATGTACACAATTTATTTAATAGAATTTAAACATTTTATATTACACATATATAGAAAATATTTTACACAATTAATTTTTGGCGTTGTACATCATTCATATCAAAGAGGTTCATCCTGAAAGCATAATAAAATCATATTATTCCAAGAATCACAAAACAAAACATAAAAGAGAAAGAATACAAAAATTATATTACGTACCCTTTAAGAGTAAAATTCCCTCCGAAAAGAAAATTCCAAACATCAGAAAACCAGACGGTAATAGAGCAGCTCCATAAGCGCCTGGAATTAAATTTTGAAAGGAAGCGCATTAATTCCACATTATTCGCCAAACTTTCTGTACTTCATCACTTCATTTTGCAAGGCAAAAAAAAGACCATGGAAGTGACATGGATTGGGATTTTTTAAGGGGGTGAAGAAGCGGGGTGTACATAGTTAGTATCCAACCCTACATGCTCCTGGTGTTATCCCTGATCTAAAATTCTAAAAGCGCCACCTGTTAAAAGTTGGACCGTGGTTTTTAGAAAATAGGAAAACGGTTCCTTGTTTTATGTTGATTAAATTTTATAAGCCGCAGGATTAGCCGGATATTTTACTTACAGGGAAAATCCAGGAATTGTGTAGGTATCTCGTTTATTTTTTACTGTTAGGTAGAACGTAAATAATGTAAAATTAAAAATAAAAGAAACGATAGGAAATAGGATTACAAAGTTATGGATTCTGTGTAGTTTATGAAACTAATTACAAGTTTAAAACAGTTGTAAAATGAAATTTATATTCCTATAGCAAAATTGCATTTGTTCAGATTTTGTTCATAACTATAATAAATGGAATGAGTATGAAACAACAATTTCACACGTTGATTATATTAAACAGCAGTAAAGGAGGACAAACTCTTAAAGTGAGATTAAGGGTTGTTTGGGATCAAGTCTTAGACTTAAATAACATTACAGAAACTACAGAATCTAATAACGTTCTCTCTGCAAAGTGTCTTTGCAATGAAACAGTTTCAATTTAGGAAAACAATGTTATCTCTGTTTTTTCTTGCGAAGAAAACCTTGGGTATTTAAATATGTATAAAAGTAAATATATCTTTTTTGTTTTATTTAGCAGGATCTTGATTCGAAAACTACTATTTAAACCGATAGCATTAAGATTTATTCATTTATAAAATATTTTTTACCCGCCTATGGGATTTTTTTAGCGAAATTAAACTCGTTATATTTCTCCGTTACTACGTGCGCGTTTGCAACTCAAATGTTGATTTATCTGTTCGTTCGGGCTACTGGCCGGGTCTTCCTAACAACAATGTAGACCTTGGGCAAAGTAATGTATCGAGCATCCTACCTACGGGTAAAAGTAAATCCCACACACGGTAAAGGTCAATAAAATTAAACCTATAATAGGTACTATTTGTACATAACCTATAAAATGCAGCTTTAGAAACGATAATTTGCAAAAAATCTAATCCATTAATTAATAGACATATTATTCGCCTGCTTCTTTATTTATAGACGATGTAGGTACATGGTTTAGCAGAGGATTTCTAGGACCATGCGATCTCTAGCCAACTGAGTTTGGGCTAAGAAGACCCTATATTTGGTAACGTATTCTTTTCTGGTCATCTTCAAGTTTCAAAACGGTGCTCTTTTTTAATACTGTAAAACATGGAGCAAAGAATTATTGATTCTGTTAGGGTAAGATAATTTGTAACATTTTGTTTAACCTTGTTCGAAGTGTGTGAGAATTTTAGCATGTCTCTATTGTTGCCGTGAAGTGCGGAAGGTGCTAGACTACCATACGTGCGGCTCTGGGGCCAGTCATACCAACAACCAAATGTTAGAAATCATCAAGGTTTGTAACGTTACGTTTTTTGAAATTAACAAATATTAAAGGAATCCCAGTACAGTCCTGGCAGTTTAGTAAAATTCAATTATGTCGGTACTGGAAATATTACATTAAGTTAAATTAACGTTTCCTCCAAGTACAAAAGAGTCACCTCGAAACATATTAGTAAGCAATATCTTATATTTCAGCAGAATTTTTATTGATGCGAGTGTTTATTCTAAGACGTTCCCACATTAACCAAATGATTATTTTCCGAGAAATAGAATGTTCCAGAATAAAATTGTTTTAAATTCGGAGCTTATAAGGTCTAAAATCTAATATTGGTTTTAATAAAAATTTCCTTATGGTTAAAAGGCATGAAAGTTGGAATTTACAGCTTTAAAACATACAGGGTTGGAATCTCTTCTAGTAAACAAAATGCAATCAAACAGGACCTTCTAGAATAAGATTGTCTAGACAGCCACCTGCAAGTATAATGTACAGATTCAGAAGGGAATCCCCGTAAGTTCTGGTTGGAAACATATTCTAGAACAAAATGACGTAAACATACTTTATTGGCTAATGCAAATCCCGCTATATTTCTATTGGATTATTTAGAAATTTCGCCCTCCTCAAAAGATCATTTCACCGTCCTCAAAAGATCATTTCACCGCGAAATAGTTTTAGATTAGACAGTCAGTCGAAGATAGTTAAGTAAGGGGCTGGTTGAATTCACAACCGAGCGAAGTGGCGTTTGACACGCGGCTTCGCGCCTTCTCCGTGAAGAAAGTTGTACGAAGGTTGATTGCCTTTGGCATTTCTCAATTTTGTTAGTTGTGTGTTTAATTATCGATAAAAGTGCAGAAATTTAAGTGAAGAATTTAGAATCGCTCTTAACGAATCCTAATAATTAATTTCGTACTTTTATTTTTATGTGTATTATTTCTGTCGTTAAGGATTCTTACGTTGGGTATCATTTTTATTATATTTAAATTTCTAACCATGTTTTAATTGGAAATTTTATTTTCAATTATCAATAATCTATAATTAAAATTAATTAAACTGAATATTAGGACCTTATATTTATGAAAGTCTTTAAATATTTTTATTCAACCTAACTTTGACATAATTGGTTGTGACTAATATTTGAATTAAATTTAATAGATCTGATGTCGACTTCTGTTTGCGAGCATCTGGTCATTATCTTCATAAAATTCCTGAACTTTCCTAAGCAGATAGCGCTCAACAATATGCATTTTCTTGTGTCTTTAAACCTAGAAATCATTTCTTGTATAATTTGTAAGCTGTGGAAACAATACCTGCGATCTGAATTTAAATTTGTAGTGTAGATATCTCAAGCCGAGGCAATCTTGAGTTGTACAGTAAGTATTAAATATTTTGTGTTGTACAGTTTGCGTAAGATTTTTTGAAGTTAAAGTAATCTTGTTTTGTTCCGGAAAAATAACTATCGTTTCACTGCCGCCCAATCGCGGGGCTTTTTTTGTGTTAAGAAAACTAATGTTTCAGGTTTCAGGATGTAGTCAGTCGTTGAAATTAAGTACGCAGGTACATTGAGTACATACAGGGTGTAACTAATATAAGTATAAGCCGCGTATTGAGGGGTAGCTGTAATAATATTTTCCTTATCAACATGTAGTCACTTACTGCTAGTTTTTGAAAAAAATTGCATTTAATCAAATTCACGTTTACTTTAAAAGGTTTGTTTTATTCTGAAAGATCAAACCTCTAATATGTCAAATACGTAAAACGTGATTTTAATTTGTCCATTACCAAAAATCACCCTTCTCTGTCCCAATATGGCGGCGTTTTACGCTACTCTGGTCGACCAGCACGGCCTAGGTGACTAGATGTATTGACTCTACTGAAACGTAGCTGAAACGGTATTAAAAAATGTAGGTTCCCCAGCAACAATCCCATATGCTATTATTATTAGTTTTGATAGGTAAGCAAATAAAAGGAAGTGAGAGCAAATAATCCAATTCCATTATTATTTTAAACCGTTGATTTTCTAATCCTTTACTTGCTAGATTTAATAGCTAACAAGTACAGGTTGACTTGATATCAATGTAATTTGATTTTTCTAGTTATTATTTAACAGCTATCAACAGATTACAATTTATTCTTGTTTTATTAAACTAACCAAACTACTAGCAAAAAATATTTAACCTTACTGTCGATACAATTAGGATAAAACCAATCCAAAAACTAACACTGGCTAATACTGGAGTAGATAAGTCTTGGGTCAATATAATTGTAAAATTGAAATACGTTTGAGAGAGTTTATTAAATGTCAAAATTAAGCTAGAAGGGAAAGTTAAAGTTGGCGTAGTAGTAGTGCACGGACCAAATGAAGATAAGATAAGAAGATCTATCCAAGAAGGTATAAGATAATGTTATAAAATATATCAAGCTGCTAAAAGAAATGAAGAAGAAAATTTTGTAATTACGGCAAATAATCTTGTAATCATGAATACAGTCTATGAGCTTAAAATATAACTTTACCAAAGTAGAGCCATCAAAAATAGAAAAATTAATTAATTTTAGTGATGGATGTAAGAGTGCATAAATAATATTATATGCAAGGATATAATATAGCAATATAAACTTAAAGAAGACTAGTATGAATATCAAGACATTTTGGCACAGAAGCTAAAGAAAAAGTGTTGATTGAATATGTACTGTAATTTATGAGAGGTCTGTCCAACATAACAAAAATCACAATTGGTACAGGGAATTTTGTAAATTAATTTAGATTGTTGATTATTGGATATTGCATCTTTTAATTCTGAATGTAGCTGATTTATAGTTAAAATGTTCTTTTTTATTAACAAAAATTTGTTAATAAATGACATAAATAATTTATATTCAGAAAATTGTAAACCCTAAGAATGAATTTATATACTTCGAAATATAGGTTGAAAAGATAAACAATTATTATTTACTAATCATCCAGTTAAGAAAAATGTTATGGCTATATTTAACTGTTTATAAAATTTAAATATGTATCCCATATTTCAAACCTGACGTAAGTACTACTTAATAATAAAGTATTGATTCGTATCACTGAATCTTTTTAAAGAAACCCCTTAATCAAAAATAAAATGACAGAAATAAGTCTATTTATATTTAGGTCTGATAATTCAATGGAAATTGGCATTTAACACTCCTCCCAGGTACATGGTGAATAAATGGTGTTATATAAATGACATTTTAATTTACTAGAACTCGATAGAAAGTTTTCAAGATCAGTTTGCGTTTAAACCACCCCACCCCAGTTTAAGGTAAAACTACCATTGTTTGTTCGGTCCCTTTAGAGACAAGTTAGTTAATATAGGAAAAAATTTCAAATACGAGTACATTATGAAAAATCTAGGCATACGACATTTCATGATACACCGACACTCAGAGTTTTGCCATTTACCTACATCAAGTAGTCATTAATGTGTGCCTTGAGAGGACGGTGCAGAAAATCGAACCACTTGAAGAGGCAATATCTATACCATTAGGTAAACCCCATTGCGTAGATTTAGAATCGCTAAAAAGAATGCTGCAATCGGGCTGACAAAAGAGTAATTAGAAGTCTGATTACTAAGAAGTCACGAATATTTTAGAAATTAGCCATTGCATGCAGTTCAAATCTGCTATTTAAACATCACTTGAATTAGTATTCATGATAAATAACAACCCAATGAAAACTGCAAATAATGAATAAGCAATTTAAATCTATTGAAGTCTAGCCAATTTACTGTAGAGATACTTTTAAAGCGTACTTTTATGCATAATAGTGTATATACCAATCAAAATTAATATACTAATCAACCTCAATTATTATCATTGTCAATTGCTATTCGTTATCTTAAATAACAAGCAAGAGTATTTTAAATAAATTCTCATTACATTCTCAAATGATAACATAAGGTTTTATCAGTAGGTGGGTAGTAGACAGTGGAATAAACAAATTTGCAGTATTTAGATAAGAAAGTGGCCACAATTCATAATCTTACTTATTACTTTGTAACTATTTAAAAACTCACAAACGAAACAACGCCCCGCGATTGGGCGCCAATTGTAACTTTTCGTTTTTTCACACAAGATAAACAATAAAAACTATAAAATTACTTTACTTTATCATACAATACTCAGAATATTCACCACGGCTTGAGATTTAGCTCTCTCTTACAAATTTAGTATTCAGGTCGTAGGTATTGGTTCCACAGTTGTATAAATTGTGAAAAGGAGTAGATAAAGGTTTCAGAACACAAATAATAACTCAAAAAGGGCGCCATCTGATTATGAAGCTTAAACGTGTTTATTAGTATAAACAACCAATGATGTTAATTAAATAAGCTTAAAAAAATATTAAATTCACTAACCAAAAAATGAATTAAATATTAGATTGAAAACAAAAAGATTTTGTTTATGTTTTAAAATTTGGAATAAAAATGAAATAAAATGTTCATAATTATATGGTTCCGTTTTTAGATCTTTAGTATAAACTGAAAACATTTATTAAACAATAAGAAAATAGATAAAAAAAATAACAAAGCACTTGAATAATAAAACACACACGACATAGGTTTATTACAAGTAAAATTAATATTCCTTTAATAACGATTAACCTCACTAAGATAATTACACCAAAATAGCTCGAGCAAGATTTAAACAAAACCTTTTAATCAACAAAAAAATAACCAAGAAATTTATTAGATTGGTCAAATAGAATTAATCAGTAAAATTATGTAAATTCGACTTCGTCGAAAAAATCGACAAACAAATGTTTAAAGGATATTATGCAAGTTAGATTAGTCTAAATACTATCAGCATTGATTATTTTAAAATTCTTTAACATTAAAGACTTGAATTTCCTAAATGTTACAGAGAGCTCTCTTCCTAATAAAAAATTACAAAGTTCCTTGTATAAAGGATTCTTAAACTAAACTGCAATAATAAACAATTTCTTATAAAGTACAATACCTTTCGTTTTTATCCAACTAAACTCGTAGAAGAGAAACAAAAACAATCCATTAGAAATTGGAAAATGTCCTCTATTTCGGAACATCGTTGTTAACATTAACTTGGTCTGGAAGTGTTGATTTTCAGATAGTAGAATCCAAGGATGAGATTCAATTTAATTACTGTCATTTGCGCATATGATTTCACAAATAAGTTTGATCGAGCACACATTAAACAATCCAAGATGTTAAAATGTTGATAAGTTATAACGTATTCACTTTTATTCACGAAATAAAACGGTAATGTTTCTCAAAAATTTAAATAACCTTAATCACAAGTAGCACTTAATGCGTTTACATTGTTTGCGCGAAGTTCTAATTAACTGTATTACTTTATACGAGAACGAAAATCGGTCTTTAAATTCTGGATCATTTTTAAATGATTTTTCTTTATGAAAAACTGCACTAGTTTTAAAACCAAACAAAACGAAATAATTGTTTTTAATAGTTCTTCACCATAAAATGAACCACTATTGTTTACTCGCGATACAAAATTATAAATATTTCAAACACGATTTAACGAAACGTAAATCCTTGCAAAACTTGCACTTTGCAACAAAATAACACTAAGACTGTACTGTACTGTATTTAGAATTTATTTTAATTCTAAAGGATTAATAAACTGTAATTCGATAACATTGATTCAAAATCAACCACTATTTATCGGAACTCAATCGAAAGACGTCCACGCTCTATGCTTGAGCGGGAGATTCTCTTCTTTAATTATTTAAACAAGAACGAGAATTCAATAATATCGACCTTCATTACTGGAAGATCAAACGAGAGTCGTCTGCCACGAGGCACAGGCCGAAAGCAAGTAAGTGACGCGACGCTACAACCCCAATCTCCGCGTTCTTATTTCCGTTTAGGAATATGAGCCAATAGCGAGGTCTCACTCGCGAACAGTATTGATTTTTTCTAAGTACCCAATCAACAACGCGTTGCGTGTTTTGGCTTAACAAATCAGGGCATAGCAACTAAAAAGCAAGTATTGATTTTTCTTCTAAAACTGCGAACGCCTTGAATTATCATTTTTTTAAACGCTTATATTTTAAAAAGAATGCAAATTTGCAGAACCGAACTTAAGATTTTTGTAAATATAAATATAAAATTCTACATACTTGAAGCCGATAGAAGAGTGTTTGTCACACATCTAGTGCCTTCTGCAGTTTAAAACATCAGTTATAAGCTCAGAATAACTTTTAAATCAAGCAGGTTGGAAATACCAAAGAGCGATTCAATATGGAAAATCTTTTAGCCATTTATGTGCACCCATTGTAACACCTATCAATAAACCTCGACCATTTCTTAACCAGAAAACAAAAATTTACAAGATTAAATACATATAGATTAACGATAAAATTAGTCTAATTTTGTTTAAATTAGATACTTGGGAAAAGGAACAAGTATCACGGAACGATAGAGAACGAATATTTTTACATAAAGTCAGTTATGATCAAGATAAGCATAATATTACTTTTTTCCTTCTTCTGTATCAATCAGGCATTTTTTCATCCTTCATCTTCCATACCTCAAGTCAGTAAAGCACATCAACATTATTCAGCATTTGAAGCAGCGACAATTATGGACAAAAGGCATCCCGGGTATTCGAAGATGTCCGGTTTTCCTTCCTCTATCAGCTCAAAAAGATTAATTCATTTGATTTATCAAAATACCATTTATTACTTTAGGATCCAAGCACAGAAGCTGATTGCTTAATTGAAGCATGTTGTAGTCATAAATCTTGACGAGGTTACCCAATGGAAAGTAGTAATTTTTTTTTATTTATTCATTTTCATTATTATCTTTTCTTAGTCATTGATCATCTAAGAACTATCACTAAACTGCGATTAAATTGTAGCTTTTACTGAAAATGACATTAATATAATTTAATTTAAAAAGGGAAAATCTAACCCTAATTTAGAAAATAAAGCATAATTGATTTAATTACTAGTATTTTTGTCTGTGGAAAGGTTGTTTGGATGGTGAATATATGGAAATTGTATATGGTGATGGAAGATATAATATACCGGCGCTGGAAATGGCAATAAAAAAGTAAAAGTTAAACACTCTGTCAATAGTTTGGAAGAAGAATTGTGACAAGTCAACGGAAAGAACTGGCTCGACTAAGAAAAAAGGTAGGAAAATATTTTTTCATTCTATTTAATTGAAACCTGTAAAGAAGAAGAAGAAGAAGAAGAAGAAGAAGACATTCTGGAGTGATAATAATTAAGCTATTTACACAATTGTAGTATGTAATATATTTTAAATTTATAATCAGGTAATTTCGAGGTTACCTCACAACCTAGAGAATTCAACGTAAGCCAAGTCATAAGTGCTTTTTTAATTATTTTTAAGAGCTACAAAATGCACTTAGCAGAATGCGTTAGAATTCAAGGTACGCCTAGTAGGCGTGCAAGATACACATGCCACGCGGTCATTTATTAATTTGGCCACAAACGTTATTTTAACTTTTTAAATAACAATCAAATCTCAGTTTGAACAGATGTTTACACGAAAAATATTTAGAATGAACAGTTACCAATTGGGAACTGTTTCGTATGCGACAATACAAATAGTACAATCAGACTAGCTTAAAAATAGTCAAAATAAGGAAAAAATTCCAAAGTTAATGAAACTAAGCTATTGTATAGTTGAAAGTATATATATTTTCAGAATTAAGGGTTTGAGACTACTTGCTTTAGCAGGTATTAAAGGTGAAAGAGGTTCGTCTCAATCCTAGTTCTACTTTGTGGATGTAGCATCGTATTTTATCAATAAATACGATGGCTGAAAATAATATATGTTTTATTTTTGATACAAATGTTTGTAATCTCATTACAATATTACTGTTGGTGAGACTGCATTAGAAACATTGAGCAAATGAAAAATGAAAAATGTAGCAAATGACAAATAGATGGTAAACACCTTCATTTGCAAGGACGAACATCTGCTGTGGTTCATAGAGATTGGAGGACAACTTATACCATACCAAGTAACGTTGCTGACAACTCGAAATCAATTCTATGCAATTGCGCCGGCGATTGTTCCACTTCTAGATGTAGCTGTCAAAAAGCGTGTTTAAAATGTTCAATAATCTGCAAGCAGTGTCAAGGAGAATGTATAAATTCAAGTGAGAAAACTATTCAGGAAGGTGATATCGGCGAATACTTTGACAATATAAGTAATTATATCAATGATGAAATGCAGTTTGCAGATAAGATCGAAAAATTTGATGCTATTAGTACATTAAAAATAAATTTGTACTGTACTTTGTATAATAATACATATTTATCTAATACTTGACTAATACCTACATACTTATAACATATACCTGGCACTCAAAACTTTTTTCTTCGAAACTTCGAAATTTTTTTTAAATCTACTGTAGTAAATAAATTAAAGATAATAAACAGCTACATATATAAGAGCAGAAGATAAAATCAATATCAAGAAAATGGAAACTGTCTTTAGTTGTATAAAACAGCGTTCTAAGGGATTAATATCAGCTTCTTTGACGGACTCACTAAAACGCAGTCTTTTAGATGATGGTAGGTTTTTGACCATTGTTATTAGTTTGCTTGCTGCTTGAGTTTATTTTAATCTAACGATGTTGATAGCAAGAAGTGCTAAAAGGCTGATATTGAATGTGAGGCTTCCTCCGTTGTTTAAAATAAGGTGATATATTGTAATAAAGCAACGATTGATTCTTTGAGGTAACATAGCTATTATTATGCAGAAGAAAAATTATATTCCGAAAGCTGTTTAAATTGTGTCACTGCCAAAACTAATGATTTTTGTCAAGGAATATATTTAATTTATTATGTAAACAGTAGTAGGTTAGGTAATGGTGATTAATGAGTTATTTGACAATCATGCAGTTTCCTATCAACATTTCTGTTTCAATTCTAGTAATGTTGTTGGCTAGAATGACTCTACTGAAATGAGAAGCAAATTAGAGATTTTTTAATAAAAGTACTTAATTGTGCTTATTCGTCACAATGCCTTTCTATGAATGCTTACTTTATAAAGACTTTATATCTTCTGTTCATTTTTAAATCTGACTCTTCGAGTCGAAATTCGAATTTAATACTTGCAGATCCTTTTTGTAAACTTCAATCTACCTAGTGTAGCTTTGCGCTAACAAAAACCACGAGTATTTTATAGACTTTATGGATTACTACAGATAGCAGTTTTATTAACGTGAATTGATGTTTACTGTAAGTATAACTTACTGTAGTTTGAATTTTATATATACAGTTTAACGGAGTTTCTGTCAATTGCATAGCATCATAATTTGACAATTTGCTAATACGTGTTTATCAATATTTAATAATCTAATGTATGCTATCAATAATCTCTCATGTGAAGAATTTACTATTTTTGTAGAAACATCATTTTTGATCATCTCAACCGAAGTTACTAAAATTGTTCAAGTTAGAATTTATTTACAACCTAATTCCTCTGTTATATTAGGAAACGGGAATGTAGCATGTCTCCTACATATTTCGCTTTACTTCTACTTTGCGTTTACATCTAATTAAACATATCTTTGTAAATTGCAAGATAACAAGAGAACACAGATTCCTTGTCATGTTCCATGCTGTGTTTCTGTTTACAGTACTCTTGGTCCGTTGAAAATCGATAAGCAGGTGACGTGCGTTAAATGCTTTAAATTTCGGTTACCGTTGAGAGTTGAGGATTTTCTCTCACTCTTACCTTTCACTGAGAAAATTCTAAAAATAACAAACAATAATAAAAAAGATTTCCTGATACTTTTTCTGTATATTTTATAATTTTATTGTGTAGAAAGCGTAAATTTCAGATTTACAAGTTCTCGTTTATATTCTGTTTTTTTTTTTCTTTCTTCGGAAGAGATTGTAATGAGTTTAATATGTTTTAAGTAAAATCTACCCTCATCCATAAGATCCTCTATTATTCGTTAAATTTAGTTAAAGTAGAGCAAAACATCTTAGAACTCGAATTCCTTTTGCAGAAAATACTCAGAAACACGCAAGCCAGATAGTTATTAAATATAAAGTATTAAGAGTTGCTAAACACGAGTTGCAAGTTATTTTGTACCATGAACGTAACGTTGCAGAAAAGTGGAAATTTTTGTACAGCTATCTGCTTTTTGTCATAGCTAAGTAACGACTGTTGACTAGCTCGGTTCTATCAAAATGAAGCCTGACTGTTTTTTGAGAAACTATATTCAATAAACTAACACTGTACCAAATTTCAGCTTTTTCAAATTAATTCTTTACATCGACCTCATTTTGAAGACATGCGACCACCGCATTGGTGTTGATGCAACGCGTGCAATCATTAAGCTGTCTAACGACTGTTTTCCAGTTTTTTATTACATAAACTGCTTAGTGGTCAATTTTTTAGAAAACACTTAGATGACACTACTTCTTGTTACAACTTTCAAACTGCGCTGACGGCGAGTGTCCCCATATCCGAGTTTCTTTTGTGTAGGATATTTATTTACACCCTAAATATAAGCTAATATCAAAATATTAGCCTTTACAAAACTCTTACACTTTTTGGTCTCTACAGTAGCAAATGAACATTATCGCGGGAGCCACCCAAACGGTTTGTTAATATTGTTAAGAAGAATAGAGATGGAAACTTACAATTTGGAAAAAATGCTGTCTGATTCATGTTGTTTTGAGATGACCGACCACAATCAATTTGTTGTGCCAATCTATAACAGGCAGTGGTACACTTTTAACTTTTGTTTATTAAAGCATTTTCAGAAAGGTCCAATGTAGTTGTAGATAAAATGCATAATCTAGTATATGACAACTAGGCACATTTTCTTCGTGTTTGAAACCCAAGAAACTCAAGACGAATTACACAGAAAACTTACTTAGGGATTCCTTCTAAAATACATCTAAACGTTAATTTTTTTTAGAAATTTTAGAATAATCACTTAACAAAATGAGTTATGGTACTCTCTTAGGAAATGGTACCTCGTCCAGCTTCGGACTTTCCCCCAACTTCTAAAGTTGAGGACTACTGCCCGATCGAATCCAACCTCAATTGTGGCAGGACTTGGTTTTTTATGGTTTTGGAACCCTGATTTCATTATAGGCCTAGTGTGCCCTCGACTGAGCTTCGTTTTCAAGTCTACACGTTAATAGACCCCCGGTATGTACCCTTTCAGGTGAAGTTGTCTTGAGAGTGAAAGGCTGTGATACCGCTTTTTGCATCGCCCCCTTTAAGAGTAAGGTTCTTGAGCTGCTTCAGATCACAGTACCCAAAACTAGTATCGGATAATAGTGTGACCCGAATAGCTTCCAGAACAGTACCTGGTGGCATGCAGTTTCCCATTGATTTAGATTTACCCCTCTGAGCCGGGATAAACCTCTATTCTCCTCTTTAGGATTCAGTCAGGTCAGGTTAGTTCATCAGGTTCCAGGTAAGAATCAAATCCACCCACACCAGTACTCATGTTAACAGAGCTTCCTCCGCAACGTTTATGAGTAATCGTCGAGAACACTTACGTGTATCTTTCCCACGCATTTAATCATGAAAGCCTAGGCGGGGAACCTAAGCTTTTTTTACTTAATAGCCGTTCCCCAGACAAGCCTGGGATTGTCGGACCAGTTCTATGGGCAAGCGCCGTGTGGCCTGCTCCGCCCTCCCTGAGTATAGTCTCCAACTTATTTGAGGATCATTGTTCGACCGTTGTGGTTTCCCACTTCGATCTTCCGGTTATAGATCTGGTATGTCCTCGACAGCGCTTCGTTTCTAAGTCTACACGTTAATAGATCCCCGGTACATACCCTTTCAGGTGAAGTTGTCTTAAGAGTGAAAGGCTGTGATACCCCTTTTCGCATCAACTCCCTTTAGGGCAAGGGTTCTAGAGGTGCTTCAGATCGCAGTACCAGAACTAGTAGCGAGTCATAGGGTGATCCGAATAGCCGGAACACAATCAATACCTGGTGACATGCGGTTATCCATTTCAACCCTGGTATATTCCCCTTGCCGTGATAACTAACTTCGATTCTCCTCCTTGGGATTCAGTTAATCAGCGGGTGTCAGGGACCATAAGAGAACTTGTCCTAGGTAAGAATCAAATACACCCATACTGGTACTCATGTTAGCAGAGCTTCCTTCGCAAGGTTTATGAGTAATCGTCGAGAACAATTGCGTGTATCTCTACCACACATTTGATCCTGGGAAGCCAAGATGGGGAACCTAAAAGCTCTTTTTACTAAATAACCGTTGCCCAGACAAGCTTGGCATAGGAGAGGTCGGACCACTTCACGTACCACAGGTAGATTACAGCAAGCAGTCTTTTTACCAGAGGCGTAAAAACAAAAGTGTATGTAGATGTTTAAAAAGAAGAAAATGACTCGTCATTGGTTTTTCAAATACAATTTTTTAAAACGGCCTTAATGGTTTGTTATTAAAACGGTATTTGAGTTTTTTTTATCATTAGTCATTTTTATTTTAAAGGTGTTTAATACATCAAATTTGAAAATCAAGTAATCTTGTTGTACGTGTTAATTTTGTAACACCCTGTATCGCTATGCTTTTGTGCTATATGTATAGTTTATTATGGGATTTTTTCATTTTTCCAAATTTGGTTGCCGTTCTAAACCTTTTGAAAAATATTTCTGTTGTTTTGATAAGATGACTTACTTTTCGTACGTTGTTTGAGTAACTTCATAAAAGAATCTGCTAATGGCATCGCCTTTGTGAATTGCATTTTCCTTTCATTGTGTTAATTGGAATCACAATTTTGACGATTTAATGTAATTTTTGGCGGTGATATTTGCATTTGTTTAAAAGCCTTCGGGGCTTCTTTTAAGATTAGGAACACGTTCTGAAGGGCTCATTTTTTGTTCGCCGACGTTTAGACTTCTGAAGCGCTTTACTACTACTTCAAAGCCGCCTACCAGAGAAGATGTTATTTGACGTTTGCCATATGTATAGTCGGTAATTGGTCTATTTATTGCAGGCCTTTTTTTCTTTCTTTCGTGTATCAATTGAGATACTCAGTTGTTTTTAATTCATCAAGCAATCTTTGTATAAATATAAATTAATTAATTAATAAGACATTACATAGTTTTTCTGATCTATATTGTTTTACTCCCCAGTGTGTCACACTGGAATTTGTATGTAAAAGCTATGTTATAATTATTATTGCGAGTGTGCCCGTATAATTTGCTTTGTAAAGTGTATTAACTAATTACTACCTTGTGGCACTATTGATTGTACAATCTAAGTGAACCATAGTTCCGCTAACTTACAGTGATCTTTTGTGATCACGGTTTAATATTTTGTACTTATGGTAGATTAGATTAATGGTCTCGCTCGCATAATTTATAATATAACTATATTTAGTTTGTACATAACTTTTAATTAAACATTAGCTAATTAGTGCTAGTCAAGGCTAACTATTCACTGTTTACCATTGCAGTAATGCATTTCATATTTTATTTGACGACCTATTATTTATGTGTATTATCTGTGGTTTGTTTGTTTCAGCTTTCAGCAATTTATGTACGTTTTATAGGAAAAGTCTACCACATCGGAATCAGTCGCAGATATGTAGTTCGTTAGAGATATTGTCGGCAGTCTCTATTTTACCTATTTTAGACAATCCTTGGCGCCTGATACAGAAGATCTGTGGGGTCATGACTTCACACTAGTTACTGCGGTTAAAGGTTGTTACCGTTTTCCAATTAGCAACCCCCATTTTGTGGGTAGCATTGTTATTTAAACTAATAAAGCTACAAAAAGAAATGTTGTTACTTTTCCCTACGTAATGTTAACATCAGTGTTAGTTATTTTATTTTTATTTTTAATTTTATCAATTTCATTTACGATGAATTGAAGTTATTGTTAAGTGATTTTTATAACTTTCAGCGTCCTGCATTTCAATAAGGAAGCATTTGTGGATCCATGTTAATCGAGGCTTTTCTTTTTATTTTGTTGAGAGGAATACGCCCTCAATAGGATATTACCAGATACCATAATTCGATGCGATGTGGTGAAATGAAAATCTCAATACAGAATAGTGGAAATTAGCGCCCTTCCAAATAGAAACCAGAACTCCTTTCTATAGACCAAGAAGGCTTCTACACCTGACATGGCGAAATACTGCTAGAACTACTGAGTAACTGGGAACTTATTTTTATATATTTGAAAAAAATATGTTGAAAGTAAGGTAGTTGCCGCTAAAGCGAAGAAGAATCAAGAATTTTCCTTAGGAAGACATTGAAATTATCGCCAGTTTACAGCAGTGATTAGGTGTAGGTAGAAATGGAAATTCTAACCAAGATTGAATCTTATAACATCATGAAAATACCTAACAAACCCCTGCGATGGGCGACATTATAACATCTTCAAAAATAAAGCACACGTTGGACCACCTATATAACATAGTGTATTTTTCCGGAAACAAAACAAAATCAATTACTTTAACACTTACTGCATAACTCAAAAATTGCATAATTCAAAAATTGCACGGGCTGTTGAGATCTCTATTATGCAAATTAAAATATAGGTGTGGGTGTTAACCCCACAAGCTTCTAAATAGACAATGGAAATCAGGAAGGAAATAAAAACCTGTTGAGCGCCACCAAATTGATAACAAAATCTAGGAATCTCAATTTGGAAAGATTCCTCATTTAAAATTGACGTTAGATTAATCAAAAAACGTATTAATTGATACTACTGAATTTTAATTAAAAAAAAACACAAAACATCAGACAATCAAAACAAACCATCAAAATTTGTTTGTTGGGCCAAACCATATCATACGATAAATTAATTTGAAATCTGTATATTAAAATATAAAAAGAAAAAATTGAAATAATAACAAAATTAAAAAAATACAAAGTTGTCATCAAAAAGTTGTCATACAAAACCTAATTTAAATTTCGGGATCCCAAATAGACATTACAGGAAAAACTTAGCTAAAAAAATATAATACCTTACATTTTCAATAATCCAACAAAGTTCAAGATTTCTTACTCAAATAACTTCAAACACTAGAAGCACAATATTGACATTACGTTAATTTTCAGAACCAAACTGTTGACCTGAAGAACCAATGCAGGAAAATTCTTCTGAATTCTGAACTATATTTATTTTAACGACAAACTTCAACATACGAAGATTTCCGATAACTAATAATTCTTAATTAGCACTTTCATAACTGGAACAATGATATATTAACTTGAATACTGATTGAGGATGGTTATTTTAATTTGTAAAGTTAACTAAAATTACTGAATAAATCTCTCCACAACTCTTTCATTAGAATCCGGTAAACTTAATTATTTACAATAAACCATTAGCATTTAAAAACTTTAAACGGTAACTTGAAGCAGGTAGGCTTCCTCTACGATACGATAATACACAAAACTGCGTTAACACAAATAATTATTATTTGTCAAACTGTAATATTAAACACACCAAATATCATAATAATTTGGCCGGGGGTCTCTCTTTCACGAAGAACGCACAGGCCTCCCCGCATGGCAAACGCCACGTTGCTTGGTTGTGTCTTCAACCAGCCCCTGTTTTAAAACTTACTTCGACTGACTTGAAACTAAAAACTATTTCGCGGTGGTATTGATTTTTGAAGAGGGCGAAACTTTAAACAATCCAATAGAAAAGTGGCGAGATGTTCGTTAGCCAATAAAATATGTTTACGTCATTTTCTTCTAGTAAAATCTCGAAGGATCTTGAGTGGATTCCCTTTTGAATCTATACACACAAAACTGAAGTTAAGAGAAAATTCCTTTTGGCGGTAAATTATTTACTAAAGAAATCGTAACTGTCATACATTTTAATCATAAGGAGATTTTTGTTAACTCCAATATTAGATTTTAGTCGTTATAAGCTGGGAATTAAAAAATAATTTTGTTTTTCTAGAACTTTCTATTGCTCGGAAAATGATCTTTTAACACTGTAAAAGCGGTGCTTTTAAAAGGGAATCTGTAGATTTTTCTAGAAACAAATTTTATCGATCTGGGAATGTTTCTTTTAAATGACCCTTGGTATTTTAAAGGACTTATTCTATGCAGAATACCAACGTATTTTTAAATCAAGACAAAATATACAATAATATGCAGGACTGTACTAAGGGTTTTTATCAATTATGCAAATAAAATTACATTTTACGCACGTTCAAAAAAATGAATCGTTACAATCTAGCTCTTATAGGTTACCCAAACGTAACCCAAACGTCGATTAGTAGTATCTTATAATTAGTAGCCAACGCAAACTTCAGTTGGTAAGTCATCAGACTAGACGTAGACGTAGACGTAGACTTAGAAGGGAACGTGTTATAATTGTATTTTGTAAACTGAAAAGATATAAATCAGGAACAGATTAAGGCATACGCCTTGCGCTAGCAATAAACTCAGCATAGAAACAATAACAAAAATCTTATGGTAATTAATTAATGTTAACCTAGCCTTGGCCTTATCCGAATAGTATATATGTACTAATATATTAAAAATTCAAACTTTCAAATAAATTACCAACTGAAACAAAACAGTTTCGTCAAATACACACCCTTCTAAAAGATACTTATCTATTGTAAGTCTACCAAAGTACTATTCATTAACTTTAGTCACAGTACCAAGATAATTATTTCTTATAGAGTAAGTAGGGACAGGATTTCACACTAATTACTTCATAAAGGAGGTAGAGTTAACAAGCAATATTGAAATACTACACAAAAAGCTCGTCATACTAGATAATAGGGCACTTAAAAGTTCTCAGGTAATTACAACCTGAATACATTAACTTATAAAAGTAACTTTTTAATTTCGATATTGTTTATCACATATAAGTTAAAGACAGGTTTAATGAAATACTTAATAAAATAATGAATTCAGAATTTCACTTACACTAAGCGTATAGTGTAGCCTTCTAAATCCCTAAAAACATAATTAATTAGAGCAAAGTTAACTCCTGTCAATTGTAAAATCCAAATTAATCTCTTATTTTCTTTCCTACTAATTAATAGTTAATATAACTTTATATTACATAACTTGTTGGAAGCGTCCCCATTTCGGCATCATTTACTCTACAGTTTCAGCAAAAGTTTCAAATTGCATTAATTATGTTGCTTTATAGGGCCGCATGAAAGCCACTGAGTGCAAGTTTCTAATTAAAGATTCAAAATAATGAACTTGCAACATCGTAAAATGTTTATTCTTCGAGACCCTTATAAAATCCTTCAAAAATCTAGTTTGTTGATAGTGTGAGGGACAAAAAAACAAGCGTATAAAATTGGGAAAATAAAAAAAACAGAAGATTGGATACATAAACTGGGCTAGTTAATAATGAATCGTGTAGAAAACAACTACGCCCAGCAGATTTCTTTTCGATCGTAAATTACACGTCTTTTCCTCTCGGACCATTTGCCGTTTTAAATATAAATTTTGGCAATCCGTAGTTTGTAGATTCTGTGACTATTACGGGCGTCTTGGGATATAAGGCAAGATTTCTCTTCTCTTGTTTTCACAGACACTGTTTTACACTCTCCTTTAGATGGCTGCCTGGAGAGACTAGACTATGTTATGTATTTAATTTGCTGCAGTGGGATTTACCCAGCTGAGAGCTGCACTAAACATTGCACGACAGAATTTATCCGTTTCCGTGTCCCTTTACACAACCCAGCTTTGTCGGAAAAGATTAAACGCGGATGTGAAGGATTTTTCACTCAGATTTACAAGGATTTCAAATCGGGATAAAGAGACTTTAGATTTGTTCTTATAACATCACTTACAACGCCCTGGAAATCGCATTCGATAGTTTTTTAATTCGCGAGTAATTAAATTAATTTATTGTTTTTAAAGCAAAATTAATTTCAGTTGGCTAGATTTCAAAAAATTATTTAAAGTTATAAATCAAAATAAATAACAGTAGTTTTTAATACACATTAGTGAAAAGCCGCTCCTTTCTATTGCGTAAAGTAAGTGAGATATCAGCATTTGAAAAATAATGATGACGCAGATAATCCCAAGTGACCTTTGGGTTGCCTAATCTGCTAACATACCACGTATACAAATTCCAGGGTGAATTTTGAGGGTGAAGATTACATACATTTTTTGATATAATTTGAAGTTTTTATTTTAACGTACGTATGCTTCACATCCGTCTCTAAGATAACCGTCACTATATAATTCTTTGTTTATATCTCGCTTATCATACATTATCAGAAGGCACAGCTTCTGTCACTGATATTCATTAAAACATACAAGTAAACAAATTTTCGTCTCGCCAGAAAAAAAAGCTTTCAACAAAAAAAAATGTTAAGCCTCTAACCAAGTAAAACGCTTTCAAATTTTAGCGATACTCTTTCCGTCAATTTCTACTGACATTTATTTGGCACAAGAAGGGATTTGCATGTATCTTGGGAGCACATTGTGGCCTCAGATGCCAACGACAGCTCTAAAGGGATAGTTAAAATGCCAAAGCAAAATCTGAAGCATATTTAAGGTAGAGATCTCTGTTTTGTTAAATAAAAGGGAAGTACGGGTCCTGTTTTTGATGCTTGGTTTATCATTACAATTGAGATTATTATCATCTTCAAAAGCCCCGAATGGGAAATAAGGCTATACCGAAAACGACGAGGTAAATGTCCTGCGATTTCAATGAATCCCTGCTGATATCCTCGAGGATATTTTAAATCCCTTTGTGATAGCATTGTGGAAAAAGCGCGTATATTAAATTAGCTGTTGTAGTGACTTTTAGGTATTCTGATGCTTATGATGGTGTACAGGAAAAGCCAAAAGTAATTACAAAGGAAAAGTTGAACGTGGAAGGTAAATTAAAATGCGAAACAGAAATGGTGCTGCTGAGGGCATAAAAATTTCATTTTGAAGGAAATGAAATCGAATAATTAATTCGTATTAAAAGGAAATTAAAAATAATGTTTTGTTATATACCAAGCTACTTAAATTCGTGTACACTGAACCACAAATGTTATTAAAATTTAATTTTATCCAAACAGAAAACATCTACAAAGTGTTTGATGGGATAGAGAGATGTTATTTGTCGCGGCATACAGCGTGCCCACAAATATTTTGCATATGTCCTTTTTCCAGATAGGATATCCACACAAACAGCACTGAGCAAGGCATGCAGTGTCATGTCACACATCATACTACACAAAAACCAATACCTATAGAACATTTATTATAATATCGTTGGAAGGAATTTTATTTGCCAGTGTCTTTTCTCTATACAAGGTGTAACCGACATAACTACAATCCCCGTAATATTGGGGGGGGGGGGGTAACTGTAATAATAATTTAGAACATATTTTCCTTATCAACATGTGGCCGCTTCCTGCTGTTTTCCGAGAAAATCGCATTTTAAATTTTATGTACGCCTATTGTTGTATTCACATTATATTAAAAATATTTTTAATAAATTTTAAATTTTCTTTTTACTAGTTTTGTATTTTTAATGTATTGTGAGTACAATGAGTGTACTTTAAAATGTGAATTTCTCAAAAACTAACAGGAAGCGACCACATGTTGATAAGGAAATTATGTTTTAAATCATTACAGCTATCCACCATTACCAGGTTTCTAGTTATATTAGTTACACCTTCTATAGAGTAATGAAGAGATTTTTTTCGGAAATAGCCAGTATAGTGTTTACTTTACTCATTTGAATCTGTAAAGTAGCACTTTTACGGACTCACTGTCACTTTTATTTGCATTGTTTCACATGAATTTGATATATGTCGCATCGGTCGACTTCCATTGCAGGCGCAATTGCTTTTTCTTTAGCATTTCAGAAAGTATTAATTTTACAGGAATCAACGATCAGAATGAAAATGTAGCTGACAAAATTCTACGCAATTTCATTTTTATTGAATTTCGTACGTCCAATAGTTTCTGAGAATTTTTCTGAATTTTTCCAGCAACTGTCATTTGTTGATGCCCGTAAAATTAATAATTTCTGAAATATTAGCGAAATAGCAATTGCGTCCGCTATTTTCCTAAATGGCGCAGCAACGCTTTTTACGCCTATATATCAATTTTCAGCCTTACCCCATTTTTCCTTTATATTGCTAAAAATGATTTAATTTACCTGGGTTATTGACCCGAAACATCTTAATAGTCACATTTTGGTTGATTTTGAACCGCAGCCAAAAAAAGTTGCCGGCGCCTGCCATAGTAGCTATTTTAATTGTAACGGAATAAGCCTATATTGTTAGAACTATTTATTTAATTATTTTTACGTAGTTCGCAATTGAGGTTCTCTGGCGCATACAAATGCATACAACAGTCCGCTTGTTGAGTGAGTACTAACCCGATCCTATGTTTCTGTAAATCTACTTATTATTTTTATTAAATCCTTTATATGATGCAGTTTTATATAGGAAATTTACGGAGTAGCTTGGTAAGTAAATAACTGAATAATCTTCGATAATGTGGCGCTATACGACCATAGCAACCTTCTGGCATTATTGTATTAGATTATTTTTAATTATTTATTTAATTTAATAATAGTTTAAAGCTTATAAAAAAGACAATATAGTGTTGTGAAATTTTGTGTTTACATAGAGTTTACAATCTATGAAGGATTAGCTGCTGAACATTATTTCTTAAGTAGGTCATCTTAGTAAGATTTTGTATGTATCTATTACGTTAATACCTATTGTTATGACAGATTCTTCTTAATATTTAAAGGGATCCCTCTTGTCACATTAATAAAATATGGCTCCAGTGTTTTTAATAAAAACAAGAATTTCTAATCTACAAATAAATGAGAGTTAAACCAGACATGGTTGTGATAATGTTGTACCAATCATTTGTTGAAGTTATTCATTTACATTAACATGCTTTAACGTCAACCCAACTAATTAAGTTTAGTTTATTCAATTTAATCGGAATCTTTTTTCACTTGTGGATCCCGAGGACGTATTGTAATGACTTCAACTGAATGGCGCCCATATTTCTTATTATTTCAATAAACCTTATTTTTTACAATCTATGAGCTTAAGAAATCAGTACCTACCCTGATGGATAATTTGTCAAAAAAAGATCTTCGCCGGTGCATAAGTACAGTAAGTATCGTTCATTGGTTTTCAGTAAGTAATTTTAGAATTTCCAGTAGAGTAAGTAAAAAGCAAATGTTACAATTGACGCCTGATCGTGGGGAAATTCATAGTGGTCGTTACAATTGAAACTCATGGGTTGGGGCATTGTTTCGGTAATTTAAAATGTTACAAATTAAACTTATAGAAGAACAAAAGAAAGAGGCACACGAACTTAAGCACTAACACCAACGAAGAGAACAGACATAGGAAAGTACTAAAGTTCAAAATTCCACAAGGTAATACCAAAAAGCCGAAATGAATCTGGAAAAATTACCGCAGATATTAAGAAGGAAATCATTAACTAAATCAAAGAATTCTACACAAATTTTACTCCTCCACCATACCCAATCCGATGCAAGAACAAAGACACATTCTGAACGTTTTATCTGAAGAAATCATATTACAAGGAGAAACACAATATCAGACATAGTAAAAGAGTGAGCGGCAAAGCTAAAGTAAAAAAGATCCGGGCAAGTGTCTAGGAAGAAAAATGGTCGTTCATAGGTGGACTACTAAATTACTGAAATGGAGACTATGGAAACGTCGACGAAGCGTCGGAAAACCTATGAAGAAATGAACCGATGGCATTAAGATCGCAGAAGGCAGAAGCTATCTCCATCTTGTAGAAGATAAATGGAATTGGAAAAGAAGAAGCCTATTTCACCCCTCGTTGTTGAGAGGGTGCTCTACAATATTCTACGTTGTAGTGAATTCTGTAAATGAACCCGCGATCAAGTTCAAATTTCAAGTCCTCTAATCCAGATTTTACTCTACGTATAGATGCAAATGAGCCAATTGTTCGCACTTTATTACGTCCACATGATTTTCTTTTTAACGCACAATGTCACTCACAATTACATTTGACTGAAATGTTGACGCTTATCGTCCGTTGCAATCTGCCATCGATCGGATAAGCCGCCGAGTCAAACAAACCGACGCGTACCTTCTTTTGGCGTTTATTCTGCGTACGCTGCTCTATTTTGCTCCTACCATTTCCCCCATGCTCCACGATCACCAATAGAATAGTATGCACTAACCATTTTATTAAGTTCATTCAGAACTCGAAGATGCAGATGGACCAACCCAGCCAAGCCAAGCAGACCGATCCGCGTTCAGGAATTGAAAGAGTAAGTTCTCTTGAACGTAATCTTAAATTCCTGTTGCGCCACGCATACCTTCCTTTACCAGCCCACACCTTTCGAGACCTTACTGCGTGTAAACTTAGGGGTCTCATTCCGTACACCCTTTCACCAGTCCGTCCCTTTCCGAGACGTCAATGCGTGTAAACCTGGTGTTTTCATCCTTTTCATCTTCTACACCATGCGACGCCCTTCGGTCGGAGAATTTTGGCAGATGTGGTCCGGTCTCGAGCACCAGTACTTTTTACCGAGAGTACACTCGTCAGCGGCGGGGCCCAGGGTAACTTCAGTGAACGGTATCCAAGGCTCTTCGTCCAGATTTAAACGGCTCACACTTACTGGTTATTAATACTACTATTCAAATAAAACTCCACTTCAGCAAACTTTTAGTTTATTAATCACAATATCGTGTGCTACATATAAATAGCGAAATTACCATGTCAAGCCAAATTACTATGCCAAGCCAAACTAACACCTTAAGCACTGATATGGGTTGCAGGAAAAGGTTGGAAACGGTGCAACTATATGCAAGCAGGGTGAGGCGGTTAAATACACTATACACTAATACTCGTTATTTCGGTCGGCTCGGGTGTGTTCGGTAAGGTGGTTTTCGGTTCGGCTATATTCGATAATGTGTTCGGTTTGGTCGTCTTCGGTATGGTTGTATTCGGAGGTGTTCGGTTCGGTTATACTCGGTACTGTATTCTAAATATTTTACTTCTCACCTGAAGTGGTTCTGATCGGTTGGTTTACTGGTTCTGTTCTTCTATTTCGGCTGCTGTTCTTAGTTGAATCGGAAAGAGACTCTTAGCTAACAGTCCGACGAGCCAGCTTATAAACCAACTAAAACAGGTGGGGCTGCGCATTGAGCTAGCGAGTGCCAACGGCTAAGAGGGAAAAGACGGGTGGGGACGCGAGACTTGGCTCCTCAGAGAAATCTGAGAAATGTGAAATGACTTTTAAATAATAAATACATATACAAATTAATAATTAAATCCTGACATAAGTAACTTCATTACAACCATTCCTTCCCTTCCGAGGTCCCACTGCGTGTAAACCCGGGGTCTTATTCTTAACATCTTTCTAACTTTCTATCCTACCTGAGTCTTCACTGTGTGTAAACCTGGGAGTCTCATCCAAGAATCCGACCCCCCGTTTGCTATGGCTACCGTAGTTAATGGTGTGCTTATAGGGTTAGTCCTAGTTGTTGTTGTGCGCCGACAACCGAAAACTGCCCATCGCCCTTCGTAATTAACTTGGCACCGCTTACATTTAAACACTCCATCACCGCAACGATTAGTACTAATTTGGTGCCCGAGCTGTGACCCAGCTTACCAACTCAGCGCCCGCTCCAAAAAGCATTATTAATCCAACGCTTGAACAGGGGCGCTATTACAAATTTGGCGCTTGAGTAGGGACGGCATTACAGCGTTAGGTAATGTATTGCGGACTATGGAATACTACTCCTTACACTCATACTGTCATGCCAACTCTTACACTGGTGTTACTAAACCCATGGTGTTCTCAATGCTATGATCAAAAGTTAGGAATAAGGTTTAAAAAAAGGTAATGTAATTGCAGTGAAATATCCTCAAGTTTATCATACGGATGCTTATATATCCTTATACAATTCCAGTGTTGCTAGTAAAATTGATATTAAATTACTCAGCCAGTGAGCTGTTTTTGGCTCAATTGTTTTTCCCGAGATCCTACGTTTGGTACGCATTGACCAGTGACGTTCTTCACGGTGTTAACGTTTATTCTTTCTCATTATGTACGGATTATATACTACTCAATATGCTGTGAAGTGTCATCGATTTGTACTTGGTAAGAATAAATGGTTACATAAATATATCATATACATCTAAATCGGGATTGTTATTCGGAGTAGATATTTCTCTAGGTATCATATCTACTCCGAAACGAATCCCGAATAATGTTTCTAAGAATCATTATGTCCCAATATATAAACTTCTGGTGGGAATACAGCGTTTTCACCATACTGCCGAACAGTTAATTTGACTTGTGGTGCCATGACCTGCTATTGTGATGTCTAAAGCCGTGTCCTTAACATCAAGATCTGATTCTTGCCCTAAGACGTGTGAGACCTGCAATGTCCTTAACATGTTGGTGACCTGCACTTACTTCGAAGCATGAGGTTAAAACGTAACCCTGAGCGTAATGCTGACGCTTAAACCTAACCGTCACAGAATAAGTAGGTGAAGGATTTCCTGATCACGATCTTGGCAGAAAGCCGAAAGTGATTATGAATGGTCCTAGTATTGCATCCCTTCCCCTACTAGGAATATTCATCGATTCTGATTCAAACCGTTTTTAATAAACAGCACTTATAATAGGATACACTATAAGAGCTTCTATCTTGCAGCCTAAGCAAAAATTATACTTTCTGCTAGTTATAACTTGACCTTCAGCACAAGTTACATGACATATAAAAAATTTAAGGAATTAATCAAAAATCATTTTCCTAACGAGTCATTAGTGTATGTATATTATTTATTTTTTAAAATATTCTTTTTTGTATTTTTAGTTAATGTGTTTTTGCTAATCAAACCTTGAAAGATTTATTTGGAAATAGTATTCAATTCAATTTTTCTTGATTGGTAATGGAATTTTTATTTGGGTTTAAATGAGTTTTCATATTCATATAGATAGGTTTTGATCAATGTCTCAGATTTAGATAAAATGAGTAACTTGAAATATATACTTAAGTTAATACATCCACCGATTAATGGAGTGCTTATACTATAATTACTGAAATTCTCATTGAAATAGATTATATAACCTGTAGTTTTTATATAAAAAGTATTATTATTATTATTAGAAAGTAAAAAGAGGCCAAGGGAATATAATCAATGAAAGTCAATCAATCTTCCCATAATTGTAAAGATGTCCTAATTAATTTTAGAATGCGTGACATCGTTTTGAATGATGAACAGAACGATAACTTGCGTTTTTAGACAAAAAGGAAAACTGCGATGGTTGCATGTTCAAGCTATTATTGGTGGATTGACTTAAAATATAACTTTTTAGGCGCATTTGTGCTTCTCGTGACATTTTTTATAATTAAGAAAACGGAAAGCTTTTATAAAATTTATTATTTTTATTTAATAATCTTCTGGATTGTTATTTATTGCTATAAAAATTTCATGTACAAATCACAGAACATCATCGAAAAGTAAATCAATTAACATTAATATATAGAGTTTTACTGAAAGAAATTGAATACATGTCTCAAATATCAACTCGTGCTCGTATTTATAAAAATGAGGAACATCCCTGATTTGACTCAAAACTGGACACAAATTTTTATATTATCAGCTGTTCAAAATGTGGCTCGCCAACCTCCACACACACTTCACTGCTGGAAATTACTTTTAACATTTCTGGTGTATTCCTCTACTATTCACTGACGAAAGTTTTGCAATGTTATAAATTTCCCAAGCAGCATTTTTAGTCATCGCTACGTACCAGAAACTACAGGTGCGGTGGAACTATCAAGTTTTTCTATACTTAAACCAAAGTTGCAAGAAATGAGTCATCACAAACACGTAGGCGAAAATGTAAAATGCATCTAGAATTTCGCGAAGGCCACGCTGTAATCTAACTGATAAATTAAACAATAAATGAACTAGAAAGATTTATTAGCGGAACAAACTCCTTTTTAATTAAAAAAAAATGTGAATGACGCAATGAAAATTTATTGGTTCTAGCGTACGTCGCTGAATTTTAGAACGTGAAATTTGCACTCTTATCTTATCTCACCTCGGGTTGTATTTGTTTATTCCGGTGTGATTACGAGAATGACTCATTTCAGGAATTTATGGTTGAAGTATACTAGTCACAAGCACGTAATTGCTACGGTATTGTTACGTGCCTGGAACCAAAATGGGGAACAATTTTTAGGCAGCAAATACGTTGCAATAACCTCTCTGGAACTTGTCCAGCTACGTAGCGGGAAAGTGGCGGCGTAGTAATTGCTACTTTTGTGGACTTGTTTCTCTTTGACACATCGTGTCGCGTGGTTACTTTCTCTTACTTTTGCAACTTAGCAAATATTCTATCATTTTCTATACCAATGCTACGATCGTGTCACAAAATAGATTACTATTTACGCACTTGATAATACAAAGAGCGATGAAATGTTTAATTATTTTGTCATTCCAGTATACAAAAATTATAAACCATTGCTACTTTGATGTTAAACGTGATGATGATAGATCGAAAAATAACAACGCACCTTCATTAAATATATTTTTTAATAAAAAATGTCTATAATAAAATATGACAAAAATATTTATAAGTAATACACATGATAGAAAGGAATAATATAAAAATATTATTCCTAAGGAACAGTTTGGCACCAATTTGTTATTTTTATTGAAGGTTGTATAGTAAAACATCTATTAACAATCATAACTAATTGTAAATTGGTTATATTTACAAGTAAATATGGAGATGAAGCAGTTTACGAAAAATCACAAGTGATTCTTCTGGGTAGCAAAAACGTAAGTTTTACTTTCAATGCTACTGTAAGGTTCCGCGACTTAAAGTTGACGTGTCGGTCATTTCAAAAATTCTTTTTTAAATAAAAGTAATTCATAACTAAATCAATAGTTATTCAAAAGTAAAAAAATACGGAAATACTTGTTTCTGCAGTTAATCTCGGTCTAATCATTCGGCCGTTCGATTTCCACTAGCTCCGTTACTTTTTTAAATTAGTTTTTTAGTAAAAATGTATCCCTGTTTACAGTTGGGTTTAAATTGTAGTTACGTAACAACTACTCAATCAAAGTTCCGATCTCAGTTAGCGCTACTTAGATGCTGCTTGGGTTACGACTCCACGTCCCCACATGAAAAAATCCGTTGACACAAGATTTGACGACCTTGCGAGCCATTCAATATATTTTTCATAAATTCCTTTATCAGATTAAAAATCTATCCCTATATGAGGAAAATTGTGTTCGGAATTTCTCTCATTGAACATAATTGCTACAGCTCTTGTATACACGTTGTTCTTAAAATATAGTGAAACTATCTTTACCTTTCTACAATTCTATTTAAAAAGTTTAACATTACGAGAAAATGACGATAGAAAGCTAACAGTGTCATAACTGGCGACAAGTGTGTACCATTTGAACTTTACAGACTATAGTATCTGATTTGAAGAATTTCTGATATAGGAAATTTAGACGGTTCAGAGGAGCAGACAAGGCTGGGCGTATCAAGTCGAAACTGCCCAATAAATCTCCTTCATAATGTTACCCTTCTAAACAGATAATCGTAGCGCATTTTAAGCAGCTAATAAAATAAAAGTATTGAATTTCTAGTAATGAATTTGCACTTTATTGTATCTAAAAATTTAGAGTGCATTTTATCAAAAACCAATCGGCAAATTTCAAATATTTAACACTGCTGTAAAGAAATAAGTGCTATATAAAATTTGGGAAGGGGTTGCTACCCCGCCTAGTTAGATGGCAGAAATTTAGGTTATTAATTAAATTAGAAATTAGAAAGCTTGCTTCCGTGACAAAGAAAATCATGTCTCGGTGTTATTCAATAGAAAATGTGAAAACCCGGGTGTCCCATCACTAATATACACCAAAGAATATATACTTATACTACGTATGTACTTTCATGAATTTATTAAAGTATTTTAACATTTTAATTTTGTATAACTTAAAACTACATCGAGATTTTTACTACGAGATTTTAAGTACCTACGAGTACATCGTATATACAGACTAAATTATTTTTAGTTTAAATTTTAATTTAGTTTTAATTATAGATGCATATGAAAACGTCTTGGGTATCATATTTTACGGGGTCCATACTAAATATCTAGTGAAAAGGAAGAAAGGGGACAACGATTTCTTTGCTTGGTAGCTCGATGGGCCTCTTCTGCGAGCTCTAGGTACTCCGTGCCAGATTTCTGTAGTCCTGTTTCATAATCGCAATCGTGATAGTGTACCCAAGAATACTTTCTAGAATAGAGAGTTTTTGTCTTTGTTTTGTTTTTTGTTTTTTTGTGTACTAATAAACTTTTTTTTATGTTTTTAATAATATTTTATTCAAGTTAGATCCTCTACCAACCCACGTATCGTGATACGATCGTGATACGACAATACGTGTATTGTGAAAATTATGGTGATGAATTTTCTTTACGGCCGTATTTGTCGTATCAAATATTCGAATAATTTTAAAAAAATTCAATGTTAAATTTTGTGAAGAAGGAAAGTTGTAAAAGGGTATTTTTGGGTAATTAAGTCAATAAAAGTTTTAAGGAGATAGGGATGTTATCGACGTTCAGAAGAAATGTTATTTTGCATCGATAACACTTGCACTGTATATCAATAAATCCAGAATTTTAATTCCTACAACACTGTAATTAGTTTGTGTTAGTTAAATTTTTTTTAAACAATTATAGTGTTAAGAATATTTAGAAATGTCAACAATCTTTTGTTTCGTTCAAACTTTGTATAGAAGGCAATTGTTTTAGCCGAATAATATAAATAGACAGCCATTTCTTAAAAAACCCCCTTCCAATTTCATTTTTCAAAGAGTGCGATATGTTGTAGAGCATATATAAATTTTAGGTTATAATTTAAAATAAAATGTAAACAAATCAATGTTAAGTATTTGAGGTTAGTGTTATTTATGAGAAACGTGAAAGTGTTAAAAATTAAAGAAAAATCTTTAATAAAAGTAAATTAACAAGTGCTTCAAGTTAAACAAGTGTTTAATTTATTCTTTGATGGATATATTACTAGGAAAAAACTTATTAAAATCTGATTAAATTATAAATAGATTTGGACTTTAATACAAATTAATTTACTTACCACTAATAACCTTAGCTGAATTAGCCAGGGAATTACAATAATATAATTGATATTTTTGTGGCGTCAAATTTTAAAAAGGCAAGGATTATTATCTTAATAAATAAAAACAATGAGTTTCTCATAGTAATTTGTTTTAATATTAGTATTTAAGAAAATTAATGATACCAAAAATTTAATAAAAATATAAACAAATTATAACTAATCCCTAAATATAATTTTTATTTAGTTAAAGAAAATTATATATTTGTTATAAAAATTACTAATCTGCAAATAAAGAAAATTCAACTATTTGGGATTAATTAAAGTTAATAAAAGAATTAAAAAGAAATAATTTTGTTATCAGAATTTTTCTTTGTATTTAATTTCAATTAAAAACTTTATAAATAAGAGATATTTCAATCTTTTTAATTCACATTATAGAATAATTTTTTGCTGGTAGGTATCTATTTTCATATTGTTTGTTGTTTCTTTGTTATGTGTTAATAAAAATACAAATTTGTGTAGTTATTATCTTTGAGATTTATTTATGTATGTGTTTTTGTATTGTTTTGCCCATAATTATAAGGATATAGAATACCGTTATAGCGACCCGCCTGAGAGAGTCGCAGTTTTGTGGAAAGTGCGATTTTTCACTATTTAGCACACTAACTGCAGTATTTAGCCGGAGCATTATTTTATTTAAAGGTAAGCAAGTTGAATATTTTATAATTTCACCTTCTTACAAACATTATTGTCTATTGTCTAATAAACATGGTAATATGTGAATACAAATAGTTAATATTCACAATAATTTGTATATAGATGTAAACTTTGCAACTGCCGCTGTTGAAAAGTTAAACATAATATTCAGAAAGCTTATTCAATCATTTTGGCTTGTAATATTTAATGGATCAATAATGGTTGTTAATGATGAATTTAAAAGTATGTTAATTATCAGTTATAAAAGTCATTTTTGTTTCTTTCTTAAAATGTATCACAAATATTTATTAATTAATCCTGAGTGAAATCTGTAACTAATTAGTTGATCACTAGTTACCATGACAACGTACACGAAAGTTTACTACGACGCCTCCACCAACATGTCACATTAGTGGTTGATGAGATCAAAGACGAAGCTAACCGTAGAAATCCTGTAGTGAGTTTGATTATATTTATAACAATATATTTTTTCTATTTTATTTCTTTGTTTATATCAGTCTATTTCAAGTAGCATACCATACAGCATGTGTGAAACCTTGACTATTTTATGCTGCTATTAAAGTTCGATTTGAAATTCCGTGACATATTACACACGAATGCAAATTAAATACCACCTTTCTTCAGTCCCATGTTATTTTATTATCGATCGCATCTGTCCATGGGAATCCCCTAATCACCGTTTGACCCGAGCCTTTAAAGTTGACGGTTTCAGGTATCATTGACAATTCAACAAATAACATAACGACAGCAGAACCCGCTGTAATTACACTGTAAAAGTGCTGAGGGATATCGTATTTCAATTTTTATCCAATACTATGTAGATAATGTTTTAAAACAAATCAATATCCGCTTTTTAAAACACAAACATGTTTTGTCTGCGTTTATGTGTTTATTCTCAAATGAAAATATCAAAGAAAGATGTTTTTATTTTTCGAACCAGACTTCTCTTCTGCAAATGATACATTTGTAAACAAAAACATATTAGCGTCGAAACATACCATGTGGCAAAATGAATGGTCACAAAAAAGCACAAAGGCAATAACTGCAACCGAGGTATTATTAACATGTAACAAGGGTTTATATTCCAACATCTATTTACTATAAGTTATTTAAAACTCTAAAAAGACACGAATCTCACCTAAGAAACAATATGGATAAAAAAGCTTAGTGAATGTTCACTACGAATAAGTTTTGACATTGAAGAAGTAATAAATACATTTCACTAATAATGGATTGTAAAAATTGTGGTTTATGACAACACTATATTTAACGGTGTCTCCTAACCACACATTGTATTTGACTAATTGCCAATACGTATTTCGGTAACGATGTTACCCTTTTCTTAAAACCGTCTAAAGACGGTTTTATGACGAGAAAAAGGTAGCGCAGCGACTAGCGTGCTAGTCTCTTACCCAAGTGGCCAAGGATCAACTAACGACAGATCTGGTTAAGATTTTTTAAGCCTTAAGTCAAGTTTTTTTTAACTGTAACACAAATGTGGGATTTGTGCTATACTGTCGTAAGTAAGTCGGCTGCAGCCGCACGTTAATGATAATAATCGCCCCTCTATTCCGCACGAGCTTCATAGCTTCTGGGGTCTAGCAGTATTTATTAGCAATTACTATTATTATTATTGTATGGTGATTGAGGTGATGATAACATTCAGCACTGTTGTAAAAAACCTTACAATAATTGGCCTTTCCATTCTGCACAGTCCCAGCGAAAGATGAAATGCGCTATATAATTATGAACGTGAATTGTGTGCAAAACTGTTAAAACAAATAGTGAGTGCTTGACAGCGATACAATTTATGCTTTGTTGGCATATTCCATTTTTATTTTATCAAGAACAGTATATGTAAGCGTAAATGAAACTTAGCACGGTGTACATATAGGAATAAAAAGTTGTTCTGGGTAGAACTTCCTTTATAACTTAGTATCTCTATTTGATTCATGTCTCTAAATAATGCATGTTTTGAAAAATTGTCATGGAAACAGTACAAATATTTACTCCTGATTGTTTAAACAAAAGGTCCATTATCAAAAATGACATGTACCTCACATCTCACATGGCAAAACTCGCAACACAAAAGAATTAAATGTAGTATTTTCCAGAAATCGAGCAGCTAATATTTATTATGAAGTAAGTAAGTACATACAATTGATTACAAATCTTCCATAATCTTCAGAAAATGTTTCAAAAAAGGAAAACCCTAATACTTCTTGATTCCCATTTTGCATGTTATTATGATTTAAGTTCTAAGATTAAGAAACATCAAGGAAAGGTTGGAGAAAAAATGGGTTAGGAACTTATTTTTCTCGAGTTCTCGTATTTACCCTTTGCAATAAATTTCATGTCAAATATAATTTAAGATTATTACTTTATAGCTGCGTGAGTATTTTTTTCTGGTAAGGATACTTTTTGACGCTTTTAGGGAAATTAAGATTGATTTCGCACCTGTTGCCAAACAACAAAAACGATCTATCATCTTCGAAGTGTCAGAAAGTTTGGCAAACATGGAATATAACATGATTTTTTTTTCGTCACGTCATTATTTAATACGTTCCGTTTACAGTTTAACAGACCGCCTTCCTTAAAATATACTCACCAGGATAATATACAGCTTCTTTTCTCACAGTATAGTTAGCTTTGGGAATTCGAAGCTCGCAGGAGAATTCTTCTGGGGCGACAAGGGCGGGTATATTAGCTCTCGCCTTGATGTCAAACAACCCATCTCTTTCCTCAACCGTCACCGCTGAGCCATTAACTTCGCTGTAAAGAAGAAAGGAATGCCTCATTGCCGTCTATTAAATCTGCACGTAGATGATTGAAAATTTCCAATAAACACTTTTCCTAATTTTCCGTGTTACTACGCACGGCCGATTTTAGAATTTAACACTCAAACTGTTCTATTTAACAAATAAGGGAATGAATTAAAAAATCATTCGCACAATTACATAATTTGAATGTCTGGTATTGATTATTGGCAATGTAAATTTCCGTTATGAAGATTTCAGTTTACTAATAAATACTACTATAAAAAGTGCTTTTGAAATATTAATGAATCGGAATATGACTGATAGTGAACAGATATATTTTAATAGATTAAATATAAATATTAAACAGTGGATAAAATTAGTAAAGTTACAATAAATTACATCTGTTCATACACAGTACTCGCTTTTACATACATATATGATTATTTTTCTCCTTTATTACTGAAGTAAATAGAAATTTAATATAATTGCATATAGTTGTAATTGTTCGTATCTGTTACTTTTTTAACAGTCATCTACAACTTTTTGTATAATGGAAGCATAGGTTAGACTTTTAAAGTGAGTTGGTCATGTTCTATTGCCATCAGATAAGAAAGTCTCTGCGAATTTACTACTTTTGGGTAGTAGTAATCATTATATGGAATGGTTTTAAACAGTAAAATAAACAAAACAAAAACACTTGATATTGCACAGAGCGAACTTAAAAGCTAAGCATTCTTTTTCGATAGTTGAGTAATTAACTTCACGTTTTCAACTTTGATCGCCATTTTAAAGGTGTTCCTTAAGAAATAGAAAGTTAGATAGAAAATCTAATCAAATATAAAATTAAATTCGCACCGGTCGATTTCAGTAACAAACTTTTATGTTCATTGATAAAAATGCTTGGTGTGGATAAGTATCTTTTAAAAATATTCTTTATGTTACCAGTGTTGAAAATATCATAATACTATAGATAGTTACTACAATAAATAACTATACATTTATTTTGTTATAACTTTAAAAGCTGTAAGTATGAAGAAAATATAACTAAATTTCTCTGCGCTTTATAACTTTTTAACAATAAGAACTACAAATTACTTCACACTAAAGATAAGCAGGTAACTGCATATTAAAATCAAATCTAAAATATAATAAACATAAATCATTATAAAAAAATAAAAGAAAAAAAAAACTGAAAAGAAATAATCTTTAGTACAGGGTGAAATTCAAAATATGTATAATTGAAACTGCACAACTTCGAAACATCTGCCTGATAAACACTCCTTATGCTATATACTCTGATGTAGACTTGTGGAATTTCAAAGAATTTTCTGAATTCTGACAAACTGTTATTTAATTATGAAAAACTCAACTTTTAACTTGTTTGAATGAAATAATTTAGAATTATTACAGCTATCATAAATAGTTACATATCCGAATTCCTTTACTAGCATTAAATAAGCAATCACATTTTAAATTAATTATCTGACAAAATTTTAATAATTCTAACTGATTAGCAGAATTCATGTATGAATCTATGGCCTGTGAAATATTACGTTGATAATTTTCATTACATTATTAATAAGTTATATCAATTTATTAAAGAAGATTTATGTGAGAAATCAGTTGTATTATTTATTTTCTAAAATTATAAATATAAAAATATAATAGGTTTATTCAGTATATGAATATAGATTTAAAAAAAATTAGTCCAGGTCGTCACCGAGAAAGCAAACTCCGAGAAAGACAACTACCGAGAAACCAAAACCGAGAAACCACAACCGAGAAAACATAACCGAGAAACCATAACCGAAAAACCACAACCCAGAAACCATAACTGAGAAAACCAAAGCCGAGAGTGGAAACTACCGAGAACAAATACCGAGAATGCATTCACGTAACACTCACTCGGCATAGCGTGTCCTGTTAGAGTTAGTCTCTGTCTCTCTCAGTCATCACGTTAACTATTGGTAGCGTAACAGCCTTGGTAGTGTAATGTCTGGCGTGCAGGACTTTCACCCAAGCGGCCCGCGATCGACTCCCGGCGCCGGCAGATCTGGTTAAGGTTTTCTGCAGTTTTCCTTAGCTGTGACACAAATGTGGGATTTGCGCTGTTCCATCTGTAAGTCGGCTGCAGCCGCACATTGGGCCTGCATAATAATAATCGCCCCCTCCCTCCCGCACAAGTTTATAGCTTCTGGGGCCTTGGTTTAGGTTATGGGTTGTAGAAGTTATTATTATTGGAGTCTATCAAACTTACTAACTTATAACCTAACCTCCACTGCATAGCTTGTCCTTTTAGAATTAATCTTTTTCTCAGTCGCTACGTTAACTATTGGAGTCTGCTCCTGTTAGATCTATCAAACTTACTAACTTATAGCCTAACCTCCGCTGCATAGCGTTTCCTTTACGCAATTGGTCTCTCTCTGTCCTTCCCCGCCCTATGTATTCTCCTCTGTCTCTTTTAGATCTATCAAAGTTACTAACTTTTAATTATTACTTCATGCATTCTCGATATTTGTTATTCTGGGTAGTTTCCATCTTCGGCTTTGGTTTTCTCGGTTGCGGTTTCTCGGTTATGGTTTCTCGGTTGTGGTTTCTAGGTTATGGTTTCTCGGTTATGGTTTCTCGGTTGTGATTTCTCGGTTGTGGTTTCTCGGTTATGTTTTGTCGGTTGTGTTTTTTCGGTTTTGGTTTCTCAGTAGTTGTCTTTCTCGGTGATGACCGGATACAGTTTATGAATAGGCACAAAGATACAGTGCAGTGTAGCCTTTGTTGTAGTTTGTCAGTGCGCTACTTGTTGTGACACATTTGCATTTCATTATCCAAGTTTATTTTTCCCAAACGCCGAGATGTAGTGTTCTGCATGTGTTTTAACAAATGAAGATTGTTACGTATGTTTATGGGACAGTTGTACTAGAGGAAAGAAATAATCAGTGAGTTTGGTGAACAAGAATAAAGTTGCTTATTTCTTGAGCTTCCCGTGATGTGAGTTCTGTCTACAAGTACCATGAAATAATGTATCTTGTGAAATATCACCATATATGTGGGTGGAATTGTAGCAATCTTTTAAAAATCCATAAAAAGGTAATCACTAAAGGAGTTAGGGAAATTTACTTAGAGCTGTTTTTAAAGAAATGAACTATAGCCCACTTGTTATAAAAAATATTTTCGCCATTAGAAAGCTGTTTCACTAACTGTTAGGAAGGAAAAGTGACATCATGTGTTTATCATCAACTGTGGTGGCTAGGAGTCATTGAAGATGTTAAGTCTGGAAATAAAGATGTCTATGTGACATTCTACTACCCATGTGGTCCTAGAATGTCATTCGCGATGTCTTGTAAAGATAGAGTGTGGGTGTCAGTGACAAACGTGCTGAGAAAGCTTACTCCCTCAGAGCCATCTACAGAAACTAGAGGTTTATACACTATTTCAGTATTAGTATCTTCATGTGAAGCTATTCTAGTGCTGCATACAAAATAAGAAAACATACATATATTTGTGATCTTATTTAAAATATTTAGTAAATTAACTTTGTTGCCTGTTAAAAATTATGCTATAATAAATTCCAGAACCATTTCAAAATTATTTTACTATGTAACCAGACTTACTTGTATTCCAAATGTCAGTTTAAAGCACTTCACCCCAAAATACTTTATTAAAATACGACCTTTGGAAGGCCGTATCTCTTAAACCAGTTGAATCTCGCACTCCAAGTTTTAACGGTAGTTACCTATCATAAGGCACTCTCTTGTGCATAAAGTTTTTCAAGATTTTTCAACAATTGCCCACCAGAGATATTTAACCTTGAATTAGAGGTTTTTAAAAACTTAAATGTTTATGACCATGTAGAAGAAAGACTACACAAGTTTCAAAGTTCAAATAACTATGATGCAGACTATTGGTACACAGGTACTTGTAAAAGTGTTCAACAAACTGTCTTCTGCCTTAAAAAATATCTGAAAATAGCTTTTTCAGCGATTGCGATACAAGACTTTGACCTTAAAATTTATTATGTATGATTCATTTTTAGGGTAGTATACAGGTAGGTATGTAATTGTAGCCTATAATGTGCACCACAGTTTTTTTCTCATTGTCCTAGGACTTACCGCAACTGAGATAAAAAGGTTATCGCTTACGCAAATAAAATAATAGTGGTTCTGAACTGTCAATATATTAGGCTCACCACAGACAAAATATATATTTTTTTGATATTGGTCAAGCAAACAATTATTTGCTTTTTGTACCACTGGATATGGATTGACCCTTCTATCAATATTAGATAAGAATTAATACGGATGCCCTTTTGAATTTACATATTTATTATTAAGTATAATCTTTATTTAAAGATTTATTAAAATTTTTGTTTAACTAAATTTTATTTTTATTATGGTAATTTATTTCTCTATATTGAAATGAGGAATAAAATGAGAAACAACTTGAATTAATTGAAATTTAATGACTATTATGTATTTAATAATAGTAAAAAATAAAATTATCTATATTTTAAGTATTTAATTGTTATTTAATATTTTAAATAACAAAAATTACCATATTGTAAAATAAATTATTATAAATGGTGTTTAAATTTTCAATATTTTTTGTTGACTGATTTTTTGAATTGATAGATGTTGGACTTTTTTTATTTCTATCAATTCATATATTAATGTTTTTTTAATTTTTTTCTTTATGTAATATGTTTGGGTAACTAAAATTAAAATTGTAAAAATTGTCTAGTGCATGATTGGATAATGCGGTGCTTGGTTTATGAAGCGCTAACATGTTTATTTTAATTGAATTGTTGTTGGTTTATTCTTTTTTTTTATTTTGTTTTGTTTGTCCTATATAATTTGCATTACTTTTATTACAATTCATTTGATACTATAACTATATTTGCTTTGTCTTTTAGTTTACTGAAAATTTTGTTTCCTAATATATTATGATTCATATATTTAATACTAATTTTTGTTAAATGGTTTGCTATTGTTTGAGATGAAGAAGAATATAAAATTAAAAATCCGAAACAATCATTTGAAAATTCGTATATTATTATTTCCCAAAAACCTAAGCACTCATTATAAAAATTTTCCAAAAAAATATCATTATTAGTCATTGTATATATTTTTTATCTGTCTAATAAATTGAATTATAATTAGCTAGTAATATAAGCATAAGCTCAACATTAAGCTTTTAAACAAATTACGTCATGCCCTATAGACCGCGGACAAGTGATCAAAATTCAATTAGATAGATTTTAAAAATAACAAGGATTTTAAAAGGAATTTGGTGATCAATCAAAGTATATATTTATGTAATTAAACGTTGAATATGTATATCATATTTTATTAATAAAACATAAATTTCTAGGTTAAATGTCAATTATAAAATAAATATCTCCTAAATAATTTAACAAAATTCATATTAATAAATACACAATTAATGCGTTTTATATTCATATATCTCTTAGTAGGTACCTCGAAATAAAAAAATCAAAAAATACGTGTCTCTATGACAAATTTTAGGCCCTGTAACTTTATTTTTTTGAGGTTAAGTTTTTTATTTTTATATTATAATAATCAAGTTCTAACTACATGCGATTTATTTATTTGTTTTCCATTCGTTGGTGCATCCGGTACGTGAGTCAACCTCATGTCTCTTTAACATTTTTAATAGAAGGTATAATATAAAAATGTACATACATTATCTAATCCATTTCCGTTTCTGTCGCGTGTGCAGTATTGGGGTTCTGCACATACTTTTGTGGGAGTGGTATAGAGGCAATGGAGCTATCTCTTGTAACAAGTACATTACGCTCCCCCATTATCTATCATTTGCACAACTTTCGTACCCAATGAGGTCAAATATGATTGTACTGAATTTTTAAAATCTAGTCGCAACCAAGATTTGAACCCCTGTCGCTCTAATCAAGAGGCTCTTTCTAAGGCTTTCTAAATTGTCAATGAATGCAAATGAAATTATTTTGAAAATTAAGATTTACTGAGAATAGTTCTATTATTTTGGTTGCACATTTTTAAATCTTAATCATATAATCCTGAAGGCATATATTTGAAAAACATGTAAAAATTATTCTAAAACTGTACTTTACCCTCACCACACACAATTCTGACTCACTCTAAACACGTATTTCAACAGCTAGATTGTCATCTTCGGCAGATACTAAAAAACTAAACTAACTCTAAAATCTAACCTTATATACCTACAAAACTTCACGGTAATTTGTCGGTAATCGGTCAAGTTTAATCTGCTAACATTAACTACAGTTTCTAATTTTTATGCTCTGTCAGTGTTGTGTTAATAAGAATTAAAGTTAAAACACTAATTTACTACTTATTTTTAGTTTTATAAGAAATTCTTAAACGAAAGTTTTATCATTATTAACTTTGAATTATTATTTTAAAATGCAATAAAATAATCAGCATCCACAATAAGTAACTGATAAGTATTTTGAGGTTTTGTCATAGATTTTTTTCTATTATACACATCTTTTATAATAATATGACACAAAAAAATATATATGGAGAAATATTTATTAGATACATAAAATTTTCTGCTTGTTTTGTTTTAATAGGCGTTTAATAGCTGAAGAAAGCATTTTTACAATATATTCATTTAGCAATAAAAAAGTGTTTTAGTTATCTATACACGACGTAAAATTAATCACTATTTGCATTTTTATGTGAGCCATTATTTATTTTTATGGGCAACAAAATTTAATATATTCTACTGTTTTTGTCATTTAAATTCGGTTTTATTGCCTGGTAATTAACTAATAATAATATTTTGAAGTTGGAATGGTTTAATTTTATTTTGTGTTTAGCGTTTGATATATTTTGTATTATAAATTATGAAAATATTTTAAATCAAACCACAAAAGATTTTCATTGGTTTATTTAAAAGGAATATTTTAGGATCATTGACAAATTGTGTTTGGTTACTACATTAATAGTGACATTCGTGTATTTTTCAGTATAACTAATTGTAAATTGTTAAACAGTTAAAAAGGTAAACAGCGTTATTATTTATTAAATATAATATAAATACAAAGATTAGTTAAAGTTTCACAAGCTTTATTAATATCTTAACCTGACAATATTGTTTCGACACTTTGTGTCATTATCAAAGGTAGATAAGATTGATAAACAAACACGTTGCTAAGGATAATTGCATACATAAAATAGGTAACTAGATACAATACATAACAAAAACTAAACATCTAACACTTCTAATAAAGGAGAATTACTAAGCTCAGTTTGTTCATTCATTAAAAATACTGTGCGTTTATGTCTGTATATTTCAAAAGCTTCTAAAATGTCTAATTGGTGTTTGTTGTTGCAAAAATGTAAGAATTTAATGTTGTTTTGAGGTGTCATTGGGTGGTTCTGTTCCAAAATGTGTTTGGCATAATTCGATTTTTCTGGATGTTTAAGGCTATAAGAGCGTACGTGTCCTTTGTATCTTATGTCGAAATTTCTAAGTGTTTGCCCAATATAAACCGAGTTACAAAAAGAACAATTCAAACGGTAAATGCCGGATTTCATGATATCTTGTATTTTGTCTTTAGCATTGAATAAAAATGAAAAGGTGTTGGTGTTAGTTTTATAGGTTATTTTGTAACTGGTGGTTTTTCTTATTATAGTTGCAATTTGTTCTGATATCTTGCCAAAGTATGGTATTGATATGTAGTTTGTGTCTTGTATTTGAGTGTCAATTGGAAATATTCTTTTGATAGCTAACCTATAATCTTTTTGTTGAATTAAAGTGTCAATCATGTTATGGTTATAATGGTTTGCATGTGCTAATTGTTTGATGATTGAAATTTCTTTATCAAAATGTGATTGTTTCATTGGAGTAGTTAAAGCTCGGTGTACTAAAGATCTATAAGCTGCTCGTTTATGCATTTTATGATGACATGAATCGTTAGGAATAGTGACGTCTGTGCTTGTGGGTTTTCTGTATATGGAAAAATCAAATTCATTGTTTGTATTAATTGTAATAGTTAAATCCAAAAAATTAATAGCTCTATTTTATTCTGTTTCTAGTGTAAACGTGATGTTTGTGTGAAGACTGTTAATAAGAATTAAAAATTCATTGATAACCTCAAAAGAACTGTCAAAACAAGCTAAAATGTCATCAACGTAACGAAACCAAAAAATAATGTGTTTAGAAAGATCTAATTTAAATATTCGATCTTCCAAATTATCCATAAATATGTTAGCTAATAGAAGACTCAGAGAATTACCCATAGGTAAACCATCCTTCTGTAAATATATTATATTATTAAAAGTGAAATAATTTTGACTGATACAAAGATCAAATAATTGAATTAACTCTAATCTTTTTACTAATTCTACATTACTATTAACTAGAAAATTATCTAACAAAGGAATACAGTCTTGTGGTGGAATCTTTGAAAACATATTACAAATGTCAAAGCTTACAAGTTTTGAATGTGCTGGAAGATGTATGTTCTGTAGTTTTTCTACTAATTCTAATGAACTTTTGACAGAGTATTTCGATTTGTATCCTATGATGTTAATAATATGGTTGGGTTTCTTGGACAAGGTGTGATTAGGTGCGTTGATATATGATACTACTGGTCGTATAGGCATGTTGTGTTTATTTGTTTTAATCAGTCCATATAGCTTTGGTGGTTGTGGGTTTTTATGTATGATTTGTTGTTTTTCTAATTCGTTAAAGCAGATATTGCAGTTTGCTAAAGCTTGTTTTATTTGTTTTTGTAGTTTTGTGGTAGGATCTTTGTTTAAAACATCTAAATTTTCTTTATTAATAAAATCATTAACCTTTTGTGTGTAAACATCTTTCGAAAGGATTACCAAAGTGTTACCCTTATCTGCTTTAACAGAAATTAAATTGTTTTCTGTAATTTTATGTCTGATAGATTGAAGTAACAGGTTAGATGTTTTATTCTGTGTTTTGTCCTTTTTCAAAGATATTTCTTTTATCAGATTCAAGATTTGGAATTTTGTATAATTGCTGTGATCTTTTCTGAGTATAGTTTCACATTCAACAGCCAAGATTTCTTTAATTTTGTTAGTGAATTTTGGAAAAGGACACGTTGGTACATTACGTTGATGACATTTTAGCTTGTTTTGACAGTTCTTTTGAGGTTATCAATGAATTTTTAATTCTTATTAACAGTCTTCACACAAACATCACGGTTACACTAGAAACAGAACAAAATAGAGCTATTAATTTTTTGGATTTAACTATTATAATTAATACAAACAATGAATTTGATTTTTCCATATACAGAAAACCCACAAGCACAGACGTCACTATTCCTAACGATTCATGTCATCATAAAATGCATAAACGAGCAGCTTATAGATCTTTAGTACACCGAGCTTTAACTACTCCAATGAAACAATCACATTTTGATAAAGAAATTTCAATCATCAAACAATTAGCACATGCAAACCATTATAACCATAACATGATTGACACTTTAATTCAACAAAAAGATTATAGGTTAGCTATCAAAAGAATATTTCCAATTGACACTCAAATACAAGACACAAACTACATATCAATACCATACTTTGGCAAGATATCAGAACAAATTGCAACTATAATAAGAAAAACCACCAGTTACAAAATAACCTATAAAACTAACACCAACACCTTTTCATTTTTATTCAATGCTAAAGACAAAATACAAGATATCATGAAATCCGGCATTTACCGTTTGAATTGTTCTTTTTGTAACTCGGTTTATATTGGCCAAACACTTAGAAATTTCGACATAAGATACAAAGAACACGTACGCTCTTATAGACTTAAACATCCAGAAAAATCGAATTATGCCAAACACATTTTGGAACAGAACCACCCAATGACACCTCAAAACAACATTAAATTCTTACATTTTTGCAACAACAAACACAAATTAGACATTTTAGAAGCTTTTGAAATATACAGACATAAACGCACAGTATCTTTAATGAATGAACAAACTGAGCTTAGTAATTCTCCTTTATTAGAAGTGTTAGATATTTAGTTTTTGTTATGTATTGTATCTAGTTACCTATTTTCTGTATGTATTTATCCTTAGCAACGTGTTTGTTTATCAATCTTATCTACCTTTGATAATGACACAAAGTGTCGAAACAATATTGTCAGGTTAAGATATTAATAAAACTTGCGAAACTTTAACTAATCTTTGTATTTATATTATATTTCATGATTATGGAGTTCCACAAAGTATGGCTGGAGACAGTAAACGATATTATTTATTACTTATTTACATGTTTTCATTCTATTTATTGATCACTGTTTCTATAGTTGACAGACGTTTCCGTATTTTTTTCAAGAAAATTCTTCTTGCACAGTGCGTGGGCTTTGTATTTCAAACCCTATAACACCGTTTCAATTTCAGTACCACATTTAACATTTCTAAACCTAGCTGGTTATAAAGTTCAATATTGTTATTGCTTATTTGAGGAACTTGCTATTATATTTCGAATACATGCACTTAATTTTATATTAGTTGTTATTATAATACAATTTTTTCAGTGTTGAAACTTTACATCGGAGTTTGATCTGCTCTTTACCAATTAAGAATATAAACTACCTAACCTTCAGATAGGTACTTTAAATTTTTAAAAATGTAGTTAGTTTAAGAAAAAGAAAATATAAATCATGGCTGTCTTTGTTGCAAAAATGTCGATAACATCTACACCCTTTTTCATGCATAAACAGTCTTGTTATAAAAGTTTCTGTAAATTACATAGTATATAAAGTTTTTTAAAAACTCAAAAGTAGATCAATATTTTTTCCACGAAACGGATTAACGAGATTTTAAAATACAGTATTTTGCGAATTGCAGCTATCAATGCTAATATCTATGACTTACTCTACGACACCTGTTTCTGTATGTTTATTAGACACTTCTTAATTGTTGATTCTGGAAACAGATTGTAGCCAATTTTTGGTTAAGGTAATAACTAAATTTAAATTATTTTGTAAACAAACACGGTCTGTAAGTATAATAATTAGAATAGAACTCCGGTAGCAAATAGAGTTAAGCAGGTATGCATAACTAAAGAAGTTATTTTTCTAGATCTAAATTTTTAGTAAACTATATTAAAGGTCCAAAACCAGCTAAGTTTGTAGATGAATTAAAGAAAAAAACGTAAATCTTGAAACTCTAAAGTATGAAAACTATATAGCATGTTAGATTTGTGAAACTGTAAAACGTAAGTACCTATTTGATTTTGGTCGTTTTGAATTTAACCTCGAAATAATCTTCTGTAATTAGGTGGATTCGTTGGTCAAGATTACACGTCCACATTTAGTAGTGGGAATCATGCATCTCTTTCCTACTCATTTCCTCTCGTTTTCAACACCATGACGCATAAAATCTTAGATTTCAGACCATATTTTTAAGTTAACGTATTGTAATTAATTATATAATTGTAAAAAATAATTAAAAAGTAATTAATAACAAAAAACAAAACAAAAAAGTATGACAAAGCAGTCAGCATGGCCGGGTGGAGGGCGGCCTTAATTTGTACTTACAAAAACCAGTTCAGTTACCGTTCTAGGCTTCTTTTTTTAGAAAGATTTATGAAATATTTAATATATTTTTCAATTCAACAATTCAATTTAACTTTTTTTCTGCGGTGGTGATTTGTATATGTTACAGACCGTATATAAAATCAGTCCGTATATATACGGCCTAGACCGTATGTTTACAGTCTAAATTATACAGACCGTAGGTTAATAACTTATTATTTCATAAAAGGACTAGACCGAATACATATAGACTATCGCGTTTCAGACCGTTTGTTTAAATCTGAAAAAAGACCGGAACGTCCCACGTGGTATTTTTAGACCTGCAACAATTTACTAAGTATATCGTAACAAAATAACATTGGTGGTGAATTTTGTTAACAGTGAAGTGGTTTCGTTGTTAAATGTAATAGATTTAGTTATAGATATCCTAAAACACAAGTAAGCTGCCTTGGTCATTAGTAACATAACCTCAAATTTGACTAAAATTTGCCCTGATGTAGGTTTTACGAAGGACTTTATGAACTCAGGAAAGACGTCGCCGACAACAACCGCGGCTTAACGAAAGAAAAGTACTATACTCAAAATTCTAAACTCGCTGAAAAAAAAACTCCGAATATCCATTTGCTCCTGAAACACTATGATGTATTATCTGTTCAGAGATTGGATAAACTGATAGTGCCTCATAACAATGAATCGGTTGATGTAGTATATTACGTACATGACGATAAATTGTTTAACATTCTTCAAGATATACACACATCTACAGGTATGTTTAGTAGTTTTGAAGAGATGCTGAATGTTATTTATAATTTTGATTAAATAAGATCACACACTTATCGGATAATTCTTTGTTTGTACAATTAAAATGGGCCAACGCTTCAGTAAGTTTGTATTCTCTAGAAATTCAACTTGTAACATGTAATATGTAGGTTAGTGATTTATGTATAAAACACATCAGTCTAATGAAATTATACGATTCTAAGCAGGAACTGTTAGTGATCGTACTTTAATAAAATAAGGTAGGGGAATCTTATTATATACTGGTTATTAAAATAGTGTTAGCAGGCAAGGTGTTTCTTTTTTGTAGCTACGAGGAAGGCCATAATTAAAGTGCCGAAACATTGGCCTATTTTGCGATTTTATTTAATCTAAATAAGTCAAAAATGGATGTAAATAACTGGAAACAAACTATTTATGTATATTGTTTTTCTTCTGCACACAGGCCATGGAGATAGAGATTGCATGATGAAGAAAACTAAAGAAAAATACAAGAATATAGTCCGTACTAAAATCTTCTTGTATATTAACCTGTGTGCACCATGTCAAATGAAACAGAAAAGAGAAAAGAAAGGAATTGTTCAACGATTTAAATTCACTTTGTCAAGTGGATTTGATAGATTACCAATCCCATGCCGATGGTAAATACAAATTTGTGCTTGCATATCAGGATCACTTGACGAAATTCGTTATTTTACTTCAAGTCTATACCAAACGTGCAGAAGAGGCCGCTTATCACCTTGTAGATATTTTTACCATTTTTGGAGCCCCTGTGGTTTTGCAATCCGATAATGGCCGCGAATTTTGCAATAGGGTCATTGAAGAATTAAAACATTTATGGCCCGAACTAGAGCTTGTTCATGGCAAGCCAGCACGCCACAGCCAAATTCAGGGGAGTGTTGAATGTTTATTGAATTTTGCTAAGTTTATTTATCAATGGTAATATTAATTACATGTGATAACATGTTAATTGTTTTTCTGGAAAGTTTATGAGTCCAGTTTGATTTCAATAAATAAAATGTACTGTTTTGTAGAAATTGCAATAAATTTCTCTGAATTGTCTAGTTATTACTCGGAATTTTGTCGGAAATACTCAGATTTCTATAGTGTGTACCTAGAAATTTGTAATATTTCCGTTGTAAACATGTTTATTGAATTTTGCTTAGTTTATTTATCAATGGCAATATTAATTAGATGTGATAACATGTTAATTGTTTTTCTGGAAAGTTTATGAGTCCAGTTTGATTTCAATAAATAAAATGTACTGTTTTGTAGAAATTGCAATAAATTTCTCTGAATTGTCTAGTTATTACTCGGAATTTTGTCGGAAATACTCAGATTTCTATAGTGTGTACCTAGAAATTTGTAATATTTCCGTTGTAAACATGTTTATTGAATTTTGCTTAGTTTATTTATCAATGGCAATATTAATTAGATGTGATAACATGTTAATTGTTTTTCTGGAAAGTTTATGAGTCCAGTTTGATTTCAATAAATAAAATGTACTGTTTTGTAGAAATTGCAATAAATTTCTCTGAATTGTCTAGTTATTACTCGGAATTTTGTCGGAAATACTCAGATTTCTATAGTGTGTACCTAGAAATTTGTAATATTTCCGTTGTAAACATGTTTATTGAATTTTGCTTAGTTTATTTATCAATGGCAATATTAATTAGATGTGATAACATGTTAATTGTTTTTCTGGAAAGTTTATGAGTCCAGTTTGATTTCAATAAATAAAATGTACTGTTTTGTAGAAATTGCAATAAATTTCTCTGAATTGTCTAGTTATTACTCGGAATTTTGTCGGAAATACTCAGATTTCTATAGTGTGTACCCAGAAATTTGTAATATTTCCGTTGTAAACATGTTTATTGAATTTTGCTTAGTTTATTTATCAATGGCAATATTAATTAGATGTGATAACATGTAATTGTTTTTCTGGAAAGTTTATGAGTCCAGTTTGATTTCAATAAATAAAATGTACTGTTTTGTAGAAATTGCAATAAATTTCTCTGAATTGTCTAGTTATTACTCGGAATTTTGTCGGAAATACTCAGATTTCTATAGTGTGTACCTAGAAATTTGTAATATTTTCGTTGTAAACATGTTTATTGAATTTTGCTTAGTTTATTTATCAATGGCAATATTCATTAGATGTGATAACATGTTAATTGTTTTTCTGGAAAGTTTATGAGTCCAGTTTGATTTCAATAAATAAAATGTACTGTTTTGTAGAAATTGCAATAAATTTCTCTGAATTGTCTAGTTATTACTCGGAATTTTGTCGGAAATACTCAGATTTCTATAGTGTGTACCTAGAAATTTGTAATATTTCCGTTGTAAACATGTTTATTGAATTTTGCTTAGTTTATTTATCAATGGCAATATTAATTAGATGTGATAACATGTTAATTGTTTTTCTGGAAAGTTTATGAGTCCAGTTTGATTTCAATAAATAAAATGTACTGTTTTGTAGAAATTGCAATAAATTTCTCTGAATTGTCTAGTTATTACTCGGAATTTTGTCGGAAATACTCAGATTTCTATAGTGTGTACCTAGAAATTTGTAATATTTCCGTTGTAAACATGTTTATTGAATTTTGCTTAGTTTATTTATCAATGGCAATATTAATTAGATGTGATAACATGTTAATTGTTTTTCTGGAAAGTTTATGAGTCCAGTTTGATTTCAATAAATAAAATGTACTGTTTTGTAGAAATTGCAATAAATTTCTCTGAATTGTCTAGTTATTACTCGGAATTTTGTCGGAAATACTCAGATTTCTATAGTGTGTACCTAGAAATTTGTAATATTTCCGTTGTAAACATGTTTATTGAATTTTGCTTAGTTTATTTATCAATGGCAATATTAATTAGATGTGATAACATGTTAATTGTTTTTCTGGAAAGTTTATGAGTCCAGTTTGATTTCAATAAATAAAATGTACTGTTTTGTAGAAATTGCAATAAATTTCTCTGAATTGTCTAGTTATTACTCGGAATTTTGTCGGAAATACTCAGATTTCTATAGTGTGTACCTAGAAATTTGTAATATTTCCGTTGTAAACATGTTTATTGAATTTTGTTTAGTTTATTTATCAATGGCAATATTAATTAGATGTGATAACATGTTAATTGTTTTTCTGGAAAGTTTATGAGTCCAGTTTGATTTCAATAAATAAAATGTACTGTTTTGTAGAAATTGCAATAAATTTCTCTGAATTGCCTAGTTATTACTCGGAATTTTGTCGGAAATACTCAGATTTCTATAGTGTGTACCTAGAAATTTGTAATATTTCCGTTGTAAACATGTTTATTGAATTTTGCTTAGTTTATTTATCAATGGTAATATTAATTAGATGTTATGTTATCACATTTTTGCAAATATTTCTCAACAATCACCAAAAATAGCATTTCGATTGTCAATGTACTGGATGCGATGTTAATTTTCAATTAATATAAATACGCATAGTTTAAAAAATGACTATAAAATTAAGAAACAATTTCAGGTAATTATTCCTTTTTATAAATATTATATTTATAAAAAAATTGTTTATAAAATATATTAAATATTTCATAAAATCTTTCTTACCCAAACTGTTATTAAAAGTTGCGTTTTGCAATTAGATATCTAGGGCGTTATATTTTCTGAAATCATTTGTATCCAACGCGCAGGGGCCTACGTTCCTGGTCCCTAATTATTGTATTTTTACCTGTGACGCTTCTAAATAATTGTCAACGTATTCAACCCCACCCTTTCCTTTGAACTCGTACCACAGGTGACTATTTTTGTTTATTTCCGGCTTACTTTTTTAATCATGTTATTTTAGTTAAAAATATTTGTTTATTTAGTTATTTAAGTAAAACTGAATATATTTTATTTGTTTCAGTTTATTTTTTTAGTTATCGTATTTTAGTTTATTTTAAACTAAAGTACTTTTGGATCGCTATAGATCTCTTTTTTGTATTTCTTAAAAAATATATATTCACAATTTAAAATTTATTTAAATAAAAGTTTTTGATCAGTACGAATACCTTTTAATTATATCATGTAAAAAAACAGAAAAGGGGCAATTTAAAATAAATGATATACCATGAATTTGCTTTTACAGAGTTATCAATTACTCAGCCGTTTTCTGATTGTGAGTTACAAGAAGTTGTTACACCACACATTTATATAAATGGCATGTTTCATTATTTTTATCAAACTAGGGGCATCTGTTTATGCAGAAATTTGGGTATTTCACACCTACACTACGGGGGAACCCACTACTAAGGTCATCTGTCCCCCATCTCCCATCTAACATGCAACACGAATACACACACCCATAGTTGAGGTGGAGGAATTTTCCAATCAGCAAAATCCCGCCGCCCCAAGTGGGATTCGAACCCACGACCCGTGGAACACGAGTGATGCACTGACACCAATCGTCCACCGCCGGCCCCAATTTGGGTATTATTCCCATAATAGAATAGGCTTATTATAATTCTTATTGTTTTACATTTAAATTTAAATACTGTAAATATACTCTATATTTCATTTGAAAATAACCAAGTAAAACCATTAAGTTAAGTTGGTTGGTTGTTGCAAGTTGCAAATATGCATTCTACTCGAACAGGCGTGGTTTGTTATAAAAAAAACACGCCTTTGCATAGTTAAATGTTACTTTCATTTACGTTTGTATTTTTAATAAACTCAATTAGTGTTAAATCATCCCTAAGTGAAATGAAAGAGGTTAAATGGCTAGCATAAACATACAGTAAATGCATGGTTTGAGATGATTATTTTCAAATACAATATACGATTTATATTTCATAGTAAATACAGTGGCACTGTATTTCAGTCGTTTTTTTTGTACTATCATTAAATAAAACATGTTCGGCTATTTTATTTCGTAATCATTTCAGTGAAAGAGAAATAACAAAAGTTCTAATATTTTGCTATTACCCAATTGAAAATGGTAATAAAGGAGAAGAATAATTAAAATAATTTTAATGTTTTTTCAAACACATTGTTTCCAACTCTTCATAATGGAAATTGTATCAACAAAAAGAAAAATACATTTAAATAATATATCTTCCTTTTATGTATTTCGTAACGTGGTTGATAATAATAAACAGCACCACAATCAGAAACGTGTTGTAAACTTTGAAAAGAATTCTTGTTAATATAATAGTAAATGGAATTGTTCAAATAAAATTTTAATAACTTTTTTTATCGAAAATTTTATATTAAAAGGATTTTGAAAACAATTACAGGCCGATGAAAATATCGGAACAAACAACGAACTTATTAAAATCGATACTGACATCTATCAATCATTTACCTATTACCCATAAGAAGGCTCATATCTGGTTTAGGAAAAACACCTTCGGCAGAACATAAAACTTGTAGAGTTTCTTCCCCAATACGTTCTTGTCTTAAATCGAGATTTTTTTCTGGAACTAAAGCAAAAGAAACAAACTCTCATTGAAATAAATTTTTATTGCTGTACGAAATTTCTTTTTTTATATTACTTGTTATTTTCAAAGTTGGATTAATAAGAGAAAAGTGAAAGCAATTCCCAAACTTACCAAACACTAGCATGCTTTTAGTGCGCCGGTCCTCATTGTTAAAAGAAGATACAAGGCATGTGTAGTCCCCGGACAAATCCGGGCCAGGTTTCGTGATATGAAGAGCTCTGTGCTTGCTATTCTTATCTTGACTGACAGAATACTCCAAGTTAAGGCGTCCTTTGAGGATACCTGAAAGTAACAACAACCTATGAAAGTTTCGATACGAGAAATTTCGAGGCTCATTTTAAAAGTTTTTGTTTCATTTTTCCAAGTAAATATTTGCGGCTTGCTAAGATAGAATTGTAAATAAAGGGTTTGATGTTATTACAATACGAAGCAGGGATTGTTCAAATTGAGGGCTCGAAGGTCTGCAGTTTAAAAATTTTGATAGGCCTCTGAGTTTCTATAGAGTTCACGCAGGAATTTCAATTAAGCCCACGCTACAGTTGATTTTGTCAACATCTTTTGTGGGCAAATGGATTTTTTATTATTACTTAGTGCGCGGTCTAGATCAAATTAGCGTTTGTTAAGAGCTTCATCAGAATTGTTTGGACAAGAAATAATAATTGATTGAGTAGTAACTAATATTTATATTTACTTTTCTTGGTTGTATGAGTTGGTTAATAAAAGGGGAGTTTCAATTTCGATTTAATAAAATGTGCTGCTGAGGGAATTGAAGCATAGGAGGCATATATAGGCGTTCGGTTTATATAAAAGGGATGATATTAAGTAGCAATGTTGTATATTACTGGGGCAGTTTTTGGCGAATTCTATTTCTATATAAACAGCATTCAAGCTCTAGAGATTTCTTATATTAATATGTGTTCCTAACACAAAAGCCTGTACTAGAAGTTATTTTTTTAATAAAAGTTCCATTGTCAGCAAAAAGGCGCTTGTTTTCATTTATTCTCCTTGACCCAAACCACCTACAGCTGTCTTTTCATCTTCGACAATATAATAAACGGGAACAAACCAAAATTGTAATAGGAAAGTATAAAACATTTTAGCTAATAAAAGGCCTCGCCACCAGAGGGTGCGAAAAAGAAATTAATATAAAAGCCGGACGACAGCCTAAATGCCTGAATAATCCAGCATTTCCGAATTTTCGAATTAAATTTAATTTCCTTCGTTCAGTAAGCAGCTTTAACCATTAAGTAATTAAAGTTATTCCCAAAAGTGATGTGCCTTAAATTCAATTAAGTTCCATTGTAAAATGTAACGATAACATTTACCTAAAACCTGGGGTTTCTGCGTTGCTATCCATTGATAAACGGGTATCCTTTCCTCGTTAAAATACCACTTTACCACTAGTCCTTCGTCCTTTGTCTCTTCCCAACTATAATCGCAATCTAAGACTACCGGATTTCCGAGTTGTGCCACTTCAGGTACCTGCAGCTTGATTATTCTTACTCCTCTTACGATATCTGTAAGAAAATTAAAAAAATTAGAGCCTCTATTTTAGTATTTCACATTTCATGATTTCCGGAGATAAATGGAGATATAAAACCCCAATGAAAATAAAAGCTCGAACATTAAATTTTATTATGCTTTTGAAGTCTGTTTTATTATTTTTTGTAATCCTTTCGTCCAATAGAAACATTTAAACAAAATTCTCAGTAGTCCTATAAATACTGAGATTTCTTCAAAAAATAACTTAAATAGATAGAACATTCAAATTTCAGCAAGTAGTGCCTGAAATTGTATTTATTTACATTAAATAAGCATTTTTCAGTGTTATTAATAAATAATAAATGAAAATACAGATAAAACATTTTTTTAAGATATTAATGACACTGTAGTCTTTACCTTTTGTACAATCTTCATCTTGTAACAGCTTTTGTACATTGATTTTATTACTTATTCAGTGCCATTCAATTTTATTCCAACAAATCTTGTCTATTTTCTACTTTGACATAAATGCAAAGAGCAATCAGGCAATCACATTTAATCAATCGTTCGAATGTCACTTTTTATTTGTTAAAGTAGAGCATGCGACATTTCCATTTAATACATCAAAAGATAGGAATATTCAAAATGTTCTTTTTGTGTTTCATGGCATATCCGATCGAATTTTCGATACATAACTTTTCTTCCGTGTACTTAAAAACATTAGCCTATGAAAAGTTTTTAAAGAATTTTTATAGTTTTTCTTAATGTTTTTGTATCTTTAAATTATTCAGTTTTCAGCCTCCACCAGGGCTGCGCGTTTAATGAAATCTATGTATAAACAGAAGTACCTTTTTTGGCAAGAGTGATGAATATTCATGATATTGAGAAGTTATTTGCAGAACGTGATGTGAGCATCTTTGGAATTGAAATTCTGACAGATTGTTTGGCAAAAAATGCCATGAAACTGTACGTTGAGGTTGTATAATTTTCTGTAAGGTGATTTAGAATAATTGCACTTCGTGACAGTGCACTCTTTTGATTTGAATTTCGGTAGTGTGCCAGAGTTGTTGCATTTATTTATATAAAGTTTCTTCACTTGTATGTACAAGTACAAGAAGAATGTACAGATAAAGAATGTTCTTTATCTGTACTTTAACAGTTTTATTTAACGTTTTCTGCATAGCAAAAGAACTGAAAGTCTTGTTTGTGAATAGTTTTATAAAAAGTATAATTAGTATCAATTTTAGAAATGTTAAAAATTGGATGTAATTGTTTTATAGCGTGACAATTTCATATGTTGCCTTTGCTATTATGTCTGTAACTGAAAAAGTTTGCTATAAAAAAATTGCTCAGAAACGTTTCGGACGAGTCGCTTGAGAAGCGCTTAGAAAATTCTTTCCAACGGTACTAAGCTAGTAGTTCCTGATTTATTATTTCAGGTACTACCATAACTAAAAATTCATGGATCTCGGAGATCAATTGGATGGTACCTTCTGCCAATCTACCCATTTGGTAGATAATGAGCATCCAATCGTTACCTAACTGCGAGCGCGTAGTAAGGGAGTGATCCATCTTGTTACAAACGTAGCAAATCTTTGCTTAAAATGAGATTTTTATGCTTGTCTGCCTATTTTTTAGTTCTTATGTTATAAAATTCTCTATGGTTTCTTCTAGGATCTGAAGAATAAACAATTTTCCAAAATTGTAAATTCTAATGAACACAATGATAAGCACAATTTAAATGCTGCTTTACTTGATAACATTGAAAATATTGAGAAGATTTTTTAAAGGCTTGTTAGTGATGTATCACAAATAGAGAGGTTACCGAAACGGTTTCGAGCGATATCTCATCATCTTTTTAGCTTCAGAGATACGAGTGTAGCTCGATATGTATTGCGAAAAACTAACAAAAACAAATATTTAGTGTTGGAAACTTTTTTATTGTTGTTCAAAATATTCTCCCTGATGATCAATACACTTTTGCATACGTTGAAATCAAATTTCGTAGCATTTCTTCCATAGAGAATCAGGTATCTCCGACACATGGGTTTTGAATGCATCAACCTCCTCTTCCGGCGTCGAAAATCGTTGTCCACGCAGTTTGTTTTTTACGTGTGGGAACAAAAAGAAATCGCTAGGTGCCAAATCCGGACTATACGGCGGATGACCCAGCAATTCGACGTTTTGAGTGCTCAAAAAACTAGTTGTTATCGTCGATGTGTGTGAGCTCGCATTGTCATGGTGGAGAATGATCCGGCGTCGCACGTTGTTTTTTCTTATTTCTCGGATGACTTCTGGTAAGCAAATGGTTGTGTACCATTCTGAACTGACCGTTCTACGATCCTCTAACACCACGGTAGCGACATGCCCAGTTTTTCAAAAAAAAAAAACAGGCGATCATTTGCTTCGAAGTGCTTCGAGCGCGAACGACTTTTGTTGGGTTTGGCTTGTCTTGGAAGACCCATACAGTCGACTGCTGTTTACTTTCGGGCTCATACGCATAAATCCAAGATTCATCACCTGTGACGATGTTATAAACGGTTTTTGAAGCACCGTGGTTGTATTTCTCGAGCATTTCTTTCGCCCAATCGACACCAGCCTTTTTTTAAGCGACTGTTAACTTATGTGGATTCCAACGTGCACACAGCTTTTTCACGACTAAATGTTCATGCAATATCGAATGTATAGTCATACTAACTCCTAAGGTTGCCTGAATTTCACGATAAGTCACATGATGATCTTGCTTTATCAATTCGCGCACGGCATCGACGTTTGCTGGCACCACAACCGATTTTTGACGACCTTCGTTAGATTCACCTGCCAGCGAACTATGACCACGATTAAATTCATTGAACCAACAATCTACAGTTGCTCTGTGTGGGGCTTCATCACCAAAAGTTAAAGTAAGTTGATTGACGCACTGTTGTTGTGATAATAATCCACGTCGGAAGTCGTAGAAAATCATAGCACGAAAATATTCACGAGTTAATTCCATTTTTTGGCCGAGAGGAAATTTTCAGCTCAATGTAAACAAATCAAATAGCGTCCGTATGACAAAACGTTTTTAATACATATGCCGTCAAAAATATCAAACTTTATGTTGCAATTGTCAGATTGCACCTAGCAAAAGCAGGGTTGCCAATTCGCAATATATATCGAGCAAGCCTCGTATAGCCAATGCAACTTTTAAAATTGTCGCCCAGTGTAAGATATGGTAAGTGCTTACGATTTTATTGCATTTTAATTTATCAGTGCATGGCCTAATAATTTAGTATTTGAATTATTTGATGTCACTAACTTACTACCTTTATTGTCCGTAATTAAATTATTTCTTTAAAATAAATAGCACTTCCTAACTAGTATTCTTTAAATCTTAATTTCAGAATTAAATACCAACGTCAGCAATTATTATATTCAGTAGCTGAACATTCATGTTCCCTTGCTGATTAAAGAAACCAGCACCAGTAGATGGGTAATCATTGGTGCAATTTTTGTCGACTAGATATGATTCCCAAAAGTCAGTTAACGTTTGCCACATAGAAATGCAAGAAGAATCTACCGAGAAATATATTAGCTCTACAGGGTTAATCTTTAAAAGTTTAACTTAGAAATTGGTAGATTTATTATTATTATTATATTCTTCCCCAGTTTCTTAACGACGACAATACTTGAATTTTCTTTCGAAATAGGCGAGATATAAGAATTTAAACCTCTGTTCTTAATAGCATCTTACTTTACACTATCTCCGCATATCAATTTTTCGAAAAGATTGTATATGGAGATGTTTGCCGTATTTTTTATCCTTGTCCATTTTTTTACTATCATTCACCATATCTTAGATTTTAACTTTGTTCTCAAAACAATCAAAAAGACATGATACATAGGGTAACGTCACATAAGTCCTCCTACCCAGTATAGTACTTCCTTATCTTCAAGTCTGCTTATGTCCGCAGACGGTTCCGGTTCAATATGCAGTGTTTAATTTAATTTTATCCTTCATTATTTCTCACGTGTTTGCAGTGCTTTTAACTGGGCTGTCACTTTTCCCTAATTTCAGACTGCAACATTATGAAATAAATAATAATCTGCTGTTTTGATATCTCTTTCCCGGCACGTATAATTTTGTAGGTTTGATCACAAAGTGGAAAATTCTTCGTCGGATTGAGGCTCCAATTCACATTGGCAGCAATAGATAACTGAGTCTTAAAAAAAAACATTAAATAGACTACGTTTTTGTAAACTGTAACCAGGCGCGGATTTAGTCTCTCTGACGCTTACATTAATTTAGCCGCCCCCTGTAGAGTTTATTATTTATCTAAAATAAAAATATTTTTAGTTCCATGTAATAAAAGATTTAAAGCTCTAGCGAAAATTAATATCCGTCTGGCTATTAAAAATATTTGAAAAAATAAAATTTTGAATTTGAATATTAGAAACTTTCTTAAGAAAACGATAATAACCCTAATAGTATACTACAGATTATTCAATAAATATTTATAAATATTGTCTAAATATTACAATTTTTACAAAATATTGTAACTAAATATGAAAAATATTTTAACTGGGAAAATCTACCTCCCCGCATAAAGTTCCGCCCTGGACCATAGCTCATATATAAATCTGCGCTTTATTGTAACGGTATGACTTCATTGACGAATTTAAATTGTTTGAGATATATTAAATAAACCTCGTATGTTAATATTTTGAATCCATTCCCCACTGGTTAAAATACATTTAATGCGACTCTGTATTATAATATCTTGGATTTAATTCTCGTTATTTTTCATAAATTCAATACAAACCTGGCATTACAATATTTCGAATTTATTTTTCGCATGTTCTAATATAAAATTAAACAGATTTTTCGATTTATTTCTGACCCCATTTGATAGATAGAAAATGTATTTCGTTTCAGTTATCCGTATAATTTAACAGCCTCAGAAAAAAATCTTTTATGTTGAGAATAAACATGTTTAATACTATGTCACGATAAAAATATTAAATGCGGGAGGTGAAACTGTTTATTTATCATTGGTAGTCGACGACATCAGCAAAATGTTCGTTTACGTTAAATCTGTCTTTCTTCTGTCGATCTATTCCAAGGAGTGTTTTCATCTGTTGTGAAATTCGGAACGTAAAAAGATCAAGTGGTTGGTAGAGAAGGCGACACACGAAATTCTGCGGTGATTTACTTTACCGTTCAAACATGCATAAGGTTGAAGTTTTTATGTCTATTTTGCGACGATTGTTAAAAACTGTTCGAGTTTTGAAATAGCTGTTAAAAGTTTATTTAAAAACATCTTGCCGTATCATCTAAGGGTTATTAATCTAATTCAGTTGTGTTTTTCTAAAGAATTTTTAAAGTTTAAACAGTTTTAAACAACTCTAAGTTAATTGTAGATTCCCGAGAATTTCCAACCCCATCGATAAACTTATTTAATGAATGTAGCTGTAGTTTTTCAATTCAAAGCTTAATATCTGCTAAATCTAAACAATTCAAGTTAAGTGCGGAATCTGATAAATTGACTTAAAGAACATTCCTGAAGTCAGTGGAACTAAATTTCATTTTCGGAGAAAATTTAAGAAAAGTAAGATTTCTGTAAATGTAAACTAAGTCAAAGCTAACAATGATTACTTTTGTTCAAACAACTTGTAAATGTTTATAATAATAACAATGCACCGTTTGAGAACATCAAGTTGTTTATTGCGCAATTTTTGAGATGTTTTTAGAATATTTTTCTGACCTTATATTGAATTAATCTATTAAAAATTTATCGATATCAACACTTTCCACATTGTGAGCTGATATTAATTTAATATCATTTTAACCACGATCGTTTACATTAACGCCCAATACATTATGTGAAATAACTCTTGTTCCTTAAATCTGAAATAGGTCAACTTTTAACACCTCCAACCTGAAAATAATTTGTTCAAACGCAATAAGAGTCTCTGTTTTTGAAAAACAAGCCTCTATGGGTGTTTAAACATTGTTGTAAAGTAAGAAAACATTTCAGTTTCTTAATATATTTGAATTTTGCCGTTACATATTTTTACTTCTTAACATTTACCATGTTTACCATTCTATAGTTGTGCTACAAAGCGACCATCTAAATAAAACTCTAATGTCTTTTATGCATGCAGCATCTGCGGTGCAGATACAGTTTCTTCAGTAGCTATAATTCTCCATTGTAAGTGTACCTATTCTATAGTTCGGTACTCTGCTGCTTCTAGAGTTAGGAATATAGATTTGGCAATAAATTCAGTGATTGTAGTAACCCATCAAGCTTGATAAAAATGGATAAAGAAGGATTCAACATCTACAAATTAAAGAAATAGCTTAATCTTTAAATTACCCTGACATTGCTTTGCTGGCACGTCTCTTTGACTTCGAAAAAGGTAGCCTAGAGAAATAGACGACAATAATGATAGTACATGTTAGTACTAACATCAGTGCGTTTTCTTTGTCTCCTCTACTTAATTCCGTTTCGCTCGGTAACAACTCATTGGTACTTTATCTTAAATCTGTACAGGCATACGGCAGCCGTGTGATTTTAGCTGATGCGTAACTAGATAAAGAATGGTGATGCTGAAGTTATTCAGAAATCAAAAGTAGCTGCTGGTCATGGCACCACAGCCCAATGATATAAGGTATGATGATGCAGTTCAGAGAGACTGAACAAATTTTAGTCAAATAAAGAAGAAATTGAATTGGTTATGGTAAAATATACACATTGTATGTAATCAAAGATGTTCAATTTCTTGCAGAAATAACAGAAATCAATTTTGGAGGACTGTGGTTGGGTCAGAAACTGTTCATAGTACAGCTGGTTTTATGAGTGGTTCAAAGATGGCGAAGAACACCATATGCCCTGTTGGTAGTGCCTCCATGGGTGAAATAAAAACGTTACGATTAAGACCCCGTCCAACCATAGGTGCTACGAGGGAATACGACACAGAAAATAAGTACAATTAAGTTGCTAAGGATGGTTGGCTAGCTATCGGTACCGTCACAACTTTCCCTTTAGAAATTTCTTATTGTTCTTAATGTTACTTTAAAACGTTTTGGTTTACATACTATTATTTTTGCTGTTACAGATCTAGCAACTTATATATCAAACGGTCTCTTTCATTTATATAGAAAAAGGTTTTCAAATTCGTCTTTTACAAAATTTACATTCATGATAGCAAATTAGGCCCACATATACGTACGTATACACAGAGTAAGCTCAAAAGCTGCTCGGAGTTTTCATTTCATTTCATTAAAAGCAACACATTCACTCGTCCTTGGAATTAATACTAATTATGTATGTTCCCTACTTTTCAAGCTTCAAAAAGACTGAAACAAAAGAAAAAATAATCTGAAACTGAAATTGAAAGATCTCCTGGGTGATTTGTATCATCAGCAAATTATAAATAGTAATGGGCTGATGTTCGTTTGTATAGCCACTATAACCTCCTAAATAGCTGGACGGATTTTGATAGGATCGGTGTCATTCATGAGATACAGATTTTAATTAGACCGCATTCTGGTTCTTTAAGAGAGATATTCGTCAATTTCCATTAACGGTTATTTCCTGGTAAGACATAATTTTTAAATCAAAATTTTACAAAAATGTATGGAAGGAGAATTTATTAATTCTTCCTTTTTTCTACAACTCGGCATACTTTAGATAGCCTCTTAGAAATTTAGATATAAGATATAAAGAACACGTACGCTTTTATATCTATAACTAAATACCCAAAAAGATCTTATTACGCTAAACACCTTCCAAAACAGAACCACACGGCACCTCAAAATAACATCAAATGCCTATATTTTTGTAATAACAAATACAAATTAAAGATCTTTCAAAATTTTCACACTCAATTGCCTATACTGTACAACAATTATACCCACATATATAAAATGTGAGTAAACTATTTTTACAAAACACAACAAATGAATTAAATAATTGTAACAACTTCCATGATAAATTTCGGGCATTAATGTGCTGATTATTACAGTAGAATGTAAGTCTACTAAAAAATATTTATCTTTAAATAAAAATATTTTGCAAGCAAAGGCAGACCATCGAATAAAGAGAAAGTAAAGGCGTGTTAAAGGTGCTTGAAAAGTTTTATATACAAACATACAAACATAAGAAGTACAAACGAAATAAAGGAGCGGTGATATTTTACCAAAAACCAACGACTTCTTGTTTATACAAGTCCCACAGACACAACAAGTTAGATCAAGTTCATCCCCTACTAAAACACGTTTAAGAACGGTAAATTTAGAGGAAAAACTAAGTGCAACATATAATTTTTTAGTTGTAAATAAAATTTCAAAGTGAGCATGATAAGTCTAATCAAGCTCCACGTCACATAACAAGTAATAACAGAAGCTTTTTAATAAAAGCTATTAATAACTAAGAATGTATTACAATATTTCAAATTTATTTTTATTATTTTACACTTAATAAACTTAATACAAACCTCGCATTACAATCTTTCGAATTTATTATTTGCCGTTTTAATAAATTTAAGGTTAAGCTGATTTTTAGATTTATTTATGGCCCCATTTGACAAATAAAAAATGCATTTCGTCTCAGTTACCTTTGTAGTAAAGATTTGATAGCCTGATATAATAACATCTTTTTTTTGTTGAGAGCATACATGTTTTATTCAAGAAGTTCTTTTGTTCATATAAAACATTTAATGTGAAAAGCAAATCATGTTTATTTATCATTGGTAAATCCTGACATAAGCAGAATGTTCGAGAAACTGCTATAGATTTATCTTTCTTCGTTTAATTCATGCTAAAGGGTGTTTATTTTTACTCTTATGCAATTCAGAATGTGGGGAGGTCAAATGATTGGTAGGAAGAATGCGACCAGAGTCTGAGAAAACAGTGTTGCGATGTAGTCTTGCAAGCTGTTGAAATCCACTTTGTGGTAATGGTTATTCGAATTAAGTAAGGATTCTGTTGAGATTTACAGTACCGTCCGGATATATACACTGCAATGTGCTTTCGGATTTTTAAATCCACTCTGCGACGGTTGTTTAAAATCTGTTTGAAACTTAAAATAATTATTAAAAGTTAAAAGAATTCTTGCGTACTGTCTAAGGGTTATTAATCTATACAGTTGTGATGCTTTAATGCATTTTTAAAGTTTATATAATGGCTTAATTTGAACTAACGGCTGACTGGCTTTTAAGGCTGACTTTCCGAATTTGAAGTAATTTAATAAATATTTAATTATTATTGCTTCTCAAATCTAAAATTAGTTAGCTTATCAATTAATACCTGCGACCTGAAAGTAATTTGTCTAACTGTAATGAGACCGGTATTTTGAGCATAAGCCGCTGTGGGTGTTTAAAGATTAATTTAAAGTAAGTATGACAGTCTCTTTTGTTTTTTCGTCACTACAACGGCCTCGTGAGATTAAAGCCAAAAATTATTTTCCCACTTGAGTTTCAAATTGACGATGGTTCGGAAAAATTAGCAGGGCTCCTTATTTAAAAATTGTAGAGAATGGTAATAAACGAAATAGAGAGCAGTGGATAACGTCTGAAGGTAAAACCTTGAATGCGGCCTATTGTTTGGCGTCCATTTTGCAACTATTTCTGTTACTTACATTTCCTGTTTAATTTTTCGTTTCGCGTTAATTTTGTTTAATTTAAGTTATTTTAAGTTTAAGTTTCGGGTACAAACAAATGGATTGTGATGTTTTGTTATCGCATATGGGATTATAAATAAACTTGGTTTTCAGAACATTGTATGTATTTCCGTATCTTTTACCGCTATTCACACAAGTTGGTTACTTTTACCTTTAAATACTAAAACTTGAAAGCTTAATAATCCCACAAACAGCTGTGTGAAGGGCGTCTTCTAAGCGGATTTTAAATATTTTATTTTCATACATTTTTTGGGCTTTACTGACTATATTTTACTCTTCGACCACAATTTTTCTTTAAAATAATTTAAGAAAAGTAATTTAGGAGGGTAATTTCATATTAGTTGGCTGTATTTAATTTATGTATCAATGTTTTTGTTGTGTAGTAGTTTTTCTACCCAAATCTCAGATTTACATCAAACGGTTTCGTAGATAATTGACTACGCAGTAGCTCGCTTCGTAAGGAAGAACGCAATTGCGTTTGCTACTTCTGTTTTGATTTTGAAGCAGTAAACCTCCAGGTTGGTTAACCACAAGGAATTTTGATACAACGATTGTCCTGGCAAAAAAAGATTACCTTCCGCTTTACTCCAGATAACCAAAAAAGAAAAATATTGCAGAGAATTATTACCATCGAGTACAAACTTATATTATCTACAGTTTAAATCGTCATAAAATACCTGAGTAATTGCGCTGTAATAATTAACCGATTGTAAGTAAAAAATTAAAGTTACTGGATTTAGGATTTGTGAGACTTGAAACAAAGCGCTTTGAAACAAGCCCTCGTTTTAACTCATAGTTAAGATTAGCTGTTATAAAATACTGTCACAAACGGAATTATTTGCAATTAGATAATTCATACAAACCGCAAGTTGCATACCAACTGGTGCAATTATCACCCAAGGTTAATATATTTTTTCGTAACTTTATATAGCGTTGGCTTAATATTAATCACACACGCGAGCCAGCTGCGCTTATTCGAAAAACCTCTAATTAGACCACTCGCACACGCGAGCCAGCTGTTCTCATTCCAAGAACCTCTACTCAGCACATCATGCGGTCGACCTACGCTAGAATTCAGCTGCTAGCCGCACAAGGAAATAACAACGAATACGCGGAAAGCAGCACCTACAGATTCACATTAATATACTAATGACTTCCACAATATACAGTAGGATAAACCAGACTGTTTCAAGTTGCAATTCAGTCGTCCCAACGACTGCAGTGAATCAACAACTTGAAGCAGACCTGGTAAGAAACCTTTTCATTATTTATTGTAGGGGATCTAGAATCTAATGCCCAGGGGCATTGATTACCTGATCCCTACCGCTTAGTATTAAGGGTCTAGAATCTGATGACCAGGGGGAATTCCCATTACCTGACTCCCTAATGTGCTTAGTTGTAGTTTATTTAGGGGCCTAGAAACTACTACCCAGGGATACCGCTTACCTCGTTCCCTAAGGCTTAGCTGTATGACATAGTGCTAGTACAGGGTGGCTCCGATCACCCTCATGTTGAATGTTAGTTCTAGGAGGACCTAACCGTCCTCATACTTATGTTGGTAACCCAATGTATTGTAACTTGTTGTTTAGTATATAATTAATTGTGGTCGGTGTTTACTTCCTATCTCTACCTCTGACTACGACCCTCAGTCACGAAACCCCACGTGACAATACCTAGTTTCACTTCAGGTAGACCAGATGTGCGGGTAAAATAAAATTCTGAGTTTACTTGAACTAGGTGACATTGTTTATTTAAAACTAAAAAGTTATAAGCTAGACAATAAATTAGTTGGGTCTTACTCATTTTAAACAGAAAGTAGTCAAACTGTTTGCGATATACTTTTTTAGTTTGCTACATTTTTTGTACATGTGATTCTTAGGTGATTTTTTGTAGCGTATAGTTATATGGTTGAGAATTTTATATTGTATGTGTTTTGGGTCGCCTAGCAGAGGCCTTGCATTAATTTATTTTTTAGTTATTGGTAAAGATTTGTAGCTGCGCCCCCTACGAGTTAACTAGCGGTAGAACCGTGTTTTTATTCAATTTCTCATCCGTACCACCGTACTGTATCACCATTGGTTGTTTGTAGCACTAAGATTCTAAAGAAAATTCTTAAAATATGTTATCATCCGGCACGAAATTACCAAATTATGATTTTGTTTCTTAAAACTTCTGCTTTTTGCGGATTCCGAATAATTTTATTATCACATCACAATATGCAATCTCAGAACACACGATAATCACTTCAATATCTTGTATTTCATGGTATGATACTTCGTAGTTTGCACTTCAGTACACTTACGTAATATTTAGCCAATTTAGTTAAATTTTACCAATGGGCACAAAACAAGACGAGAGAAAACGTGATCTTCAAATATGGGTTATTTGCTGACGAATCAACGTTTAATACAAACGGTTTTGTAAATCGGCATAATTTGGATTCTATGTTACTGACAACCCTCCCGCTGTTCAAATTTGAGTCACTCAATGTTTAGGGTATAATCGTGATTATGCAATTTGGATATTCTTTTCGAGCGGTACTTAATTGGGGGGGGGGAGTTCATTTTTTCGTCAAGTTTGGATAGATATGTCTATAGAGGGAGCAACTAGCTGGCCTGCCAGATCTCCCGACTTGGCCGGTATGAATTTCTTTTACGGAAACTGCAATGATATGAAAGAAAGAATGAGGTTCAGAAAAGTTTTCAAAATTTTTCACTAGACTGATAAAAGTCGTATAAAGTATATAGTGTTCCATTTGAAAATGTGTAGCATTATTTGTTCCGTTGTGTTCTTGTGTTTTTAGCGTCATTTGCCCGTAAGCTCTTTTGCAAGTTTTTGCGCCAATCCTTTATAGTCTATTACATTGACTACCTGTTGTTTGATCTTTCATACCATATAAGTAACTTTCTTGAGTGGGTTGTAATTATTTATAATTGCTTCTTTGTTTTTAGAAGCGTTGCAGGCTCTAGGAGAACATTCTTTCTCTAAAGCTTTATTACAGCATCGCTGTTTGTATAGTTGACTTCAAAAGGTAGTGTTTATTATGCCCAAAATTCGTAGCTTTATATTAATTAGGCCTCTTTTTCAGATACCAGATATCTGCACAATATGTGTTTTGCTCAAAAAATTATAACTAAATGCCGATACTTGTTTCCCCAATAAACTGTAAGAAATTTAATACTATTTAAGAGAACACCTGTACAGATTAGATTTCTTAAAGTTTTCCAGATAACGACTTTATTGATCATTGAACCTTGAATTTTGAATGAATTGTGCTCTTTTAACTGTTGAACTATTAAGCCATAAGGGCCCAACTACACATTAAATTTTATATTTATATTTTAACGTCTACCAATAACTACATCAAAATGAAAGGAAATACAAAAAGCTTCTAACAAGCAAGCAGCATATTTTTATTTCAGGATATATTGGTTTCAGACTAAAAAGCATTTTAACAAAAAACTACTTTTTGTTATCGCGATCCAAACAATAATTCATCATTCATTAAGTACAACGAACAGAGGTAATTATTGCATGAGGTAATTATGGCACTCTAAATTTGTTTAAATAGCACACGCTGACATACATAGATATGAGTGTATTGTGTCTTAAACAAGCTGATTACAAATAATACTTCTATTGACATTATCTGCGTAAGGTAATTTCTAGCTAAAACATTAATAATGGAATCGAATAAACTCAATACCTACGAGGACATAGAATAGACTGGTAAGCAAAAAAATCATAGAAATTGTATATAGTGATGCTTAGTAACAATTTCTATGAATTGTTAATAAAGAAATCTAGTAGTTTCTGGAACAAGATTTTATCAATAATGTTAATGATACATTGCTGTTATTGCTATTAAGGTACATTTACTCGTAGTATACATATATGAGTATAAGGTGTCAGTCACATAGGTTTAGTGAAATAAATTATTTTGTGTTTGATAGATTGTCCGCCTGGCTTTCTTTAAAGCAATTTATTCAATTTGTATGATAAAAGCCTATGAATTACAGAGAATTATCAACACTGCATTTCAGAGCTGCAAAAAATGTTTCCTGAAACTTAATGCAACGTTCTAACCGGATTTGTTTTTTGTACATCTTTCCATTTAAATGAAGTAATCCCTCGACTATCTGGCTCAGATCCCTTATATGGTAAAGTAATTAAGGGAATCTTGTTTTATTTTAATACCCTTAAATATGTGATTTTCACGGTCCGACAGCATGTGTTAAGGCATTTTTGTTGGTAATATTTCGAATTAAAGTAAAACCTAATACGATCTTGTATTAGCACGCCTCGAATTTATTTCTCACGCTTTGCAACGCAATTAATACAACTTTGTATTGCATTATTTTCAATTTTAATCTTGCTTGTTAAAACTATTTAAACGGTAATCTGATTTTTAGCTGCATCTTATCTTACTTATAGCTATGAAGTGGTAATAGCATGAGACCATTTTTTGTTGTTGTGAGCCAACATGTTTTATACTAACAATTTCTGTAAGTTGCGAATGCAGAGGTAATATTCGCCTTTTTGTCATTGGTTAGTCGTGACATAAGCCAAATGTTCCAGAATTTCGAGAAATATTTTTCTTTGTTTAACCCGTGTTAAAGAGTTTTTATATCATATCTTGTAAAATTCAGAATATGGGGAGATCAAATGGTGGTAGCCATGACGCACCATAGGAATGCGTCTGGAGAGACAGCGTGTCGATGCATCTTGCACTCCGTTTAAGTTAATTTTGTGGGAATTTTTAAACTTTAAAGTTTAAATATTAATTTGTTTAAACAATTTAAATTAAGTGCGGGTTCTGTTGAAAGTTACTGTACCGTTATTTTATGTGCGACAAACTCCTTCCGTATTGTCGGACGGCTATTAATCTAAATTCAGTAATGATCTCTTGATCTGTCTCGACTCTAGTGAAAGGGGATCAATAAGAATGGGGTCCAAATTAATCATTATTTTGATAAAATGTAGCAAAACAGTATCAAGTAGAAATTCCATAACTTGCCGAAGCTGCCTTAATATACTAGATCTTCGAGACTCAAACTGATTTCACTAGCAGCTTTACAATTCACCTGGATCATCATTTAGCGCAACTGCATCTGATAACCTGACTATTTATAGATTTGATTAGCTTTACTCTGTTGGAAAATTGGTTTTCCGCTTTAATAAAATGCATTAAAAATAATTTAATGGTCCCTATCATAACCTTAGATCAGAATTACAAAAAATTTTAGAAATAAAAGAATGGCCTTTAAGTTGCCGTCTGTGGCAAATAAAAAAACATTCACAGAATAAATTGTTTCACTTTCTAGTTAAAAGTAATCAATATACGATTTTTTGCAATCATGCCATTTGATGTTATTTTTAAGATCGTTTAGTATTTTCAATTGTACGACCTATGTACATACAAATATGCCTATCAAATTAATTTTTTATTAATATTTCATTTGAATTATTGATATCTCAAGGATGGTAATCATTCCAATATAAAACTTTTAGAGAAGACTTTTACGCCGAATAATGATTGCTTTGAAAATAAGTGTACGTAAACAGTTTCAATCTTTATGGTTATCTGCACTCGCATACAAATTCAATATTAAGTTTAAACCAAACTTTGAGGAATCAAAATGCAATGGCATCCTAGAAGAACCTTGAACTTATGTTAAATACTGACTCTGCGTAACAAGCAAGTACAGACGCTTTTGACGTGTAATTGTTGCTTGAGCGTCTTATGCAAATTCATTTATTGAACCGAAAGCATGTTTAGATATCTTGTTTGTAATTTAACGTATAAGTAAGGAGTGGCAGGGTTGATCAACAATTTGGAATTTAAATGAGTTATATTTTGCATTTTTGAGCATAGCATTATATTTTGATTTAGAAGTGTTTTATAAAAAGGAGAACACAAGACGGTATTTCTTTTATAGTAATAAAGTATTTGTAGATAAAAACGTAAATTGGTAAATCACCCATTTATTGCATATGAGACTGTTTTTCTTTATTCTAGCGATAATGTTGCAGAGTTGACACAATCTTTCTATATTTTGTTGAAAATTGGAGAGCTGAGGCGACCCTATTGAATTTAGCCGAGTCTCGGGTGTTCCACTGCAAGAAAGAATTTTACAAGTACGATGTTACCTATTTATCCCCTAGGAGACGGTATGTTTTTACTATTTATTCGGTATGAAAAACTACCAACTCGGATCGGAGATCGAATCTGTATCCTTGAATTATGAGGTACACATGCTACCCAGTAATTCACCCAAACTGGCAAAAATGTGTTTTATTATGTAAATTACAAAATGTATGCAGATTATAAAGAGGAGTGTTGGGAATAGATATTATCATTTTGTTTTCAGGATTTATTATTTTGAAACGACTTAAAAACTCACAAAAGAAACAACGCCCCGCGATTGGGCGACAGTGTAACTTACAAAAATGATTTATCATACTTACATTATCATAGATGCTCAAAATATTTGCCACAGCTTGAGATTTAAACTCTCTCTTACAAATTTTAATGTTCAGGTCGCAGGTATTGGTTCTGCAGTTGTCTTTTTGTGTGAAAAGGAATAGATAAGGGTTTAGAACACAAATAAAAACACTAAAAGGGCTCCATCTGATTATGAAGCTTAATATTGATGTTTAATTAAGCCTGATTTGATATTAAATTCATTAATCAGAAAATGAATTAAATATAATAGGTTTTTGGATAAAAATTTAGAAATGTTTAGAAAAGTAAAATTTGAACAAAACTTTCATAATTATATGGTTCCGTTTAGATCATTGATATAAACTAAACATATTTATTAAATAATAAGAGCAGAAGATAATTCAGACACAGGTATAAAAATAGTCAAACACATAAGAAACACGTAAACAGTATAATTTTATTAAACTTAAGACTAAGCATTTAGTAAATAATCGTTTACTACTTTAAAATTGATAGACTTAAGACAGTTCCAAAGATAATTTAAATATTTGTCTAGAATAAAAATTATTAGAATTTTAATAAATATAAATTGTCCCAAAAGTTCAACAAGATCTGAAGGATATCCGGATTTATTAGCCATGAAGTATTCCAACATAATTTCAAACTCAAGAATTTATTGAGATATGAAATCCTTTAAAAAAATTTGACAAACAAATATCCATCAATTTAGACTAAAATAAGTCTAATTAAATATTTCGAAGATTTATAAGTTTAATTTTCACTACTACTACTAATAATGAACTAAAATTAAGTACTACTGAGAGCTCTCTTCTTGTAAAGAACAACAAAATTCACTTATTTAAAATAATCCATCATTAAGATAATAAAGATAAACAATTCTTAAAGTACAATACCTTAAACCTGTGTTTATTTGCCTTACAAAGCAAATCATACTGGTCAGTTAGAAGTTGGAAAAGCTTCTCTTGGAAAGAACCCGATGGTTTTAAATTGCAGTTTGACAGTAGCAGGTCCAAAGAAATACTTTATATGATAACAATAGTCAATCAACCATACAATTTCAGCACCAATATCCGTTAAACACAGTTTAAACAGTCTTATTTGATTAGTGTTTATTATTTAGAATTTATTCTCGAGGAGTAATTGTAATCTCCTTTATTTAAAACTCAACGGATTAAACCAAATAACTGTCTGTCTTTGTCGGCAGATAAAATGACAATCCACAATTTAAACTAATACTCGGTTTACGTAATTTTTAATAACAAATACACTTTCTTCTTTTAACGCAGACTGACAGCGTAATCGTTTTTAATGGTTCAGTACCCATAAACCAACTATAAATGATTATTAACGAGGCGATATTAGTTAATCTTCTCAAACGAAAATTCTCAAAACTCAATTAACTTCAAAAGTTCACTTTTACCGCAAATCACAACTAAACTATACGGAAACTGTACTCAAAAAATTGCATTAATTCTGTATAATTAACACTGAACTATAATACAATAAACCCGACCCCAAAGTCGACTAATGAATCTCAAAATGGACAGCAAGCTTCTTAATATTGACCTTCTTTTGCTCGAAGACGCTCCAACCCCAATCTCACGCGTAGGAACACATTTTTATTTCCGCGTAGGAATATCAGCCAATAGCGAGGTCTCACTCACGAACAAATATTGATTTTTTCTAAGTACCCAATCAACAACGAGTCGCGTGTTTTGGCTTAACGAATCAGGGCACAGCAACTAAAAAGCAAGTATTGATTTTTCCTCTAATACTGCGAACGCCTCGAGTTATCATTTTTGTTAAACACTTATATTTTAAAAAGAATGCGAATTTGCAGAACCGAACTTAAGATTTTTGTAAATATAAATATAAAATTCTACGTATTTGAAACCGATAGAAAATGTACCGTTACAATTTTTCCTAGATAGCAACTATTACTTTCTTTCAATAAAGACAACCATTCGATCTTATCTAAAATACACTGTAAGTAGTAACGAGCTCATACTTTAATGTTAAATTCGAATATTGTATACAGGATAAAATAATTCCCTCTTGGTACGCGCAGCAAAATCTAAATTATGGATATTTAATTGTAGTCTATTTATGGCCCTAAAATAGTTAAATAAAATGTTTATTTCAAGTTACACTTTTAGATAAGGGTTATTGCTTGTGTAAAGATAACAATTCTGTTTTACACACGTATCAAGTTCTTCTTCGGTCACGCATCAGACTTTTTCGTTTATGATATTGTTAACAAACAAGCTGAAACAAATAATTATTTCATTAAAGCATGGTAATAAATTTGTCGTATCAAAAATATACAGCATTTTTAAGCAGATAGTTTATTTACCTTGAATTAATTGCCTTTGGAACTATATTTTAGATTGTATGAAGCATAATTGCATTACGGATTGGGTTTCATTCTGATAAACTTCGTCTCTTCTGTTTGCTTCAGACATTCCATCTTAATGTGATAAAATATAAGAGGAAATTTGGTACAATTTTATTATTAGTTATAATGATGGCAGCCTCAGCGTGTGCTTGGTTAGAACTTTCTCAAATATAATCGTCCCTCTTTTAAATTTAAATAGCTATAAACATCTTCGACTTCAATAAACACGTCTCGTTGCGGGTGTTCGCTCTTACAAGCGGCTAAAAGTCAATTAGTTATTCGCGAAAACCAACCTTGCGACTTGTTGACAGAGAAAGATTGAAAAGTGTGCCAGTGAAATTCTGAAAAGATATTTCAGAAATTTCAAAATTATTCAAGAGTTCAAAAACAGCTGTCCTGTGTTTTTCTAACGGTGACGCTAATGTGTTAACGTTTTTGTGCTGTTTATAAGCAATACAAGACGTGTTTAAAAGCATAGCAAAAGACATACGAAAATAGATACTAAAAACATAAATCAGTTGCCCAACTATTTCATTACGAGAAATGAGCGGCGTCAGTATGTGTATCTTATGTGAGCGATTGTTATTCCTTAAAACACGTCAAATGCACATTTAGAATTCGACAATATACGACAAAGATAGTGCCTAATAACTGAGGGGAAATGAGATGGGTAATGCGGCTTTTTAGTTTAATCTTAATATTGTTATATAATAATGGATAAGCGTGACTTATCGCCTTATTGGCAGTTTGTATAATAATGTTTGTATAAATGTTGTATAAATGCAACCACTTGCTATAGATTGGTTCAACAAGTTGTATGTAGTCAATTCTTTCAAAATTATCAATAAGACAGATTTATTTTCCCAAACTGTAGATAGCCGTTGCAATTTTTTTAAACAATAATAACAAACAATTTGGGTAGCGCCCACTTTAAAGTTGTTTATTTATTTCTGTGGTTAATCTGACACTAGCAATCCTTAGTGGTTAGCTTTCAGCTTTATGACGTAGTATAAGTCTTTTATGTTTTAAAATTGTTGATGTTACACTTGGCTAGCCTAATTGCGGAGCTTTCATGTGACATTTTGCATTGTGTTTTCATTCATTCATGTGTCTCGGTATTCGGCGAGACAGCCAGCGCTACCTAGCGCTGGATGACCCAAACCCTATTGAACTACGCGATGTAAAAGAGAGAGGTGAGGATCCAAGCTTGAATTCTTTTTTCGTATTTCAACAAAAGCAACAAGTTACTAAAACTTACCCATTAGGGTAAGCAGTTGGCACCTAGTAAACTATTAAGAAGAAAATATAAAGGGCATATTAAACACTGGTGAAGTACCTACCCGTCCTCTATTCTTAAGACCTACATTATTAAAAATAATTTTTAGGAAACATTCATTGTTTTGAGCTAACCATAATTATCACAAAAATTTCTTATACTAACAATCTGGCATACTATTAATAGACACGCTGGTATCATATAAAATACGTTTGGAATTAAACTGTAAATTATTGTTTTAATTTGTAATTAATATTTAAATATGTGTAAACCAATTAACGGGATCATATTGATATTGTTTTATAGAATCACTATACGATAATTGTGAACTATATAAAGCTTTGTTGTCGCATTGTTTAAATTCTGAAAATACTAATTATGAATAATTTAATTAACAATTTTTTTGATCAATATATATATGTATGCGTGTAAATCATTCAGGGCCATTCAGAGTAGAACATATACTAAAATGACTGTAATTGGTTTAAAATGAACACCTTACAGACCAGAAAGAAATGTCATACTTTAAAAAAGATTGCACTATTAATTTATTTTTAAGATGATCTTTGTGAATTATTTTTCATGTTATAAAAATGTAGCTACAAATGTCTGCATAACATTCAGAAGAATCTTTTATGTATGACAAATTCAGGCATTAAGAACCAGTCAACGATATAAAAAGGACGGTAGTATTCATTTCAGATACGGGGATTTTTTGAGGATTCAGAGAGTCTTCATTTTTGTCTTCAATTTAGACATAACGAGCAAGTCGAAAAAGGGCACGTAATTAAAAAAGAAACCTTTTGATACCAAAGTATTGAAGTATTGGTCTAGAACTTGGTACCTGAAGGAGCATTTTTAACCTCAATCCATGTGAGAAAAAGTTTGAGTTGAGTCTCATTGGTAATAAACTCATATCACCACAACTAGTGCTCAAACCCAGACCACCTAGAAACCTAATCCAGACTAAAAAGTATGATTTAAATTTTGAAAACAGTCGACATTAAAACATAATTAAATAAGTTCCCCTATTATCTAATTTTTATTAATTTAACTATTAATTCGAAAACTGTAATTGAAAATTTGAAATAATCGAATCCTAACAGACATCTTGATGATTTTTTTAAAATACAAATGGTTTTACTTAACTTTAGTACCGTTACATTAATACAGTGGCGACTACTATACACTAAAAAGACAGAAATAGATAAGTGATGGATCGTTTATACGGCACAACTATTAATTAGAATAGACAGTGGATTTCCTAAGCATATAAAAAAGAGTACCGGTGTTACACATAACATCCTTACTAGACCAAACAAAATTGGTGGAACATAATACTTATGATGTAATATTCTGAAATATTATTAAAAATTCAGAACAAAAGCTATATCGATAAGGTTGCTAACGCCATACACTTTAATACGCATGATATAATTCAACAGACTAACGCAGTTTACCAAAACCACCGAAACTATTCTTACAAAGGGATCAGACACTGCCATGTTTTATAAAATTAAACGAAAGTTTTCAAAGTTTTTGCACTTTAACACCTTTGTTTTACATACTTGACACTTTATTATTGAATGAATTTACCTATTCTTATATCTCGAACTATCGTATACCAGAATTCCCTGGATTAAAGCAGCTGGACGAGTGGAGAACGGTATATATGATCTCTTATCATACAAATAGCTAAATAAGTTATATAACCCAAAGAAATATATAAACAATGCTATAAAGGAACAACAAATATTCTATTTATTAAGCAGAAAAATAAAAAGAAATGAATAATAATAATAATAAAACAGTAAATAAATGAAACCTAAGAAAGGTTTATTTTTAATTTGATTTATCAAAAATGTTAATGTTAGATAATAATAATTTTAAATCACCTCTGATTGAACAAAGATATGACTCCCATATTAACTCACACAAACAAAATTTTTAAGAAGGTTAATGTTTTTACAAAAAATAAAAGTTATGATGAGCTCTTTACGTTGTTTTTTATTAATTTATTTTATTAGTCATTAGAAATAAATTAAAATAAATAAATTAAAGGTAGTGTATTGTCTAGCGTGCTGAACTTACACCCAAGCGGCCCAGGTTGGACTCTTAGTGCCGGCAGATCTGGTTAAAGTTTTCTGCAGTTTTCCTTAGTTGTGACGCAAATGTGGGATTTGCGCTATTCCATGTATAAGTAGACTGCAGCCGCACGTTAATGAACAGACCTGCGTAATGATCATCGTCCCCTCCCTCCCTCACAAGCTTCATAGCTTCTGGGACCTGGTTCAAAGGTGATGGGTAGTAGCAATTATTATTATTATTATTATAATCAATGGAAAATTACAAAAAATTACACTTTTCTTATTTACCCGTTGGAATTTAAACAGGTACGGGAAACACAGCATTCACCCCTAGAAAGCTTCAGCGGTCAAATGGTCATTGAGCTAAAGTTAAATGGATTGATTTTATTAATTTCAAGATCTTTTTTGAGTTTAAAATAATATGAATTCCATAGAGAAATAATTATAATTCTTCTGTTACAATAATATTCATAATGGTAAGCATAACCTTTGACATAAAATTTATTTGCTGACGATAACAATAATAGGCACGTAATTTTATTTTTATTTATAATAATTTGAATTAGCCAGACGTAGTTTCGCTTCGGTGGAACATGCTAACTGAATTATTTTTGCGTTACAGGTTCATTTATACACTTTGCAGAACTTTGAAAATTGACCGAAAACAAAAGAGAATTTTCAAATGCTTACGTGTATAACGTCATTAATTATTAAACAATAAAATTCGTCGTCCGTAGAAATCGAATAGTTCGCGTAAAACCGCTGTGTTGCGCGAGATATGAGCGAATTGGCGTGAGTGGGCGTTGGGAACGAAGCGGGAGGGGAAAATAAGAATCCGCGTAACTCCGAGTTCGCGTAAGTCGGGGTATTACTGTAGATGGAGCTACACTTATTTAAAAATTTCCCGCCTCAAACAATCAGTAAAAACGCACTTACATAAATTTTCACTCAGCTGTTGAGTTCATAAAAAAAGATTAAACTGAAGTCGATGACAAAAAATATTTCTTCTTTAATTTAAATAAAATAATTCATATCATAATTCCCTGAGGTTTCCATTTAAAAGTGAAGTTAATTCTTCTTTGTCCCATAAACCATAATGATAAGTATCTTGCTTGATTATGATTGACGTTTGTTTGTTGACAAAAAAATCATACGGGTTCCATAACCCAACTTTATTTTACAGATTTTAATTCCGGAGACGAACATAGATTCAACCTTTAACTTTGATCGACTGAGATTGTTTCTTTTCGAAGGACCTTTTATATGTTTGGACAAAACAATTGAAAAAACATGAAAACTTTCGTGATCGCCAACGTTTTATGATGCCACAAAAATTAACATATGATTATAATTAGCGAGAATCTTAATTCTAATTAGTGGAAAAGATAGCTGGTAAAAAGACGAATAAAACAATATCAGACACTTATGGTCCAAAATCAATATTTACAAAGAAAATTAACAAAAACTGTCAGCTGTCATAAAACTCAATAAAACGTAATTACTTCTAAACTGTACAATTTCCAGCTACTTATGTAAATAAAATAATTACATTATTACTCAAGGTAACATATTCGTAAAAAGTTTACAAACATTACAACTAAATCTTAACAGAAATACCAAATTAAAATCTTGTCATCACAGCTTATGGCAAAATGATGCATCTACAAGTCCTGGATTAATAAAAACATAAATTGATCAAAACTACAGTCATTCTCGTCCACAACACGTGGACGAGAACTACTTCAGGTGACTGAATCAAAACAATGGTGAAAAACAGTAAATAGATATCAATAATTTCAAAAATCATTAGCTAACGATTCTATCGATTTCTTCTTACATAAAACATGACTATATGCAGATATAGAGATAGGTAAGTTAATTGTAGCATAATAGATTTCAAGATTATGACTTATTTAAAGTATTTTCAGTGAAATATCTACCCGAAACTGCCTTACCTAAAATATGTTTTATTATATGACTACAAATCTGCTCATATTCCCTTTTTAAATAAACCTTAATCCTTTTTATTAAAAGTAAAGTTATGTATGCATGAACAATCGTACTCCTATAATCCTGTTTTAAATTGTTAATTCTATCTATAATATGTCACATAACCCTATATATAAATACAACTAGTATCCTAGCATGTCTATAGTTCTTTTTATTGCATGAATACTGTAAATCAACATAATTTGACTTATTACTATGCTTCCGAAAACTATCATAGCCTTTAAATATTCTTTATTTGTTATTAAATATTATTAAATTTTCAATCTGGTGATTTCTGATCGCCGCAATATAACATATCTTAAATTATAAATATTTTAATGATTTAGTTATTGATAATAATTATTTAATGATTTCTTATTCAAACTATATCAGATGGAATTACCTAGGGTTCCTAAATATGAACTGAGCTCTGTGTTATTTAGAGTTAAGACACGCATGTCATATTTCCCTAGTGACATTTCACATTTTGAAACTATTTATTAGAAGGTTGGTAATTATGAAAATTGGTTTAATAAATTAAACTGTCAGTATGACAATTGTATAAATCTGAAATTTGGTACAATTGATACTTTATTAAAAGCTGTTGAAAAATTGATATATGCACTATAGCAGTTTTAAAAATTCTCTACAAACAGTAAATAAATGATAATACGCACGTTAAAAAATTTTACATGCATAAAAATAAACATGACAGCATAACCTAAAATTTATAACTGACAGCTGCTAAATGTTGTCACTAAAGTAAAAAGAGAGAAAAAAGTATCTCTGTTTCAGACAGCTTAGTTTTGGCCTAGAAAGAGATAGATTTTGACATCCGTGTCCTAACTCTAAAATAACAGTTAAAGTTTTCATTGAGGAACTCTAGAATTACCTAACCCTAATAAACGACCCGAACGCCAAATGCCAATTTAATTTTTTTTTTAATTTGAAAGAATAGCAGTTTGATATATTTCACATAAAACGGAAACATTTTCACATATTAGAAAATACAAACAAGGATGTTCCCAGGATTTGCTATCTATGTACGTTATTCTAGTACAGCGGAAATGCGTTTGTTTAAAGGTATATTATATGTATATTATTTCAATTTTACAAGCAAGTTTAACAGAATTTTGTTTGTTAACTGTTCTGATACATGTAGTATACAGTAATAATTCGAAAACAAGTTACCAACAATACCCCAACGATTTAATGGCTTTGAATTATATTCCCAAAAGATTTCATTGTGTACAATATCATTAACAACGTAATTTAAAACATTTTTATAGTCCATCGTCATTTTCATGAATAAAAAATTAGTATTAAGTGATCAAATCATAATAACATCAATGTAGGTGAGTTAATTAATTTTTTATTATTTTATCCGACACTTCGATTGTCATTAGTGTCCTTTTTACGACGTTTCTATTACCAGGTACACACACGTGTAAAAATTCAGAAACGTAGAGTAATCACAATAAACCTCAAAACTACGATAGAAAAAGGCGAGAAAAACTCCAGAAGCATTTAAAGGAACTGTCCTTCAATCAATTACTTCCTTTCTTTTCCCTTTTGTTACCGTGCGCGTGGAAAAGTGTCCAATGTTTGCCTAAAAAATTGCCAGATGAGATTTGACAAAAAGAAACAAGTTCCACGGTTCGCAACAAAGCGACCGTTCTTCGTTGTAGTAGAGGTAATAGAAAGAAAGAAAAATTGAATGTGTAAAATTTGAAATATACGTTCCAGGCTCCCTGGCCGTTTATTTTACTTTTTCAGAAAATTACTGCATTACTGGAACTGCTTGATTCCCTTTTCTACTTATTATAGAAGAAAAGAAACCAATTTTCGAAATACCGCAGCCAGACTATTAGAGCATATATTTTATCTGAGTTTCCTGAAGAAAACGAGCGATTATTCCTCGGGTGGAACTCATGTATAATAAAATCCCACCCCAATATGCAGTTACAAGCTAGTAAAGAAAGGAGTTTTAATTTCATGATATTAAGTTAGTAACTAGATATGAAGTTTTCATTGCTTTTTTTATTACTTTTCTCCATTTTATTACTTTTGAAAACTTCAAGGTATACGCTATAACCTTCAAACGAAATGCCTTTTATTCCCCCCTTTTTTGTCACCTTTACGTCAAAGTGAAACCTCCAAACATTTTTATTATCCATGAAAAAATGTTTATATTAACAGGATTAATAATTAACGAAAATTGCTAGCACTTTGTCCTTGTAAGAATCTAATTAATAAGTAACGGGAAAATTTAAAAAGTATTACGTTATTAATTGGATTACTCTTTTCAATTAAAAAGCCCTATTTTTATATAAAAACAATTTACGGCTTCCACAACTTACTAATATTGATTTCTTATCCTTCAGTGTAATGGAAAAGCAATTACATGCGAGTATATGGTTAAAACAAAAATTTCAAACTTTTAAACGATTATTCATTGCTACTATTAGGAATTAAAAGTTCAAAGTATCGTTGCCTGTTCTTGCAGAGAGTAAGACCAAAAATTATATTCTTTTTAAACTCGTGATTATTCTTCGCATACATTATAAAATCCATAATAATATTGCAATTTATATAATGTGTAGTTTCAGGATTTTTCACAATTTTGTTTTTACGCTATTCTTCAGTTGTTAAAGTTTTCATTATGCTTTGTCAAGAACAGCTATCTTAACCGAGTTTTTTTATTAATTTAATTTTTTAAGTTTGTTTTAATTAAGGAAAACTAGAATTCAATTAATTTTTTTTTACCAAAATTTAATTAAAATCTGTGGTATTATACGAATAATAGTGATATTTATTTTGTAATTTTATATTAGCCTGAATTTCAAGTTGATGAATCTATAAAAGCCTGTTTCTTTATCCCCTGGTAACTTATAAATTTTACAACAAGAGCAAACAGTAAAGAAGAAATATTAAATCAACAAAAATGGATTGTCTACTAGCCGATAATGTTCTTGATGGCACAAAGTAGCTAGCTATATGCATATAAAGAACCCCAGGTAGCATCATATATAAATGAAATATTTGATTCTCAATGCTTGTGAAACATAGAAAACGACAGATTTTTTTAATATTATATAAATACGATATTAAACTAGGATCTTGTTTAAATGTATTTTCTTGTATATACTTTTAATATGATGTATTTGATATAATATCAATATAACCCATAAAGCCTTGCTAGTGTAGCGACTATCGTGCTGGTCTGTTACCCAAGCAGCCCCCACGTTCCATAGCTTTTGGGGCCTGGTCCACTAGGCAATGGGTAGTAGTAATTACTATTATTATTAAAAATGAGTGAATATCTGTCTGACTGAAATCTGCATAAAAGAAATAAAACAAAAAATCAAAAATCATTTTATGGTTTATTAATGTCAGGAGAAAACCTACAAAAATATAATTTTGTTATAAACATAATAGATATGATGTAATATTATGAAAAACATTTTTAAAAGCAAAGAACAGAAAGTTATAACCATAAAGATACATAAAACATTCAATAAAAACCATCAAGAATTCATTAAATACACTGTTTGATTTGATTTTGCACCACCCAAACCTTTATTAGCAAACGAACACCATCATACACTGTATTACGGGTGATGTAATTCCTACGGACTACGCTTCATTTCTTTGACTGCCATAACCAACCGAAACCTTTTTACACAGGAACCAACATGGCGCTCAAGTTAAAAACTATAACTATAATTTCACAATAAACCATTTAAAAGCGTTTTATAAAATGCAATAAAAATCTTTGCGCTTCAACACATATTTTAATTGTAAAGTTAAACATTAATGAGTTACGTAATATTTATATAATCTATAAATTACCCTAAATTGGAAATAGTTGTTTGGAAATGTTCGTTAAATATTTATGAAATATGAAGATTTAAAAGCAAATTATTTGTTCAAAACATTTAGTGAATATTTCTATTTATCCTAAGTTTAGTTAAGTTTTATTTGTATATGAAACGTATATAGAAACATTTAATATACATGTTACGTTTTTATATATTTGTCCAAATATGTATTGAATATGTATGATATACAAGGATTCAAATATAAATTATTCGATGTAAAATAAAGATTTAATAAATACCTATTTATTATATTAAAAAAATATTTAATATTTATAAAATACATTTAACAAATATTTTAATAAACACTACTGGGGATAGGATTGCCAGATGGTAACAAAAGGCTATTATCTTCATCAGCGGTTTTTAAACGCTGTTCCGTGTAACATCAGACTTTTAAATTTTTGCCAGTAGTTAAAGACCTGGTTAAAATTAATTTACACATCTAAATCACTTAGATCAAATTTTTATATTATTTATAACATCACGCTGTGCAGAGGTCAGAGCATATAGAGTTACTGAGTCGCAGCCTCATTTAGTAAAAAAAATCTTTTACCGATAAGTTATCAGAGGTGCTTTTCATTTTATATTTAATTGTTGAATTCTTATACGTAAGTATCGTAGAAGTAATCCTGTTGGTTTTAACCTTTCCTCAAACTCTATAGCGTAGTTAATTTTATTGATGTTACCATTAACTTTTATGGTAGTTTAACAGCTAGGTTAATTTTTTGTCCAACTTATCATGTGTAATTGCCAGTAAGGCGCCAAATTGAGAAATCTTTATTGCTCTAAAATATAAAAAGACCAATGATTAGCTGTGAAATATTGTACTTCATTCACTAATAAGGTATTGTTATTTACATCTATTTTTAAACTTATCTATTTAGCTATATACTTATTGGTATTGTTTTAAGTTTTTTTTTGTCAATTATTGAACTAGCATTATCGTGTTGATTTTTTGTTATTTTTCACCAACAAACCTACCTACCTGCTCACTATGAAGATTCCTTGAGTAGCCGGTTACGTATTATGTTGCGCTTCTAAACTACTAAGATGTTACAATGAAGAAATATTTTTTGTTGCACAGCAAAAGCAGAAAGTTTTAAATTTTTTCAGATGCAACAATCTCGTCAGAAGGCAATTGTCGTTTGTATAGATTTATGATGATCTGTAATCTTTTTATTAATTGAAATGTTAGGGAGTAGTTTTTTATTTAGTATAAGTAGAATCTTACAGCCTTCGCTGTTAGATCGCTTTATTAATATTTTAGGTTACAACAGTAAATATAAAAAAGTCCTACAGGTGGCAATCGTCAACTTATTAGTACTTAGTTTGAACTTTTAAAACTAGTATTCATGATTTTGCTAATTATTTTTTTAAATTAATTTCAGCTAACTAATCGAAGAATCAATTTTTTATTTTTGTAACTTATTAGGTTATAGTTAAATAATAATACGTTTAAGTACATTGAGGCTTTAATAATTAAGAATTTAACTTAAATGATTCAATGGTAGGGGAGAGTCTGGAACAGTGGCCACCTTCCCGCCATTTTCTTATTTATAAAGATTAGGTGCTGTCATCTAGCACAGAATGTACCAATAGGACACTAAGTATATTAACAAAGTTTTTCCATTTAAATCTCAAGATTTTTATTTTAAAACAAACTCAACCTTAAATTGTATAATTGAAGTAAAATACAACAGACAAGTGAAATAATTGTTAGTGGCTAAATAAAAAAACGTCGAAAGGAACTAGCGTTGACTGCTTATACCTACTACATGTAAATATTTATTGGTATAATAATATTTTAATTGTGTTGGGTAGTTTTTGGTTTTTCCTACTTTCTTAAAAAGCATGCAGTTGATGGTACAGTGGCCATGTTAAATGTAGGTACAGTGGCCACTTCTTTGTTATATAGGTCACTGTACTATTATTTAGTAATATATTTTATTTATTTCAGATATTATTTCCTAGCTGTTCCTGATGATTTGTACATTATTTATCTCGGCCTGTAAAAATAGGCGGCACTACTAGAACAGTAAATCTGTTTTTTTTTCATTAATTTATCTATGTATAATGTTTGTTAGCTTTTGGCTGGCTTTTTAAATTTAAGTTGCCTTTTTTTAATACAAATTATTTTTTACAAAATAAATCATTATTCTGTAAATGTCTATGTACTTGTTTTTACTGTTCCCGTCTCCTAAACAGTAGTGGCCACAGTACCATACTCTAATGGCCACTGTACCATCACTGTAGGTACAGTGGCCACTTTTATCTTAAATTCTTGCAACTCCAAAATCTTTGTTATAATTATATTTTTTCAGTTCTAGAATGTAATGGTGTAGAAGTAAAAACAGTGTTTGTTATCTAATGGTAACAGATTCTATAAAAAAGGGGTTAATTTTGGTTGTTATTGATGTTATTATAAAAAGGTGGCGACTGTTCCAGACTCTCCCCTACATGATTTATCGACCTGTTTAAATGTCAAAAGCTTTGTACAACTCTATGAGATTAGGTAGTCCAATGATTGTATGTAGCTCTACAAACTATATGAGTAAATTATAGCCCCGATAAGAAAAAATAATTAAAATAATGTGAACCGACAAATTACAAATCTGAAACTAAATCGATTCTTGTAGAAAAAGAAAGCTTGTGCTGATTAAAAGATCAATTAAATAAAGAAAGAGAAAAGGTATATGCAACCCAACGTACACGCACTTACTTATCTGAAAATAAATAATTCTAAGACACCCACTAATACTTTAGTATTTGTTACGTTACGAAAAACCGAAATGTCAAATGCCACATCAATGCTCTTTTATACTCCTTCGTCTATTGAAACTAATGTGTATTGCTAAACAGTCTAATTAATCCTAAGAGTGAATGAAATACATACAAGACATTTTATTAATTTGATTTATAAAATATATTTGAAATTCAACTAGGGAATTTCATATCCAAGAAAATACCAAAATATCTTTCTCCGCCACTGATGCTGTTTCTGCAAAAATAAAAATGACGATCCATGCTGAAAAAGGTTTCTTAGTTTTATAAAATTACAATTTGTAGATAGATGCAACAGGGAGAAGTTGCCTTGTTAGTATATATTGAGTCTTCGAATAGTATCTTTTCGTGCATTTGCATTAATTACCGGCACCGGCTGCCTATTGGGAACTGTGGCAACATCCCTATTGGGATTTGACACCAGTAGCGAAGGCACGTCTTTATTTAGAATAAATTGAGTTACTCAATTGCTGAAAATCTTTTAAAAACGTTTTTGTATTATTCTTGTTATTAACATACATTGTGCCTCAAAATATGTTCGATAGGTCCAGATTTTAATTTTTTATTAATTGTTAAGCCATATTTAGCATTTTTTCAAAAAAGCAAACAAAGCTTTCTGTTGCAATTCAAATCATTACTGTGGCTCTATCGCAGCTTTTGATTAATGTTTGTCTAACTACTTCAGTAATTTTTTGCACCAAAAATGGTAACAACCAACATGTTATAAAACAAAGGCTGAGAGCCCTAAAATAACAATAAATTGGTTATTAACTTTTGAACAGTATAACTTACATTTCAATGAAAGACCTATTTATACCTGGTAAATCAAATTTTTAACTGTATAAAAAAGAATACAATACGAAATAATAAAATTGTTTAATAAACTCAATAAAAAATGTTTCACTTGTTAATGCTTCACTTTGATCTATTCCGATATCAAAGAGCTAAACAGTTTCAAAACTTTCTTCAGATGACTGATAGGTATATGTATTTGATGAATAATAATAGATAATGGATGTTTAAATTTCAAGATTAATTTGATACAAACTTTCGAACCTTTAAAACAATTTCAAAAGGATCTGTTTTTGTTTGTTAATTTTCTTAATAGGTCTTTTGAGCTACGGCATAATGTAATTTTTTACAAACAGATGATCGTTTGATTATTCCCCGCTTTAGATATATTTTATACGTGTCTAGTATAAAGTTTTTTATTTTTTATCCTAAAAGTAATTTTCACAGTGTTCAAGTAAAATAAAAAAAGAAACAATTTCATTTTCCTTTACTTTAACATTGCCTTGCTTTGCAGTAACAATTACCTATTACTGAAACCCTCATTTAGAATATAAAGAAAAGAATGACAAAAACTCCAAAAGAAACTTAATGTTAATTCCAGGGGCCCGTTTCATAAAACTCAAAGTCTCATGTTATTCGCTTCTGGCATATGTTATTATATTAAACTGAAGCTCATAATATGAGACTTATAAATTTTATGAAGCGAGCCCCACATCACTAAAAACATTTAACATTTTCAAAATAAAAGCATATTCTTGACTGTTTCGAGTAAGTTTCAACTAATTCATTAAATTTTTAAGGACTTATTTTATGATTTCAATTAGAGAAAGATTGATTACTGTATCTATCTTTATTTCAGTCATACCGAAACTAATGTTAGAGCTAGAAAGGTAAGTAACAATCACGAAAAACACCTCGAGACCATTTAGCTTCACAGAGAAATGTAGATAAAAAGGTTATCTCTCCCCCATTAATTAACCTTTATTCAACATGAGTTCATTTTAGATGCCATAGTTAGTTCCATAGTTGCTGTTTAAATAGAATTAACGAAAGAGTGAAAAAATTATCGTTGCTTTTAACCAAACGAGCACTAATATGAAAGTAAAATATTTAAAATTCAACATTAGAAAATGCATTAAATATAATTAGAGGTTGGGGTTACTCATGAAAACTTTAAAAATCTCTTGTTTCACTGATCCCAAAATAAAGGTTCGCAACGAACATCTGACCCACTTATCCCATCAATTTTCTTAAGCAATTTAACTTTTTTAAATTAAGAAAATGGCAAAAATTTTACGACTCGAGTTAACCTTTTCTTTCAAGAGATCATCAATATTCGTTGGCAAGGCTTTTTACTTTCTTTCTGCATTTTAATAAAAATTAAATGGAAAAAAATCACAATTTTATTTACCTATAAAAATGACGAATGAACAAATGAAAACAGACCATTTCGTCCAATAAACACTACTATTACTAGTCGTCATTGTCTTGATATATTTCTTTACACTAGATTTATCACAACGAAGACCCACATTTTTAAAAGATAAATTCGATAACCTCTAAATTGAACCATTTAGCGACAAATATATTTTACAGAATTTACATAAACTGATAAACTGCGGGTGCAAATTCGGATTCAAAATTTATCTTTTCAGACATCGCGAAGCAATTTATTTCGCGCGGGGTAATAATTCAAGAACCATCATGGTACAACCCTGAAAGACAGAGCGTCGCGACGCTACTGAAGTTTGAACATGACGCGTCCGTCTGAATTAAAGCGATAAGGACGCGACTGCGCTTCGCGCAAATGAGCTTTGATGGAAAAGAATACGATTGCGAGAGAAAAACTGAGGGAGGAATTAGTTTGGCTTAAAAGAATATAATTAATAACTTTCTCTCCGATCTTTTCGAAAGAGATAATGAATACCAAGCGGCGAAAATACACTCTGCGCTTAAATAAGATTAATGCTTCAAATTTATACTAATGTTTAATTAAATTCTTAAAGATGATGTCGTTCGTAGAATTGTCCTCCATCTACAAGCGATTCATTTATAATACGAAACAATAACCCAAAAACTTTGAAATCTTTGAACAAAAACTTAATTGCAACAGCTTAGTTCAAGATTGTTCTCTTAATTGTTTCAATTTTTTAGTTCCAGTTTAATTCGCGAATAAAAATTCCCATTTTAATTTTCGGAATAATTAATAATTATAATAACAACATAATTTATATAAAAATGACACTGATAAATCAATAAATAACTCATTACGGAAGTTCAGTGCACTGCTTGAACTATCAACAACAAATCCTTTTAAGTAACCTTTGCATGCCTCTCCAGATACCATGCATGAACTTCGCTTAACTTTGGCTTTACACGAACTTTAAGTATCATATACTTTTACAAACAGGATATAAACTTTATGTAAATAATAAGTTTCTAACATCAATGTAAAGTGTACAAAAACACAGTTATGGACTCGAATTAGCAAAAAAGAGGAATTTAATCAAATCGAATTAACAATTTTCTTTTTTTCTCAGTGTGTCAGATACTATGTAGCTATCCCAAAAGGTTATCTGATTTTCATGCGTGAAATGTGGTGGTTAGTAAAAAAACAATCCAATTATAGCTCTTTCCTGTTCTTAATGTTTAGAGAGTTCAGTAGGGAGTGCTAAAATGTTTAAATATGAATATTTTTTAAATGGCTGTCTATGTATTACTGCAGGGTTAGAAACTAGGTTCTTTTTTCAGTTAATGTTTTAACATTATTATATTTATTATATTATTTTTATTTATTATATTTTTCAATGGAAATTTACGGTTTAAGAATAGCCAAAATTTACTGTAGTTAGCTACCTTGCCAACGACAAGTAACAGCTTTACTTCTTAACCCAATATAATTATGTTTTGTATGAACTCTGTGTTTAACATCAAACAATGATTTACTGTGGAGCAAATTCTCATAATATATTCTTTATACCGGCATTCGTTGACTAATTACTTACGCTGTATTGCCTATTGTATTTTCTTATTTTCCTTTTGTTAAATTATTCCTTGTGAGATTATTTTTTTATAATTGCTTTTAAAATATTTAAACAAATATACGCCTTAGAAATTCATTTTTACTTTTTCTGTTTAATTTTTTTAAGATAATTGACATTTTCTTGTGTAATTAAATAACTTTGGATGCCATATACATCAGGAGTTTTTAATGATACTTATCATTAAGATTTCATACACAAATAAAAGCTTAATAAATCTTATACCTACGCAAAATATAGATTCCCGCTGCGACTACTTATAACAAATTATGCTCAGGTAGCGTAGGTGTTAATCAGAAAAGTTTACTAATTTCAGATTAGACAGAAAAATAAATGAAAAATATAGAGGGCGTCACCCAAATTTTTTGCTGTTATTATTTCATTTACAATCTGGAAAAAGAAGTCTGCCTAAATTGGGTTAGATTTATTTTTATTTTTTTTATTGAATGAACAACAAACAATTTGCCGTGCCGAACTATAACAGGTGGTTATTTACTCTTAAACTTCGTTAATTATTTTAAGTTCACGAATGTCAATTGGTTGTAAATGAAGTGTACAATCTAGCTTGTGACAACTATACACATAAGGAAACTTACTTAGAGGTTCCTTTTTAAAATACAATTATTATCAATACCTAAATAAAAAACATAAATCCAAAATAATTATTTAATAAACCCAACGATACTCCTTAACATTAAACCGAAAATTCCAAATCAGAATCTGCGGCGAGATTAACATTCGCCTTCAGCGATCGATGGTAGTGACCGTTACCCACCTTGTCTATCGCTTTTAACTAACTCCTGCAAAAATATATGTTCAGTTTTCGTGTTTTAAAATTTAAGGAGAAACGATTAAATTCCAGAAAGTTCCAACCAATCACCTGACATCACGATACACCCACAACGGTATGACAACGCGCAGCTCGATAGTCTATCCTTCTCTGGTTTGTGACGTCAGTGCGAAGCAAACCAGGGTTGTTTCGCATTATGTTCTTATGTATAATGATGTTTTTATCATTTATAATGACAATTGTTAGTAAAGTATGACGTTTGATAATCGTTCTAATATTAGCCACTTAATATTAAAGGCATAATTAATAAATTATAGTATGAGGGAATGTTATTATTTATAATTATGCCCATATTGCCCGTGGTGCATATAACGATTTATTTTATTTGGATTCAGAAATATTCCAAATTTTAACAATTTACTGATCATGTACCGCCGATATGGATTGTTATGCTTTCTATAAAATATATATAATAGTAAAATTTGTTAGGGAGGTACTTAGAAAAATAACATATAGGTAGATACTAAATAATCGAAAGTTACCATATCACTAAATTTAAAATTGTTTATTTTTATTAATTACAAAGCCAATGTTACTTAATGAGAAATTAAAACCTGTAGGCAACATTCAAATGTATCATAGTGATAAAAATTTGATTAATAATTGAAGTATCCTCTCTGCCATGTTATTTTATAATTTTTCTAAAAATTCTTACCATTTTTTAGATTTATTTTATCATTTCTTCGACAAGCAATTTCCCAACGCTTTGAAAGTTCTTCGTTCTTTGGGAATCGAAAGTATTTTATACCAGTTCCTTTTGTATTCCTGTTATAATTGCAACAGTCAGTAACAGCACAACCAGGCATACTGTTCGATATATACCTGTGTAAGAATTTCACCTTGTTATCTTCGATATTTCACAAGTTTACACTCACCAAAACAAAAGGAATTTCAAAATTAATTATTTAAAGCCGCTTTTCCTAACATACACCCACCGTACTGTGTAGCTGGAAGAGATCAAATGGGAGGAAAGTTAGAGTCCTTGGAAAGTTGCTTCGCAGCGGCGTCACATGCGCGCGGAGAACGAGTTTTGGTTGTGAAGCTGGCATACCGTTGTGGGTGTATCGTGCCTGACATTAGTTCTACCGATCACAAAAATTGAATTAAATTTCCTTTTGTATCTAATAAGAAAATGCAATCAGAAAAGACTGGGGAAGTGGTTTGCCATAATTATATTTTATGAAGATATAAGATATTGTTCCCCAGGTCATACGTTTCTTTGTGAATAGTTAAATATCAAAAAGGGTTTTGAAAATGCTGTAATGTTTGTAGTAAAATAAATATATTGTATGATTTGAAAGAATTGATTTAGAAATGATGTATGTGTTCGAACCAAGAATTATAGCAACAAATATGCTACCGACTTCTTGAAAAATTAATTTCAATGTATAAAGAACCATTTCAAGCCTTTAAAATAACGAAAAAACAAATCATATCTAAAAAAGTTATGAACCTTCTAATAGCAGTACATAACGAAGTAACAGTCAATTTCGGTTAATAGTACTAGCATTAAGCATAATGATCGTAGATAATTTATTTCTTTGGGTGGAAAATATGAGCTTGTGACTTCAAGATACAATCGAGAATCTTCTTTGTACTAAACGTGATTTTATTTAATTTCAAAAGCCTATTGAGCAGCCATAACTGTTGATGTTACAATCGAAATATTTAATGTCAAACCTTTTCAAAAGCAAAATATTATTTAGTAGCCTTTATCTGTCTTAGTAGGCTTTCTAAGATTTTATAATTACATCGAGAATAAAAGCCAATTGCAGCTAAAACCCTAATTTATACTTTTACTATAAGCATTTAAATTAGTATTTATTATAAGGATTATTACTAACGAACGTAATAAGGTTATTAAGTAATATGTAAATCGTATACTTCCGCCAAAGGGGTCTACTTTGTCGGAATTAAATTGGCCTCATGTGCATCCTACTACATATATTTCAGACTAAATCAGGTCAATTATAAGAAATGTATATAACAATCAATGTTAAAATAAACACCCACTTTCTGCTGCTATAATAGACCCTTATAACATATTACGTACAAGATCAGTAAGTGCCTTACAACAGATCTGAACAAAGTGGGAAAAACGAGGCTTGTTCACTTAAGGAAGCACTTTTAACGATAAGTATCGTATATATTTTGCATTAAAGACACTATTTAAAAATAACCATGTATTTCTATCAAAAGTCACTTAGAATGTTGATAAAGTGCTTGATTGCTGTTTATCTAATGATCAAACGACAAAGTTAAATATGATGAAAAAAAGTCGTCTAGGAGGCCTTGAAACTTAATTAAAAAAAAAATTGGCGATAGTGCCACTGCTGATTTAGATTTTTTTACTTGATAGTCTGACAGTCTAAGGCTACATCTTTTAAAAACAACAACAATTATTATTTTAGTAACATATTTAGATACTTTTCAGACAACTTCTTTCTGGATCATATATTTTTATCGTTAAATTGTAATGTAATTTATTAAAATGTATTTTTTTAAAGTGAATATATTTGATAATTTGTCTTAATAAAAAAATACTTAAAAATAACTCTGTTGATCGTTACTTATTATTATCTTAACTTAATTCTTTTCATAACAGCACCCAGACGTGTTACGTTATTTTATGGTTGTCATAGCAACCGATAACGATTGGGTAAGTTGAACCTACTGTGGAAGTTAACAAAGCGATAAACAGATAAAAATAGTCTGCAGCGCAAAAAAAGGAAACTTTGATTGGCTTGCAACGTCCTTTTTAGTTTTTCATTAAAGTTATCTGATTGCACTTTGTATGTTTGTAAATTTTGTAATAACATGCGTAATATTCTAGTGTTTGTATTTGTATTGTGACTTAGTTCGGATTTCATAATTTTTCATCTTTGAATAGTATTGCTGTAAAACAATATTCTACCGTTACTGATTTATTTTGTCACAGTACTCCACTTGAAAAATGATGTCCTGAATTGCGGCACCTTAAACTATGCTGGTCTTGGTGTCATGTTGAAGAGTTTTAGATAAATTTAAATCTAACCTGTATAAGAACCAAAAACATTTTAATGTGTTTTCTTGTATTGAATTTTGTCACTTCACTATCTATATTTATTTATATATGTTACTTGCTACTTCATTTCTTTCTGTTATGATAGTATCTCTTCACATGCTATTGTGGTATGTTTAAGCATTGTTTATAATAAAAGTCATTATTAGATTACGTGCATTAAAAAGACCATGGTATAGTGTAACTTACTTAAATGGGTATTCCACTTAGAATATAAAACTACTGCGCGCAATGAGCGTTAAAAGCGACGGATATGACGTCACGCTGGCCGCCATTAAACACCACCTAAATCTTTTCTCTCAAACTCCAACAAATGCAAAGAAGGGAATTACATTTCATAAGTAAGTATTAGTTTGTTTAAAAGATTAAACATAAAATTTATATTCCAAGATTAACTTCAAACTGCTATGTTTTAAAATTGAGGTTATGTAGTTTATGTGCGCATTTCGAGACAGTGAGAACCGTCAATGGAATTATCTAATTACAAAACCGGAAACACCTACTCCACCATATTGAGACCTCATTCCGGTCGCATGTGGTAGATGATTATGTTCTTTCCTACAGTTTGATATTCTAAGGTACTCCATAATTTATTATTTTGACAAGCACACACAATGATGCTCAGTTTTGACACAAATGCGCTTATATTGGGTAAGTTCGGCATTCAGATCTCTTTAACTAGTTTCCATAGTATCCGTTATTGCAAATAATTGTAACTATGACAATTGAGCTTCTAGAGCAAAAAGAGTCACAATGCCAAACTTACCCATTAAAGATAGATAAGATGTAAAATCATTTAAATTTTTAAGATTGATGTGCTATTTCTATGTAACTATCGTTTGTCTTGTATTAATCATATTATTCTAGAGTTGAATTCAATTTTGATCTAGTGCTACAAAGACTAAAAATTTAACATCAAAAAACTACTTGTTATAAGTACACTGAGGTCATCGAGCTCATTTTTCCAAAGCGGTTTGGAACTTAAACCTCAGTTTCATCAAGAGTAGAACTCTTTTTACATTAGAGTTTTGTCATTTCTAAAGTCAAATTTCGATAGATCACCGAGTTGGAAAAAATATGTTAATTTCAGCTAATAGTTTCAGATTGTACATTACTTTGTATGTTCTAAAAGATACACTTGATTGTATCTAAAAAACTGGTAGTTATGTACAGATATACATACATCAGTATAATAACTTCTTCTACACATGAAACTATTACGACACATGCTACTAAACCCCACACACAAGAAAACACTATACGTACAACTACCTTCCAAGAATAAACATTTTTTGTAAAATGGTGTATTACCTTACTTTAATTCCCCTATCTTACCTAGAAGAGTAAGAGCTCTACTATCTAGTGTAATAAAAGGAGGTTAGTAAAAGTAAAAACTTAAGTTTGGGGTAATTCACTCTATGAACTCTAGAAATGTTTGGAGGTTAGAAATTTGTGTTGAAAAAACGGATTTGTACTAATTAATGGCTTCAATCTTTATAGTCTTGAAAATTCTAAATCTTATAAGTTTTTCTATTACCTAATATCTTATAGTTTTATTACAATTTGTGTTTTTCAATGATTGTCGACAGAAGTAGTCTAAAGGAAATCAAACATGTTCTATAGCAGCACATTCATGTTAAATCAATCAATCGCCCTGCGCCCTCCTCTACATTTCTATACACATATTTGAATGTCTTTACCCCAGTAGCACACAATATTTTTTTAATATTTAAAAAATATAAAGATAATATTATATGTGTTTTAAATATTTAAAAGATTAGGAAAGTATTTATAAAATATTAAAAATGAAATATTTAGAAATATATTAATATACATATTAAATAAGTATGTTATTTGTGTGTAATTTTTAATATTTTGAAACAAATATCAAACAAATATTTTATTTTTATTATGTACAGTAGATATCTATTGGTAAACATTGAATTGTAGATCTTGCTTCTGACCTTGCGCGATCGTGTATCGTCGCGTACGTTCGTAGGAGGCAGGCAGGACCAAGTGCAACGACGCCATTACATTATTATTGTTTTGGCAGATTAAATTGTTTTATAAGGTATGTACAGGTATATATTAATATACCATAAAGTATTTCTCATCTTAGTTATTTGTATTTATTGTGGTGTTTCGTATAAAAGAATACATTTTTAACAGTAAATAGTGGGCGGAAAAATTAATTAGTTATATACTATGTACAGTGCAAGTGTAAAGTCTGGAACTATCGAAATGAAATCTTTTAAAAAATCGGCGAAATTGGTGTTTGAATTTTATGTGGAGTGATATAGACATTTTTTGTTTTACAGGAAGATGCCATCACGTAAAAGAGAATCCGTTCTTGATCTGACTACAAGGCATTTTCGTCGCCTGTGTAATAATACCAAGAAGCCAAGAAAAGCTGCAACAGAACCATTTGTAATTGATAATTATTATTTGGACAGTTTTTAGTTCTAGTGAATCTTTAGAAAATTGTAATAAATACACCAAATTAAACATTGATAGTAATGCATTTTCTGAAGGAGATCTAACAGGCGAGGAATGTCTGTACAAAGTACAATTGCATGAAAATCAAGATTATGATTATAATAAACTGTTTAGTACAGATGAACCATGATGAGGAAGTAACTGGAATAATACTTTTCCAAAGGTCCCAAAGACAACCTTATTACATGACTCCAGTGGTGATAACAAAATAAGAAGTGACTATTTTACTCCTACGAATAAAAGAGCCTGCATATCCACTGAAAAGCTGCTTATCATCAAATGGTGATAATATTACAAATAACATGGTTATTCAACCAGCTACAGATTGCTGTAAGTTTGACAAAGGTATGATGATTAATCACGTATGTTTAAATTTATACTTTTTTAAAATTTTAAATATGTTTTCTAGAGTACAAAAGAAAAACCGAAAGTGACTTCCTCAGCTGAAGTTGGGTTTTGCAAATATTGAGGGAACAAAGTCGACCACAGATAATTCCTGATGATGATCAGAATTTCCACGCCGATTTTGAAGGGAAACTACCCATGAAGAGCGAAGAAGACATTGGTACATGTGAAAGACACCCAAGTACAAAGAATGAACAGAAAAAGATGATAGGTACTTGAATGCACATGTTGCTTTCCTTATAACAAATCTTATTATTTTAAGTTATCATTCCTTGCCCGAACTGGAAGTCATGAGATCAATACTATTGTAAAAAATATTTTAAAGAAACTTCACAGATTCTGTCGCCTCCTTATATGACTGGGAGGGAAAGAAAATGTTTTCCTCCTTAATAGTATCTGACTGTATCAAAAGTATGTTAAATCTTCATTGTTTTTACCAATACGATTATTATTATGTTATTAAATATTACAGAAGCAGCAACCTTAAGCCCAAATGCTAAAAAACAACCGAGCACGACATCATAGCAGCTATTAAGAATTGGTTAAGATATGCTTCGACAGTATTAAACAACAGCTAGTAAGTACTTTTTTAATTTACCAGCTTACCATATGTACGGAAAGCTCAAGGTGTCCACCAGTTATGGGACACCTAGACCACCAGGAAAGAGAAAACGATTTCAGATCTAACTAATTTAAATTAAAGGACGTGATAAATAAATAAATAAAAAAGAGAGGTGTTAAGAAGTGATAAAAGGAACTTCTGATATTTAACTTGAATTATTTTGGTTGAAGTAACTTGTAAAAACTCTCCTGAGTTTTATGCTTGTATACTGTTTCGAAAATATTCCATTAATTTTAAAAAATGTTTAATATTGCCTAATCACATTTTCTATTCTTGGTCGCCTTACATAATGGTATTGGGCTTGACTACATCAAATTAAGATTTTCTTAACAATAATTATTTTTTCTTAAAATAATAAAACACTTCAATTTGTTGCAAACTTTACTTTACACTAATATGGTGACTAGAAGTACAGATGATTCTAAAAGTCCTTGTTAATTATATAAACTTCTTTAAAATATGTTGCTGCAAGAGACCCTGCTTCTTGATCATAGAAACAGGGCTTCAAATCTTGTTTGCGACTGAATTTTAAAAATTTAGTACAAGCATATTGGAGTTCGTTAGGATAAGGTATGAAAGTTGTATGGATTATAAAGTATGGGGCAGCATTATCTACTTGCTACACTGACTTCATTAATTCCTGAAATATAATATAAATACAAAAAATAGTTAAAGTTTCACAAGTTTTATTAATATCTTATCCTGACAATATTGTTTCGACACTTTGTATCATTATCAAAGGTAGATAAGATTGATAAACAAACACGTTGCTAAGGATAAATACATACAGAAAATAGGTGACTAGATACAATACATACAAAAACTAAATATCTAACACTTCTAATAGAGGAGAATTACTAAGCTCAGTTTGTTCATTCATTAAAGGTACTGTGCGTTTATGTCTGTATATTTCAAAAGCTTCTAAAATGTCTAATTTGTGTTTGTTGTTGCAAAAATGTAAGAATTTAATGTTGTTTTGAGGTGTCATTGGGTGGGTCTATTCCAAAATGTGTTTGGCATAATTCGATTTTTCTGGATGTTTAAGTCTATAAGAGCGTACGTGTTCTTTGTATCTTATGTCGAAATTTCTAAGTGTTTAACATAGTTCAATATCAACTGAGTTACAAAAAGAACAATTCAAACGATAAATGCCGGATTTCATTATTATGAATTATGCCAAACACATTTTGGAACAGACCCACCCAATGACACCTCAAAACAACATTAAATTCTTACATTTTTGCAACAACAAACACAAATTAGACATTTTAGAAGCTTTTGAAATATATAGACATAAACGCACAGTACCTTTAATGAATGAACAAACTGAGCTTAGTAATTCTACTTTATTAGAAGTGTTAGATATTTAGTTTTTGTATGTATTGTATCTAGTCACCTATTTTCTGTATGTATTTATCCTTAGCAACGTGTTTGTTTATCAATCTTATCTACCTTTGATAATGACACAAAGTGTCGAAACAATATTGTCAGGTTAAGATATTAATAAAACTTGTGAAACTTTAACTAATCTTTGTATTTATATTTTATTTCATGATTATGGAGTTCCACAAAGTAAGGCTGGAGACAGTAAACGCTTTCATTAGTTCGGTTGCAAACGGCAGGAAAAGGGGAATGGATTATGTATGTTACTGCGTGCTTTCCATCCATTTTTAAATTTAAAGCATTAAAATTTTACAGAAAATTTTATTTAATTTATGTTTAAATACTTTTCTCAATATTTTAAAGTTAAATACTACTGCTTTGATTATAAACCTAAATCTGTTTTTTTTAATTCTTACAGAAAGAAGAATTATGAGGCCCAAGACAACCTTCCTATTGAATAATTATCGAGTATTTATATATTTTACTGAGTGAATAAATTGGTTTTGCTATAATACATCTTTTATTCCAGTCCTATTCCATGAGGTGGGAATTATATCCTTAATATACCAGCGAATAAACTGCTATTAAATCTAATATTTCAGTTATAATATAATTATTTAAGTCTTCAGGATGGATGAGTAGTTATTTTTTTATTGGTTTGTGTGAATTAAAATGAGCTGTAAGGATTTTTGTCAGGTGTATAATCCTTTTCTGATACTACCTACAATTACAATTAGAGAAGTAAAACGTTAAAATGCGTTCACCAACATTGGCACTGTTTGGCATTTTGTAATGGTTGATTTTGTGTCAAAATTTATAAGCGACTCTTTTATTTTACTAGACCCCTAAAACAGGAAATAATATTTTAAATGTGCAATTTATCTAGCAGATATTCCCTATAGGGTATGCAAAAGAACCCCTTATTGGCACTAACTTTTTAAATGTTCGTTGTATCAAACAATGTATTGAGAAAGTTTGTATAGCAAATTATGCTTTATAGCAATATCAATTTTCCCTTCAGCACTCATTTTCTTGTTGACGGCCATTTTACCATTTCAAAAGAATACACATATTTAAATTCAAACCCAAGTGTTTTATTACTAAGTGTAACTCTTATGCTAAATAAACTTCAAACGCAATTTTTGTCAAAAATTTTCTTATGTAGCACTTGTTAGAGAATATGGTTCCATAAAGAGAGCAAAATTCTCTTTTCACTAGAAGAACAAAATGTGTAGGGTTTTATTTGAAAAGTTTAAAATATCCATCAACAAGAAAATGAGTGGTGAAAAGAAAATTGAAATTCATGTTGCTATAGAGCTTAATTCGTTGTACAAAAATATTCTTAAAAACATTCTAATAAATAATATTCCAAAAATATAAAAATAATATTCTAGGAATATTATTTGAATCAGAAATATAACATACACGTAAGATGTCCTAACTAGAATGTTAAATAAATAATATTAAAATAATATTGAGGATATATTTTAAATAATATATTAGCTAAATATTTAGGCCGATGTTGAAACAGATATATTTTAAATATTTGAGAATGAGTATTTATATAATATATTTGTGCTACTAGGGATATAACATTCATAAGATATCCTAACTAGAATGTTATATAAATATTATTAAAATAATATTGAAGAAATATTTTAAATGATATATTAGCTAAATATTTAGGCGGATGTTGAAAAAGATATATTTTAAATATTTGAAAAAAAATATTTATATAATATATGTTTGCTACTAAGTTAGAAATTAAGTTGAATTTTGGAAAGTCGGCAAATTTTTCGTCTTTTATACAAAGACAAGGATTATTATGAAAAAACTAATGTAAAAAGAAGTAATGATAATACTAAGTTCAGTGATAAAACTCAAAATTTTGTAAAAGTTATAACGTTTCGAAAAAGCCAAAGCGAAGTATCTTGGCCGATACAAGTTAGTGGGTAAGCAAATTTTGGATATAAGCGGTCCAAAACAATAATTGGTTTATAAACGTTTCGTTCTTAAAACGTTTTGCTGACAGAGCGCATTTGAAATATTTTTTAAACCACGTATACATACGTTATAAAAACTTTGCCTTTCTGATAGCATACAGAGACAATAAAACACAAAAAATTCCATAATTCATATTTATACAGATCCTGAAACGTACATATGGTGAATGACTTGCTTGTAAGAGGCTGTCGCCGAGAAACTGAAATAAATTTGCTTTGAATGGAAACCGAAAAAAATGTGTGTTCTTTAATTTGCTTCAAACTTTAAGGGATTCTTTAGCCCGTAAAGAATGCCCACTGACCAAAAAAGAAATCACTTACATTAATAAGCTGGGTGTTGCAGGGCGGTAAAGGTCAAAATGCTAACTTTGCGTAGAAGCATCGCATACTCACGTGCTATAGCTCATTGTTTTGACGGGCTCGGCAAGTGGAACGACTTTGTCATTGGTGCATCCGAGAATTTCTACTGTGGGCACAGTTGTGTCAAAAAACTACTAAAAAATGGAACCTCCTGGTAGTTTTAGAATTTTTTTATGGATTCAGAATGCTTGCCACCATCTACGAAAATCTACGATAAATTGGGCTTCAGATACACCTTCACTTATGCATTGGGTCCGGGTCGTCTAGGACATCTAATCCAAAATGTACAGTACAAAACTACATACAACAATATCTTCTTTCTTGTCTATTTCGACGAAAGTAGAGAACAAATGGGTATAGTGGAGCCACACAACCTTGAACTCTCATATGACCTCCTTTCACTTTTCCTCCTATCGCCTCAAACTAGGCAGTGTTGTATGTCATTCGAAGCGCCCCAACGAAAGTTATGTAGTTTTTGGTATTTGACACAATATGGAAACTCGTTGTGATAAATATATTTCGTGGGTAAATGACCGTTAACTGTCTTAATCTTAAAGAAAAGCATAACATATTATACATTTTCAGAACCTACCAGCTTAGAAGAGTAACTTTCTTTTATGCACCACCTTAATCAAAGCATTTTCTGAAAATCTACGTTAAGTAATCTTCCGTTACATCTTCATGTTAAAATTGAATTTAGATTAAATTTGTTAGAAGATTATAAAGTATTCAGTATAGATTATAGAATTGTAGCCTTAGTCAGTACCTACTGGTACCTAACCTCTCCCCCACGTCAGTATCCACACGAAGGAGATTAAGTAGTTTTAATATAAGACAACCAAGTAATTCCAACCCAATTGCGTCTATTTACACACTATGTATGTACAAATTGGAAAGAGATATTAGCTGCATAATTATTAATGCTCTTCCGAAAGTATTTCTTTTGCCGACTTTCTTAATTTCTTCTTAATCTTTTTGCGGATTTCACCCCGTATCCTTCTTTGTCAAATTTGGTCGGATTTTTGCCATTCAAGAAAAAGCCGCTTTTATGAGCCGTACTCAGGTGTTGGTCTCTAGAGACTAGATATTCATTGCGTACATCCTTCACTAAACGCATTAGCTTGACCACTTTACCAGCAACAACTTTTCTCAAAGGATCGTCGATTCCTTTCATGAACTGATTTTGCAAAATCTCGTTGCCGAATCCCAACTGGTCTCCTTTCGAAAAATTAAACTCAATCTATTGTAGGAACGGATGATCTTTCGCTGCCTCTTGTTTTTGTATCTTCACTAATAATAAAGATTTTTGCGCAGGAATGGAAAGGAATGAAGGGTCATATCGACGATCGAAGATATTTAAAAATGAGCATAATAGATATGTGCTATTATTTCTTAAATATTTTTTAGGGACGAATACCTGATGAATACCACTCAAGAACTAAACTAAAACAAGAACAACCAGAACGAATTCGAATTTGACAAAGAGGATTGTGCCAATCTTGAAAATCTGGATTAAATCCGTAAGAGTGTTGCAAATAAATTGAGAAAAGCAGCAATAAACTGATCTCCGAAGAGCATTAACTGTTCTGTTATTCGTCTCATCGTGATTTATACCTAGTATATAAATAGATGTAATAGACTTTTTTCTTTTCAATTGGTTTGAAACTACCTAGTTGTCTAAATTATCCTACTAGTAGCCACCCTCACGTGGGGGGGGGGTTAGGTACCAGTAGATGTTGAATAAGACCACAATTTTATAATATTTAACGCATACTTTATAATCTTCTAACAAATCTAACCTAAACGTAATTTTAACCTAAAGTTCCTACTGTAAAGAAAAATTTCTTAACCTAAGTTTTCAGGGAATGCTTGGATTAATGTGACACATAAGAGAAAGTTATTGTCCCAGACGAGTGGATTCAGAAAATGTATAATATGTTATGCTTATCCTTAGGGTTAAAGTAGTTACCGGTCATTTACCAAAAAACACATTTCTCACCACTAGTAATAAGTATTATGTCAAAAACCAAAAAATAGACAATTTTGTACTGTACATTTTGGACAAGATCTCCCAGGCTACCCGACCCAATCCATAAGTATAAATGTATTTGAAGCGCAATTTATAGTAGATTCTGAAGATATACAGCTTACGGTGGCAAGCATTCTCAATCCATAAAAAAAAATCAAAATTACCAGGAGGTTCCATTTTTTTAGTAATTTTCTCGACATAACTGTGCGCACAGTAGAATGCATCAAATAATAAAGTTGTTCTACTCGCCAAGCCCATCAAAATGAGCTATAGCATGTGAGTATACGAGACTTTTACGCAAAGTCAGCATTTTGATCGTTACCACCCAGCTTATTAATGTAAGTGATGCCTTCTTCGATCAGTACGGCCTTAATGGGATAAAGAATCATCCCTGAAAGTTTGAAGCAAATTGGAGAACATAATTTTTTCTGTATCCAAAGTTCTCAGGTGTTCGGGAGGGCGGATTCGAGTCTCGCCTTGGATAAGGTCATTTATGGTCACCGAAGGAACCCGCTGTTTGACCGAGGTCATTTATGGTCACCAAAGGAACCCGCTGTTTGACTGAATCTTAAGGAGGAGAAGCGAAGTGAGGTTTATCCCGCTTTCTGGCCTATGGGAAACTGCATGCCGCCAGGTAAATGTGTTTAGGAGCTATCCCGACCACCCTATGATCCGGACTGCAGCCGGGTACAGTGATTGGGAGAAGTTCCAAAAGCCATTACACGTAAGGAGAGTTGAAGCGAATACATAGCCTCTCACAATCAAGACAACTTCACCTTAGCGAGGTACACACTCGGAGTCTATAACGTGTAGACTTACGAACGAAGCTCTGTCGAGGGCCCACCGAGCCCATATATTGGTAGATCGGGGTGGCAAAACCATTAAAAACCAAGTCCCGCCACAATTGAGGTTGGATTCGATGGGGCAGTAGCCCCAACCCCCATCTCGGGGAGGAGCTTATGAAGGTATGAAAGAGGACTGGAGGGCTCTCTCTATTCAACTGAGTTAAGTTGGGGGAATAGTCCTATTGCTGGACGAGGTACTTGACCCCGTATGAAAGAGGACGGGGAGGGTGCCGGCGGGTGAGCACGTGTTAAGTCAATCGCTCCGGTACTAGCCTGGATAGCTAGTAGAGGGTGGATAGGCAACCTCGCTCCGACCAGTGAGTTACTGGGAGCAATTGCTATGCAATTCGCGCGCTGATTGGGCGTATCACAATCACTTCCTTCTGAGAGGAACGTGGGGGTATGTTGATATAGGAACCCCACGTAAAACATGCAGACAATCTTGTATCCAAAGTTGTGCAATCTCTCGGAGACAGCATCTCTGCGAGTCACATCGCTTACTGCGGCTGTAATCTGCACTTACTACGGAGTTCAGATACGGTATAGTGAAATATCTAGGAAATAGTAAGCACAAATAAATCCATACTACTAAATATCAGTAAATATAATTAAGTAAATCCATAGATCCCATCAATTAATTAATAATCATCATGATATGTTAGCAATAGCAAATTAAAAACAAAACCGCAAGTCATAAGCATATAGAACATAAAAAATGAAAACTTTATTCCCTGAATCAGTGCTCTGTAATCAATTCCAATAATATTTTGACAAATTCAATCATGTTTACACACTGACACGACCAACTAAAGAAAATGGTACCTAAAAAAATGATACGTAAATGACAATTTCTCAACATATGTTATAGATGAATTAGCAATAACGTATGGTCATAAAATTATTTGGTTTCCTCCGGATTACTGTTATTTCAATCTAATTGCTATGAAACGGGTTATATCAAAGCACGATTACGATATAAATTTAGTAAAAACGACATCTACAGACGTGGAAGTTAAAAGAATTTGAAAAGAGGTGTTCAACAAAATAACCTTCGAAGTTTTACAGATTTGTATCTGTCATACTGAACATTTAATAACAGACGCGTTCAATAAGGAATCTGTTGTCGAAGAACTAAGGTCTAATAATAACCGCGGACACCGATGAATCCGAAGATACTGCTTTTGATGATAGTGAAGTTGGCGAAAATTAGGATATGTTTAGAAAAGTTGTATAAACTTATAAAATTATCAAAAATAAAAAACTAGCACTGCCAGTCCTAAGACGAGAATAGTGAAGGGATGTTGATAAACGTTTATATGTATTTACTTTCCATTCATGTAATCCTAATCAGAGTGCCGGCCAAGCTGTTACCGAGTGCGGATGCGTTGTGTGCAGTGCCTATCAACGTCTCCTTCTCGAGCAAGAGGTCAAGTTCATACGATAACAAGTCGTATGATAAGGTGTGTATCTATAAAAGTTATAAAACTATAATATATATAAACAGACATATAAAGACTATTAAATTATAAACAAGTTCGCAAGCAAGCAGTAATGTAAAACAGTGTGAAAATTGTAAAATTATACAATGGAGAATAACTCCTATATACAACCAGCACAATTCATTTATGTGCCCTCGCAAACGCCAACTTATCAACAAGCGATACCCGGTTATCAAGCACCTATAACCGGTCAATTCCAAAACCAAAATCCGCAATGGAACAATATTCCTAAAGCAAACAATAATGATACACATATGTCCCCGCAAACTGCACAAATAACAAATACATATATACCAGCAACTTATACACAATCACAGATACAAAATCAACCAATATTTCAACATTCAACTTTTCAAACAAATTATAACAATGAAAGTAGCTCCATACTCAGTTATGAGTCATACGAAGAGGAAAGTGAATCCGAAAATAATACAATAAAACATAATGAATGGCAACTTGTGTCAGACAGCAAAGGAAAAAGGAAAAGACCAAAACTGCAAACACCGAAAAAACCAGAAACGGAAATTCCACAACAAAATAGATTCTCAGTCTTAGCAGATACCAGCAATGATGCAACCAAAAAGTCAGCACAGCAACAACCAAATGAAATACCCAAGCCGCCACCAATCTTTGTTCATGGAGTTAGAGATTATGTAAAAATGATAAGAGAACTACAAAACATTGCAGAAATAGAACAATTTCAAACCAAGACCATGGCCAACAATGTAGTAAAAATTAATGCAATCTCTCCCGACACATATAGAAAAATGGTAAACTACATGAAAAACTCAAATATTATTCACCACACATACCAATTGAAGGAAGAAAAATCTTACAGAATAGTTATTCGTAACATACATCCTACAACACCAACTCAAGACATTAAAGAAGAACTTCAAAAAGCTGGCTACAAAGTCAGGAATGCAATAAATATCAAGCATAGAACTACGAAATTACCACTTCCAATGTTCTACGTGGACCTTGAGCCGAACGAAAAGAATAAAGATATTTATAATCTACGAGCAATAGGTAATCAAATTATAAGAGTAGAACCACCACGAAAAACTTATTCCATTGTACAATGCACACGGTGTCAACAATATAACCACACCAAAACATATTGTAATCGCCCATATAAATGCGTAAAATGTGGAGAATCGCATGATACAAAATCATGTAAAAAGACCAAAGATACCCCAGCTAAGTGTCTCCTATGCGGTGGGAATCACCCAGCGAACTATCGCGGGTGCTCAGTCCACAAAGAATTGCAAAATAAAATAAAACAAGGAACGCAGATACCTAGAAAAACAGTTCAAACAAACTCACAACAGCAAATACCACAAATTAACAATATTCCTCGGCAAAATAGAAGAACATACAGCCAAGTAACAGAACAAGGACACATACAATTACCTCATAATGGAGACATAACCTTAAACACTTTCCTGGATGAGTTTAAAAATATGTTTAGTCAACTAATCCAACAAAACAATATGATCCTACAAATGTTATCAACAGTCATAAATAGATTAGTTAATAATGGCTGAATTCTTACGCATAGCATTATGGAATGCCAATGGCATTCAATCAAAAGCACTCGAAGTGGAACTATTTTTAAAAATAAATAACATAGACATTCTACTAGTAGCAGAAACACATTTCACACAACGAACACACTTAAAAATTCAAAACTACTCTATTTACCACACTGAACACCCAGACGGTACTGCACATGGGGGCACGGCGATAATTATAAGAAGTTCTATTGATCATCACGAACTCCAACGGTATGAAGAGCACCCACTACAAGCAACAGCAGTTCAAGGCAATAAACTACCTAATCCGATCACTTTATCAGCAGTGTATTGCCCGCCCAGACATAATCTCACAAAAAAACGACTTTGCAACATTTTTTAAAACCCTAGGCAACACCTTCATATGTGGAGGTGATTTTAACAGCAAGCATACTCACTGGGGTAGTAGATTAATTACACCTAAAGGAAGGGCTCTATATAACCTTATGCACGAAGCTAATTATCAATACTTATCAACAGGTGAACCTACCTATTGGCCCAGTGATCCTGCCAGGATCCCAGATTTGCTTGACTTCTTTGTCACCAAGGGAATATCGACCAACTATACAGATATAGTGAGTAACTATGATTTATTCTCAGATCACACGCCTGTAATAGCTACAGTTAGCTCCACTATCATCAAAAAAACTCCAAAACCTTCGCTGTATAATAGTAAAACTAACTGGGATGCATTTAGGGAAATACTTGACGAAACTCTTAGAATTAACATCAGCCTAAAAACACCATTTGACATAGAAACAGCAACAAACTTCTTCATTACTACAGTACAAAATGCAGCTTGGATGGCTACACCGAAAATAGAAGAACGAATTAGAATTGAAAACATCCCATCTGAAGTACTAGAACTCGTTAGAGAAAAACGAAGAGCGAGAGCAAGATGGCAAAGAACGCGTAATCCAATAGACAAAAACACCTCTAACAGATTGGCCAATAACCTAAAAAATAAACTTAGAGAAATCAAACAAGAAACATATCAAAACTACTTAAGACAACTATCGAGAGCGGATCATACTATCTGGAAAGTAAATAAGAATGGCAAGCAACCCCAAACAATAAATCCTCCCATAAAGAAATCAGCAAACGAATGGGCTAGATCCGACAGTGAGAAAGCAGAAGTATTCGCCCAACATTTCAAAAATGTATTTACTCCCCACACAGATGCTCCTGATGTCGACATTGACAGCTACTTAGAAACACCGTTACAGATGTCATTGCCGATCAAAAGATTCACCACAGCTGAAATCAAAAAGGAAATTAATGGTTTAAATAAAAAGAAAGCCCCAGGATATGACCTGATCAATGGGAAAGTGTTATCTGAGTTACCTAGAAAGGGAATACAGTACCTGAGATTATTGTTCAATACAGTCCTCCGACTGAATTACTGGCCACTGGAACTTAAATTTGCCCAGATAATAGTAATTTTGAAGCCAGGTAAACCTCCACATGAAGTTATGAATATCCAAACTGCTGGAAAAACTAATAATTAAACGGATATATGAAAACAACGTACTAGACGACAAACTCCCTAACCACCAATTTGGTTTTAGAAGATATCATTCTACGGTCCAACAATGTCATCGAATAGCAACAACAATTAATGAAGCATTTGAATCAAAAGAGTACTGTCCAACAGTGTTCCTGGACGTACAACAGGCGTTTGACAAAGTGTGGCATCAAGGTTTGCTATACAAAATAAAACTACATTTGCCAAGCGACTACTACTTGTTACTGAAATCGTATCTCTCTGAAAGATATTTCCAGATCAAATATGGACAAGCATACTCAGATATATATGGTATTAACTCAGGAGTACCTCAGGGAAGTGTTTTCGGACCACTGCTGTACTTGTTGTTTACTGCCGACATACCAACCACTCCAGAAACACATATTGGAACATTTGCAGATGATACTGTAATAATGGCTAAACATGGGGATCCACTAAATGCTACCACTAAACTACAAGATCATCTAAATCTCATCCAGACCTGGTTACACAAATGGCGTATAAAAGTAAATGAAACAAAAAGCACATATGTAACATATACACTCAGACGCTCTGAATGCCCCCCTGTAACCTTAAATAATATTGACATCCCCCGAACTCAAGTAGCAAAGTATCTCGGATTACATCTAGACAGTAGACTCACATGGAAAGTACATATAACCAAAAAAAGAAAAGAAATGGATATCAAGATCAAAAAAATGTACTGGTTTCTAGGGAAAAATTCATCTCTGTCCTTAGAAAACAAACTACTACTTTATAAAGCAATTATTAAGCCAATATGGACCTATGGCATTGAGCTATGGGGGTGTTCTAGCAAATCCAACGTTAACATCATACAACGCTTCCAATCTAAAGCGCTACGAATGATCACAAATGCTCCATGGTATATTTCTAACCACACTCTCCATACAGATCTTAAGATACCAACAATAGAAGAAGAACATCAAAAAAGAATCAACAGACACTTCGTACGTCTTCAAGTGCACCCTAACGAATTGGCTTCAAACCTGCACAATGTTCAGAATCCCAAACGCCTAAACCGAATATGGCCAAGTGATTTAATGGCATAACCATAATCGGAACAACTTCGATGGAAGGATTTCCGCTCAAGTCATAATAAGCCATAAATTAGCTCATAGAACGTTGTATTGTACATAGCATGTATATAAAAAGAGTTCTGATTGTTAATGTGCAAATAAAGTGATTAAAAAAAAATATGTATTTAAATTATTTATGCAAAGTATAACAATAAATAACACATTTAGAAAACAGCAACACGAATTATGGTTGCAATTTCGCTATTCTTAAGTGACGCCATTGTTTAGTAATTTACTTACAAAAATTAAATTAAAAATTAATCATTGAAGTCATCGTTTTTACTAAAGGAATTTTAATAGCTAATTAATGGTTACTTAAACTGAAAATTAGCAGTAAGTATGTTTGTTTAAAAAAAGCTCAAACTATTTGTTAATAATGTTTATGAATAAAATCCTATACATAAAGATTTTGAAAATTAAAATTATACGTGATTGTTGGTTATAGCCCTTGTCACCGTTACCGCGTAGAAAAAAAAGAGCTAAAATCATATTCAATGTTGGGAATCGTTTACTTGCTTTTCAATTTTGAGGAGTTGCACTTAAGCTGCATTTAAAGCTGTGTAATAGACAACGATTTCAATATAACTAATTTATTTAATTCCTTTTTAATCAACAGAACCAACGATCTTACCTTTAGGTGAAAATTTTCACCCAGTTAGGAGCTGTAGTAATATAGGTATAATTTTAAAATAGAAAATAGATCAATAATTGGTTTGAAAATATAAATCAACAGTTTTTTGATAATAACTGATCTTAAATCACTTACGTTTCCGTCGTTAAAATAGGGCAACGATAGCGAGACAGCTACAATGGATCACATAGTATACTTATGAAGATAAGGGCACATAAGAAAAAACTCTGCCTTATATAGGCATACGTGAATTCAATTTAGTATTTATGTACTCTGTGGTACTTAAAATAAATAGGCTATTTGGAATAGGAATATAATTTAGAAATAAAGTTCTGTACAGCCTGAAAGGAATAATTAATTAATAACTTCAATTATTCTCAAAGTTGTTTACCAAAGTTAACAAATAGGGAAAGGGCAATTAAAGTGTGAAAGTAAATTATATTACGAAAGCTAATACAATTGAATTGATCAAATAACTGGATTAGTTCAAATCTTCTGCTATTTTGACGTTTTATCAGTTTACCACCCTTCTTATTCCCTATCTAAATTTACTGACTGCTAATCTCTATTATTAATAGAATTAAAACTTTCTTCATTTCACTTGTCTGTATTTTGAAGTCCTTCTTATAATAAAACCCAATATTTTAATCCTCTTGACGCTACATACTCGTAAAACGTTAACGTAAAAGTGCCACTTTAAGAAATCTTCTTATATATAGTGTCGATAAAACAGGAAGTACCGCTACGTTATTTTATAGAAAATGCGTCATTTTTTGATACAAAATATCCACTTTGAAAATGAAAAGGTTTTTCTTTTCTCTGGTAAAATGACTTTTATAGTGTATCCGTTTTTGATTGACTGACTTTTAACGCAACATAATATTTACAAATATTTGACATACATTTATTTATAATCGCAGGAGTAAATTCTAACATAGTTTATATGTACATATTCCATAGTGTTACACTGGGAAAAAACCATTTAAAAAGGAAAAGCTATATCATTCTTCTATTACATTAATATTGTGTTTGCTAGGTGTTATAATTAGACGTACACAGGAGCTTATGGACATGTAATCACGCTTCCTCTACGTTCTTCAGTTATTGTAATAATGTAATAATAATAATTGCTACTATCCATTACCTGGCGAAGCAGGCCCCAGAACCTATAAAGCTTGTGCGGCAGGGACAAGCAATTATTACTATTACGCATGCCCAACGTGCGGCTGCAGCCAACTTAACAGGTTATAAGTCAACACGATAAGTCATTATTGACAGAAGACTAGTTAGAAAATGCAAATTCTTCAGCTAGGTTTCAAATCGCTTTCATCTCTTCATCATCAAGAAGTTTATCAGGATTAACATAATAATAGCAACTACTATTACCCATTACCTGGAAACCAGGCGCCAGTGGCTATGAAGATTATGCGGGAGGAGGGGGCGGTTATTATTATTAATATACAGGGCCATCGTGCGACTGCATGCGACTTGCAGATGGTACAGCACAAATTCTACATTACAGCTGTAAGTGTGTTACAGCTTGGATGAGAGACGAGCACGCTAGTCCTTACGCTATTTTGTAGATTGTAGTAAATCATCCATGTGTTAAATCGAGAGGAATGCCTCCATCTAGGTATAACGTTGCTTAAAGGCATCAAAAGCAAGCCAATCCAAGTAAATCCCAGATAAATGGAAGTATTATACGTTAAGTGATAACTAAAAAAAGTGGAAAAGAAGCAGAAAAAGGAAAAGCCTGCAACAAACACACCAATTACCAAATATGCACATCTTAAGCATTCAAATAACTACCTTAGTTAAAAGGCGACCTCGAAGAATTGCTAAACCGCTTCAGAGTCGAGCGTTGAGAAGTTTTACGATTAATAAACCATCCCTGCATAAAATAATACAACTATACAAAGTGAACGTAGTAAATACAATAATTACAAATCTTCACAGAACGTGCTCATAACCTGATAAGAATTATAGTGTAAAATCCCCAAAGGCTTCCAAAACAAATGAAAATACACCACTCAGAATTACATTACATCTGCAAAATGTGTTTCCAACTAATACAATAGATGCCACTAGAAAATTTACGAAGTTAAACATCAACGTATATCGAAGTAGTAGTCCGAATTATCAAAACAGAAAATTGACTTCAAAAATTCAGAACGGCATCTAAAGTAGCGAAAAAGCAAAAGATCTCCAATGTCCAAAGAGACTATAATAATAATAATAATAACTACTACAACTCATAACCTAATCCAAGGCCTCAGAAGCTATAAGCTTGTGCGGGAGGGAGGGGGCGATTATTATTATTATGTAGACCCAATGTGCGGCTGCAGCCGACTTACAGATGGAACAGCGCAAATCCCACATTTGTGTCACAGCTAAGGAAAACTGCAGAAAACCTTAACCAGATCTGCCGGCGCCGGGAATCGATCGCGGAACGCTTGGGTGAAAGTCCGGCACGCCAGGCATTACACTACCAACGCTGTATGCAGGATAGCACAAGCAAAGCGGTACAGGGTGACCCAAAATCAACACGAAACACAGTTACTGAAAGTAATGATTCCGTGATGATACTTGGCGGTACACTGACTACTCGAAACTGAAGAATTTTGCAAAATTTGTATAAAAAATGCCCTTTTATATTTAAGAAGTATGGAGAGACATCTTAAATAACATATTAAAGGTGTCACTCCTATCCTGCTTGTGTTGCCAGAAAATTAAGGGGCACTTTGGTAGAATTTAGAAGTGTTTCTTAACCCTATATCCAGCCTTTTTGGCAGTAAAAAATATATTTGAGGAACTGCTGTTTTCGAAGACGCGCTCCAGGACTGCTAGCTAGTTTTCCTCGTGAAAACTGGTTTTAGTGATTTGCCTTCCTTTCCTCAGTCCAGAGTCCTAGGGGAGATAAATTTATTCCTTCGAGCAACTTCTTCGCTAGTAGATAACGAATTTGTGCGTTGTCGTTGACCTGATGAAACATTTGAATCAAAATTCATTTAGCGATTTTTCTTGATAAGGGGTCCATACATTACGAGAAGATGTGAATTCAACTTCATGGATTTCTTGGTGTGATGAGTTCTCGTTGGTGAATACTTGAACTTTGCCTTTAGTTCTTCAAAATCTTTCCCTTTCTCTTTGTATGCAAAGCAAACGTTGTAGAATAGCCAGTAAAAACGTGAGCTAGCACAATATATTTTGTAATATTAACGTCGTGTTGCCATAAGCTCTCTGACGAATATAGACGAGCTTCACGTGATCTTCCAGGTTTAAAAAATTATACTTTAATCAACCGGAGATAGCAGGCAGAGAAGAATCACTAAATCGACGTCTTCACCGATGATGATCTCCAAGTATATTGAGTATCTCCAAGTATTCAGTTTAATCAACATCGTCAGTTGCCACTTTGACGGTTACGCCTTCCTCATCAAGATGCCGTTTCAAGAACCGCACCAGTTGTTATTTATTACTTTTATTGAAGGAAATGCTTCTTTATTTTCCGTAATAAGCATTCGGTTAGTCGAGAATTGTAATATAAGTGACGACTTGATATCGCCACTGCCTCTCCAAATATTTGGTACTATGGTTTCCGCCTATACATTGAAGGTAGTACACGCATTTCCGTAACGTTTCTTTTTACATACGTTGTAATCGGCTCCGTAATTTGTGAAAACGTATCGTACGTTTGTCTCCAGATAACTTTGTAGAGTATAAAATTGCCTTCAATGTTGATTAAATATTGTGAAACTGTGTTGACACACTTGATATTGTGTTGATTAGTTAATTGATAGCTAGTGAAATGTATACATGTTGTTATGGCCTGAAAGAAAACATAAGAAGCATTGCCTTGCAAGATGAGCTGTAATGAAACCTTTTTGTAACCAAAATAAAAATAATAAAAAATCTGTAAATGTTATACGTATATTAATAAATCTGTGCCCACTTAATATGGAGAAAAGAATCGATTTATTCTTAGAGGGAAATTGTTCATCATACGGGCAATTTTTACATACAATCATACAAGAGACGTTATGAACAATACCTGCAAGATGTAATCGAATAATATCCAGTACTTTTTTAATAAAACTGCATCACGGTCAAACTTAAAATAACAAAACTAATCTTAATGGTATTTAATAGAATTAATAGAAATCGGTTTCAATTTTTACTGGACGCCACTGTGTTTACGAAAGCTTTGATCTTGTTAAAGTTTATTAAATAATTATTTTAATACAATTTAGTAAACCTACGCGTAAAGGTTTGATCTTATACTTGAGTACGTATTGAGCTGTTATTTGAAATAAATAAATATAATAAGAATTTCATTTAAAATGCCAAACCTTCGGGCAACATTGAACTTTGAGATTTGATAAGCTAAATAAGCAAATAAATAATAATTATTATTTTATAAACTCCGCGATTTGGCGAACAATAAACTATTGCAAGGTGTTATTGATGAGTCATACAGTTGATGACTCATACATCTAGAATGTTCGATGACGTCATATGTGGGTTTACTATTCGTTACACTATGAATATTTAATTTGCTTTGGCTAGCCTAATGAAAATTAAAAATAACAACCCAATAGTTTTTTTCCTTCCCAATAGGCTAACTCAGTTTGATTCGATTGAGCATGAGACAAAAATAAAAATTGATCTTATTAATTCATATACCTGGAAAGGAAAACACACTACAAGCCATACCTGGAATCCTTAATTTGGACGAAAAATAATCTTTAATTCTATACATAAAGTTGGATACTTGCATCCACATGAATCATAAAAACAATTATTTGAAAATTTATAAAAACACAGGTTTTATATATTCAAGATGAGATTACTAAAAAAGAGAAATATAAATTAAAAACACAAAATTATATTTAAATAACTCTCTATAATTTATTTAAATGAATTGTTGATTTGTGAATGAAATGACATGGGTATCACTACAAGTTTCATTTAAATAAACTAATATCAGAGAAATTTAAAAAGAAATTGAATTTAAAAACAATGTGTTCTTTGAAGAACTATTTTGAAGAATTTGTTAATGTTTCTGACCAGAGAACAAAATCTTAAATTCGACCCACCTTGTATATAGTGTAATAATAATCCAAACATATGTGGCGCTAAAATTCAATTCACAAATATTTTTCTTGTGTACAAGTAGTAACAACAAACTTCCATTAGGTTCCACTCAACTGTGATCCAACCTCAGCTGTTGTCGAAATCCATACAAAATGTTGAAATGGAACAAAATAATTTTTTTTGATTTAAATAAAAAAATCAATCACAATTCCCAGTAATTGTCCACAAATAAAAACAAATCTTCTTTGTTCCAAAACCATCAAGGTAAATATCAACTTGATTAAAATTGACGTTTGTTTACAAACGAAAAACACCTAGGTCAACTCTAACTCTATTTTAATTTTCAGAAATTTCTGCCATAGTCGACGTGGGTTCACCCTTATACTTTTATCGACTGAATCTGTGCATTTTTGAGGGTACTTTTATACGTTTAGCGAAAAACATATGAAAAAAACAATGAAATCGTTTAAAACTTCTGAACATCGAAAAATCATGACGTCGCAAATAAAAACATATGTTAATAATTAACACCAATCTTAATTCTAACTAGATGAAAGATAGCCGGTGAAAAGGCAATCAAAACAACATCCACCCTTATGGTCTAAAATTCATATTTATAGAGAAAATCAATAAAAACGATCAGCTGTCACAAAACCTCGTTAATAGTATATTATACACCAAGGTGGTGAAGATTGTTATTATTGACCGAGCACCAAGATTATTTCGTGAGGGGCTTTGCCCCGAGCGGAATAAGGTGCGAGGACTATTAATGTCTTCACCACCGTGGTGTATATACTTTTTTTCCACTACTAGCCAAATTTAAGGCAAAAATTAAAAATTAAAATTTTTCTTGTAAAAATCTAGTAGCACAGGAATGCAAATTCGCCTTTCCACTAATAAAACAAAAATCAAGTAGTCTGATGCAGATTGACATTTCCACTAATAAAACTTATTTTCAAACAACGTTTGTAATTATCGTGCTTGGGTGTTTTTTTGAATATGGATATGTTAGAAATTAATTGTATACCGCCTGAAATGCGAGAAGCTGTAGGGCAGTTAAACGACGAACTACTGCCCCAAAAATCTAAAAGCGTGTATTTGAAAACTTACGAAACTTTTAAACATTAGTGTGTATGTAAAGGCGCTGCTGGAATTAGTGAAAACGTACTTCTAGCGTATTTCAATGAATACGCGAATGATAAGAAGGCATCTACTCCATGGGCGCACTATTCCATGTTGAGAGCCACCATTAAGCTCAAAGAAAACATTAACATTCGAAATTTTTTAAATTAATCGGTTATCTAAAAAGACAAAATAAGAATTATACTCCAAGAAAGTCCTCTGTGTTTTCAAAAGAAGACATTACAAAATTTTTAACGCATGCGGCTGACGACCTTTACATCGCGATTAAAGTAAGTACACGTTTACATCATATTGTTTATTGATATTAATATATAAATATTCCTTAATTACAGGCAGTTCTTGTAATAGGTGTTGCGGGGGCATGCCGTGGAGACGAACTCTGCAATTTGCTAATGACGGATGTTGTGGACAAATATGATATAATTGTTATAAATATTCGTCAGAGTAAAAATGGATCTTCACGAAAATTTGTTGTCACAGACGCTCGGTGGATTGAAATTATAAAGAAATATTTAAAATGCAGATCACATGTAAACTTACCTCGATTATTTGTTGGGATTAGGAATGGAAAAGCTACAAGGCAGTATATTGGGCACAATACAATTGCACAAATGCCTAATCAAATTGCAACCTTCCTGAATCTGGCAGATCCTGGTTCCTCCACTGGTCATAGCTTTCGAAGAACTTCTGCCACTATTTTAGCGGGTAGTGGCGGTAACACACTACAACTAAAACAACATGGGGGTTGGAAATCTGCAACGGTAGCAGAAGGTTACATTGAGGAGTCACTGGTACTCAAAAGGTCCATCGCAGATATGTTCCAAGGGCCTTCTGCATCTTCAACTTCTGCGGCTTTTACAGTCGAGTCACAGCATTCACCCTCATCGGCTGCATTTCCATCAACTTCATCTTCACCGCTAAGAGTTCCACTTAATAACATCAATGAAACCAGTACTCTACATAATACGGTTATCAATTTACCAACCACAGCTCTAACAAACACATCGGGTGCAACAATCACTATGACTTGCCACAATTGCACAATTAATTACAACTTTGGGAAACAATAATTTGTGTTCATTGTATTAATACTTGTTTAAATAAAGTTCTGTTGTTTAGATAGTTTTCTAACATAACCAAGCTCCGGTTCTGTCCGGCTCCCGCATTCCGCCATGTTGTATTACGGGATGTCATCAGTCATTATTGGTTGAGCGCGAATTTTAAACTAATGGAATTTTTATTCAAATAATTTTATCGTGTTAGGTAATTTCAAGCAGCAAATACGTTAAAGACAATCTCCTGGGTATACAAAATTATGTTGCACAAGTTTTTGTTAAACAACTATCCTTGGATTCTCAAAACATTTGAATTTATCCATTATTAACCTAGGTTAATAATAGAAAAAATTATTAACCACTACTAGAGAAATTCAACTTCTCAGTTGGCTAGAAGACGCAATAATTGTCAACTTCATAGCTAGTAGTGGAAAAACCTAATTATATTGCAAATTATATGGTTTATAGCTATCTCAGTACATGGAATATTTACATTGTTACACAAGGTAACCCAATCATATTGAGTTTACACAAATTATAATTACATACTTGAAAAAACCTTAATTCATAAATAAAAACATAAACTGAATAAAATTTCAACTATTGTCATTCAGAATACAGTACTCCAGCTGACTGACGCAAAACAATGATGAAAATCATCAAATTAATATTAAAATTTCCAAAATCAATAAGCATCAATACTGCCGAATATCTTTATTTGCATGACATGACATCTACCAAATATAGGAATCCATAAGTTAATCGTAACCTTGTATACATCAAGGCAATGATTTGTTTTAACTATTTCCAGTGAAGTATTTACCCGAAACTGATTTAGTTTTGTGGGAATAGAAAATTCCGTTCTACGTTAACCTAACGTCAATTTCAAATCTAATGAAAACATAACCATTCAAGAAAAGCGAATAGACTATCCTAAACTTGTGACCTGAGTTACATAAACCATGTTTTATTATAAAACAACACAATTAAGTCATATCATCTTTAAAAACTATACAAACTTTTTATAAAAATTTAGGTTATGTTTGCATGAGAATCGCCCTCATAAATTTTATTTTAACTTGATAAATCTATCTGTAACCTATCATGTAACCTATTCAATAAATAAATGTTAGTATCCTAGCATGCCCATCTTTCTTTTTCTTGCAGGAATACTTTATATAACATAATCCTGATTATTTTGGTGCTTCCGATCCTAATCATAGCATTTATATATGCTTTATTTATTATTAAATTGTTAAATATTCAACCCGATGATTAGATATCATCTCAGTATATAATGTAAAATTCAAAATCTACCCTATCAATATATTTAAATTAGTGAATTGAAATCGCGGTAGGCTCACTCTAAAAAATATCGGTAAATTTACCCTACAAATGGAGGCAACTATGTTACCTCCATTTTTTGTGGTAAATTTACTTCCAAGTGTAATTTTCATAGGAAGTGGGAAATTTCAATATTAGGTCAATATTAGGTAAAGTTATAACTTTACGCAGGTGTTTTAATTTTAAAATGTAAGATTGCATTGAGATCGTAATTTTAATCTGTAAACTTATTTAAAAAGGAAATATGACAATGCAAATTTAACCTAATACTGAAATTTCCCACTTCCTATGAAAATTACACTTTGAAGTAAATTTACCCCAAAAAATGGAGGTAACATAGTTGCCTCCATTTTTTAGGGTAAATTGAAGGGGAATTTTTTAGAGTGCTCCTTGTGAAACATTGTTAATAATAGTTTTAAGAAAAACTGTTATATTTAAATGTTTCAATAAATTAGGCAGAATACTCTACACGTGTTTTGGTCTATTAAACCTTCTTCTTGCTCTTTGAACTAATATTTAAATTCTTGTACTTGTCTGGATTCGATCGGTTCATGTAACTTGTTGATTGTTAAAATGTTAAATATTATATAATATTTTTAATATTAATTACATCTTTAATAAATAACTCCGTTGTTTGCGACCAAATGTGCACTGTAATGATACTAGCTACATTAATAAGTTAATTTCGAATCGACTACAATTATAGCTAGTAATCCAAAATTTACATATTAGTTACACTTAGGCTTATGTAATAAACGCTAATTACATTTAAAATCTCAACGATGTTTGATGTGGTAAAGACCCTCACTTAAGTTTAGAAGCAGTTTAGTTAGGCTTAAATACACAATATAAATGTGTATGGTACTGTAAGATATCCCAAATACTTACACGCAGAGACTGTGAATTAACCCCGATGTAAAATAGACTACTGAGAATAATAGTTTTAGTTCATTAACTAATAGCAAAGCAACTGCTACAAAATAATAAAGTAGTCAAATTGGTGTGCTTCTAAAATCTTAACTATGAAAAGCTATAACTTTTATTGAGAAAATATGTTTAATGATTTAAAATACTTCTAATTACTAAGGCAATATAGTGGTGGTATATTAGCATCTGGTATATCGTTATTCCATGTTGCTTCAGCTTCGTATTGATTAAGATATAATCTTTCTTTGACTAATTAATCTTATAAAAGGTAAAATTAAGGAAATCTAAATAAAAATATGTAAGTAGTAAATTCAAAAGTAAATATCATCTACAAAATTACTCCTTTCGTTTTACAAAACTACACTTATTACAATAGTGCGAAAATCAAATAGTTTTCTCACTAGTACCCTAATGTGATGTTTTTGCGACTCAAATGACTTGTTCACAACGAATGACTGGGACAGACTTTACATATGTATTCTCTTGACGAGATACAAATTCTATTTATCTAGTCTTTGTTACCCTAACTTTATTACATACTGTAATTATTTCCATTACAATATTAATAAGAATCGATTGCCTCAGCTGTTGAAGTTAAAATAAAAAAATGATAGGATTTTCACTTGCAGTTACATCTGAAAGAAAGGAAAGGTACTTGATAAAATCTCGTTTCACCAACACCGTGAATTCTCATAAAAGAACCCTATTGATGATTTATTATTTAAGGTTGGTCTCATAAAAAAGGGCATAATTAATAATAAAGGTAGAAGATCATTTACAATCATAAAAGCGACCTGAGATATACAGTGTACAATATTTTTCTATGTAGGTGCAGCCAAATGACCAAATAGAATTTTCCGTGTTTTAATTTTATTTAACGATTTTAAAATTTGTGAATCAAAGATTAAAGAATTTTATCAATTTGTTCATAACATAAATATTCGTGAGTTTGATCCTTAGATACAGGAAAGCATTTCCAGTTTTGAGATCGCTCTTAATCAACCAATAAATATGCACGTCTTTTAATTGTTTTTGACAACAACCTATGCGTCACGCAATAGTAACAATGTAATACTAGAAACATTAATAACGTTAATAAAAAGTAAAAATGATTGTAAGTTAAATATAGATTTATTTAATTTAATAATACAGAAAGTTCAGAGTTCAGCAAGTACTGTCATGTATTCTTCCAGTGGCAATGCCAATGTATGAAGGTTTTTGTGTTGTTTAAATAAAGGCCTTTAAGTGTTATGTGTCTCTTTGGATTAATGTGAGAAGCAAATGTACATCAGGTCATTTTGTTAAACGATTATTCTCAAATTTCAAAAACATTAACGTCTCGATTTATGTTCTTTAATGATGTAGTAATAAAACTATTTTAGAAAAAGATTCCTAATTATGTTTACTGTACAATTCTTTTTTAATCTATTGTGTTCCAAACAATACGAAAATAGGCATATTTATCATGCCTTACATTGGCACGTTATTTACAACTGCTTGACATTCATGAACTTGATCTGATACATGAAAATTAAAAGTAAACAACTACTTGCTATACATACTCGTATATTGGCGTAATTGTTTGTAGTAAAACCTTTAAAAAACATGAACCAGACGAAATTATTTTTTCAAATTTATAGATTTCCGTCGCTACTTTTAAATTTCGGTGGCGCCGTCGATATTGTTCATTTATTTCTGTTCCTAATTTCAAATTAGCGAACCTTTGTGATTAACACCCACATTACCTGAAAATAATACCTTTCATAATCATACCTTAAACAATTTTATTAAGTAGCCTTAGCCGGAGCTATATTGCGAAAGTATAAGTTTTTATGCTTTTATTTGTTTATGAAACTTTTTACTGCCACAAATCAATGGCTATTTGTGGGGCCTGAGTTTGTTTGGAAAATTATTACAGCTACTGATTGGCGCCCAACGTGGGTCTCTTTTTAATAAAGTTATATCTAACGAGGTTTCCAAGTAAGCAGCAGAACGATTTGGTTATAGCCTTGATTATAGAGGTTTGGTTCTGTAAAAAATAGCAAAATCATGACATGTGGTATAGGTATAAGACTCCTCATGGAAGCCTGCACAATTTTCAATAATTCTTTCGAGGAACCTTGGTGGTAAGAATAGTGAGGTAGGGGATGGTTTTTCTTTGATTTGTGTTCTTAAACTATTTACGACATGGGAGATTTAATAATATACTAATGGTTTATACGGTTTTGAATTTTTTTGGGGACACCACAGTTACTTCTCTTGTAAGAATGTGGTCTGTTAAAAAGCATTCATTCAGATAACGATGATATACAATACCATGTGTGTTGTGTAAATATTTCTAATTAATTTATCTGAAGACATTGGCAAACAAGTTGAAAATTATTAAATATTAATTTAAACATAGCGGCTTAAGTTCAGCACTAAAATCTCTGGAGTTATTGGGAATTATTTCAATACACACTAGCATGCCTATTAGTTGTTAATTTAAAGCAACTACTGAAAATGCATCGAAAAGTTTTACACTCTAGTATGCTTCCTTGTAATGTCCCTGAATAGGACTTCAAGCTCTTGTTCTTACTTTGCAGGTACGTATATACTATTTTCGCAGCAACTTCTACTACATCTATTAACTTTTAAACGTATTATCTAGTAAGACTAAGTGTTCGCTTTTGTAGTTTAATTAAATTGAAAATATAGTTTATTTAGTTGTTATATAAGTTCGAAAAAACTGAAAGTAAAATACATCTATATATTTAAAACACAAGGCTTATTTTTGTTCCAGTTCGTTTGAGAGTTCCATCAGGCCGGTTTACGTCGTTCTTTTTTTATATTGAAGCTTTCGCTGTGTAGATTAGTCAACACTATTTAATTTTTATATATTTTAATGTTTATATTTTCAATTTAAATAAATATAAAATGTTTAATTTAAGACGCGTGAATCGGCCATTCACTTGGAGCGCACTCTCACTTTCTTGTTCTTCAAGTTTTAGAACTATTCACGATTACTAATCTAGGTATTAGCCAACACTACTTACTTTTTATTTTCTATTTTTAAAACCGTCTCTTTTTTTAGTCTGTGGAGTTTTAGTTTTGTGATTTTTTAATTATTTAAATTTTTAAGCAATATTTTTAATCGATGCATATCATCATTATTCAGCATCAATATGCCCAAGGTCGATTGCTGCGTCACGTTGTGGTACTAAACATTCTCCCTATACCCGCTTACTATGCCACCAGCAGTTTTCAGTCGAGTTTCACGGTATTTGCTGTGGAGCATTTTCACAAAATTTGATATTTCTGCCTGTCTCTGTGCGTTCGTTCTTTCGAAATTTTTAAATTCTGCAGATTGGGATATTTGATAAAAAAAGTAGAATAGAACTAATGTTTTATCTCTTAAGGAGCATGGACAAAATAACCTACAAAGTTTCTAAATCTGGTATATTAAGTATACATACATATATGATATATGAATTCAGTGCAGAATTTTATGATAAGAATAAGACGGGGGGGATGAGTCCGAGTGGGAGATAAGTCGGTGGGGGGATAGGAGAGGGGGGTAAGTTGAGGAAGAGATAAGTCGGAGGGCAAGACGGAAAAAGCTGTAAACGAAATGATGCCCCGCGATTGGGCGCCAATTGTAACTGACAAAAATCGAGGCCCACGTTGGACCGTCAATTGTAACCTCAAAATACCACAAACTAAATAATAATTATAAAAATTATCATACTTACGTTATAAAGATGCTCAAGATTACCACGGCTTGAGATTTAGCTCTATCTTACAAATTTTTAATTTCAGGTGGCAGGTATTGGTTCTGCAGTTGTCTTATTTATAAAAAGGAGTAGATAAGGGTTTCAGAACTTAAATAAATACTCTAAAAGGGCGCCATCTGATTATGAAATTTAATGAAATTAATTAAGACAGAAAAGATATTGAATTCACTAATCAGAAAATGAATTCAATATGCCAGGTTTTGAACAAAAAAATTTGGTTATATTTATTAATTTTAAAGTAAAAAATGAATAAGACATTTATAATTATATGGTTCCATTTAGCTCACTTGATATAGAATTAAAAACAAGTTTATTGGATTGTAAAAAAAAATAAAAGATCATATACAAATATAATCAAAGAACATTAGCAACATAAGTTTATTAAACTTAAATTAGTCATTCACTATTTAAATTTCAAATTATTCAAACTTTATTAAATATAAAATGATTTAGAAAATTTATCAAAATTTATTCATCATAAAGTTATTTAAATTTTAATGAACATAAATTATTCGGAAATTTGTTAAGATCAAGATTTATTAAACATGAAATCATTTGAATTTTATTGAACATAAATTTATAAAAATATTACGGAATTGAATTTATTTAAGTAATACTGGAGTTAAGATGTTTAAATTTTACTGAAGTTAACATACTAAAATTAAATCCTATTAGAGAGCTCTCTTTTTATAGAAAACATAAAATTCAACTATCCAAATAATCCGTAAACACAAACAAGATTACATAAAAAATAGATAATTCTTAAATTACAGTACCTTGATCCTATAGATCGAATTACAATTAAACCACTAATTACTTTCATCACAAAAAAACATTACTCTTGACTGACAGAAACTGGAAACGCCTCTCATTGGAAGACCTTTGTTGATTGTTAATGGTGGTGAATTATTTGACCGCAGCAGGTCCAAAGAAAATTGTTTTCGTTCAAGTTCAGTTCAATCACACAAAACATTGAAATAATCCATATGATTTAACCAACAATCTTTCTTAAAACACAGTTTAAACAATCCAGATTCGGTTATAATTTTGTTTATAAATTACACACGATAAATAACGGTAATGTCTTTAAAAGCTTAAACGAATTTAAACACAGATAGCACTTGGTAATTTAAATCCTTCCAATAGAATAGATAATTGTTTATATTTATCTACATGTAGAACGGGAATTTATTAGTTAAATTATGAGTCCGTCTGCAAATAAACTATAGTCCCAAATAAAAACGCACCTGGAGTTTTTTTAATGACAATGACTCCGTAACATTTTATAAAAACCACTAGATTTTTAATAACAAAACTGCACTAATTTTAAAACGAGAACAATAGAACTAATTGTTTTAATGGCCCATTACAATAGAACAAGAAACGTATCACTATCAACTGTACTGTATATTCAAGTTTTTCAAAAGAATTATTCAAAACTGAACTATATCGGAAACTCGCTACACGACAAGTGTCTCAGGCCAGCAGCTGAACGGAAGTCCACTTTAAAAAACTCAGGATTCTTATTTCCGCGTAGGAATACATTACCAGATGCAAAATCGAAATCAGCCAATAGCGAGGTCTCACTTCAAGAACAAGTATTGATTTTTTCTTAAAAGCTGAAGGTTGCATTATAATAGACGAGTCGCGTGTTTTGGCTTAACCAATCAGAGCACAGCAACTCAAAAGCAAGTATTGATTTTTTCTCTAAAACTTCAAACGCTTATATGAGTAACCAAAGAGATTTTATTTATAATTCTAAGATTTGAAACCAACCTTTTTTTTAAATAATTTTATAGGGTTGTTTATATCGAATACTAACGCAAGTTTACATTATGAAAAGAACGTAAATTTGCAGAAACGGACTTAAGATTTTTGTAAATATGTCGACAAAATTACATTTATTCAGAGCTTGTAAAAATATACCGTTACAAGATCGATGAAAAACAAAATAACTTCGCTTGAATTTATTTAAACAATCACGTTTACTTTATTTATTGTAACACAATAATTGAATCTTCTTTTAATCCTTGAAGATAGTTCAGGTAACACTTTTCAATTTTATTTAAACTTTATTTAATACAATGACATATGTGTCAAAACCATATGGTTAAAAAAATCTAACCTCAATTTATTACAGATATTTTATTCGGAGCCGAACATAGCTTCTGCTTTCAATGATTTATCGACTGAATTTGTTCCAATTTTCCCCAGCTTATATAGGTTCTGCCATAACAATTGAAATCTATGACACTTTTTCAAAAACAGAAGAAAATCGAGCAACCTCGTGACGTCACTAATCCGACAGCTGTTTATGGATCAGCACTAATCCTAAATCTGTTATAATAGGATTGTAGCGCTTAAAACGACGATCACAAAGATATCAGACATGTATAGTCCTAAAATGTATCGTAACGAAGATATTCAAGAAAAACCGTTAGACAAAGTACAAACTCATTACGATCTAATTACATACACAATTTAGCAAATCAAGGTTCATCCCTTACAAAACAGTTACAAGAATACATGATATAGGTAAAATTAACAATTTGTTTATAAAAATACCTTTACAATTTAACATAAACATTATCTTTACAGTACACAATGCACGAAATAAACCAATCGATACTTGTACAAATACCAGCTTAATATTTGAATCAATGTTAATCAAATTGTGCATAAAATGTCCAACATACAGTGCTCTAGGCACTTACATAAAAACAACGGTGAGAAAAAGCAGGATAAAAGCCTATAAAAGTCAGTTAGCACGAAACGAAAGGATTTCAATACCTTCTTTAATTGTAATGATCAGAAATCTAGTAAACAATTTCAAAGATTAATTGTATAGTAATAGTCATAATAAGATTGACCTAATTAATTTGTTTTTTAGCAAAACAACACTGTAAAACTGAGCTGGTGTCGAGGAATATAGAAAGAATCTATCTGACGCTAAATATTGTAATGTGTAAATTTTAATATGGAATTTACTTCTTCCTAGCAAGTGGAAACCCTCCTAAATGTAACATGGGTTGCCTAAACATGATTATAAACAAGCAATCTAACTAAACTATATCCTTTTTCTGAAATTGAAACCTATTTTTAATTATGCATGAAAAAGCTAGGTTATGTTTGCATGAAATCTTTAAACATTAATGAACCTAACTGTGGTCCTATCTATAGCCTTTATTAATTATGTTTATGACATAACATGTCCCTCATTTAATTCAAGTCTAATATAAAATGTTTGTTTTAAAATCGAACTATTGTTAGTAAAATTTTCAAAATGAATTGATTACACCTCAATATATATCAACAAATACTCTAAAAGACACGCTTAAATAAATAAAAACAAACAATCATAAATAAATAAAACAAAAACGTTTAATAAAGGCTCCCAAATATATCATTTACATAGCAAAATAATACTAATAAAAATAGTTTATGCACAAAATGTTTAATAAAACTGTTTATTGTTTCTAGCCTTATTTGTAAAACTCCGGAATCATCAAATAAATAAAACATATTAGTAAAAGTTTCACAAGTTTATTATAATCTACCTTGCAATTAATTAAAGTGTTTTCATAAGAAACTAACGCATACCGAATAGTTATTAGTCTTCCACTTATTAAAACAAAGGTCTTCTAGGATTGGTACAATGTTGCTTTCTGAATTTAAACAATGGGTTTCCTATAAATGCAAGGAATGGATTGAAATAAATGTAATAAATAATTCTAAATTAAAACATTTTTGTAGTGTATGTATTGCAATGTTAGCTGTAGTTAAACAAATAACTGTAAACCAGGAAATAATGTTTTTATTTCAAAAAGGGAAATTGTAATTGACACAGTTATTCTATTTATTTATTAAGTAATAAATTATATAAAAATGTAACTCGATTTTATAACCTAGATAGGCCTGCATTTACAAATATAACAATTACCATATTATAAAGACTAGTTAATAAAATAGTCTAGAAAGCAACACACAAATAAGGTAAAACATAAGATAGTTGAACAGTGGAAAAAACCGTTTTAACAAAATTTATAGATTAAGGATAAATATTTACATTGTCAAATCGAACAAAAGAAGACAAAAAATTGTAATATTTTCAAATAATTTGTCCTTCCTTCCTTCCAAAGCGTTTCAGCATTGACTTAGTTTCCGAGAATATTCAGATATTAATTTATGACGTAGGTGTTCTTGAAGATCTGATCTTTCTGAGAATTTTAAACAAATTAATTTTCAGAAAAATTAAACTAGATTGGAAAAATCTATACCAATAAAACAGGTATCTTTTGAAAAACCGCAAGCCTTTAAAGTAGCTTTATAACAACATCAGTGCATATCTCTTTTAACGCGGTTTAAGTAAATGTTCAATGCGTTTTATTTTGTGTCATGTGAAGAATATACAACGGAAAAAATAAATTTTAAATACAGCTTCAGCACTTAAATTATGAAATCTAAATTCAAAAATAGCAATTACTTATCTAGAAATAATACTTAATTTTAGAGTACGATAATTACTCACACAAATAATAATAATAATAATAATTGCTACAACCCATAGCCTGGAAATCAGGCCCCAGAAGATATAAGCTTGTGCGGGAGGGAGGGAGCGATTATTATTATTATTACGTAGGCCCTAAGTGCGGCTGCAGCCGACTTACGGATGGAACAGCGCAAATCCCACATTTGTGTCACAGCTAAGGAAAACTGCAGAAAACCTTAACCAGATCTGCCGGCATCGGCAATGTATATAGAATTTAAAATAAATACAATTAGATATGTGAAAATAGATCAAAGCCTTTAGGTACAATAATGATGTGCTATTGGTTTCATAATGATCTAAGACAGCAAGGCTAACATGATGATATTTTTTTATTATTTTATCTTATACACTTACTATGAAAAAAAAAGAATAAAATAGCATCATATTAGCCTTGCTATCCTAGATTATTACGAAATCAATAGTGCGTATTGTAATGATATTTGATTTGGTTAGATAGAATTCACCCACACAAAAATATTTAATAAGCAATATATGCAAATTTTACTTTCTCCAATTGAATGATTGTACAACCGCATTTTTCAATTAATGAATTTTGATAAAAGTTTTTTTCATGAAATATAAATTAGTGAATTAACTTTAACATGTAGAATAGAACTCTTTATGCAGATAAAAGATATTAGGGAATTTAGAGTTTCATAGTATTTAGATGGTTTTTCTTATAACTTGACGATTTAGTTTAAGGGACATTTTTTTACAAGTTATTTAAGTTTGATTCTATTTCAAAGAAAGTGGAACTGACAAAATGTATTGTATTAGGAATGTATGCAAATATGTAGCAACTTATCTTGTGGAATTTCAGTTCAAACTTTGTTTTGATATTAACGATATATCTTTAGATTGCAGTTTTGATGCATTTCATAATTTTAAAGCTTTTGCTTTTAAAGTTTGCTAGCTTGTTTTTGTAAGAATTATACCCACAGTATTGATACACTGTTTTATGTAAGATTGAATTTTGTGGATATTACCTACCACATAGAAACATATTGTTGGGCTGCGCTTTTCTAACATTCAGTTGAAATTGTAAAATGGCCTGTAAGCCAAAGTTTTGGCATCTAGAAACATTCAAATAATGTTATTAATGATGTAATGTTTGTGAAGAAAGGATTGCGCAGCCCTTTTTTAAAAAGGATTAATAATAAAGAGTTAATAATACAGGATTACATAATCCTTTCTTAAATAAATGTTAAAAATGTTATTAGGCAATTAAGCCATTAATTAGAATTATGAGATTGTTGTCTCATTAACATTAATTTTGAAAGGTCAATTTTATTTGTTGACACAAGTGTTGTATATCATTAAAAGCAGAATTTTATTTTCTATAAACTTATCTAATTAGTTGTTGTATTAATGAAAAATTATAAATAGTAGGGTTGAAAATTTTTTTGTTATGTCAAGATTCTTTTGTTTTGTAAATGTTTTTCAAAGAATTCATTTGTTTTGGTCAAATCATATAAAAGGACGGCCGTGTTTTTAATAAACTGTTTCCTTTTTCAATCCAAAAGAAGCACACATTTCGTAGAGCTTAAATAAATAAAGTTAAAGTTAAAAATGCAAACAAGTGAAATATTGGAGGTTAAAATTATTTTTGAAAAAACTCAAAGTGAATTAATTTAAGGTTAAGGTTAACTGGTACAAGGAAATTTGAAAAATAAAGTTGGAAATCTTGTGGCGCAAATTTTTAAAAGAAAATAATCATATGGATACTTTCATGGATTTAAATGATTACAAACTTAAAAATTAAAATAAAAAGAATTTTTCATATAAGTTAATTTTTATTAGTTTAAGAAATATATGATACCGAAATAACCAAAAATTATAAACAAATTATAATCTTAAAAAAATTTTTTTTACAGTTTATTATATTTGATATTAAAGTTAAAAAAATATTAATCTCCAAATAATAGAAACTTAACTATTTTGGGGTTAATTAAATTTTACTAGAGAATTAAAAACATAGAATTAAGTATTAAGTTTTCCTTTGCATATTTAAATTGAAAAGTTTTTACATAAAAGAAATTTCAGTATTTTTAATTCACGTAGAAAACCTTTAAAGCTCTGAAGAGTCTCAATTCTGTGGAAAGTTTCACTTTTCACTACTGCAATACATTTAGCCGGAGTATTATTTTATTATGTTATAAGGTAAGTAGGTTGTAAGTTGTATATCTTGTTGCATTTCATTTTATTAACCCTTATGTATATCTAGTCGTATCATTTCGCCAACCAATTGAGAGGCAAATCAAATTTAATTATTTATCTAAATCTTTCGTATAAACGCCTACATATCACGATAATATGTAACAGTCAATTATTTTCAGATAATTGTAACCTTAAATATGAGTTACTGATTCTTTTCCCATTAAGAGTTGTAATAATTGTATTGTAATTGTTGAATAATAATTGAAATGCTGTAACATTTAATATTTTACATTGTAATGGGTTTGTATAAAGCAGCTGAATTAAATGTAAGCAGAAGTGCAATGCTGGCATGATGTGTGAATGCTACACGAAATATATATCCTTGGGTAAATTTGGATAAAAAATTTTTGTTTGTTTGATAATCTGCTAGAACTTATAAGTGCTAGAACTAACCTTGCATTTTCTTAACGGAAACATAAAATTCCAAGGAATTTAAAAAGTTACTTTCAGAATAATGCATTGTTGTTGATAAGATAATTATCCTACTTGTTATTTATAATTAGTGATTATATTTATCTATTGCGATTTAATTAACTGCAATCTTATATACCAGTGATGGCGAACCTTTTTGAGAAGTGGGTAAAATTTTGTTCATTATTTTCTTTAATACTAGCCCGTGGATCACTAAGTCAGTGGCGTCACTTGGAAGGGGGGTAAAAAGGATACCAATTGTTTGGAAACAGCGAAAATTTGTTAATAGACCATATTTATCAAACCATTCTGTTTGATATGATCTGGAACTTACACATATCGTTTATTCTTATTTCTTTTAACCGCTGCCATAGTACAGGGCTACTAAAAATATTTATATTTAGAATAAAATAATTTTAGAAAAAAATTCTTATTAACGTCCTTGATATACATACATATTGTTGTGTTATATGCAGTTAAAAATTTTATATAGGTAATTTGGGTTGCTATCTTTCAGGCGTTCATAAACTAATCCATATTAAAAGGTTTATTTTATAGTTTAAAAAGTACGGTTGAAGCCAGCTAAATACAGGAGTTAAGATAAATATATCCTATTTGCGATATTTTCTTGTTAAAGTTACATTTCATGCAAGGTTATTTAACGTTCCGATCTATTCATTACATAATCTCAAATTTTGAAAATAATTTTAAAAATGGGTTTCTTTAGTGGAATAATTTATTCCTATTATGTTAACATGCATAAAAAGTTTTATATTTCAACAAAAGGATACTAGTTAAGTGTGTATATAACTTTATAATTGTAATTTTTAATACAACGACTGGTACGTTGAAATATTTTCTTAATCTTCCGTCTATAGCTCAGATTTGATAAAATGCACCTATAATTAAATAAAACGGGCTATTATGAGTAGATTTGCATATATAAAAGTTACTTACCTTACTTAATTTTCAAGAATGGGAGATTTTTCTTTTTACGGTTCCTAGTGTTGGTTTGTCGAGCAACAGTTCTAATTTAATTTATGTAGGTTTATGAAGTTATTGTTGGAGTTTTGTTGGTTAACATCTTGGCTGTGTAATCTGTATAAAGTTTTTGTAGTTCAATGTGTGTTTTTTAGCCAATTCAATTTAAAAATGTCCACAGACCTGTGCCGATAGTAAAATTTCATTTTTAGTTAATTTTGTATCTTAAGTATTTGTTTTTTGATGACAAACTAACGGGAAAAGTTAAATAAACATATTGTGTACAGATTAACGGGTAAAATTGGTATGTGGACCTTTTTAAATGGAAATTTATACAATTTTAGTCGACCGTGTGAATTTGGTTTGTTCGACTCAAATTGTAAGTTATTGTTGGGTTTTTTAGATAGAAATGTTATATTGTTATTTTAAGGAAGTGTTGGGGTTTCTTTTTATGTAATCAAATGAAAAATTTAAAGAAATTTATATTTTATTGAAAAATGTTAATTGACAGTGAAGGTTAACCTAATTTCATGAAAAAGAAAATTTACTAAATTAAGATAATTTTTTTTATAAAAAAATATTTAATTTTTATTTGATTTTAGATTTGTAGATTAGATAAAATAAAAAGTAGGTAGAAATCCCCAACAATAAAAAAAGGCTAATTGGTAGTTAGTAGAGTAATTAGTCTCTCTCCCATTATTTTTTTTATGTTTTGTTTATTTATGATTAAATAAAATTGTGTTTATATTTATAATTGTGGATTTTGTTTGTTGTTTATTTTTTTCTTGTGTGGAAATAATTTGTTTAGCAGATTGTTACAATTTTACCAGCCCAGGTGTCATCATTGTAGGTGGACCCATTGATACAAAATTTGGCAAGGTAAGGTTGATTTATTTCAGATAAAAGAGATATTTGTCAATTGCTTAACCGAGATTAAATCTGAGCTAGTGACAGGGCAGAATTGTTATTTAAAAATTTAAAAAAATATTGTAGTGATATATTTATACTATTGTTTTATTGAATTTCACCTCAATTATAATTGGTGCCCAGAACTTGGAATTTTCTTTTTATGAGTATATCACTGCAATATGAAGATGAGAAAATTTAATAATAATAAAAATAATAATAAAGTTATTATTAAACACTTCTAGACGTGTACGCCAAGGCGGCCTTTTATGGGCACCACTCACGGTCTTCCACGACCACGTCGCCGACGACGTCGGGGACGTGGTCCGGTTAATAATGCAATGTTTAATTTATTGCATAAACAAGTTTGGCCTTGAGCTTCTTTGCAAATAAAATTATAGGTATCGTATTTCGTTAAAACATTTTTATCACAATGAAAGACATTATTGACTGCATAATACTAAATACTTCTAATTAAAGAAAGAGATTTCAGTCGACCTTATATTATGAACTCAATAATTATTTCTTTCCTTTTAATACACACGTTTTAAAGAAATACTATACTTATAATTTTATGATACAAATTAGCTCGAGCCCAACTTGTTTATGCAATAAATTACAGCAAATGTAAACATTGCTACATTATCTGGACCACTTCCCAGACGACGTCGTGGTCGCGCTCCGTGTGCGCTCTACATTACACGGCGAGATGGTACATCCCCGTTCTACGATGCAACGAATATGAGCGCCAAGTTTATGACCGACTGTCATGAGTCATACACAGGTGCAGTGATACGATAGAAAATCAGTTAGCCAACGTCCACTTGGAAATATATTTTTTATAAATTCGACATTAGATATTTATACTTTAATTTTTTAAATATTTTCGATTGTCTGTTCTCTCTTTTATGATATAAAAAATAAGTTTATAAAAATCAACGCGTGGGTCACTTAAAAAGCCTTCGAGGATCAGTGTCTGTCAGTCAGTCAGTGTAATATACCATGCAGTGCAACCTAGCATGCCAATTAGTACTTTAACAAAATTTATATATTCAAATTATATCAAAATATACTCAAATTAGCAAAATGATGAACTTCTTTAAGAAAATATTACCTAAATATTAAATTTAGTATTTATAATAAACACGTCAAAATAAGATGCTAAACATCTTTAATAAACAAACAGGCAAAACGAGATGGCAAAAAGTAAATTCAAAAACTTTTATGCTGAATAATTTTCTTTTCGCTCTTTCTTTTCAGTTTTCTTTGACTGTGCCTTAGTCTTTTAAAATAATTATATACTAACTCTGAAGTCACTTTAATTAAAAAAAAAAGAACTTTATCGGAGTAAATTTTTCATGTATCTCATTACGTTTTTAGCAATGGCAATCCGCAAATTTTCGGTGCCTACTTTTCAACTTTTATATCAAATCAAAAAGTTTTAAATTTCATTTTCTTCGTGAAGTAGACATTTCCTTGACCCTGAAAGTTTTGTTTTTGTAATAGAATTCTCGGTTTGTCTGATCTCATGCTCTATTTGAAAGTTTAATTTAGTTTTGAAAAACGACATTATAAAATAATATCCTGTTTATTCATCTTTAAAAATCTTAAATATGTGTTGCACAAAAGAAGTTTGAACACTAAGATATATTTAATCTATTTCCGCATTACCTGCTATTTAAGTCGAGTTTCAAAAAGCATGTGTGGATCAAGAGAATAATAAAAATCTGAATAGCAGTCGATTCCATTAGCTATACATAGTTATATACAGTATGTAAACAAAGTAATGGATAAAATTAATATTTTTTATATTATCACTATTTGGAACAAAAGCTCGGATTTTCTTCAATGTTTTAGCGTACTACTGTGGGACCTATGACGTCATCGACATCTTTTAATGGAACCCCCTTATTTCTTTGCTAGAAATTAAGGTAAAATTGACGTGTTCGAGTTTTTCTTCCAAACAGTGATAATATAAAAATATGAATTTTATTTCTTATTTTATTTACACACTGTATGAAGCAGTTATTAGATGTGAAACTGCAAAATGATGATTATAAAAATTTAATAAGAATATTTACGTAAGTTAAAACTCACTGACTATCACTGACTCATTGTTAGATTTTCGCAACATGATCAACACAAGCATCATCATGTTGGTAAATTGTTTCCCAATTTTTTTAATCTTTATTTAAACTTGGTATGTATTAAATGGTAACCTTTTGTGAATTTTATATTTTATGTAGTGTGTTACTTATAATTTATTACTCTAAAAGTTTATTGTTACTGTTTTATATATTGCAGTTACAGTCACTTCACAGGTAGCTATTTAGCTTTGCTGTGTAATATTTCGCTATTCTAGCTATTCATGTCCTTTTTCGGTAATGTAAGACTTGCACTCAACTGTACCGTTTGGAACCTTTAATAAGAACTAGAAAAAGTATCTTCATTCTACAAAAACCTGTTTAATTTTTTTCTTAAATTTCCGTTCATGTTAAATGTTCATTTCGTGTGCTATATAACGTGCCGAATTAATTTGGTTAGTCGGAATTGGATTAATAAAATCACAGTACTTTTTACGTCTATATTCTCTAGATTTTATTAATAATAATTATTATTCAATGCCGTTTTTCGTTACTTGATATAATTAGTTGATATAATAGCAAAAGTTCCTTGATTTTTAAGCTTTTCATTAAACACAATCCTCTTACTCGTGCGTTAACAATGACCAGTCTTTCCTCTATTATAAACATTTTGATGGTACCTCATACCTTCTGCAACTACGAAAAAGTATCACACACAGTATCACACTGTATATGTATAACTTTTATCACAACAATTTATTAAAAGTATGGAAAAACTACAAATTGTATGCAACTTACTAATTACTATATTTGCAACAAAATTACGAATAAACGAATATTTACCCCCAGCTATATACACCCAGCTCAATTGGTTAGAGCCCCGTCAGGCGAGCGGAAGACTTGGGTTCGATCCACAGTCGGAGTGATAATTTTTCTATATAGATTTGCATTTGTGATATCATTTAATGTAAAACATCATCTATATACTACTTTCTGTGCCTTTCTTTCTTCAGTTGTCTTTCCTAATATTCATTTTATGCCCATTGGTGCAAATCATTTTCAATTTTGGCCTACCTCAGTCTTTGTTCCCTGCAGTTCTTACTTCCTATGCCATCTCCGCAAATCTGTCTTCTTTTAATCTTACCATTGGTTTCTTTCCTCAGTCGTTGTAGTATCTTACCATTTCGTTAACTTTTACACATTTACTTTACATACATTATACATTAACTTTAGCCATATTTAACCTTTTACGCAATTTATCACGAAATATCTTTTTCCTAATTCTTCTTCCCGTTTTAATTGCATTGCAGGTTTTTGTACTGTCCACAAGTAATACTATTGTGGGGGAATGGGTAAGAGACACTCAACAGTGGAGAGATAAATGGAGCTCCATTTATATAGCTTCTACAGCTGTATAGTTTAGTTTAGGAATTATGACTTTTTTATAAGTTGGAGTTTGATTGAATATTAATAAGTGTAATGACAGCCTTTAAGATAATACCTTGCATTAGAATCTTGTTTCTTGCCAGTGAGTCCAGTCAACTTGCAGTAGGTTTGCAGTGTGGTCCAGAACATTCAGGAAAATGATGGCTCGCTGGAGATATATCGAGAGTACCAAGCAAACGTGTCCGTGATACTTGAAAGCTTCTCCAGTGGAAGTAGATATAAGGTAAGTTTGTTATAATAATTCTTATTATACTTGATATTTTGAATTATCTTCTTGTTGCAGGGAAAAGGAGACCTCGCCAGCTGTGGTTCTAATAAAGCCCAGAAATGTTAGCTATATGTTTAGCAGACTGCATTAAAATTACAATTCCAATTAGGGTTTAATAATGGTTTTTAATAATAAAATATTAATAACAATTTATGCATTTTTTAATATTATGTAACATTACGTTTTTAGATATAAAATTTATTGACACTTTTTGTAGAGCGTTTTGTGTCAACAACAAAACACAAACTTGGTAACCAGATCACTTTATTTTTGCGAACTACAAGGTGAAACCTTAAAGGCATCTTATTCAATAAAAGTTTATTGTCAAATGTACAACCTGTAGTTGATGTGATGGATGTGATCTGGGCACAACAATCAATAATTTAAACGAATAATTATGTGGACGAAACAACTATCATGGAAGAAATACAGTAATTATCCAATTATTTTACATGGAGATACACTTTCATACTAGCACAATAGTTAAAAAAGTTGAAGACTGTCCACGTGTAGCATAGGACCAAAAATAGGTCACGGTCACTCCAGTATCCACACATTCCCGCTGTAGTTCACATGAAAGATACCTACTCTTAACACGACCTCGTTACTGTAGCTAAATCGCTAATGCCGTCTTCACAGTCTTCACACATGCTTATTACATACCTTTATTATATCGTCTATCAGTATGGTAAACGGTGATTAGCTGAGAGTATCACTTATATGTCCTTTGGTAGCTTCAAATTCACTTGAATACATAAATTATGTGTGAGCTCATATAATTTCTATTCTATAAACTTTTTGTCATTTTTTTATGCAGATCCTTCTACAACACCTCTCTAAAGTCTAACAAAAATTAAAGAACTTAGTCATTGCAAATCATCTGCTGGCGACCCAGGTATCCGCAATCACGTGCTTATAAGTATCAGCCAGTTGAAATTATTTATATGATTTATTTGTTTGATTTAAACTGATTATTCAATATATTTTCTGTCTGAGTTATCTTGAATTGAATTTTCTATTTGATGTGATTGCATCATTGTTCATTTTATAGAAATCTTTCTTTTGTATTATATGCTTTAGTTTCTTGTATTATCTTTATCTCAGGAAAGTTTTATAATTACAACAAATGGTCATTACAAGTTTTACTAGCCAAAATATTAATTATGTATTGTTATATTAATTGTTTAGTTAACTATAAAAGTTACAATATCAGAATTCTGAGAATACCATCGAACATAAACCACCTACGAGGTGTGAAAATTAAATAATGAGACTGGCAACGTAGCGTTCTATCTGGCGATACTTGGGACGCGGGACATGGAGGAGCGGCAGGTGAACATGTGATACGCCTTCAGTACGAGTTTGAACTCGCTAAAGTCATTTGCTTGTCCGTAGCAATTTTTTTCGTGAAACAGTTCTTTTTAGTGCGTTCTAAGAATGAGTGATATCAATTTCGAGCAACGGTGTGCTATCAGATTTTGCTTCAGACTTGGGAACAGTGCAACGGAAACTGTTGCAAAACTTCAGCAGACCTACGGAGACAGTGTTTTGTCAAGGGCCCAGGTTTTTCGGTGGTTTAAGGTACTTTCAGAAGGAAGAGAGTCGATTGAAGATTTTTTTTTCGATAATCAGGGAATCGTCCACAAAGAGTTTGTGCCTCAAGGCCAAACGGTCAATCAACACTTTTACCGGGAGGTTCTTGAAAAACGAAAAAGGGTCAATCGTGTGAGACCAAACATCAAGAACAACTGGGTGTTGCATCACGATAATGCGCCTTGTAACACAGCAATTTCAATAAACGAGTTTTTGGCCAGTATAAACATTCCTGTGGTTTCTCAGCCTCCTTATTCGCCATGACTTGAGTCCTTGTGACTTTTTCCTCTTCCCGAGATTGAAAAATCACCTCAAGGGAACTCATTTTGGGACACTCGAAAACATTCAAACGGCTGTAACCAACCAACTGAAGGCTTTTCCAGTATCCGAGTTCCAGCACTGCTATGAGGATTGGAAGAACCGTCTCCAGCGCTGTGTGGCTTCCCAATGAAAGTTATTTTGAGGGAGACAATATTGAATTGTAATTCTATTCGAATAAAAAATTGAAAAAATCAGTCTCATTACTTAATTTACACACCTCGTATATTACAGGAATCTAGTTTATAGGGTATGTCAAGGCATTCATTACGACCTAACATTGAGGTTAGTTTTTATAATGACTAAGTTCTCTTTATAATTTCTAAAATGTGAGTGATAATGATAATACTTGCTGTGATTAAGTAAAAATATAAATGCAAGTCATTGTTTGTGTAATAAGAGCATAAGTAAATAAAAACCGAGCTTATTGTGCTATGAAATAAATGTATGATTTTTCGCTTTAATTAATTGAGGTGTACAATTTTGTCCTTATTGTAAATAATGCAACCGTGTACACAACTGCAAACTACACTTTTAAATAACTAAAGAACGAGATTGATTCTATTATAAATACGGAATAAAGGGATAATGTCGTCGAAGACCTTTTTAACACACATAAAGATGTTCCAAGTGATAAATATTATATAAATGTGATGGCCTACCTTTCAAGATTTATCTTTCCGATTCGCATGTTATCGGTGGTAGAAAGGATTCCTAACCGATGCGTTATACTTTATAAATTTTTCAGCCAGCCTTTCTTTGACGTTTAACGTATTGAAAATAAAGCAGAAAAAATCGGACATGCAAAGTTGATAAAAGCAACGAAAATATTTCAATTTAGAATATATATCCATGCACTAGCTAAATAAAAGCGTTAACTACTCTTATCATGTAAGAAGATCTGGTAATTCAAAAATGCAGCTTCATGCTTTGAAACCAGTTGTAAAGTAATAAACATCAAATGTCAAACTAAACTTACATACATGTCTGTAATGATTTAGAACATATTTTCGTCGGTTTAGGACATTAGGGCGCGGCCTCTAGTGCGCTGGCATTAGAGCTCGGCCACTAAGGCGCGAGGACATTAGGGTGCATGATCAGTAGGGCATGAGGACAGTAGTGCGCGAGGAAATTTTACAATCAATGAACTAACTATTAAAGCCATTCATTAGTAAAGTTTAAAAATTGAATACAAAAATGTTATTGGCATGCACAACACAGTAAATAAATAACAGCTCGAACAGCACTATTGTAAATTATACAAATTATTTAATAAAATAATTATTAAAATCAATCATTATTAAAGGATTGATCATAAACTTAAATTTTCTCACACAAACCCAACAACACTTTGCTTTTTTCAAAGCTGGAAACATTTTAAAAACAGAGAAAGGAAGTGGAAAATCTTCAAAGCAGATAACAATAAGCAAAAATAGATAAACGGGTCTGAAAAGACTGAAAATACCAAAAATCGCTCATATACGAAACTCATCCTACCGGAAGCCTTCTCATAACTGCAACTAATAAATTCATTTTAAGTGTTTGTATAATATGAAGCAATCGAAATCCACAGTCTAAACCGTAATAATGAACATTGCAAAACAAAAACATTGGAATTACAATATTACAATAGCCTTTTGTTCGCTGGTTTGTGGCTTGCTGACTGTAAGAGCTGTAGTCACATGTCACTTGGTTTTACAAATATTTACTTAATTTAAATGCAAAGCACTTAGGTCTTAGTCACTAGCGTTTCTAGAGTTTCTTGTTATAAGTAATTACGTAAAATTATAAATAATAATTTAAAACAATTTATGATAAGGTTTGGTGTGATATGATGCAATTATTTAGTAACATATGTTGTATACATTGATTTGACAATTCTGTACAAATTCCTGGTATATTTTTGTAAAATTAGATCACAATTGTTATGTAAATACTAGTGTATATAAAGTGTCGATTTTCAGTTTAGTTATTAGGTTTTTCTTCCTTTTATAACTGTTAATATAAAATGATGCAATTATTATAAGATAAGAATGATTAGCATATGCTGCAAATTTAATTTGACATTTTTGTACATATTCCTGGTATATTATGTAAATACTAGTGTATATAAAGTGTCGATTTGTAGTTTAGTTTAGTTGGTCTTTCTTTTTTTGATAAATGTTAATATGATTTGATGCAGATTATTATTAGATAAAAATTAATAACGTTTGTTGTATCATTGATTTGATATTTTTTGTACATAATCCTGATATATTTTTGTAGAAATTAGAGCACACTTACATCATGTAAATACTAATGTAAAAGTAGCCATATTTATTTTATTAGGTAATTCCGTTTTAAGTCGGTTGAAAAGGTCAATTTGTGTAAAGTAGTCTATAACGTAATCTAAATTAATAGTTGTAAATTTAGAATAGTAGAAAGTTATTTTGTTTAAAGTGAGTTTTATTTAAGTTATAATTGAAATTAAATTAAAAAGTGTAAAAGTGAATTGTATTAAAAGTGTGAAGCTGCGACGAAAATACTTTACTGTAATATAATACAAATGCACAGTACATCGTATAATAGTTTTATTTAAAAAAATAACCTTCGAAATAAAAATGTGCAGTAAAAGTCATGCAGCATAATTATAATTCAAGTGCTTTATTAAAACAAAACCTTCTACAATTATTTAATTAAAGAAGCAAAGATCAACCGTTTACGGAATTAAGTACTCAAATGAGTTCACCACTACTACATATATTCAAATTAAAAGTTTGGAATTTGTATATATGGATCTAAAGTTTTACATGCTTGGCAAGATATCGAAACCTGACAACGCAAGGATATGGATTTGACAATTTTTTGGAGTGGGAATGTAATGGTTGTAGCGGAAATTGGGTTATTAAAGTGGAAAATTAAACTTTGGCTTCGTAAAAAATTCTGGAAACGTAACACGAAAAGAACTGGTAAGCAAAATGTAGAAACGCCTTTAGATTAAAATTCAATTTGGAAAAAAGATTGGTTACCCTCAACATCGGAAAATAATTAATTATTAAGAAGTAAAAGTAAATTATAATTTAATAATTAGTTTTGAATAGATTGTTTCTGTTTAATTTGAATCACCCATCTCATTTTTAGAACCTCACATTACCCTGGGTTAGAGATTTTATTAACTAATAAGATTCAATAATATTTTATACAAATCATGTTATTACGTATTGTTAAAATTTATATCAAGATTTACATAACTGAGGTTACATTTAATACATATTTGAACGTTTATTTCAAAATATTTATGTTTAGGAATCTAAAAATTAAAGTTTACCTTTTAAGATTTTTATGAAAATTCTATTCTATCTTAGTTTATTAATTTATTACGTATATACGGCATCTATTTATTTGGTTTGTATAAATGTGGAGCATTTCATTGTAATTTCAACTAAATTAATGTAGGCACAGTCTTCCTACGTCGATTCTAGTTGCCCATGATTATGCTTATATTTCTTTTGAGATTCCTTGGAAAAGAATATTATAAATATTTTGACTAATGGTAAATTAAAAGTATATTATTGTTTCACCTAAGATAACCCACTTTTACTTTACCTAATAATTAATATGTCATCAGTTGCAGCTTTATTAAACTGACTTTTGGTGACTTCAACTACAACCATTTTCTTTGAGGAATCCAAGCAGATGATTGTTAGGGTATAACCGTAGTTAGGGATATAAACAATTCAGAGTTAATAATGAATGAGAAATGCTATTAGTTATAATGTGTTTTACCATTATATTATTATAATCTACAAACTTGTTCAGCTTATTGTATAAAGTGAAAATATACTGAAAACGTAGTGAAATCACAGGAAGATGCTGATGAAGCGTACAAGTTACGGTAGCGGTAATTAGGTATAAAAGCTCAAGATTAATTTAAACAATTTAATATGTTGTTTCTTTATACTGCATAAGTCCATAAGAAAAGCACTACATAAATTGTTTGCTTTGAACCACTCTGTACATAGTGTACATGCTGAAAAACATCACTTCGTAGCTGTTTTATATAGTTGAGAACAAGTTTGATATTATAAAGTTTCCGAAGGCAATTAGGTCCAAAGGTTTTTCTGCTTTCTTGTAAATTGACTGAAATGGAGCTTAAAAGTAAATGCAAGGTCGATTTATTTTCTTGCATTACCGGACATCCTAGACACTACGCGGTCCGTATAACAGTAGCTGCATCCGCTCCGTCGAACAAATATATAACTCTTGCGGTCTCCACTTCAATTCCCCGTAATACCAGTTTTTTATATCTCTCATCTCTGCGGATGTCCCTGCTGTGTATTGTACGACTTTCTAAATTTCTTCACAAATTCTTTTTCTTGCTATTTATTCAAGAAGGAGCATAATGCCGGCGAGAGACGGCTTACGTTTAAGTCTTTAAGTTTATTTGTTGGAACAAACTTTTTGGTTATATTATTCTTCCGTAAATAATTCTCTTAGTATCTTTTATGCTACAATGGAAAGATGTAATAGAATTTCAGGAATTAACTCGATTTTAAAGTCATTGTTTGACTTTTCTTCGTGCGTTTCAATACAGGGCGTTTATTCCAAACTTTCGATACAATACCCGTAGTTCCCATTAATTCCTCTTTGTATTTCGATTCGTTAAAATCTCTGAATCGAGCCTCTTTGATGGAGAATTTTAGCGTAGACTAAAAGAACAAATTTGTCATTGAACAGTGAACACGAACATTTATAGCTCTCGTTCATAAATTTAAATTTGGTGTAGTAAATAGCGCATGCAGTGTTCGAGAGTGATTCTCTTTGAATTGCAAAACGTACAATAAAGCCCAACCATAAGTCAAAAGCAAACATATTTTAATTTATTCCTGAAGCCCCCTAAATGTCCTCGTTTCATATTCGGACTACACACAACAGATTTTTCCTTGTTTGTTGATGACCATTTTTTATTAAAAAAACCAGATATGCTTTGAAAGTTTCGCATTTTCATGTTATTTTACAGCTGCGACGTTCAATTATGTAATCGAATTGTAATTATAAAGGCGCGAAAGAAGGAAAAACCATTACTGAACTGAATAATCGTTGAAACCTTTTTTGAATTGTTCAACCTTAGATCTTTAACTTGATAACAAATACTCTTTTTTGAAAAGCGGTTTTGTGATGTAGTGTGGTAGACCTTCGTGTTACGCAAATTGCTGGTCAGGGTTGAAACGTTTGCTGGAGGTTTTGCAAATTTTTTTGTGACGGTGTCCAATCAATCATAAAAACCTTCTGTGGAAAATAAATATTATAAGAGGGTTACGACAGTTTCCTTTTGTTGTCCGTTAAAATTTCAACCTTGAACTTTTTTTCAGGAAAACATAAGGGAGTAAGATGAATGTTTATATCCTTGAATTTTAATTGAAATAAAGCAAAATTAAATTTGTATGATTAATTAATTAAGAGGGTGATTTATAAAACGATAAATCTATGTTCAAAAAGTTGGGTGTGGATTTTGAATACCTTATATTTCAAACAAAAACATTCAAGTCAGGACAGCAAATGACATTTTAATTTAAAAGAGGATGTTGCCTACCAACACCTACTTCCGGAAGTAGTACATAATGTTGCGTTTCTGTAAATAAATGGTCTTTATCATACAGTTTTACTTATGTAAATAATTTAGGCAAATTCTTTTTATGCGAGAAATAAGCAAATGCAATCTCAAACTAAAATCGAGCAAAAATCCTTCCATTGATTTTTAATTGGACTTTTAACATTTTATGGGGCAATTCTTTGCCAATATTAAGAGTTACCCTTATTTGCTTACTTAGGATTGATGCCCTTAAAATATATGACAATTTTAGGCAAATGTCCAAGATCGCATATATACAAGTGATTTTCAATCCCGTTCGAAGTTGAAAACTTCAAAGATCTGAAATTTTTAAGATTTTCTGAAAACTTTAAAGATTTTGCCTTAAAAAGCTTCTAGCAGAGCAAGTGTGAACAAGAATATATATATTAACCAATGCTTCTTCCCCAAAGTACCGTTTTGAGTAATTTCAGATCTTTATCGTGATTATCACCGTTACGATTACTACCGTTTCTCTCTAATACTACTTAAGATGTTTCTATGACCAAAATATAGTTTTTTCCCAGCCTAAACATTTTGTAACTATAAAGTCTTTTTGTGCTAGTTTATATATTTTTGATTATTCTTATTTGCTTTTAAGATTTTTCCACTGCCTTTTCCTATTTTATAGATTTTTCCTGCTTTGAAAGAAGGAAGATGAATTTATGGCGCTGTTCGTGTAAAACAATATTGTTTTTTAATTTATCCTCTTAAATAATCTGAAATCAAATTGAATTTCTGTGAAGTTTAATAAAAAAACCAATCATATCTGAAATAATAAGGATTATTAATTTTTTCTTTTAAAACGATTTACAATTAACTGCGTTACGGACATCGAAAGCACGGAAAGAGCCAAAGTTTATCCGTAAACCCATCCTTCTACCAACCTAAAAACAGTCTAGAAACAACCTAAATCTAGTGTAGGAAATTTGCAACATTAGTCTTTTAGTTTTCGTTTATCTATTTTTGATTATTGCTTTTAAGATTTTTCCCACTTCCTTTTCTTTTTCCTGCTTTTATAAAGGAGAGATGTGCTTCTAAGATGTTTATGTAGAACCATATTGTTTCTGGATTTCTGCTCTTAAATCATCTGAAACCAGATTTAATTTCTGTAAAATAATTCAATAAGAAAATTAATCCATCCAAAAGAATCACAATTTTTTAATCTTTTTTTCAAGGTAGTTACTACTTATTGGCCACAGATCCACAAGTGTCAGATTGACAATCAAGGCAGTTACAAACATCGAAGGCATACCAAGAGGCAAAGTTCTTTGATAAAACCATCCCTCTACCAATCTAAAAACAGCCTGACAAATAGTCAGGATTTTTTTATAATCAGCGCATGCTCATCTTAAGTTTAATCAAGTAAGGAAAGAATACATAATTTAATATTTATTTTTTTTATATTACATGTACATAATTTCCTTTTCTGTCAAACAATACATAAAGGTATAAACAATAATTTATTTATTTAAATATATAAACGGCTATAACCTTTTACAATAAAAATGAGTACAAATAAATACTACAGCATATAACAAAATCGTACAAAAATTTGCATATTTTAAATAATTGAATTAATAAAGTTAAAGTTAATTAATTTAACAAATAAGTACAAAGGAGAACACCTCTTTTAAATTCGTTTAAATTAGGTGCAATCAAAACTACTAAGCGCAGAGTAATAGCCATACCACGTAACGTAGTGTGGAATACGAAACAAAGTTGTTTTTCTCATTCTACGATCACAAATATTTATTACAATAAAATTCAATAAGTTGTAATGAGGAAGGGCAGTTTATATAACAATGTATTAGCTTATAAAGAAATACAAGATCAGAAATTATGCGTCTATCTTTTAGAGTTCTTATATTTAAATGTAACATAATAATATCATAATTAGGGTTAACAAAACCCAACTTAAATTTGATGAACCTAAGAAATCTTTCTTGAACGTGCTCTAACATTAAAACTTGATAATCTACGTATGGACACCAAACACAGCTACCATATTCAAGAATTGAACGGACTAATGAACAATATAATATTTTTAATGTATATACTGAAAACTCTCTTCCTACTCTTATAATAAAACCTAATACTTTCAAAGCGCGGTTAATTATAACTTCAATGTGACGTCTAAAAGATAGAGTGCATGAAAATAAAACTCCTAAATCTGTAATTTCACATACTCTTTCAATATTTACATTATCAACAGAATAAATTGATTCATGCATAACTTTAGAACGGCTAAAAGAAAGACATTTGCATTTGTTTATGTTTAATTCTAAATCATTAGCAACACACTATCTATTCATTCTGTTTAAGTCATCTCACACCTTCAAACAATCAAGTCTGGATTTAATAAGGAGAAACAGTTTCAAGTCATCCGCAAAAAGCAGAAACTCGCAATACCAAAAGCAATGTTTTATATCATTAATGAACAAGCAGAATAGAATTGGATCCATGTGAGAACCCTGCGGAACACCAGAGGGAACATCTATTGCTTTGGAATAGTAGTTATCAATTCTTACAATTTGTTTTCTGTCCGTAAGAAAAGTCTTAATCCATTTAATTATATTTTCGTGAAAGCCGTAATTATATAATTTTGTAACGAGCAATTCATGGTTGACCTTATCGAAAGCCTTGGAGAAGTCAGTGTAGACAGAGTCCACTTGACTATGACCCTCCAAAGCCTTCAATAAATAAGTTTGATACAAAAGCAAATTAGTGGTTGTAAATTATATTGTTACACACCCAAGTTAGCTGCTTGGTTAAAATACAATCTAACAATTTCGGTATAGATGATTGTAAAGACACACCTCTATAATTTTTAATATCACTACGATCCCCAGATTTATATTGTAATGATATTTCGATCGAGTTTAATTATTTACTCAAGTCGATGTTGTTCAAGTTAATAAAAGTTCATTATTGTTTTAAAATTGCTTGATGAACAGAGAAGAGGTAGATGTGATGTTTGACGTTCATAATATATAGCAGACGTTCATATAAAATAATTCATGAAAACAGAGTTCAAGTTTGATTTATATATTTAGTTTATTGTTGTTACATAAAATAAGTATTTGGGCTAATAGGTTATTACATCTGAAGCTCAAACCTGAAAAGAAAATTGTTATTAGACTTAAGGAAAAGTTGTAAAATAGTCTCTAGCATGTTTAACAATAGTAGTCAAAACATAACATTCCATTTGAAATATCAATCAAAATTTATCCATAACAACCATCCATCAATAATAATGCATGGTTATAATAGAGATATCTAATAATGAGAAACAATAATTAATCATTTAAAAAAAGTTAATTTTGTATTGTAAATCATAAAACAAAAAAGAAAGAAAAATATGAAGGTGATAAGAATGGTGGTTGCTAGGGAGGTTGTTAGAAAAATTTTGGATAATGGATGTAATAATTTTTTAGAATGAGAAAAAAAAATAAAAAGCAGTTTAAAATATAGTAAAAGGTGTTATTTATTTCAACCAACAAATAAAATAAAGAGTTTACAGAAGAAGAAGTTTTAAAATATGGAAACATACTCACTACCAAAAAGAGGTTCGAATCTGATATAATCTTCGGATCATCAAAGTTTCATTTGATCCTAGAAGAAGAGAATAGTTACTTTAATAATAAAGGTAAAGACAAACAGGTACTCTTGACCTACCATATTTTTAGCTGTCTGGCAATTCTTCGTATCCTGAGTTACACCATATTCATAAATCCAGGGCAATTCAAGAGAGCAGGCGACATACAGGTTCCTGAGAACGTGCTGCAAGAAGGGAGAAGCATTATCAATTAAATAACTAAAAAGGTTTGTGAAAGTGTTATTAAAAAGCAGAGCATTAGTGTCCTACCAGAAGGTTAAAGTGCAATCTTATAAGTTAATTTAAAGGTTAAATCAACGTATCATTATTGTTGTAAAGAGTTTCAAGCAGAGGATGCACATAACCTAAAAACAATAAAAAATTTAATTAATTTATTTAAAACTAAAATACTGATCAAATTTACCTCATTTTATAAAATTGTTGAAGTTCATATGTGTGGTTATGGACGACACGTCAAAATATTAATTTTCAAGGTTAAGCAAAGTTTCCCATTAAAGAAATTTCTCAATAGTTAAAGGTTACTTGAAATACCATTGTACTATAATATTTTTAGATAAATTTTGAGTTTTCAAGAAAAGGAACCCATACTTGAAAATTCGATTATACTTATTTTAGTCTCATTGCAAAGAAAAATTTAGTAAAGGCAAATAAAAGAAATAAAGGCGACCCTGAGAGATAACATTAATACAGCGAGTGCAGTTCATAATAAAATTAAAATATGAAGGCATTCTATTTGCATAGCTGCATAACATCGCATTATATAGGTGCTATATAGCTTAATTTCCATTTTTCGGGAAAACACATTTCTGTAATTGATCGTTTAAATAAGATTTCAAGAGGCACACTAATTGTATATGCACAGGCCTTCAGAAAGCAGTTAGGTATTCAATCCGGGCCGCAAGATGATGAATTACGTAGTTTGGTTATTTCTTGGAAAATCAATGCCAAATCACTGTTAAATGTAAAAGCTGGATCAATTACACTATATGATACATCTGAGCATCAAAAACTACAGAATTTTTAACATTATTATTGAAATTATATACTGTTGAGAAATAATCGGCAAAAAGATTCATCGTGTTCTGTAAGTTACAACTACTTTTATTATCAAAATGCATTTCGTTAGGAAAACCATTACCTTTTTTTTAACATTAACAAATCGCCAGAAATTATTGATATTATTCGAAATATCCATTTCTATTCCGCTTATTACACATTACACAGCCTTGGTAGTGTAATGTCTGGCGTGCCGGACTTTCACCCAAGCGGCCCGGGTTCGACTCCCGGCGCTGGCAGATCTGGTTAAGGTTTTCTGCAGTTTCCCTTAGCTGTAACACAAATGTGGGATTTGTGCTGTTCCATCTATAAGTCGGCTGCAGCCGCACATTGGGCCTACATAATAATAATAATCGCCCCCTCCCTCCCGCACAAGCTTATAGCTTCTGGGGCCTTGGTTAAGGTTATGGGTTGTAGTAATTATTATTATTATTATTATTATTATATATTCGGAATACAGGTGTTTACTTAAGTTTTTACAACTGTTTCTTAAATTATTAAATATTAAATAATCAGAATAACTACCAGAGGATTTATATTTACAATGAGCCTCTTTCCTTTTAATAATCAAACTAATTAAATTTTTATTAAACCATACAGGATAATCGGATTTGAAATAAGTTTTTTTGGGAACATATAAATCAATGATGCAATATAAAATATTATAGAATTCAGATACACAAGAATTCAAGTCGGCGAATAAATCAGACAACTGCTTCCAATTTATCGAATTAGAAATGAGTTTATCTCATTGTACTTGGCTTGAATACTTTGAGACAGAACTTACTGCGCTAGTAGATGTGTCCGATACGTTTAAGGTAATGTCATAAGCTTTGTGGTGTACACTATTTTCAAAAATTGAATCAGATGCTTCTGTAACACAAACGCAGCGATGATCACAAAACAATAAATCTAGAAAAACTCCACGCACATTAGGAATATCGTTCACTTGAAATAAGTTTAAATAGCTAAAGCTATTAATTATGGTTCTGGCTGCTGGACTAGCATCATCTTGAAGGAGTACCCCAAGATCGTCGTGTCACCACGTAGCTGAAGAAAGGTTATAATCCCCGCAGATCAAAATTTTGTCTGGGAAATATTCTTCACATAGATTTTCCACACTTCGAGAGATTCGTATTTTTCAATAGGGCTTCCAGGAGGGATGTAGACACCACCTAGTAGAAGTGTTTCTGACTGGAGTTTGACCATTAGAACAACCTGTTCAACGTCATTCGAACAATTTAGTAGTGTTGACGAAAAAGTTTTTTTTGAAGCGATTAAAATGCCTCCACCTTTTTGTTTAAGACTAGACCTTGAAGATCTGTCACACCTAAATATATTAAAACCGTGAAGATTTAGTTCACTATTATCTATATCGCTGAATAAGCACGTTTCCGTGATAACTAAGAAATCATAGTTGGATATCACAGTTTTAAGGCTAAATTTCTGAATCTTGCTCCTCATTCCTCCCACATTATGGTAATAGACGTTTAGTTTTGAGCGTTTTTTGCCGCCATATTAGGTTTAACATTAGTAATTTTACAAATTTTAGGAATTCCATTAACATAACGAATCGTGAAGTCTTTTTTTCCCCTTTCATGTAAAGATTTAAGATCGTTGCGTATCTTTTGCAAATATCTTCTTTGGCCCACAGTTGAATCAATTCTAACAAATATATTCCCACCATCTTTAATAGACTTGGAAGCTTTAACTACATTGATTGCAGACTGTCTATCACCAAGAACAATTTTAAGTGGACGAGGCTTTGCCGATACTTTCCCCACTCTAATGACGTTTTCAGGGTGGACAACCAAACCAATCGAATCACTAATATCTTTGAAAGCCTTAATATCATCTTGTACTTTCGCTTCCGTTGTTGATTTCTTCGATTCGGGAAGATTAAAGATAATAACGTTATTTTCACATTTACGGCGAGCTTCAATTTCCTGCAGAATCTTTTCAGAATCATCATCATTACCTGTATTTTTACTTATCAATGCATGCAGCTCGGCTTTTAAATTATTGCACTGTTTTTGAAGATTATCAAACTTATTATTCTACTCAGCGATTTCGGTCTGAAATGATTTGATGATGTCGCTCTTAAAACTGTGTAAATGATTAGCCAAGGACTTAACTATTGTGTTTTCAATTAACACCTCGATATTTGAGGTATTATTACTGTTGAACGACGTGTTGGTTTGGTCATTTGAGTTGGACGCGTCCTCACAAGTATCACAGGACCACCTATCACCATTTGGCTTTTTGCTCTCATCTAAGTCGTAATTCACCCGATCTACATCCAGATTTAAGCACACAGAATGATGCCATTGTGTACAATTGATGTATTTCAAAGCTGGAATCCGCTAATGATCTTTTTCCAGACACAACACCAAATCGTCATATTAATAAAATTATTACAGTTATTTAATATAAATTAAACAAACAAAGTGTATAAAGCATAACACTGTCCAACCATACAATAAAAGCGCAAACAAAATAACTTATCACTTGATAAGAGAACTATCGCCTAAAATACTAAGCAATCCATTACCCACACTAACTTCTTTAGCATTTACTACGATTCATTTTTTTTGGGATTAATCATAAACCATACTAAAATATTGAGTTTACAAACACTATTTGATTAAATTAATTATGACTAAATTCTTAATAATCCGACTACGTCCGCGGTTTTAAACCGGGCATACAAATACGTGTTATATGCTGGGTGATTCTAGTTGAACTGCTTGTTCAACTAGAATTATTTGTTTACAATCTATCTGGAATTCGCTTGTAGAAATGTGTTAAGAAACTGCGTCTAGGAATACGCTGGGGTGTGTAGTAAATTAAAAAAATCTTGTAATTAACTTAAGTTTTTCTAATAATTATTAGCGAAGGGACTTTGGGGCTTGAAGGTTCATGAATACAATAGTAGTAAAACAAAACCGTTGCCGCGGCATTTTCTTATGGGATTTAACAAAGGCCCAAAAAATCTATTTCACTTCCGGTCTGATAACACAGCCACACAAAGAAATTGTTTTCGGGCCTGGGGATCAGACCATGTTTTCTGTATGTTTTTGGGTTCGCTGAACTCGCTGGTCCGTTCAACCCTATCACGTCAGTGTTTTGCCATAACCTCAAAAAACCCACTAATTGAGGCTTTTCAGCACTTTTTAACGCATATAAGCCTGTGACTCAAACTCTAAACACAAAAGCCAAGCTGTTAACTTCAAACCCATAACCCTATAACCTCATAACCTCATAAACTCATAATGCAATAACCCCATAACCTTAAAAAACGCCATAATTAAGGCTTTTCAGCCGCTGAGTCCCTGGATGATAGCTTTCATGCCGTCATGGCAGACACAGGTAAAGCACCTATTACGATGCAGGGATTCAGAATCCCAGTATCGTCGGCTGGTCAGGGTGAGAAAGCGGTCCCGCAGGCGTCGTCATCATACGACTGCAGCTCTACATTAGTTGGTGACTTGGCAAATGTAGGGTTTAATACTACAACAAAACAATTTGAAATGGTTCCACTAACCCATGATTGTCATGTAAATCATGACAATCATTTGCTACATACGTTCTAAATTCGAGGTAACTTCTTTGTGAAAATCCATTGACGACGATATACGTAAAACGTATGAGGAAATTTTCAAATTGAAGATGGATCTGGCCAACAGCTGGGTTCCACACATCATTTGCAACTGTTGAAAAAAGATGCTAACTTGTTGGAAAAAATGGAAGAATAAAGAAGATATAAGGTAGTCCAGCTATTTGGAGTAATCCTGGTCACGAGGAAGACTGCTTGTTCTGTTTAAACCAAATTAAAGGTTTCAATATAAAGAATAAAAATACTATTGTATATATAAACACTAAATCTGTAACCGCTCCAGTTTCAGTTGAACGGAAATAGTGTGAAACTGAATCCGATCGTATATCTGGAGGCATCGAATCAATGGAAATTGACGAACATTTCTCTACAGAAAATGAATCAGAGAGCGATGACAACGATGATAGCAAAACGGAATATGCATCACGCGACAAAAAAACCAGCAGTTCCGTTATTGGTCTCCCAGTCGGAGTTAAATGATTTTGTTCGAAACTTGGGGTTAGCAAAAGATGGTTCTGAGTTTTTAGCTTCATTCCTTAAGACGAAAAATCTTTTAGAACCAAAAACTAAAGTTTCTGTTTATCGAGATCGAGAAAAAAATATAGCAAAAGAAAATAGAAAGCGAAATTCTTTGAATCGATTTTTTAATGAAAACAAGACCCGATATAGTTCTAAAAAAGAGAAGACTGAAATTTTATGTACTTGTTATTCGTTGTTTATTTGTTTATTAATTTAATTTAATTTATTTATTTATATATTTATTTACCTTCCAAACAACCCAAGTTTTTAGGGTTTTTTTGAGGTTATGGCAAAATCCTGACATAATAGGGTTAAACGGCCCAGCGAATTCAGTGACCCCAAAAACATATAGAAAACATGGTCTGATCCCCAGACATGAAAAAAAATTTTTTTGTATGGCTATGTAATCTGAAAGATTATTATTGATTTAAATTATTTATACTATGTCTCTGGGTTGATCCTTCAATAAAATGAGTAACACATTTAGAGACATAGCAATTTTATTTCGGTGTTTAAATAACAAATGAAAAAATGATTTGTGGTTGTACTCTTACTATTCTTAAGTGGCGTCATTAAGTAATTCGATAATATTTTAATGCACTGGGTTTCACTGATTTTCAGTAGCTATTTAATGATGTTACCTTCAACTAAAATTGAGAGTAAGTATGTTTAAATAGATTGGAAAAAATTAAAATCCAACGTGATTATTGTTAATAATTGTGGCCAGTTTAAAAAATAAAGTTTTTAAACCGTTTAACACAGGGCCAGTTGATTTACCTGCTCGGAGGTATTGTCGTTTATTCTAAACCTTTACCAAGCAGTAAAAATAATATAAATGAATAAAGAAAAAGATGAATTAGTTAATAAACTGTTAAATGAATAAATGTAACAGTGCATGCGTTAATTAATTGCGGAATGAATCAATCAATCGAGAAATGATATACTGAATTAATCGATGAGTAAATAAACTATTCGGCAAATGAATGAACGAATCAATAAATAAATGGATAAATCGATGAGTAAATGGAGCAATTTATAAATGAATGCATGAATCGGGGAATAAAAAAAATGATGAGTGAGCAACAGAATCAATAAATAAATGAATGAATTGAAATAACAGAATAAAAGTAAATATAATCTTAGTATTATAGTTAAATAAAAATAAGTTAACAGACATTGTCAGAAGTTAATCTTCAACGCTGTTTATATCATCAACTGCAGTTATACCAGATCCAACAAATAAGTGCGTCAATATTCCAACTGACTTATTTTAGCTTCCTTTTTAATAAGTTTATATGGTTACGGTGAATAAAATTCTATTAATTTATTTATTTATTTTGTTGAAAGTGTTGTCTTGAAAATTTGTATTTTTTGTTGCGGGACAGCTAACAGAACACATTGCATTAGAAGCACGAATTGAAGCATGCTTTTCACTACTAGTCACTATTATGTTTAAACGCGATTATATAAATAAGCTCTGATTAAACCCACTCACCTAGGTCTTGTTCTATCGGCGGCTGGTTCCTGGAGCTTTTAAGAAATTCATAAAGCACATGTATCTACATAAAAGTTATCAACCTATAAATAGGTTAATTTAAGTTAATAATAAAATCAATTGTAATCGTCGCAGCAAGACTATCCACGTTTTTAAGAAAATTTAGAAAACCGAACTATCCTTACTGCACATATCTGAACAAAATCACACTAGAAACAGAATTTCAGATCTCAATTTTCTGGGCGAAGCTCTGATACCACGCAGCCCAACATACATACATGAAAATAGGTACACGTGTGTAGAATACAAAAATATTTCAAAATATTCCGCTGCTAAACTTTAGAATTACACTAAAAAGTTAACTTTAAAATAAAAAGGAACATAGTGAAACTTTACAAGGCTCAAGCTATAACAATATTAACACAAATAATGTGCAAAAGAAACTCAATTTAGCGTGAAATTCTTCACACCGAAGCGTTCAATGTACGAGGGTTAATTAGGTATCTAATAATTAATAGATTAATATGAGAAAATGCAATTCAAGGAAATAAACTGCTGCAAACTTTATGACTTTTTTTTTATTTGTATTTCTGTTCGAGCTATAAAAGTTTTTAGATAAATTTAAAATCTCCATAAAAGATATAAATATGCAAAAATGGAGCAGGTTATGAGAGTCAATAAGCGATTTAAACATTTAACAAGTTACTTTTGCGAATCGTTTCCTGCATTCCAAATCAAAGAATCGTTTAATACTTCTGTTTACAAAAGAGTTCTGTTATTAAGGATAGCGGTAGCTAATATTGTCATAGAAAGAAATCCCCTCTGTTATTACCATTGCATTGATCCGTTCGCTCTTAGTAATTTTTGCTGGCGAGTAGTACTGAAATATGGTGAATGCTTCCAGTCCTATAAAAATATACTTTCTAGTAGACTTAGACGTTTGCACGTCAAGAAAATACCATAAAAAATGTTGTTTAGTGTATCATTTTACATCGGTATAGGGAAGGAAAATGGATGTGATATTTGTAGAAGTTCTACTTTAGGGCGAATTGTAGTTTGACGTAAAAAAGTTTCTTTTTTCAACGTTTCTGATAAAAGTTTCTTCTCCAAAAGCTTTACGTAGTGGTAACTTATGCTAATTTAGTATTCCTCACACAAAAACGGTCTATCTAACAAAATTTTTCTAATAAATAAATTTTGTCAAATTTCCTTATATATAAGATTTCATTTCGATATCCCTAAATATAATTAATAGGAAATCTAGGTTAGCAAAATTGAAAAATTAGAATGACATCGAAAACGAAATAAAATTGAAAGAAAATTGTATCTGTTCCTGTTTTACAGATCGTTTTCTTGTCAAGTTTTACATACATACACTTTTATCTATCTATAACGAAAGAACGGATCAATCAAACTGTCAGAAAGACAGCGATAATATATTTTTTGTGTTTCAAACCCCCAATAATGCTTCAGAAAGAAAACTATGACTTTCAACTGTAATTACATTAAATTGGTATTGAAAATTCCATTCGATGTTTGAATTGGTATATTGAATAAATTATCCGTAAACGCTCTCTATTCATGTAATGTTTGTTTTCGTTTCCATTCGTTGACAGTATTTGCAGCTTGAATTTTAATGCGTTTTTAATGCTTTTAAACGTTCAATTAGATGTTTTGTATGTTGATATAATTTAGAAAAACATGTCATAATTAAATATTATATTTATTATTATAGATTTCATGATAAATAAGAAATTAATGAGATGTTTGGGCCGGCGCGGCGGTAGACGAGTAGCGTGGAAGCACTACTTGTATTCCAAAGATCGTGGGTCCAAATCCCACTTGGGGCGGCAGGACTTTTAAAAATAGAAAATTTCACAACCTCCATTGTGGGTGTGTGCAGTTGTGTTTATTCGTTGTGGACCACTCAAGGACAAAATAAAACAATTAAAATGTTTGCTCAGGCTCGTTCAAAAGGAAGCGTTGTTCATGTTTGTCAGTTTGATAAGAACAAGCGTTTATTAAAATAACAGACATAAAAGAAGTATTAATAAAATACATAAATGTAAGCAAATGGATACTCTTTAATATCGATTAAATCTAAATACTTAGCCCATAGATAAAATTAATATTGTAAGTTATTTTTAAATAATACTAGCGGTGCTGGTTTAATTGTCTATTATCAAGAAAAAAGATTTAAACTAACACTACATACAAACACAATTACAAACTATTAACAAACTTAGACTAAATAAATTACAAAATATTTATTTCAACGAGATTTATATTACACTGATATTTATACTACCAATGATGCGCGAATGTGTTTTGCTGGTTGACTGCCTGATCCCCACTTACCTCGCGGTGGCGCTTATATACACTATACAAAAGTGCAGAACGTGCTGGAATATTCTCGTGTATTTTGCTTCGTCTAGCTGTCGATGTTCTCAATGAATCTCGAATGTTCACCGGCAGCGTATAGGGGCTTTTCTCGTTCATTACAATATTAATTAATCCAATCAGACATTATAAGATGGGTACCAGGGTTAGTTGGAATTTTTAAAACTAGCAGCATTGTCGTGTTGAGCATGTGTTACTATTATTTAGTTTTAAACCCTCCCCTCCGAATATCGATTTCCGGCGCAATTAAACAAACTTTATTTTTCGGCCTTTATTTTTAACTTTACTAAAAATCATTTTGTTTGCATAATATTGGAATAGTATGGGGGGGATATACAAGTTCTCTTTTTTAACTTTACAGGTTTCTGGCATAATTCTCGGTTTCCCAAGAAACGTTCTATGTCTAAAATGGCTTCGAACATTTAAGGTTTGGGGTAAGCAAAAATAAATTTCACGAAACATGTGTACGTAAGCAAAAAAGGTTGAATAGTACTGCAAAAAAGTATCAAAATCTAAATAAACATTGTAGAAAACGCCAAAAAATAAACCTTACTAATCGTAAAAAAATTGATACGATAAATTATCCTGCTATTGAAATATTCGTAATATGGGTCATTGATAAAACACAAGGTGTATAACACAATAACTCTCTATTCACATTAACATTGTGAACAACAACGTACACAATTATCAACAGGATTGTCTGAACATTAAACACTTTAATGGTTAATCAGTAACTCCAATACCACTTGGGTCTTACCAGAACAAAGTATTATGACTAAACTAACAAAGCTCTAGAATGTTAATTCTAAGTTAACACACTACAACCAACAACTTAACAAACACTATTGTATGTTCAGCCTATTAAACTTTCATAGGAAGCTGATTAAACTTGCCGTTCAAAAATACACAACAAAAAAACGGAAACCGCCAATGGTAGATCCTTGAGGAAAAATAATAATGTTCTTGTAAACCGAAAGGCAACAAAATTTATTTAGTATAATTACCACACATCAAACACGGTCGCAGCAGATCGGTGTCACACTCGTCGCCCATTATAGTCTAAGGTCTAAAACGCAATCAGCAGCAACGTACCTTCAAAGACTGCAGCCAAACCAACCTTGATCACCAACGAATCGTAACAAGTTGGCTCAACCAAAAGAAAACAGTAAAATTTAAAAGCAACCAATCCACAAAAGTCAACCCCGCCCAAAACCCGAGAAGAAAAATACTACCCAAATGGCGCAGGTAGGTTTTTTTGACACTCTGCCTGGAAACTTACGAATGGGCCTTCAAACCGCAAGACAAGAGGTAAGACGATAACCCTACATCACGGGTTAGACGATCAGTAGAAACCAATTCCTTTTGGGTTTGAAAAAAAATCCTGTAACGTTACGTTTTTTTAACTTTACTAAAAATCATTTTGTTTGCATAATTGATAAAAAACCCTTAGTGCGGTCGTGCATATTATTATATATTTCTTCTTGATTTAAAATTACTTTGGTATATTGCGTGAAATAAGTCCTACAAAATATCAAAGGTCACTTTCAAAAGAAACTTTCCCAGATCAATAAAATTTGTTTCTAGAAAAATCTACAGATTTCTTTTTAAAAGCACCGCTTTTGCAGTGTTAAAAGTTTATTTTTTATGGTGCGATAGACACGGCGGTTGTTCTTGTGGACATAAAATGTTCCAGAACAAAGTTGTTTTTACTTCCGTGCCTATAAGGGTTAAATATATATTAGCCTTAACAAAAATTTGCTTATGGACTAAACGAATGGAACTTCCGATTTTATAGCTTTAAAACACATTGGGTTGAAATATCATCGAATAAACAAAACACCGACAAATAGATTTTTCTAGAATAAATTTGTCTAGACGGCTACCTGCAAATAACATAATGCTTTCTAGTAGGCAAATTCTAATGGGAATCCCCAAAAGTTTCGTTGAAAACATTCTTGAATAAAATGACGTCATATACCTCCTCATCATACATGATGAAATATACCTCATTGGCTAATGAGAATCCCGCCATATTTTTATTGGCTCATTTAAAATTTTACCCTTCTCAAAACTTATTCTACCGCCGAAACATTCGGAGGATATATTAAGAGAATAGACGGGCTGAGCGGAAAGTAATTTCTCGTGTTATCCTGGGGCTCTCTCTCCAGAGAAGCCCCCGGTGAAGTTTATGTTAATTTTTATTTTTAACATTACAGTTTTCAATATGGAACAAAGTTACCGTCTTAAAAAGTATAATTAAGTTGTACTATTACCGTTTCGTGTGTTCAGTTCCGTTATCGTAACGGAAGCTCACTTGCCTCAATTTATCGTCGACTTTTCAGGGTTAATAAATTAACCAAAAACCATACAGTTTCACGTTTTTTTAAAGTTGTGAAAGATACAGAAATTTAAGTGATTAATTTAGAAGCGCTCTTATCGAAACCTAATAATTCATTCCGTATGATTTATCGATTTATAATCATAGTGCAGTTAGTATTTTGTGGCCGCATTCCAGTTTGTTGAATGATTTTGTTTGATAGTAATACAATTATTATAACGAACAATTATACATACCGAATTTAACTTATCGTAAACCAAGTTTTTACAGGATTCCGTTTTAATGTAATTAAAAATCGGAAGTTTTAAAACTAAATAATTGTTAAACGATACGTTTAAGCGTGGCGCTACCTCTAATAAAGAAAAACCTCTTCTACGAACATTATTATTAACCAGTGGTGATTTAAAAAGAACATTTTTAATAAATAATTAATAACTGAACTCATATGGTTATTCCGGTTATATTTAAAAAAGAAAAGAAGAACTTTATTAACCACTAGTTCTAAAGAAAGACAGTTATTGCAAACTTTAATTCCTTGGCTCAAATTTAGTAGCGGTGTCAGTAATTAAGGTGATTTCCAGATTTCTTCAGTTTCATCAAGCAGTGGTTTGGTGCTTGTCGGTGATTTAAAAGGCAATATTGCATCAATTGCTTTGTAAAATGAAGTCGGATTGAACTATTTGAATAAGGTATTGTGACTTGACGGATTTTATTTTGTTAATGTTAATGTAAGTTGATTATTTATGTATCGAATGTCTTTGACCGCTATTTGCATGTGCATTAAGTATTTTCCTGTCGTTAAGAAATCTTACGTTGGGTATCATTTTTTTATATTTCTATAATCTATAATCTACAACGATATCTTAAATGAAAACTTCTTATTTTTATTTTTGTTTATAGATAAATCTATTATTGAACCTAACTAAACTGAATAATATTGATTGAAATTAAATTTGTTGGGTAGATATCTCAAGCCGAGGCAATCTTGAGTTGTACGGTAAGTATCAAATATTTTGTGTCCACTAAGAAAATTATGAGCTTTATTGTAAGTATTCAGAATAATTTAGAGTAAGAAAAAAAGCTTTGTTTCACTGTCGCCCAATCGCGGGGCTTTGTTTTGTTTTGTTCCGGAAAAATAACGTTTATCTCAAGCCCAAAGGTTATTCTTTTAGCAAGGAACCAACATTCCAAAAACTGTTACAAGACAGCCCTAGATTTAAAAGTCGGAAGTATGTCTGAACAGAAGAAGTGGACATACCAACTGTAACGGTATATTTTTATCAGTCCTGAATAAATGTAGTTTTGTCTACATATTTACTAAAAATCCTAAGTCCGGTTCTGCAAATTTGCGTTCTTCTTAAAATATAAACTTGTGTCAGCATTTGGTACAAATAATTCTATAAAAGTTATTTTAAAAAAGGTTGTGTTTCAAATCTTCTTAGAATTATAAAAAACATTTGGGTAATAAATTATTTCTTTCTGTATTTTATTTATGCACGTGTATATTGGCTAAAATAGCTTCTTTGTTAAATTCCTGGGAACTATTAAATATGGTTCGTGATAAACCTAATTTTGTTCAGTTCCCATAGATATTGTAGTTTGGCATTCCGTAAAAATATTATAAGGCAAACCACCTTTATCTAATTTTATGTTTGCTACGTGTTAAAAATCCCTTTTGGTTACTTACATATGCGCTTAAAAACAACTTGATGTGTTTGCTAGATTTATTAAGATAACATCTGTGTGCACAATTCGTCCGCGGAAATACAAACTGCGTAGTCTCTAGTCTTTTAAGGTCAAAATCTGATAGCGGAATCAAGAAAACTTTCTCTATTGACTATACGTGGACTTCACAGTCCTGATTTGTTCAGATCGGAACAGGCGCTTTTTTGATTAGTGTATGCAGAATTGCATCCTCCAGATTACCCAGTATATAATAAAATAACCTTCAGTTTTTAACAGACACTTCAGTTTCGATCTTTAGAGAGTATAGTTGCAGAGAGTCCAGCTAAAGTTTTTTTCGCGGCAGCGTACCTCGTGCCTCTTCGGGGTATAATTTTAATCCCGTCAAGTGAATTTAGTAATTTTCCGTTTGAGTATGTTGTGATTACCGTCCGATTTGTTAATTGAAAAATAACAAATTAACTATTTAAAGTACCGTTTCGTTCTTCGAGTTATTTGAATAAAAATACAGTATTACAGTACAGCTTAAATAAAGTTATTTCGTGAATCTTCATTTATAAAATAGTTTAGTTGCCGGACATTTGTCATTAGAATTCAGTGTTAATTCTCATATATAAGAAAAGGGGATTTCATACCGATACACTGATCTTTTTGAATTAATGGAAACATAACAAATAAAGAATAAGTATTTGTTATATGATAATTTCCACAATTACCTTTAGCAACATTCAAGTGCTTTTGAGTATCGTTCCAGTTAGAAGAATAATAAAGAATTTATTATCAAAGGCAGTTATTGCAAACAATTATGTTAAAGTTTGATGAATCTCGTTAATAACATTTAGTTCAAAATCCAGAAGACTTCTTCCCGCATCGTTGCAGTTCAGCAGTTTGTTATTGTAGCTTTGTTTAGAGCTTTTATGGTGTTTTGAGTGTCAGGAGTTCGAATCCTTCAACTTGTGAAAAGAATTGTACGAACACTACTTTGGATGATAAAAAACTGTTAAGGTATCGAATTTTATTAATATTGTATTGTTTAGGTAATATTTGGTCATTTGGGATCCCGAAATTTTATTCATTTTTGGAATAATAACTATTTTAATTTGATGTGTTTTGTATTTTGAATTTGCTAATTTTCATTAATGTGTAACTTCTTTGATGTGCATTGTATGTACCATTTTCTTTTGTTTTTAATATATTGCGGTGATATCAAATCACATTATTGAAAATTTTATTAACGACAGAACGGAAACGTCAAAACAGACCTTTCACATATCAGATTTAAATTAAAGAGACATGCTATGTTATAGGCATAATTAATATAAAGGCTATATATAGGACCACAATTAGGTTCATTAATATTTGAATTAAAAATTAAGAATAAAAATTTCATGCAAACATAACCTAGATTTCTTATGCATAATAAATAGATCACATTTTTAGAAAAAGGATATCATTTAGTTAGATGGTTTGATCATAAATACGTTTATGCAACCCAAGGTACACATTGGGATGTTTTCCCCACTTGTTAGGAAGATGTAATTTCCTTATTCAATTTTAGAGATTACGATGTTTAACGTTAGGTAAATTTTTCTATATTCCAGGAGACCAGCTCAGTTTCACGTTATTAATTAACTGAAAATAGATTAATTAGGTCAATCTTGTTATGACTTATATAATACAATTAACTTTTGAAATTGGTTATAAAGTTTCTGACCATTCTAATTACTGAAGGTTTAAATCGTGTCGTTTTGTTACAATGTGACTCTTATAGACTCTTATCCTATTTTTCCTTACCATTGTTTTTATGTAAGTGCTTAGAGTACTGTATGTTGGATATTTTGATCATAAATTGATTAATTTTGGATCAATATTTAAGCTGGAACTTGCAAATGCAGTAATTGGTTTATTCATTGTAGTTCGTACGGTAAAAATTTATGTTTGTAGTAAATTGTAAAGATGCTCCTATGGAGAATTTATTTGTGTTACTTGAATTGTGTATTTCTGTAACGTTTGTAAAGGATGAACCTTGATTTGTTGAATTTTATATGTATTTAGATCGTAACGAGATTTGTATATTGTTAATAGTTTTTCTTGTATACCTTCGTTACGATACATTTTGGGACAATGAATGTATCATACTTTTTTGATCCCTGTTTTAAGGGCTACAATCCTGTAATAATAGAATTAGGATTAGTGATAATTAATAACAGCTGTGCGGGATTAGTGACGTTACCAAGCTTACTTGATGTGCCTTTGTTTTGAAAATATGTCATAGTCGGTTTTTGTTCTGGCATAAAGTATATAAGCTGGAGCAAATTGTAACAAAATCAGTCGACAAAACGTACAAGACAAAACCTATGCCCGACTCCGGATAAAATCTGTAAATTAATTTGAGGTTAGATACTTCAACCATATGGGTTTGACGTAAATGTCATGTATATATAAAGTTTGAATTTAATTAAAGTGTTACCTGAACAATTTCAAGAATTAAAAGAAGATTTAATTATTGTGCAACAATTATATAAAGTGAACGTGATTGTTTAAATAAATTCTGGTAGAATTTATTCCTTTGACATCGATCTATGTATTGATGTTTTGAAAATAGGAAGTCAGCTGATGTGTATGACAGCAGTGTTACCACTAAAGGATTAATACTTTAAAAGGGAAATTATTTCGTAACATACCAGGTTGGTCATAATAAATCGTTTTTGTTAATTTCATGAATAATAATTAACTTATAAACTTCATCCTTAATAATATAAACTTATTTGGTTTAGTTTACTAGGTTCTTTTGAGAATTTATTTGATTTCAATTAATTAAAACAATTAAATTTCTTTTAATAAAAATTTATTTTTATTTGATAAACAGTTTTATTTATAAATCACGTTTCATTTGTGTTGCTCTGTTCAAATGAATGACCGTATTGGCCCTATGTCAGGCCATTACAACTATTAATAACGTTTGAGCAAGCCTGAGAATTTATTTCTCAATTATTAATTGTATTATTTTGAATAACTTTTTTTTACAGTGACTTTCCATTCGAATTTTTATTTTGTTTGTTAAATAAAGTTTATGTGTTTTCAAATTTATATATGTGTTTAATTGATGCAAATACAAGCATCCAGTGTTCTTTTCTTTTGAATTCAGAGTTTAGCAGTGGTTGTCCAGCTTGCAGGAGCTTTAGTGTTTACAACATAAGTTTTTCTTCCTTTCCAGGCATAAGAATTAATAAGAGTCTCGTAATTCAAATAATTTATGCTTTACTGAGTAAACCTGAGCTAGCTGAGTGGAATAAAGAAAAATACCTGTGGTGTATTCTCATTTTAATCCATCGTATATAATTTATGTCTATATTTGGAACGGTGGACATATTTTATTTTACTTTTACAGATCATCGTATTTTATGTTTGCCCCGAACGTGACGCAATTTTTATTAGTTAAATACACCGCAATATAGATTTCAAATTTACTGGATTATTTGACATAGTTTAGCTAAATGGACTGCTGATGTCTTTGTTTGTTTGGCTAATCAAGATTTTTTATAGTTCGATATGTGTTTTATTAAATTAACGTCAAAATTAATAAGAAGGTTAGTTCCTTAGCTGATGACCTTCAATTTTTCCAAATTCTTATTAATGTTTTTATGAAAAACATCCTCAGCTTTGGTGGCGCCCAACATATTATTATTTATTCCTGACTCCATTATTTAATTAGAAGCTTTTAGGGTTAACACCTGCGACCTGAAATTTAAATTTGTAGACAAGATCTCAAGCCGGCAATTTTGAGCACTTTCATATACAGTAAGTATCGTACTTTGTGTTCTAATCTAGTTTATGTAATGTGTACTTTTCGTTTGAAGGTTTAAGCTTTGTTTATTTTGTTTGGTTAAAAAAACGAGCGTTTCACTGTCGCCCAATCGCGGGGCATTTTATGTTTATTTTATAGTACAGAAAAACGAGCGTTTCACAACATAGTACCAACTGCCAACCGAGATCACACCTCACCAACCACATTAAAAGAAAGATATATATAACACCCCTGCAACATTATGAATATTACAGGTGAACATTTTTCACCTTAACTGTTGGTTTCCCCATAGTGTAGATGTAAAAAGATATGGCATGTTTTTCTAGATACATAAGAAAATGTTCTTTATTGTTTAAAGGAAAGAGAAGTGGTAGTTTAAATAAGGCATAGGATAAATATCTTTCAATCAAAGATTTTAAGACATTAAAAGCTATTTTGACGTTATTTATGAAATTACATTTAAATATTCGAAGCATAACGATTAGAGCTAACGAATAAATCATAGAAAAATGGTTGAACCAATGCTTTATACACAACTTTCATTATGAATGAAAAGGTTAGCGGAGCCTTATATACATTATCTCCATAAAGTATGGAACAAATTCATTATCTGAAAAACAGCTTGCTCAATTTAAACAAAACTTTAAATCTAAGAACTACATATTACAACCAACTCGAAATTAATTTGTGGCAAAATTAATTGGGAACAGTATAAATTTACATTATACCTATTGAGCATTAGTACCGTATTAGAATACGATACGATTTGCTCTAAGTAGATTTTTCTTTTTAATTAATTCATACTGTACGTATTTCTATTTGGATAATAATAGTATTGTTTTACGTGTAATATACCGTTCGTTGTATGTCTTCCCAATAAATACATCCTATTTGTTATACTCGTTTACACCAGCTGCGTGTGCTGATTGTGAATCTATTCCTGTACTGATATTTTACAAAATTAATGCAGTAATGAAAGTAGTAGAACTAATATCTCATACCGTATGAATAATTTATCAGCCGCTCATTATAATAATTTGTGTTAAGATTATTAATATGTAGTAATAATACGGAATAATTAATTAATTAATTTAACTAGTTGTTGGTATAAATCTAATTAGAGAATATTGTGGTAACTGCTCTGATCGTTGTATTATATGTAAATGTATTATTGTACATTCAACACAATAAATATTTATATTATATATTGTTGGACAAGGGAGGCATGGATTTTTAAAACAATTCTATTCATAAAATATATATTGCCAGATTAACAATTTTAGTAGTTTGTACATTGTCAGTGCAAATGATGCCAATTTCGCATATGGGCAAAGCACGAGACAATATCGTTTAAGGGAGATATTAAAAAATAAATTATATGTCTCATCAGGAAGTTGAATATAGGGATTAACATTTAAACATGGCTTAATGTAATTGTACATTTTTGAAAAGATTTACCAAAATTTAGCAAAATATAGCAAAAACTACTGTCTACTTTTTAAATTGGCATTTTCAATAAAGATTCTTATAATAAACATGTTAGACTTATAAAATCAAAACATGCATTAAAGATCTACCTAATTAACAAAATATAGGATAAAGTATCAGCTGTTTTTATAGAGATAATCTTTCACTTCACATATGTGAGGTACCGCAGATAGGAATTTACATATGTTGATAAACTTACTCAGTCTCGGGTTACATTTCACCTAAAAACAAATAAAATGAGTCATTATCTAAAACCCTATAACGCTAGAATTAACTTATTTATATTTAAAAATGCGATTAATTTGAGTTTTTCTCAGTTGACTGTCTTCATGTATTCATTATTGAAATTAATGTTCTATTTTATGCTTTTTTGGGTGATTAGAGTGCAAGGAACAGAAACTGCTTAAGATTTCCCTAATTTATTTAACGGTTATTTGCCAAATCTATTGTTTAGTTTTTCTTTATGTGTTAAATTGTAGATAATGCAGATTTATTCAGTAAATTAAGGTCTAATTAAGAATTAATCAACGTTTTAAGTTTGTGTTTGACAGTTATGGTTGTCGTTATTTAACAGGCGTATGTTGCATTTTTAGATATGTGTCTTGTGTCGTTTTGTTCGTATTTTAATAGTCTATATTCTTATGTAAACAGAATTAAGAAATCTAATAGTTTTTATTATTTTTAAAATAATGTGACGTCATACGCGTTAGCCGTTTTTTTAAATTTCGTCTATTTTTGTTCATTTTCAAATGATTTTCCAAAGGGTACATAAGGGAATGCTACAAAAAACAATTCAGGTAGCATATTCCACAGACGCGAAACCACGTCTCGCTAATTCAAATTATTATAAATAAAAGTAGAATTATGTGCCAATTATTGTTATTGTAAACAAATAAAATCTAAGTCATTCAAAGGTTATACTTACTAACATTATGAATATTATTGTAACAAGAAGAATTGTTATTTTTCTATGAACTTCCCATTATTTTAAACTCAAGAAGACACTTCAATTTAATAAGGACCTCGATCTATTCACTTGTTAGATCGATATTAAAGTTTGTCAATTGGGGATGCTGTGTCTCCCGTAACTGTTTTATTTCCAACAGATAATTAAGACCACAAGTAATTGTTTTCAGGAACAATTTTAATCAACTTAAGTGCGCTTTATTTGATTTTTTGATCAGTAAATAAAAGGCAACGTAAAGAGCTCATTTTTATTAAGAAAGTTAACTTTAGCCTTCTTAAGAATTTTCTTTGTGTAAGTTTACTTGGTCTCTATGTGAGTAATATGTTTGCAATATGTAACAGAAGTTATTTAGTATTATTTGCAACATTGAAGTTTTTTTTATAAATCTAATTGAACAATCGTTGATAAACCTTTCTAGGGTTTCTTTTAGTTACTGCCTTATTACTATTATTATTCATTTCTTTTTAATGTTTTATCTAATAAATAAAACTTTTTGTTGTTACTTTATCAATTGTTTCAATTATTTCATCGTGTGTCAAATATTATATTTAGCTGTATTTGTATGATAAGAGATCATATAAACAGTTCACGTCCGGTTGATATTGGTATCTGATAAATAAAGGTAAAGAAAAGGTAAGTTCACTCCATGGCGTTCTACAATATTGTTTGTTGTAAAATTTAGTATTTAATTAAATAATTAGAAATTAAATTAATAACGTCATGTCTGCATGTTCACTATGCAGTTGTTAACAAAGTGAAGGTTGTAAAAATAGAAACATTTAATTTTTTAAAAAGTTTATTCTGGAAATTCTGCTTAAAAAATTTATTTTGATTTATATACTGCGATGAAACCTAACAATACTGAAAAATTCAAAATTACACAGTAAATTTCGTTTACCCTTTTATGCTGACTCAGGTTGAAACGAACAAAAATCTGACCCACGTTGGACCGTCAATTGAAACGTTTAAAATCCACAAACGAAAGAAAACCCCGCGATTGGGCGCCAATTGAATCGTTTAAAATTTGTCACACAAAGTCAACAATAAAACTTATCATACTTACATTATCATAGATGCTCAAAATAGTTGCCACAGCTTGAGATTTAGCTCTATCTTACAAATTTATTATTCAGGTCGCAGGTATTGGTTCCACAGTTGTATAAATTATGAAAAGGAGTAGATAAGGGTTTCAGAACTCAAATAAAAACACTAAAAGGGCGCCATCTGATTATGAAGCTTAAAGATGTTAAATGAATAAGCTTTAAAAGATATTAAATTCACTAATCAGCAAATGAATTAAATAATTCAGATTGAAAACAAAAATTTGAAAACAAAACAAAAAACGAAGATGAACTAAACGATACGGAACTGTATTTAGAAATTGCATAATTTCCAAACACTCACTAACAAACGGTAAATCGCTAATATCGACCCAAGTCGACTGGTTTTTCATAAAGTTCTAACGGAAGAGTTTTTAAACATTAATTGATTGATCCACATAATGAAATTTATAAAGGCTGTACCCTGCCGAGGTCAGGGCACACAATTGCACAAAAACTTTAGCCGAACTGTCTTTTTGATTATTTAAACTAAAACGAAAATTCAATAATATCGACTTTCATTACTGAAAGATCAAACGGAAAAGTGGTGTCACTCGAAGCTCAAGCGGGAATTAAGTGACGCTACCCTGTCGCCGCGCGAAAGATTTTAACACTTGCGACCCTAATCTTCACGCGTAGAAATACATTTGTTTATGCCGTAAGGAAGTTTTTAGCTAGCATTCTGCGGGAATTTCGACCTAATGGATTGGTGCAAGAAAGCACTCGTTTTTCGTCTAGACAAAAACATATCATTTCCAGAATTACTACGCGGGGACCAAACCAGATCTCAACCACGTGTAAAAGTCACCTTTTTGGACAAAGAAGAAATTCATCCCTCACTAACGCATTCCCAGAATACAAACGAAAATGTTTTTATAAAGCGAGATAACTTGAGTACATTTTATGTTTTATCAAGGTTCTTTAGTTTTTTAGCAATGCCACCATTTCTATGGGTAAACAGACAAGGCACTAAAGACATTATTTATTACTTCAACGTCCTCCAATGCTATAGAAATTCGAAAACAATCCCTTCAAAACGCTCGTTGTGAACATGTTTATACGACAAAATTTTAGCTGCAAATAAAGTATAGTTTTACAGAACCGAACTTTAAGTTTTTAATAATGAAAATACATGCAAAATTCACATATTAAAAATCGATAGAAAATATACCGTTACAAGGTTTATATTAATAGAGCATGAGATAAAAATATTTAATTCAGCTTTAATAATTCCTGTACCTGGAACGAGACTTACTACCAAAGTATTTGGACTTCTGCAGCTAAACAACAGGAACATAAACTCTGTATGAAGATAAGAACAATAGACACTTGTATGAACATCAAATAAAAACATAAATCAATTCAAACACAGATTTATATTTTTATTGTAGTTAAAACGAAAATCAAAATTCAAAATAAACACACAACACAAGCGTTTAACCAAAAGAAATTCAAAATTAGGAAAATCTTCCTAGAGTTTGCTTAAGTGACTTAGTTACAACCTGACAATGGGGGTTGAAACTGGTATCCACTTCAACAAACTAACATAAAATAAATTTATCAGTCAATAAAATAATTATTTACAAATACTAAATGAATTTATTGAACTAAAAATTGAATTATCTTTGATAATAAACAAATTCAAAATTGTTTAATCGTTATATCTTTGTTATTTAAAAACAACCCAAAATGATCAAAATTAAATTCTAGATTAAAATAAAAATTGTCTTTATAACTTTGTCTTTATAGTTCTTTATGTGAACAAAATCTTTCACTTTCGAAATACCTTGTATATAATCGTCAGGATCCTTTTAAAAAATTTTTACGATTGGTACTACAGCATTTATTCAAACAGCTGATTTTGCAAACAAGTCGATTATCCAAATCAATAAATAAATCTTCTTTGTATTGTTTAATAATAATATTTATAAGCCCAAATAATTGTTCTAAATGTGGAAATATTTCTTCTTTATTTTATAAACAGGTAACTATTCCATAAATACTTTGTTTACATTCGACGTATGTTTATCAAAACTAATGGTTATAACTTACCTTACTTTATTTTTTAGAAAATTTTATATCAAATACTTATTGTCGACTGAATTTGTTAATTTTTCCTGAACTTTTTATATGTTTTCACAAAACAATTGACGACTATGACAAAATCCCACAAACAAAATCTACACGTTACATTCGTGACGTCACAGGACGAGAACATGTTTAAAAGTAGCATTAATCTTAAATCTAGAAAAACAGTAATATAGCTGGCACAAACCCAGATAACATTTTATCATGTCTGAAACATGTCTGTAACATTATTTTTGAAACATGAGACGAAGCCTCAAATGCTTCTAGCACATTTCTGGTATGCTGCAGAAACTGAAGATGTCCTAACTCTACTACGTTTCATATGGAACGTCTCGAAAACAACGTTTCTGGAACGTTGCCTTTTCAGTATGTGAAACATCTTTGCAACATAATATTTATGCACTAGACATGTTGCAGTTTGGAAACCGCAGTATGTTTATTAGGACCAATTGTATTATACATACTTGACCGCCATTTAAATTGTCATTAATCATAGTTTAAATGGCGATCACCTTTTATACAACTGGCACTTAGTTTAACACGCTATTTCACATAACATTTAATGCGCATTTGTGCCAAGATCTTTTTCTCAAGTGCAACTTAAATTTTAAAGGTGCATACCTATAATTATCAGTAGGTATTGGGGTACTTGAGACCAGCCCCTCCACTTTTTTCTGGCCACGCCTACTGCGCTCTGATTGGCTATCCCCACTCCTGTAGACACGCCTGCTGCTCGCTGATTAGTTACCCCCACTCCTGTAGCTCTTCCCCTTGCTTCTGATTGGTTGAAGGCAGCCATTTTGGAACTCGTCGCCATTTTACCACGCCCTATGACGCCATTACGGAAATATGTATTACCGACAACATGTATACGTCTTAGAGATGGCGCTATGAAGAAATACCGACAAACTTAGTACTACTACAACTATATGGAGTTATCAAGAAATCTGTATTACCGGTATGTAGAGGTCGCGTAAAAAGAGAACTGAATTAGAGACCCTTCAATTAGAGGCTGCAGCCATTTTATATCACAACATGTGGCGCTAAATTTGAATCTGCCAAATTACTGAAACTGTCAATTTTAAATTTGTCATTTTTGCATCTGTCATTTTTGAATCTGTCATTTCAAATCTGTCAATTTTGCAGCTATCATTTTGAATCTGTCATTTTAAATCTGTCATTTTTGCATCTGTCATTTTTGCATCTGTCAATTTTGAATCTGACATTTTAAATCTGTCAATTTTGCATCTGTCATTTTTGCATCTATAATTTTAAATTTGTCAATTTTGCATCTGTCAATTTTGAATCTGTCATGTTAAATCTGTCAATTATGCATCTGTCGTTTTGCATCTGTCATTTTAAATCTGTCAATTTTGAATCTGTCACTTTAAATCTGTCAATTTTGCTCAATGATGCGTGTAAATGTACCTTATTTGTTTCCACAAACATGCAGTCGTCATATGGCGAACGTCCACTTGTTTTCCCCAGGTACAGCACGCCCAGAGAAATAGTTTTAGCCTCAATCTTTTCGTTAAGATCCTTAACCATCTCGTACGTCAGCTTATCGCTGATTCGCTTAGGTAGAAATGTAACGTAGTTTTCAGCAACAATAATCACACTTTGACGTTTTTCACGGCAAACGACTCTTTTGAATTCTAGTATTTCGACGACCTTTTTGACCCCGTAGTCGCATAATTTCTTGATAGGTTTCAGACCGCCGTTGTTGCCTGAAGGTTTGTTCAATTGTTGTAACAAGTCCATTTTTTCTACGTAAAAACAGACACACATGTTAGAATTTAAATAGTAGCATTTTATTTAAAATTTTATGCGTAAACACGTACACGTTAATAATAAAAATAATTAGTTTTAACATACCTGTTTTTAATGTTGAAGCAGCACTACTGAGTAAAAACTAATTAAGTAATAATAATAATATCACCGGAGCGTTAGAAATAATTATCACTAACCGCAGCGTCAACAAGAATAAAAACTAAAGATAGTGTAGGGTGAAGCTCGGTTTTTATAGTCAGCTCAATCTACAGGAATAAACTTGTATGCCCGGAGACCCAAATGCAGCTGTTCTTAACACCTGCTAAAAGATAATATCTAGATTTATTGCCCTGAGAGAAAGCATAATGAAAGGGCAATATGTACATCTTTTCATTTGTTGCATGAATAATTATATAAATGCTATCTGACTATTGATTATTTTTAATATCTCGTAAACTACTGAAAGTTTCAAATAGATGATCCATATCATCGCAATACACTGCAAACACTTTTAATTAATAAAATAATATTATTTAAAAAACGTTTAAAATATTTAAAGAATTATTTAGATAAAAATTTAAATATAATTAAATTGAAAAAAACACAAATTTCTTATTATTTCTTATTACATCAAATTGTAAAAGAAAAACAATTTATATTTAATATTAAACAATTGTTCAATATAATTGTTGGTGGTCAACTCATATTTCATTAAATAAAATATCAAATGAAACTGAATTAAATGAATATTAATAAATTTAATAATATACTTAAATTTTATATTTCAAATGGGAAAAAAAGCATAAACATCAAATATTAGTAAAAAAAAAAATTTTTCATGTTATTTGATTTAAATTATGGTATTAAAAAATTATAGCTTTAATAGATTCATAAACTGAATAAAGTAAATTCAGTAACAATTTGAATAATAAAATAATGAATTCATGTATTATTTGTATATTAATAGCATGGAAAGATATATAAAAAAATAGTGATTACAATTTTAATAAGGAATCGATATCTATTAAATATTTTACTATAAGTTAGAATAAAAAGCAAATCAAAATTTCAATTTAATAAACATAAGTATTGAATATATTATCATTCAACAATGATTTCACGATTGATATTCCTTCGATTCGAAAATGTCAATCAGACAGTTGCAATTTTAATTAAAAGAAATAATTTGGAAATTACTCCTTTTGACAATCAAGCGAAAAAATTAAAATATTTTGGAAGAATGAACATACAATTTCTAATGAAAGTATCCAAATCGACGACCTAGAAATCGATATTGATGCTGAATGGCAAATCTAAGGAGAGAATAAAAAGGACAAAGATGTCGGTGACATTGATTTAAATGGAGTTCTATCGTTTCAGGGCGGAATCATTCCCATTAAGACAGTTAAAGGAGAACTCGATTTTTACTAAAAAGATTCAAGGCTAATTGAATCGAGGTAACAAAAATGATTTATTAAAAGTTCTCTCTGACAAAAAAAAACATGTAGGAAGTAGAAACATAAAACTCCGCCAACTGTCAAACAAACTTAATAAAATTGTAACTAGCAAGTTAAGAAAAGGGATAACTTCACATGATGTTGACATCCAACAATGTGTTAAGAGTCCTTAATAAGGATATTAAAATGTTCGTCATTAAAATATTTGAATATTAAAATCAAGGGTTTAAATCATCCCATCAATCGAAAACTCATCATTATTACACAACTATTTTTTCTACAACAGGTATTAAAAGTAATCTTTTTAACAGTACTACTTGGTTGAATTAAAAATGCGATATTATGCGGGCTCTAAGTGTTACAACTACTGCTTGATGATAAGAACTGCATGATGTGTTCAAAATTGCTTTTAAGAATAAGTTGGCTAAATCATAATTTATTTAATATAATTGTATTTGTTATAATTGTATTAATATAATGATGTATTTGTATTTAAATAAATGTACAACAGTTGTAGAAAAATATGATCTTTGCATTGACAAATAAGGTTACTATATCTAACCATATTAGTATTAGTTTAAACCTAGTTAGACCTAGTAAGTCATTTAATTTTGTTCGTGGTGTTGTTCCACTCGGCTGTGCCTCGTTTCGTCACCAATAAAGCAATGATACTTGCAAAATAAAATGCTACTTTTAATATGTATATCATAAATACTACAACCGGAATAAAAAGCGCTTGTTTTAATACTCGGCTACGCTGCGCTACATCTCGCAAATGCCAATATAAATTACTGGTTGCCACTTTTAATCCTAATAACACAATATACTATTTCCGTACTATACCTTCACTGCATTATTCAATTAACTAATGCCGAACGGAAAATATATTTCTATGTAACTTGGATTCTGCGGAAAATTTGCATTAGATGCAAATTGGCGAATTTTAGTACGTACGATTCTCTTAAGAAAAAAGTAAGTATTCATTCTGATTTAAATATTTGTTTTGAGGTAATAAAAATGGATAACAAAAAATGTGATTGCAACAAAGTAGGTTGCAATGTGTCACCGGATGTTTTACTTCTATTCCCTAGGCGGGTAACTTTATGTAACAGCCATATATCTACTTAAATTCTAAGTTACTTGAAGCCCATTTCTGATACCCGCGTCGTATCAAAGTTAGTATTAATTTTCATCAAAATATGATGATTCAGTTGATATGGATTACACGTAGAATATTAAATGAATACATTTGTGTACATACTGAAATCGAATTGACATATGAACAGAAATAATGAAAATAAAAAATGAGAAACAAGATCTATAAATTCATTAAAATTCAATACACCTTTGTGTATGTTGAATAAAATTCTATAACTTATAAATAAATCCTAGTTCTGAGAGAAGTGTCTAGTAACGTCTGATTGCAGGTACTCAGGCACTCAATGCAAAGTGCAACTGCTCCTTCTACGTATTAATAGTTTTATTGTATGCATAATTTCCGTCTAAACCGTCAGCTGCAGAACATCACCTTTATTAGAAAATACTCAATACTTGTTTGTTTTGCCTTAAAGTATATTCTATGCAAACTTGTCGTCAACTAGTTATTATTGTAGAGAGATACAATTTGTCTATATGTATGGCATTCATATTTCTTACAGCTTGTCAATATATACAATCGGTACCTATATATCCTATTCACCAATAAATTTAGATTATTTGACAATAACACGATTTACATTCGACAAGAATTTATCAGCCAAAGATATTTCAGTATTTCTAGTTTAGTTAAGATTATTTCAGTTAAATTAAACAATAATATTATACAACTATTTACCAATCCTATTGCATTAATTATGTAGTATTAAACAAGTTTGTTCCCCACGATAAAAGCCAAAGTTTAATACCTATGGTTAACTCGAGTTTTATTTGATTATCACGACTAAGCTAATCAAGTTCGGTAAGGCACAAGTTCTCAATAAAGTTCTTTTTGGTCATGGGAAAATTGAAAGGTTGTCCGATTCAAAATGATCTGTGTTTGAAAGTAATTTTAACAATTCTTTAATAGATTTATCATTAGTTTTTCAAAACTTGATAACACAATTTTAAGTGGCTGTTTCTAAATTAAAATAAAAATATACCCAAAAACCAACTTTTAATAAAGCACAAATAAACATTATATAACAAGATAATTTTCATAGAAGCTTGTAGAATAACACAAAAAATAACAGTTTATTCAAATAAAACTGAATAAATATACTTCAATAGAATATTAATTCTCAGACAAATAGATTAAATAAACAGATAAAAAATTATTACGAGCTTTCAGATCTACTAATACAGAAAGTAACACTCAATTTTCTTACTAATACCAACAAGTGAAATTTAATATTAATCTAGATTGCATAAATTTTTAAGTTATTTTTACTTGAATAAAATTACTCTTATAATCTATCTTGCAATCAAATCATTAACCTTAAATTTCATGAAATTTGATTAATTTGATTCTTACAAACTTTAATTATGTAACAGTTACAATTACGTTGAATTTCTTTTTATAGTTAAGGAATAAACAACTTAGAGCCTGGCACTTACGGTTTTATTCATCAGCAAATAATAATACAATCTTGATTGATTACTGAAAACAAGTTCATGTTTATCATTAGGACTAGATAACTGGATAGTTTTTCAGATTTAGATTTTGAAGTCTATACATTTATATGCCCTCCAATTCCAAGGTGAAAACCGGGTTAAATTAGTTCTAGGAATACGTTCTAGTCGGCGGAATATTTCAAGAAATGTATGCGGAGTGTGGAAAAACCTTTAATCAGTTGAATTTACATTAGTTTATCGAACAAATAAAGACTGATTAAAACTCATTTGATGTGGAAAATAAATAAACTGGCGTAATACCTTACCTTTACAGATTATTGGCCATTTTAATGCACAGTTCATCCAAGGACAGATATCAAGAAAGACAGTTTTATTAATGAACAATGTTCTTTTAAACAATGCGATAAATAAATTCAAAATATCTGTTAACCACTACAATAATTAAAGTTCAACTAAATCGTTATGTTTAACAATAGAATTGCTGCAAAAACAAATTTTTTAAATTCACAAAATAGGGGATCACCATGTTAATTGTTTAACCAAAGAGACATCTAAGAATGTGCGTAACTTTCAACAAAAAGTTTAAGAAAGTGATAAGTTATTCAGTAAAAATGAAGAGGAGATGGAGCAGGATGGTTAAAATGAGCTTAGGAGCCTTTAGAAAGTTTTAAATTTACTAAGAAAAATTTATAATAAAATATTAATAATTTAAGAGATAAGATTGCAAATTGAATTGCATTATTTATAAACACACAAGAGAGTTTTTTTTATCTAATACAGCCTTATATAAAAATTTTATTACCCATGTGTACGGAGTATTGAAACGTATGACATATAAACTCAGTATATACTCGAATAGGCGGTATGTTATACGGAATATCTATTATACAAATAGGTTCATCAAATAATTTTAATTGGGAGCTAGATTTAAATTAAATGAATTAGTTTAAGCCATAGAAATGTACCGTTACAATTTGTTAATGCAAGAGTATTTTTAATAAAGGACATTTTTACGATTAGCAATGTTTTTTGATCGCGTAAATGCCATTAATGTTATTTCATGACATACATCCTCTAGCGATCAAAAATAAAGAACTACAAGCATGAGATCGCACATATTAGTAAAGTACAAATAAATTGCTTTTTATTTTTCTCATAAATCAAACCCTTATGTAGCTACTGCTATAAACTACTAGCTGCTATTTACAACTGTGTTAAGGACTGTACAAAATTAAATATTTTGTGTGTGAATGGCAATTATTATAACATTTTCTTATCACCTTGCTCCAGTGATTAACAATTACAAAAACGCAAGTACATTTGCTAGCTCTACAGTAACTTCTTGTAAAACTTTCTAACAGAGCTTTCAAATTGTAGAAGTTGGACCTAAACGTTTAAAAATTATTTAAGATAAAGTTAAGTTGATAAGATAAAGATAAATTAAGAAGGTTAAGGAGGGGGATTTATTGATATTAATTAGTCTTTCTGTAAAGTCTTGAATTTATTTTTCGCTGTACAAATTCTGGGTGTCATTGAACTTGAACTTACAACTTGTAATAATTAATCAGTTGATTGCCACAATCACATATGATTTATGAATACATAGTTCTAATTCAGAAATTTAATTGTAATTTATTAGAAGCCTCTTCTAGCCAACCGGTATTTGGAGGGTAGTCAATAGATTATCACGGGTGGCAGGTAAGTATACGGCATTATGAATAGGTTGGCCCACTTGGGTGATTTTTAAATTTTGCTCCGGGCTAGCTTCGGGGGTGAGTAAGATATCGGGAGTCCACCGGCCAAATTTGGACTCCCGGAATCGTGGTTGCCCTCTGCTGAGCAATAGCAATACTTATATGGATCACCGACTCCTGTGATCCGCAGCATATACCCAAATAAACCAGATAAAACTCAATACACCATTTAATAATTGACAGCATTTATTTAACTAAACCCATTGCAAAGATACAATTTGAATACAAGTCCCATAGAGAAGCAAAAAGGCTTCGTAAGCAAGCAATAAAGTTAATCATATAAGGATATTCCCAAACTTATATGTATAAATAATAATTTAACTCCTAAATAAGCTTATAACAAATCAATTCATACCAATGATATAAGTATAAATGTTCAAATATAAACATCTAAGTATTCAATCCAATACGTTAGATTAAACAAAATAATATTATTACCTAATAAAAGAATATATATAATTGTTGCCCCAAAACATTAATAATAATCAATAAAACAAAAGGATCTAACTAATCAATCCTTGCTTCAGAAGTCGCTACACTAAAGAATTTTCGTATAAAAGAGGGGGGGGCTATAGGGTAGACAAGCGCTTATCTGTATCCCAACAACTCCAACAATTAAAATAGATGAGTTACTCGCGGACGCATTAATGAACGGGCCTTGCGAAAGATTACTCTTCGAAATCTTATAGTTGATTTTTGAAAATAAATGGTAAAGATTAACCAGTTTCCCCAAGTTAAATGCGCTACCCAATAACATGAAAGTTTACAACAAAAAAACTACCGAACAAATTAATTGTTATTTTTAAATAAATAGTTCTCAATTTCAATAAGTACACCCTATATAATATAATAGAAATGCTGTGCTCACACTACTATAAAGAAATAGCTTCAAACTATCAATCTTATCAATACTTGATAACTTGCCACAAGCAACAGTAAATAGGTAAATAAACGTTAACAAAATTATTAAATAAAATTAGTTTAAGAAGGTAAACGTGATTGGTATCCTGGTCCTAATTATATTCCGGTAGTCGTTATCTACAGATGGACGAACAAATATAAATGATCTGACCTGTATATTTGAAGAGGCTTTCTTATTCAGTTGAGAGATGCTTTAGTTTTTTCCCTCCGTAAGTTCGGAGTCGATAGAAAATTCTAGGGATCTCCTCTCTGGCTTCTTGTTGGAGTCCACGGTATGGCGTACCTTTTGTAAGGGTACCTTTTGTAAGGCGTAATTTTTGTAAGGGTACCTTTTTGTAAGCGGTTCCTTTTTGGCCAACAAAATCATTGCGACCATCAATACAACGAATCTCTTGAAAATTAACTTTTACTCACCTAAAGATGGGGAACGGTCAAATTAGTGAATTGGGGTTTCGATAATCCTGGCAATTCCAGACAAATGTTCTTATTAAAATAGAATACCAAAACAAAAACGGTATCGGTATCGGTAACGAACAAATTATGCTTCTACCGCTGCTTATATCCGGAAGAGAATCCGTTGGATATGTACAAAAAAGAATACAATCCGCTGCGACAAAGGCGACCCACTTAAAGAAGAATTCGTTTAGTTCTTGAAAAATGTTTATTTCAAAATACGCACTATCAATAAAAGGAAATTATAACGGCACAAAATTCTGAAATTATCGACGCCGATACTTTAGGCAACCAAAATCTCTATTTATATTAAGGCTGCGTACACACGTTCAACTAAAGTGAATTTAACCCGAGACAAGATTCGGAATCGGGGTTTATAGCACAAAGAATTTAATAATTTTAAAACTAAGACACAATCAGGCACTCAAACCACTAAAAAGTGTAACAACTATCCTGTAAAAAACCATATAAATTCTGAAAATCGATCCTACAGCAAGTTTTGAAAGTGATAAAGCACTAACACTAAGTCCGTTCTAACAGCAAATTGCAGCTAAAGTCTAGAAGAGAGAAATATTTGACTTCTTTACAAATCTAGCCAAAAGTGAACTGTAAGAAATGTATGATATATTGTCATGTTGGTTGCCTAACTTGTAAGGGGATTTCAGAGTTTAAGTATTTTTTGATAAAAAAAATAAATAAAAATATTTCAGTTATGTTTAAGAAACACTCTGTGACACACCAAGTAGAAAAAGGATAAATTTTAAAGTGATTTTTCTTTTAATTGGTCAGTTGACGGTTTACCAACGTTAGTTAAGATTTGCACAGAATTAGGTATTAAAGCCATTTCAAGGTTTGTTTTCACCTAGAACAGATCAGTAGCAGAGTTGTGGAAATATACACAGATATTTATTACTTTAATTGCTATTTTTATTGTGGCAAAATTGAAAATTTTCTTCAGATCCAACGATTTGGGATAGTTTCATGTTAAATTGGTAGTTTTCAATGTTGAGAAGTCTTTGAACTTAAATATTTTATTGTAATTTTGTCCAGCAAGTTGTTGGGCACAATTGAGACATGAATGCCAACATAGGGATCATTTATTGTAAAAGATCTGGGCATTGTTCTGAAAGTATGAAAATAAGCTATTAAGAGTTAGGTACCAAAGATTTATGTAATAATTGTTCTATAGGATTTAAGGATAAATTTTATAACAAGAAAAGGAAGCAACAGAGTGTTTCTAAACGTTTATTTCAAATTTTAATAATGTTTCTGTGTAGGGAAAAATTAAGTTGGTTCCCATTTAATCCTAAGCTTGTGTTTACATTTTAGTAATGCCGGGTTGCAGAAACGCTCTTCAAATCTCTAATTATTTAACGGTTTGTGAAAGATTGACGGACCGTCAAATAAAAATTGGGTTGCACAAAGCAATTTAATCTTTTGTTAAACTCTCATCATGTAATTGACTGTTAACTAATTGTATGCGTGGCAACATAGCAAAAAGTGGTGTTTTATTTGTCAAATTTGCATAACCTAACATTTATATGTGCTCAGTTTAAGCAGGTAAGTTTATTTATTAGTTTGTATTGATTAATATGATAAAACTTCTAAATAATTTTAATATTTTAGCCTCAAAATGGACAAAAAGAATTATTCCGAGGTGACAAAAACATGCTACATCAATTATGGCCAAGTAAGTCAATTTTCATAAGTACGATTATATACCAATAAAATCACCTCATTATAAAAGTAAGTAAGGTAAAAGGAGCCTTTTAAAAGTTTTAATTATACCTTAACTACATAGAAAACATTTTTTTCTTAAATTATTTTAGTTCAGGCTTATAATTTGAATATTTTCCATAATTGTGATGTGCGTTATGAATGGGCATAAAGTCAATGTCTCCATTCATATCAATTTAATTTCTATCATTCTATAATGCCATTGTTTTTATTACAGATATTATACGGTACGCCTCAGACAACAATAACTGGTGAAATACATTAGATTCCAATTTTAATCGTAGACCCAAGAAAACCTTTTAAGCGCACCAAAAAACTGTTCAATTGTGTTACGAGTGAGAATGTGTGTCTTCCTCAGCTTTACCTATAGAATATACAAAAGGTGTTTATAAAATAATTGGCCTTGCCAGGATATCTATCCACCATTAATTAATAATTAATAATAAACCATTTTAATTTAGATAAATAAACAGTGCAGTAAAGTTAATTAGTGATTGGATTTTCTTTGTTATCAATTTTTGTCATTGAAATTGGGATGGAATTTGGAAAATTATTTATGAATAAATTTAAATGGATTTACCTTGTGTCTGAGTATTAATAATTTCAACTTTATTTAATAGCACAAAATCTTTTTAATGAACAGAGATGGAATTTTGTGGCATCTCGACCATTTCTATTCTGAATCATATGGAAACAAGAAATTTTGCAAATTACTACTAATTCAAATCGGTCATGTTAAAAGGCTCCAATATTTTGAATTTTGAATTTAATTTAAGGTAATTATTTAGTTTTTAAAGTAGTTCTAGTAGTGATAGAAATATTAATTAACAATACAAAGGGAATTATACTGTCTTATAATTCAATTTTCTTTCATTCTTTATGTCGTATCCAATTTTCTTTTTTGTTTATTTAGTTTTAAGTGTTTTGTTTTTCAATTTGAATTTAGTTTGTTTTTTTCTTTTTTGTGTGGTGTTAAATAAATTTTTTCATTTGAATATTTTTAACTTTACTTTTTACTTTTTACTTTTCAAATTTACTTATAGCCGGAGCATTTTTATTTGATGGTAAAAGTAAGTGGTTTATATTTTGTTTATGTTTCACTGCACCTTTGCCAAGGTGAACGGTCAAGCAGTCGTTGGAGATGTCGGGCTTCATTACTAGTATCCGAGACTAGCCCGAAGATAGAGGGAGGGCAGTCGTTAGAGGTGTCAGGAAGCACTAGGATTCTAGACTAGCTTGAGGGCAGACCACCCGGCAGTAGATAACATCCACTATAGATGGATCCACTAAGCCCATTGGCTTAGTGGATCCACACAACCTTGAACTCTCATTGGACCTCCTTTCACTTTTCAAGCCCCACCCTTTTATAAGCCACTTCCCCCTCTCCAAGCCAAACCTTTTTATAAGCCACGCCTCCCTCTCCAGGACCCTCCCATTTATAAGCCACGCCTTCCTCTGCTTTCCCTCTCTCTACTGGCCTCACTTGTTTTCAAGACCCCCCCGCTTGGTAGCTACACCCCTTTATAGACCACTTGTCTCATAGACAATCATGTCGGTAATACAGGTTCCATACTTAACCACCTAGAGAGATAGACAAAAAGTCACTAGATTGGAGAGAGACAGAAAATCTAGGGTCCCTAGAACTGTCTGGCTCAAGTGCCCCCTTACATAACCACACCCATCTCTACTTGCCTCACTTGTTTCACAGACTACACCCCCTTACCTCTAGACAGTTACAACCACGCCCCTCTCTACTTGCCATTCTTGTCCTCAAACCGCACCTCAATCTCTACATAACTTCAATACCTGTGTCCACTAGTTATTTATCTAGTATAAAATGTGTTGGGAACATCAATGGTCGATTGAACGAAAGACTGGCGCAATTAAGTTTTCTCGTTTTAAAACTCACAATACCGGGTTGTTATGCTGCGTTCCAGCTATGCAGCGCATACGCGAACTAATGATCACAAGGAAAAAGCTGCCCGAGCATTAGATGGGGAAGAGGGGATAGCTGTTATGGATGCATTCAAGTCTCGTATTGCTAGCTACAGAGTCTCCACTAATGAACATCATGTGGATACGTCGGAGTTTATGGAGGATATTAAAGCTAAGGTGTTCAAAGTTCTAAGTAGTGAGATGAACAAGCATACCTCGATAAAAGTAAATGTGGAGTTATTTGGATATTACGTTCTCGAAGCCAAGGGTTTGGAAGATATCAAGTCCTTCAACACAAAGAATTCTGTTATCAGTCCAGGTTCTGATCTAGAGGGATATTACGAAAATATCACTGAAATATTGGCTACTAAGTCTGAGGAATTTGCAGAGCGAGAATCAGGTATGACATTTAAAACGGTGTGGAAGCGAAAACTTATGTGTTTTTTATGTTTCCAGGTTGGACGTTAGTCAGATTGCTGTTTTTAGAAGTAAACGTTAATAAGTTTAACCCTCTACGTGCTTCATCTTACATCCCACTTCCCCCGCAGAATTGAAGAAAGGGAGCTGTCATTAACGTGCAGAATGAAGATGAACGATGCTTTGCTTGGAGTGTGGTTTCTGCTCTTGTGCTCCCTAACGGACATGCTTGCAGATATAACTCGTATCCAGATCCCAACGAGGTATTGAACTTGACGAATGTGGAGTTTCCGATGAAAGTAAAAAAAATAGATAAGTTTTTGAACGATAATCCTCGAATTTCCGTGAACGTTTACGGTTTGGAAAAGATTTTTGAGAATAACGTTCTAAAGTATGAGGTAGTTGGACCTTTGTATTTTTCGAAAATTAAAAGAGAAGTACATGTAAATCTCTTATTGGTAGAAGACGATCACGGAAATGGGCATTATTGTTGGATTAAGAATTTTTCTATGTTATTGCACAAACAAATTAACAAGCACCATGGAACTAAATATTTTGTGATGGTTGTTTGCAATATTTCGCGACGCCTGCAAAATTAATGAGACACACGCAAAATGATTGTAATCATGTTTATGCTAAATTACCAAGCACTGGTTTGATTAAAGATAAGGTAGGAAAAGAAATTCCGGAGAATATTTTGAAGTTCAAAAATTTGTCTAAGCAGTTAAAATTAGCGTTTGTCATATATTGCGATTTTGAGTCAATGTTAGTGCCTGTTCATACTACGGTGCCTGATAATGGCCAAGCATTTACCGTTCGCACACAGCACCATATCCCGTATTTCTTTTTCGTTTTATATAAAATGTTCCTTCGATGACTCGCTTTCGAAATTTTATATTTACAGGGGGGATGATGCTGCAAAAGAGTTCACTAGAAAACTAGATGAGGAAGTTAAACTTATTTATCACGATTATCTAAAACCGAAACAACCTTTGGCTTTAACGGGGGAGGAAGAAAACGAATTTCAAGCTGCTACCACCTGCCATATATGTAAAGAGTCGGTTGAAAATGATGTTAAAGTTAGAGACCACTGCCACGTTAGTGGTAGCTTTCGCGGGGCTGCCCATATAACTTGCAATCTTCATTATCAAATTCCAAAGTTTATACCCATCTTTTTTCATAATTTGAGGATACGATTCGCATTTGTTTATCAAACAGTTAGCCTTAGAAAAAGAGGAGATACAAGTCATTGCGCAAAACAAAGAAAAATACATTTCGTTTACTAAAGTCGTGCAAGTTGATGAGGTAAGAGATGCGAAAGATAAATTGCAGAAAGTGTTTTGTCGTTTAAGGTTTCTGGACAGTTTTAAATTTATGAGTTCGAGTTTAGACAAATTATGAAAAAATTTATCCGAAGAACAGTGTGTAGAAATTAGAAGAAAATCTGGTTCTGGTGAACTGTTTCGACAAATGCGAAAAAAAGGTGTTTTTCCTTATGCGTATGTTGACGACTTTTCAAAATTAGATGTAACGCAACTACCGACTCGTGACAATTTTTATGATCAACTCCGAAATGAAAATGTAAGCGAAGAAGATTATAAACGCGCGTCCGATGTGTGGAAGTTATTTGAATGTAAAACGTTGGGTGAATATTCTGATATATATGATAACGTGTGATGTGTTACTACTGACGGATATTTTTGAGAATTTTCGATCGGTGTGTCTTGAATACTATAATCTTGATCCGGCACAATATTTCACGGCACCGGGTTTGAGTTGCGAGGCTATGTTAAAACATACGGGTGTAGAGCTTAAGTTGTTAACCGATATTGACATGTTACACTTTTTAAAAAAGGAATACGAGGAGGGGTGAGCGTGTGTGTTGGACGCAAAGCTATTGCAAATAACAAATTTCTTCCAAATTATGATCCCTTACGACCCAGCTCCTTCATAATGTATCTAGATGCCACGAATCTTTACGGATTTGCGATGCGACAATTCTTACCTCGTGGTAACTTTACGTGGCTGTCAGAGCGAGAAATTGAAGATTTCGACGTCATGCAAATTACAGACGAATCACCCCAAGGTTTTGTCCTGGAAGTGGATTTGAAAATTAGTGAAGATTTACATCATGCTTTTTACATTTGCTGGTTAGATATTTCTCAATTGCCATAAAAGGCGATTCAAATAACAGTGAGAAAACTAACGCTGTTGCAAAAGTACACAAAAAATCGCCCCGAAAGTAATGGTACTAAAAAATAAAATCGCAAAATTACAACAAAAAGTAAAGTAAACAATCTGTTACCACTGTTAAACAATTTATCCTTACCGTGTCAAAACTGTTGAAAAAGTTTGTAACCCTTAACCTCTTAGTGCCTACAGTATCATATTTGAGACGAACCAAAGTATGCAGCCATTTTTAAATTTTGGAAGGGAAAAACGTACGCTGCCACCTATATTATGAAAGAGGAAGTTCATTACTACAGTTGAGTGCCGGTAATGTAAATTTCTTCACTTCTCATTTAAAATATATAAAGTGACCAATGACTCCCATGCACGTGTGAAGAAAGATAGTGGCAAGTGAAAACAAATCTTTTAGCAGCTTGTTCATCATTTGATAAAATGTAAGTAAAAAATATGTTTTATGTAGTAAAAGGTTGATATTATCATGGGTGATAAATATTTTGTTGGAATCTGTTGCTATAAATTTAAATTTTGATAAACAATTGTGCGTATCAAATATGATATTATAGGCACCGGTGGTTTTGAGTTTGGGTTTTTTCTTCAGATGAGTCGCCGCACAATTGAAAGCCAGAGGAAGCGCGGAAGGGTCGAATTCTTTACCACACCTCCAGAGGAAAGTGAGGATGAATATTTGGCAGATTCGGACGACGAAAAAGAACCAGAGGATCCAATTGAAGTCACTGAAGCTGACGATGACAATTTTGATTCCGATGACGACATTCCTTTGATTCAATTCCAAATGTCTTCGACTTCAAAAAATGGTTGGAATTCAGTACCTCCACAGTCTCCTAGAGAAACTCCTCCATTTCTGGTAAGAGAGGAGCTACGTGAGGACGTTTTTAGTCCCATTGAATACTTTTGCCAATTCTTTGATAATGAGTTGATGAGCCATATTGTAGAAGAGTCAAACATATACGCTCTTCAAAAAAATATAAACAAGCCACTGAAGCTTACTGTTACTGAATTGGAACAATTTATTGGTGTCACCATTTATATGTCTGTTTTCAATTTACATCGTACAAGAAACTATTGGAAAAGAAGATTTAGAATTCAACAGATAGCAGATGTAATAAGTCGAGACCGTTACGAGCAAATTAGACGGTTTTGACATTTCAATAACAATGCTAATTTGCCTGCTGACAACAGGGATCGCCTATTCAAGATCCGTCCTCTCTATGACCATCTTGTTGAGAAATGTAAAAACACGCCGCTATGTGGACAAATGTATTGTGTGGATGAGCAAATCGTACCATTCAAAGGAAGATCTTCTCTAAAACAATACAATCCGAAAAAGCCCAAAAAATGGGGATACAAAATTTTTGCATTATGTGATGTAAGAGGATTTATTTACAATTTCAGCATATACGACGGCGTAATTACACCAAAACCATACCACCGCGATATAGGCAAAAGTTCAAATATAGTCCTTCAAATGGCCCACATATTACCAAATGATCAAAACTATTTGCTGTACTTTGACAATTGGTTTGCTTCACCAAATCTTTTCGTCGAATTGCATAAAAGAGGTATTGGTGCAATCGGCACGATAAGAGTGAACAGATTTCCCGGTTTAGAATTTTCTTCAGACAAAGAGATGCAGAAGAAGGGTAGGGGAACGTACGATGAAAAGGAAACGATAGTAGAAAATGTCAACATTAGAGCGGTGAAATGGTTTGACAATAGGGGAGTTACTTTGGCCACATCATTTTCAAGTGCAGAACCATTGAGCAGCACAGAACGATACGATAAAAAAGAAAAAAAGAAAATAAGAATTGAAAAGCCATTTGTTGTTGATATTTATAATAACTTCATGGGTGGCGTTGATCTTTTAGACGCCCAAATTGCTTATTATAGAATTGGTGTAAGGTCAAAAAAATATTATATGCGATTTTTTTATCATTTTATTGATATGATGGTGGTCAATGCATGGATTTCATATAAACAAGACTGCAAAGACATCAATTTATCACAGAAAGACATTGAAGATCAGTTGGACTTCAGAACTAGTGTAGCTGAATGCTTATGCCTTCGTGGAAAAAATTTACAAAAAAAACGGGGAAGACCAAGTCTAGACAATGACGTCATAGGACATCAATATGAACAAAAAAAGAAAAGGGGGCCTACAGCTCCTATTCCTGCATTTAACGTGAGACGAGATCAAATAGGTCACTGGCCATTAGTTGTAGGAGAAAGACTACGGTGCAAAAACCCTACTTGCAAACACCTGTCTTCCATGAAATGTTCAAAATGTAATTTACATTTGTGTTTAAATAAAGAAGAAAGAAGAAATTGTTTCGGACAGTTTCATATTTAATAAATAAATTTGAAAATCTTGTAGTATGATTTCGTTGGTGCCTATAGTATCATATATGATACCAAGGACTAAAAATAAGGAAAAGGACAATTAGCTATCATTTCATTTACTAGAAAGCTTTTGTTAAATGTTTGCAACCGTTTCCAGAAAAAAAAATTTTTTTCTAACTTAAAAAAAAATTCAGGCATTAAGAGGTTAAATGGGCAGTTTGTGTCATTAGTATTCCAAAGTGGACCAGGTACATACCGTAGGTTAATTTCGAAAAGAAATAGAATACTGGCAATGACAAAAACCAATTCACAAGACCTGTAACATTTTTTTATTTTAAATACTATTAAAAAGTAATATAGAGCAGATCTATTAATATTTGCTGCTAGAGTGCGTGTTGCCGGTTTCAATAGTTGCATGGATGTTGATAACTTATTGAGTTATTTATACTTTTAAGAAATATAAATATTCACCTCCAATGTAACAACGTTTAGTATTCACTGTTTTCTTGCAAAATACATTTACTCATACCTATGTATATTGGTTGCAAATATTATCAACCAAGCATAGTCGGCGACTTTTAAGAATTTTAACGAAGGCTGGCCAGTTTAGAATTTTACCAACCATACTAAATACCTACTTTCTGCATATATAAATATTCCCAATTGAATTATTAATAAAATTAAACTTCTATCTATGTAAAATAACAATACAATGTAAAAAATCAAAACACTCAAATTGAACTTAAAAATTAAGCTGCGCTTTTAATAAACAATTGTTTGTAAGATTTTCCCAAGTAAATAAAACTATTTTTTCTGTTTATAAGAGCCGAGCTCCAAGTCGATGTCGTACTAGGTTCGACAACAGTTGGCAGATAACTTCCCTTTTTATATATTTTTGCAAAACATAACATATAATAAAAATTACCCAACACATTAGGAGTGCATCGCAGGATACTACTTTTAGGCCCGGTCTATTCACCTTCAAGTAAAGTCCCCATTAAGCTTACTTGACAGATTAACAAAAATAACTGTATATTCACTCTCAAGTAGTTTAAAAGTAACCAGTAAAGCCACCTACTGGCCAGATAAACTGTAGGCAGGTTGTCTCCCCTAACAAATCTTAAAGGACGTTTTATAACCTCACATTCCCATGTGTTTTATGTTTGTTTACAAGCCAGTTTTGTTTTCTGTGTTATATGTTTTTTGGAAAAATTCTGTATTGATAGTGCAAAATGGATATAATTTATGATAGTTTAATTGATGAAGAAATGGAAATTGTTGAAAATATACAGCGACGACCATATAATACCCGAAACAGATTTTTTCATGTAAATAATTTTGATACTTTAGATGATGTGGATTTTATAAGTGCTTGCATTAATCGAAGACAAAATCACTCCCATCAGTAATAGGTAAGTGCAAAATTATAAGAACAATACAAATATTTAATCCTTTTTTGTTTTTAGAAATAATCTCATTTCACTCATGCAACAATTATTAGTTACATTACAGTTTTTTGCAACAGGTAGTTTTTATGTATGCATTGGAGATTTCGCAGGTATGCATAAAACTACTGCTGCAAATATTATTAAAAGGACTTACTAGTGCCCTGTTTCGATTAAGGCCACAATTCATATATCTTCTGACAACAGAGGCCGAGAGAATAGATATAAAAGTAAAGTTTCAAGCGACAGCAATGTTTCCAAGAGTTCTTGGCGCACTTGGTTGTACACATATACGTATTCAATCACCAGGTATCTTCAAGAAGATTAAAAAAATAAAGTTGAATATAATAATAATAATAATGTTCTAGGTGGTCCTAATGCAGAGCACTTTCGAAATCGAAAAGGTTTTTTTCCGTCAACGTGCAGGTAGTAAGTGATGCTGACTACTCTATTAGAGACCTTGTGACTCGTTGGCCCGGTTCAAGTCATGACACCAATATTTTCGACAATTCCTTGGTTCGAATGAGATTTGAAAATAATGAAATGGGAAATGGTCTACTGTTAGGTGATGGTGCTTATCCTCTCAGACGCTACCTTATAACTCCTTTAAATAATCCACAGGGCAAGGTGGAAAATTTATTTAATGAATCTCTTATTCGAACCAGAATTATTGTAGAAAGAACATTTGGAATATGAAAGAGGCGTTTTCCTGTATTATCTATCGGGATGCGTTGCAATCTTGATTTGGTGCAGGATATTATTATTGCAACTGCAATACTACACAATATTGCTTGTAGAAATCAAGAAAATCATATTCCAGGTCCAGAAGATGAACCTCTGGATGACATACCTGTGATTCCAGCAAATAATATTCAAAACAATAACCACGGAAGGGAACTTCTGGAATATTTTAGGCAATTACATAATGGTAGAAATTAACAAAGTAATAGGCATTTCTTTATGTAATAAATGTATTAAAATTATTAAAGATTATTATATAAATATGATATTATAAAAATTATCAAATATTTAATTTTTATTAAAAATTGTTTTTTTAAATTCAACACCTCCATTACTTTTTCATGTTTTTCTGCCTCTTGCACCCTCTGCTCCTCCAGCATTTCTAATTGATTTCGTTTAATTATTACATTTGTAATTGCACTAATTAATTTCTGGTGTCTGCAAGAGATGAATATTTTTCATGAACAGGTCTTCGTTGAATCCTCTTTTTATTCAGTACTTTATTAATGGGCCGCTTAATGGATGTGATGTCCAACTTTTCCAAGTACCTTAAGGGCAATAAGAAAATTAATTGAATAATCTTACATACAAGAGCAGTTAATTACTTACTGCTGTTTGCATTACCATTTTCATTTGAATTTGCATAATCTAAAATGAACATTATGTTTATTAAAGGAGTTAATTTACAAAATGTAACATTAGTTACCATTGCCATTTGTTAGAATGTCATCAGGGATGCTTACAACATCTGCAGATGTTCCTGGTGTTGGACGGTCCTCTGCATTTAATGCAGCTTGATGCACGTTGCTGTTAGGAGTGCCAGCCTCTCCTAATATGATTTGCAGTTCTGTAATCAGATAAAACCGTATAAAAGCAAAAACAAAAATATATCTTGCACTTACCCGCATCGCAGTCTCTGCTGTTGCTCAACTCTCTTTCAGTTTTGCATATTATGGGAAATAAAGGCTCCTCCCAGTCCATAATTGGAATTGGCTTGGCCACTCCAACTCCCGTCTTGTAAATTTCGAACTTATTGTGAGATATTTTTTTTTCAAACCTCTTTTTAAACCTTCATATTTTATTTTTAACATTTTTGTTGTTCTATTATGGCGTGCATTAAAAGCTTTGGTAACAGTCTCCGAAGCCTCATCCTTCTTCCACGTAATTGCATCGGTTTGTTTACACTCGATTACATTTCTTCATTTAATATTTCTTCCACAAGGGTGACTGTTTCAGTAGAAGAAAAGTTGATGTATCTTTGCCTTCTTTTCTTTTCACCTATAAGCATTGCACAATTATTGCTATAACTTTTTAATAACTATTCTAGGACTTACCATTATCAATTGCTGGAGAGTTCTCCATGTTTATATTATTAAAAATGTACTGAATAAAGTCAAGAAATCACTATTTTACACAAACACACGCAGTAATCATGAAACATTAAAAACTTTACTTAAAAAATAACTGCGAACTAAGAAAAAACACTATATGGAATGCAATAAAGTGTTGGGAGTCCCCTGCTGTTGCCCAGATTATTTGTACTGACACATTGCTTATATTTATGGTTTAGGTATACAAATATAGATTAGTCAAAACTAAATGAAACATCTTTTGGAAAAGCCCAGAACATAAATAAATGTTTAACTGAATTTTTAGAAGATATTTCTGAAAAATAACTATTTTTTAAATTCCGCCAGTTTTTAAAAAGTGGACTAGAGAATGGGTTTGATTTTTCTCTCTTACACATTATTCTGTCAATTACCCATCTCTTTCTTGCATGTACTATCTGTGTGAAAAAGTTAACCTTCCTCATAAACATTCCAGTAACTACTTTCAAGATATAATCCTTTGAATATACCCAAACTGTGTACTTGCTACCTGTTAATTTATTTGACCAGTAACTACTGAGAACTTTACCTGAAGGTGAATAGACGGGCCCTTAGTCGAGAAAGTACTTGTTAAAGCGGTTTTTAAATAAAAAAAATAATTAAATTAAATTAGAAAGCCATGGGAGACATCGACACAGAGGATGTAGGAAATTCACTATAGGCGAATATTAAATTATTTCCAAGAAGCAATTTCGAGTTAATATTATGAGCATGTCAAGCTTTAAACTGACAGCAGATTAACGATTTTATCTCGTTACTTTAAATTATAGTATGATGTAGAAATCTACATAAAGAAGGACTTACAATACTAAACCAGTTTAGAATACTTACATATTTTACTAACAAAAAGTGTTGTGTGTAACAAGCAAACATAATAGTTTTTTAAATTACACCTAAATCAAGATTCTTGCCTCCATATCCCATTGCACAGGCAAAAATCACCCAGGAAACACCGAATGCCCAACCAGGTCGCAATAACGCCAAATAAAAAGCATTTGAAAGTTTGTCGTACTGATAATTAACATCGAATGTATGTTGTCCTGAGAAAACGCACGCTATAAGGATAGCGTGAAGTTGATAAGTGAAATAAGGATAAATCGCGATAAATCAAACGTTTACATTAAGGGTTTCCAGATTTATTAAAAAGCAATGCACCAAACTGATATAAAAATCGCCAATAAATATAGATGGCGTTACAAAGCAACAAAAATCTAAATCTACTAAGGGTCCATCTTTCCATCTCCGTAAACTTTATCTGACACTGACAGTTAATTGTTGAGTAAGTTTCGGAAAGGGAAAATAATGGGCTTTCCAACTGTGAAAAAATATACAAGGTGATCTATTTGAAATCACAAAGCTGCCCTATTCCCGAGAATACGTACGTCATTTCTGGATAAATCGGAAGTGGAAAAGAAAGACGAATACTAAAAAAAACTAAGAAAAAGACTGCCAAACACCGCATTCTATTATCTCAATTACTTCAAAAGTTATTTACGATTATAAAGGGTCAAAATATAATGAGACACCCTGTATAATTTCACATGAATAAAAAGAATTACCTGCGTTAATCAAAACAAAAACAAAAAATATACCTAAAAAATGACATTACCGAGGTTGTACGTGTTAAAAATCCATATAGGTATCAAAGTATGAATTTTTCCTGTCTTCTGTGCTCTGTAACTCCAAAACTGTTAATTTTAGAGCTTCGTATCCCTGGAGACTTTCGATCAGGATAATGTAAACTACAACATATCACAGTTTCAGCCAATTTGAATGGTATCCAATTTCTGTAAGAAATGTGCGGAGTCCTACATAATTTCCCGAAATCCCATCCATTCACATTACACTAACATTCATAATGCTAGTTGTCAGATTAATTCTTATGTATTTTTTGTTACATATTTATTAAAAATAATTATTAATATTGTTTGGCTAAAAACGTAAAAATTCTGATAAAACGAACAAATAGATAAAAATAATAAAATCTTACTATTATAACAAATTCAGAAATTTGAAATCGTGTATTACGTCGTACATTTTTGAAATTTGTAACAACTGGACGCCATCTGTTAACCAGTAGCACTATTAATGATGATATTACAGATTGTGTCATCAATGTCTACATACGAGTGTAACCAATATGTAAATGTACCTATCAGGATAGCAGCGAACCACCCTCAGCCTTTTCTGCTATCCTAATACACGATTTTAAATTTCTGATGAGGAATAAAGGTGTTATAATAGTAAAAATTTTTTATTTATTTGTTCGTTTTATTAGAATTTTTACTTTTTTAATCAAACAATCTTAATAATTATTTTTAATAAGCATGTAACAGAAAATGCATAGGAATTAGCCTAACAACTAGCATTAACAATATTAGTAAATAACAAACTGATGCAGATTGCGGGATATTGTGTACAGGCCGCACCAAGCCTAATGAGTGCCGTTGTGCAAAGAACCCCACGCGTTTCTTACGGATATTGGATACCGGTCAAATTAGCTGAAATTGTGATACGTTTTAGTTTACATTATTCTGATCAAAAGTCTCTGAGGCTACAATGCTCTATAATTAACAGTGTTGGAGTTACACAGTACGGAAAGCAGGAAAAATTCATACTTCGGTATATAGATTTTTAACACGTACAGCCTTGGTAACATCATTTTTTGTGTATATTTTTTGTTTTTGTTTTGGTTAACATAAGTAATAATGTTGTGTTGTATTCATGTGGAATTATACCGAGTGTCCCGTTATATTTTGACTCTTTATATACCTATATAGCTTTTGAAGTAACTGAGATAATGTAATGCGATGTTCGCCAGTCTGCTTCTTAGTTTTTTAAGTTTTTTCTGAGTAGCCGTTTTTTGCCCACTTCCGGTTTATCCAGAAATGATATAGCGTATTTTCGGAGATTTAAATAACATGCAGTATTCACATTAAGAGCTGATAAAACCGTACCCTGTATAATAACCATGATAAGTATGGTCCTTTTGGAAAGGAGAACCAATGGACTTTCAAAGGTGCGTGGTTAACCCTCATTATCTCTTCGAGCTCACCACCTACAGGCGGTGGCTTTTAGGAGGTTATTTAACAGCCCTCAAGGAAGACTTATGTAAAAATCCAATGACTTCAACTGAACTTTCCTACGCTATTTTTTAATTTGACTGCACTGGGTGTAATATTTTTCAATATTTATGTTGCAATTAAAACCAATATTTCTATAATATTTATGCAATATTAAAAAAATTGTGCAACATTACTGCGATATTACAAAATATCTCATTAACATACCTCAACAATGGGTGTGTAAAAATCTTTTTTTTTCGTTACAGATCTCCTCTTTCACATGCCCTACATGATGGCTGTTAGAGGCCCCCTTAAGTCATTGAGGTGTATTTGGGTTATTTATGTAGTATTTTATTTTATTTAGCAGGTTATAAATAGTCAAAAATAAAAGAAATTGATTTGTCAAAATGGTCTGTTTAAAATACATATCGTTACAAGAGAAACGCTTGTAAACATGTTGTCCTGTGGGGTGATGACGTAGTTGCTACCAGTCAGGAATGCATTAGACAGAACATCGCCACTCCGACGACGACGCCCCGGTTGTATTGGTAGAAACGTCGTTATTAAGATTTTTCTAAATGCTCATATCTCCCTTATTTTGCATGATAAAAAGTGCGATTTTTAATCCGAAAGTATAGGTGCGTCCCAATTGTTTAGCCCTTAGGTTTAGCCAGTCTCGATAGATTAATAGTTTGCATGATTACTCCATAATTCAAGGCTCGTAGGTTCATGGTAGTCCTTCATAGCTATGAAAATTGTTTTTTCTCGTCTTTTATATTAATGAACGTTGTCGAAGGGTATCTTATAAGAACATAACAGTAACATCTCAAATGCCAAATTGGCACAAAAGCGTCATTTGACTAGCTCTTTTGCGAAGGATATTGGTCGGTCTCATTTTTTTGAAGAGGCTATCACTACCAAAAGATACTAGAACACCATTCTGAATTGGTTCATCGATCAAGTCGATGACAAGGAACTGCAATACGGTTACTTTCAGCAGGATAATGCCCGACTCTATGTGGCTCATGGTTAAACACCATTCTTAAGACACCGCTGCATATACTCTAGAAGATTTACAACAAAAGTTGTGAAAGAATGTGATAACGTTACACCTCACCTTCTACAGAAAGTGTTTGATAACATGAACAGACGTGTTGCACTGTGCATTGAAGAAGGCAAACATTTCAACATCTTTTGTAGTTTAAAATAAGATTAGTTAGTAAATAAACGTAATGCTATGTCAGCATGATTTTAAGTGATCGATTTATTTTGATTTTTATCATATCAAACATCCCATTGACACGGGACCTACAGTTTTACTTCCTGTCCGAAAAGAAGACATGTTTTTAATTTTTCCCCGCTATGAAAAAGTACCAACTCAGCCGGGGATCGAACCTGCGACCCTTGGATTATAATGCAAACCACTAAACCACCAAGGCTGGCTACTTATTATTTATTAATATAATTATTTATTATTTAAATAACAACTCTCCTGAGCTACGAACATGCATTGAAGTGCAATTGGTTTTAAGAGTTAGAGCGACCGCGTTGTCTAGCGTCTAGCATGAAACTGTCATGTTGACCATCTCTTGCAGTGACTGCTTTAAATTGCTGTTCTATGGAAACTATTTATTGTTTGAGTAAATAAAGAAACTCAGTATTTTGTATTTCTTATTTAAATAATTTTATTGTACATTTAAAACAACTCAAGATATTAATGAATAGTTTTACGGTTGCCACCTTTTGAAAATCAAAATGTAGAATAAAATACAATTAAAGGAATGAAAAGTTTATTACACTTATTAAACATCCATATAATAATATAACGAGAATGTTCAGGGTTTGTATGCTACAGAGTGATCCTGATAGCTAGCGCCACTATGCGGTGCATATTGTTAGTTGAAGCGAAGAAAACACCTGGCATAAAAGCAGCTCTCTTTTGCTATGAAAACAATTTTAAGGTTTGTACCCATGTTATTATTATATTAATTAAGTGAATTACATTTTTAAAGGTTAGAACAACCGATGGTGTTTGCTAATATATATTATAATAAGCAAAATAATTTATTATTTACAATTGCCAGACTGAGCAAATGTAAAATTGTTTTGAATCTACCATTTTTTTATTTGAAGAACACCAATAATTCTCCATCATCTGATCAGAAACACCAAACCTTCCAATTTTCTTATTTCGTCCAATAAACCTATTGTTACGAATGATAACTTTATTGTTACGAAGCTAGGCTTGCTTCGTTCTTGCTTGTTTCCACCATGTTACGAATGAAAATAAATACACTCACTCTTTATCTAATCTATTAATTTTATTTCTTAAATTTACCTAACTTATGACTAAGACTAATTCTAAATATAATTAACATAATTTTTACTTACCAACTAATTATAACTTTTAGGGCCATTTCCCTCACACTGGGTATGACAATCGAGAAGGACTTTTCTGCTTTTGTTTCACCATCTAACTGACTATCCTTTTCGATTGTCACTTTCCATCTTGACTCTTCATCCCTACTATCATTTCTTCTTGCAATCAAGGATGGCCCAACTTGTCCCAATTAATCAGGGCAGTGTCATAATGCTAGAGTCAGCATTACTTACTTTTGTGAGCAATAATGCTGTGCTAGTATTATGACACACTTTACAAATTGCAGAGTAGCTTCATGTCATACTTGAAATCAATTTGTTTATCTTTATTACTGGGTCAAATAATTTAGAAATGAGTTCTGTAATAATTGTTGTAACATATTTTTGGAATAATCAATTTTTAGAATAATGAATTGATTTAATTTTGTTATGAGTTTTTTCTTTTATTTTATACTTCGTTACATGACCCGGCCTGGTAAGCGTGACGCCCCTTTTACGCACTCCGCTCCTTCAGCAATTAACTTCTGTAGCCATCAGCCTGATTGCAAGTTTGTCTATACATACATCAATATGGATCTAACTTAATTTGAAATGATTATTGTTCATCCAAAAAGAATTGAGAATTGGCCCTTTACAATTTTAATTTAAAACCTATCCTAAAAAAAATCTTATAATTATAACACACAATTTTCATGAAAAAGAAAAAAATGGAAATAGATGTGATTACAATAACAAATTAAAATTAACAGTATCTAGTTTTGCATTAAAACGTCTATTAATAATTTTAAATTAGAACTTATTAAATCTAATATTTATCAGTTTATGCATGGAACGCAACCTTTGTCTTTATGGTCTACCACTGTCCATTACGGAACGCACTTCATTTTTCGAGTTACAGTCATTCTGTCTATTGCGCACACGCGACTTATTCAAAAGTGCAAGATCAACAAATTTGAATGTCTTTCTACGTGAACAGTTTTAATAAGTTTTTCCACGCAATTTTTCGAGAAACTTTGCACAAAATCACACACGAACTGGTAAGTTGAATAAGTTTTTTGTTTTCGTCCATCACAAATTCAGAATTGAATAATGCATGCCTTTAACTGAAGTTAGACATAAAAGCTGATGTCGTTTACCAAAGTATATATTTGTATGACACGTTGCAAATACAACGCAACGATTTCTACGAAAATCCATTATTTCTTGTCTTCAGGTGCCAATATGTGTATGCCAAATCCCAATGCACATTGAACATGTTAAATGTGCGGTAATTATGAAAATTCATGAACAGTCCATCCAGAATGTGAAGTGATGCTGCTTGAAATGAAGATTTGAATTGCCAACACTGATTTGTAATGAAGTAACTGGCTTCCTCATACAATGTAGACAAACATGTGTCTACTGGATTGTTGACTTCGGCATAGGTAGGTATGATTTTATCTGTGTTCCTTTAATGTATTGGCAACATTTCAGCTGGTGTTTATCGGTGATGAACTTCAGAAGGCGTTTTTTCCACCCTTAGATTGGTTGCATTATGGTTATTCCCTTTTTGTGATGATGCGATCTTGGTGCTGTGTGGTATGTTGTCTGCTCCACTTGTAGATGGTAAGTTCCATGCAATTGTTGTTTCATGCAAAGAAACAAGTGTGTTACAAATTTGTTTTATCTTAACTTAAAGAGTTATAATATCTTTTCCTTAATTATTTTATTAATTACCTACTTATTCTATTAAACCTCAAATATTACCTATTTCAACTTTTCTGTTAATGTTTAATAATTATATATCTTACTACATTTTAGCAAAAGTAATGCAAGTACTATAAGAATTTTGTTAACTAATGGTTTGAAAATGGTAATTATTTGACATGGAATACTTATGAATATTGTTTGACCTTTATTGCTTAATTAGGTGTTTAGAGTTTTACACTATTTGGTGTATCTAACACATGTTTTACATTTTTAAACAATTTATACTTGCCTTCTTGGCTAACTTTAAAAACCTAATTTGTTTTATCCATGATAAATCTTTGTTAAAATTTAATAATTTAAACATTGAAACTGGACTCTATTCACTCTTTATTTGCTCTCATCAGTCATTTACCTAAATTTGTATCATTTCTCACACATTTCATTTAAATCCTCTATCCCAAAATTTGACACCTATGTCCAAGTATATCTCAAATTACATTCATTCATCTAATTTCTCATTGTCTCACATATTACTCAGTGGACGTACTTTATTCATCTTTTTTCCTATTGTCCCACATATTACTCAGTGGACATACTTTCATTTGTGCATTTCTTCATTTATTCATTCATTCATCTTGTATATTTTCTGACTATCAGTGAATTACAAATTCTTTCCGCAGCATTTTGTATTTTTAGTAAGATGTAAATTTGTTTGCCGGCTTTAAACACAAAGTGCTGTTAGATAATTTGCAATGCAGTGATGTCATGGGATCCCTATTCATCAATTAATCTCTCTTATTATTCAAATTATTCTTATTTTTTGCACATTTCAATACATAATACACATAAATTATAATTACCTTTTTTTATCTTTAATTGATCCAGTATATAACCAACACCTGATGCAGTCCAAGGTCCTATCCTAGAGGTGTCAACCAAGGTAGGCTGTTAAGGCACTGCAGGTTATTGTATGACTTGAAAATCTTCATCCATACTGCTCAAGGTTACACTGATCGCTCTTCACTTTGGACAGAGATAAGAGGTGCTTTCAAATAACAATAAAATAACTTTTAATACAACTTTCTTCTCATCTTCTGAGATCTTTGCTGGCGAACAACATTTTTTCCTATTTCCTTCCTCGTTTATTAGAATCCATTTTGTTTCATATGTTAATGATTTTGTAGCTGTTCCTTGGACACTATGGTCCCATCTGGGTCATGAATCTTCTAAAGAGAGTCCTAAAACAAACTTATTTTCTTCCCTTATGCAGTTACCCCCAATTGCACTTTGAATAAAAATTTTATTTAATTCTTTGCTGTATATTCTTTCTATATCCTATCTATGCAATGTCATCCTACTCTATTTATTATAACTACATCCCTTTTTATAGTTAAATGTCCTATAAAATTAATTAACCAATTCTAATTCATAATTTTATACTTACAATTTTTTTTCCTTTTATTAATAAGATTTTATCCCTACGAGCCCTATCCTCTTAAATTTGGTTTCTGTGTCTTGATCTGGGTCTGTAGTACCCATTTCTCTCTGTTCTCCTGCTAACGAATCGTGGTGGCCTGTTGCAGCATATACTCCTTGCCTGCTGCAGTTGAAGTACTTGGGTTTGCCATCCCTTGTGATGCTGTTTGACCATGTATGGTTATACCCAGGGATTTCCATAATTACTTCTTGTTATGCTTCACCAATATGTACCCTAATCTTCCTATCTATTTAATTATACTACTTTATTAATACTAATTACTTCATGTTATGCAAGTGTACCCTAAACTTCCTATCTATTTAATGACACTATTTTAATTCATTTTCATTTTATTGTAATTGTAAGTGCATTTTCCCAGATTTATACTGAGTGCATTGTTTAAAATAATGCACTAAACTAAAAAATGCATAAAAACATTAAACTATGAACAAACTGTTGATAATTCTTAATATTAAAATTTGTTTTCTTTGTTTTAGAATTAACTAATGCACTATGCAAGAGGTGTCCGTTGAAGTTTGTGAAGAATCCCCAACAACGGAACAAGAACTCGGCGCCTCCACCATGCTACGAATGACAACCCTATTGTTACGAAGCTAGCCTCGCTTCGTTCTTGCTTGTTTCCACCATGTTACGAATGAAAATAAATACACTCATTCTTTATCTAATCTATTAATTTTATTTCTTAAATTTACCTAACTTATGACTAAGACTAATTCTAAATATAATTAACATAATTTTTACTTACCAACTAATTATAACTTTTAGGGCCATTTCCCTCACACTGGGTATGACAATCGAGAAGGACTTTTCTGCTTTTGTTTCACCATCTAACTGACTATCCTTTTCGATTGTCACTTTCCATCTTGACTCTTCATCCCTACTATCATTTCTTCTTGCAATCAAGGATGGCCCAACTTGTCCCAATTAATCAGGGCAGTGTCATAATGCTAGAGTCAGCATTACTTACTTTTGTGAGCAATAATGCTGTGCTAGTATTATGACACACTTTACAAATTGCAGAGTAGCTTCATGTCATACTTGAAATCAATTTGTTTATCTTTATTACTGGGTCAAATAATTTAGAAATGAGTTCTGTTATAATTGTTGTAACATATTTTTGGAATAATAAATTTTTAGAATAATGAATTGATTTAATTTTGTTATGAGTTTTTTCTTTTATTTTATACTTCTTACAAACTACCTCACAGGAAACAGACCGAAAAATTGTACCATTTGCTCATTGATCAACTATGACGCTTAGGTTTTCTAGGAATTGATCAATATCATCAGTTGAATGACAAATTGTTCAAATGAAGGGCTGTCTTACCAAATGTAGATGCGTGGAAACCCTAAATATGTTCTTGGTAGGTTACACACACTTGTGTCTATTTTTATTGCTTGCTCAACATGCAATTTAAATTTCTTCATGTATATTACATTCTAATCGTGTCTCACTACTATGAGTGACTATGTGTTTTGCGAGTCTAGATTTCTGTGAAGATTTATAATCACGTAAATTACAAACAAAAGGTTGCTCACCACTATGACTGAGCATGTGTCTCTTAAGATAACGCTTTTGTAAACATTTATATTCACATAAATTACATTCAAATGGTTGACCATCGCTATGAGTGAGAAGGTGGGTCTTGAGAGTAGACTGCACCGAACACTTAAAATTGCATTCATTACATTCACACGACTTCTCATCACTATGAGTGAGCATGTGTACTTTCAGATGACTTTTTTGTGAACATTTATAATCACATAAACAGCAATTGAATGGTTTCTCATTACTATGAATGAGAATGTGTTTTTTGAGATCATTTTTCTGCGAACATTTATAATTACATAAACTACATTCAAAAGGCTGCTCACCTCTACGAATGACCATATGTCTCTTGAGGTAACGTTTTTGTGAACATTTATAATCACATAAATTAAATTCAAATGGCAGCTCACTACTGTGAGTAGAAATATGTCTTTTAAGATTACCCTTTTGTGAACATTTATAATCACATAAACAACACTCGAATGATTGCTCACCACTATGAGTGAGCAAGTGTCTCTTGATAGTGGACTATGCTGAATATTTTACATTACATATATTACATTGAAATGATTTCTCGCCACTATGAGTGAGCACATGTGCTTTAAGATTACTTTTTTGTGAACTTCTATAATCACATAAACTACATCCAAATGGTTTCTTATTATCATGAATGAGAATATGTCTTTTGAGATCGTTTTTTTGTGAACATTTATGACCACATAAACTGCATTCAAATGGTTTCTCACCACTATGACTAAACATGTGCCTTTTGAGTTTACTTTTCAATGAAAATTTATAACTGCATAATTTACATTCAAACGGTTTCAAACCATTATGAATGTGCATATGTGTTTTGAGGCTACCTTTTTGTGAGCATCTATAATCACATAGATTACACGTAAATGGTTTATCAGTATCATGAATAAACAGGTGTTGTTCAAGATGATTTTTTCGTAAAAACCTGCAACTACACAAATTACACTCAAACGGTTTCTCACTACTGTGAGTAAGCATGTGTCTATTGAGGATACTTTTTAATGAACATTTATAATAACATAAAGTACATTTAAATGGCTTCTCGCCGCTGTGAGTAAGCATGTGTTTTTTGAGATTTCCTTTTAATGAACATCTATAATTACATATTTTACATTCAAATTGTCTTTTGGCTTTAAGAGGAAGTGCATATGTTTCCTGTGGCAATATATATTGAGGCTCGTACAATTTATTGTTATAATTGTTATTGTTAAATTGTTATAAAATAACTTAAAGTAATATTTAACTTTTAACAAACTTGAATTTGAAAGATTTTTGAAATTTGTAACAACTGGACGCCATCTGTTAACTAGTAGCACTATTAATGATGATATTACAGATTGTGTCATGAATGTCTACTACATACGGGTGCAACCAATATGTAAATGTAGCTATCAGGAGAGCAGCAAACCACCCTCAGCCTTTTCTGCTATCCTAATACACGATTTTAAATTTCTGATAAACTTCTTTAAAATAAAGGTGTTATAATAGTAAAAATATTTTTATTTCACATTTCAATTAAAAACCTAAAAAATTCTTTCAAAATTTTACATCTGAATATAAGAAGTTGCCAGAAAAATTATGATAATTTTGTGTTGTTTATATCTGAATGTTTAGAAAAATTTGAGGTAATAATCTTAACAGAAACTTTTCAACAAAATGATGTAAACCTATTTAATATTAAAGGGTATACGTTAATCTACAATTCAGGAAACTTGAACAGAAATGACGGTGTAATGGTATATATAAAAGATAATTTTCAGCATAAATTTAAAATAGTTCAAATGGGAATAACAAAATTAATTGAGCTCAAAATTCTAATTAACAAAAAGAATGTCACTATAACTGCCATATACAGATCGCCAAGTACTTGCCCAATAACGTTTAATAGTGGACTGCTAAAATACTTACGTGGTATAAATAAATCAGATATTCATGTCTTTGTAGGTGATATCAACATAAATATTTTAGAGGACGAAGAATTTGCAGAAGAGTATAAAAATGTAATGAACACCTATGGATTTACATCTTATATTAACGAATACACGCGCCCGGCTAGTAAAACATGTCTTGATCACTTTTTTGTAAATTGTCCAACAGATATAGCGAACCATATACAAACATTTATATTTAGAAACTATGACATTACCGATCACTCCCCAATCGCATTAAGTATTAATAATTTCAATAATTTAAGAAATAATAAAGAACAATTTAATGTCAACAAAAAATATATTAATTACAAAACACTTATATCTGATCTACAAAAAGAAAATTGGGTAGAAATATATACTGAAACAAATGTTGACAAAATGACTGAATATTTTATTCAAAAACTCCAAACATACATAAACTTAAATACTAACAGTATAAACATGACACAAAAACAAAGATGTATAAAACCGTGGATAACCCCTTCATTAATTAAATCTATAAATGAAAAAAATGCTCTCTATAGGTATCTAAAAATGTATCCTAACAATTTCAATTTACAAAACAGGTACAAAATATATAAAAATAAATTAACTAAACTAATTCAAATATCAAAGAAAAATTACGTTCAAAAATTAGTAGCTAAGAATAGGAGCAACACCAAAGGTCTCTGGGAATCTGTAAACATCATATGCAATAAATCTAATCCTAAAACAGATATAAACTGTATTACTAATCAAAATGGCGAAAAAACAAGCAATAACTTAGAGATATCCAATGAATTTGTTGATTATTACACTGATTTAGGAAAACATTTTGCGGAAATTATTCCCGAACCAGATAACTTTCAAGAAAATATACGCAACTTTCTTATGGAATTTTAGGATGGGGAGGAGTACGTGACAGTTATCTATATTCCTTAAATATTATGCAAAAATGGCTAATAAGGATAATATATGGCAAAAACCTAAGATATCCCAGTGAACTATTATTTAGAGATAGCAAGTTTCTGTGTATTCGTAAAATATTTTGTTATAAAATCTTAATAAATATTTATCTAAATAAAATTAAAGTAGATAAACTAACGCATATACACAACACAAGGATTAAAGAACACAACTATGCTATCTTACCTAAACATAATAAAATCATTTTTCAGCGTTGCATCAGTTATTTGGGACCTAAATTATTCAATCATATTCCTGAAAACCTGAAAAAAATAAAAAACTTTAAAAGGTATAATTACACATATAAACTAAAAGAGTGGATCGCTTCTAAAAGCACAGGATTTTTTGCTAATATAATCAATAATCAATAATGAAACATTCCAATATACATAAAAAAAAATCTACTTACTTTAAACGTTTTCAAGGCTTTGTCATTTCACTATTCTCGTAATTAACCCGGACTAGTCAATTACAGAAACTATCTAGATAGATGTTATTACATACATACATAAATGTTCTTTAATATAAATGTAGTCTCGTTTTTTATTTTGTAAATTCTGTTAGTATTTGTATTGTTATATTAATTGCTTGTAATTTATAGGTACTAATATTAATACTAAGTAATATTCATACTAATATATCACGTACAAGCAACGCCTACTTGTAGGAATAGCTTCAGTGAGTCTTCCTGTTTATTTAGTAAATCTTTTCTTTACAATGTATACGCTTTTTGAACTAAATAAACATTATTATTATTATTATTATTTATTTGTTCGTTTTATTAGAATCTTTACTTTTTTAATCAAACAATCTTAATAATTATTTTTAATAAGCATGTAACAGAAAATGCATAAGAATTAGCCTAACAACTAGCATTAACAATATTAGTAAATCATTCACCGATGCAGATTGCGGGATATTGTGTAAAGGGCCGCACCAAGCCTAATGAGTGCCGTTGTGCAAAGAACCCCACGCGTTTCTTACGGATATTGGATACCGGTCAAATTAGCTGAAATTGTGATACGTTTTACATTATTCTGATCAAAAGTCTCTGTGGCTACAATGCTCTATAATTAACAGTTTTGGAGTTACACAGTACGGAAAGCAGGAAAAATTCATACTTCGGTATATAGATTTTTAACACGTACAGCCTTGGTAACATCATTGTTTGTGTATATTTTTTATTTTTGTTTTGGTTAACATAAGTAATAATGTTGTGTTGTATTCATGTGGAATTATACCGAGTGTCCCGTTATATTTTGACTCTTTATATACCTATATAGCTTTTGAACTCACCGAGATAATGTAATGCGATGTTCGCCAGTCTGCTTCTTAGTTTTTTAAGTTTTTTCTGAGTAGCCGTTTTTTGCCCACTTCCGGTTTCTCCAGAAATGATATAGCGTATTTTCGGAGATTTAAATAACATGCAGTATTCACATTAAGAGCTGATAAAACCGTATCCTGTATAATAACCATGATAAGTATGGTCCTTTTGGAAAGGAGAACCAATGGACTTTCAAACGTGCGTGGTTAACCCTCATTATCTCTTCGAGCTCACCACCTACAGGCGGTGGCTTTTAGGAGGTTATTTAACAGCCCTCAAGGAAGACTTATATAAAAATCCAATGACTTCAACTGAACTTTCCTACGCTATTTTTTAATTTGACTGCACTGGGTGTAATATTTTTCAATATTTATGTTGCAATTAAAACCAATATTTCTATAATATTTATGCAATATTAAAAAAATTCTGCAACATTACTGCGATATTACAAAATATCTCATTAACATACCTCAACAATGGGTGTGTAAAAATCTTTTTTTTTCGTTACAGATCTGCTCTTTCACATGCCCTACATGATGGCTGTTAGAGGCCCCCTTAAGTCATTGAGGTGTATTTGGGTTATTTATGTAGTATTTTATTTTATTTAGCAGGTTATAAATAGTCAAAAATAAAAGAAATTGATTTGTCAAAATGGTCTGTTTAAAATACATATCGTTACAAGAGAAACGCTTGTAAACATGTTGTCCTGTGGGGTGATGACGTAGTTGCTACCAGCCAGGAATGCATTAGACAGAACATCGCCACTCCGACGCCGACGCCCCGGTTGTATTGGTAGAAACGTCGTTATTAAAATTTTTCTAAATGCTCATATCTCCCTTATTTTGCATGATAAAAAGTGCGTTTTTTAATCCGAAAGTATAGGTGCGTCCCAATTGTTTAGCCCTTAGGTTTAGCCAGTCTCGATAGATTAATAGTTTGAATGATTACTCCATAATTCAAGGCTCGTAGGTTCATGGTAGTCCTTCATAGCTATGAAAATTGTTTTTTCTCGTCTTTTATATTAATGAACGTTGTCGAAGGGTATCTTATAAGAACATAACAGTAACATCTCAAATGCCAAATTGGCACAAAAGCATCGTTTGACTAGCTCTTTTGCGAAGGATATTGGTCGGTCTCATTTTTTTGAAGAGGCTATCACTACCAAAAGATACTAGAACACCATTCTGAATTGGTTCATCGATCAAGTCGATGACAAGGAACTGCAATACGGTTACTTTCAGCAGGATAATGCCCGACTCTATGTGGCTCATGGTTAAACACCATTCTTAAGACACCGCTGCATATACTTTAGAAGATTTACAACAAAAGTTGTGAAAGAATGTGATAACGTTACACCTCACCTTTTACAGAAAGTGTTTGATAACATGAACAGACGTGTTGCACTGTGCATTGAAGAAGGCAAACATTTCAACATCTTTTGTAGTTTAAAATAAGATTAGTTAGTAAATAAACGTAATGCTATGTCAGCATGATTTTAAGTGATCGATTTATTTTGATTTTTGTAATAATTGTTAGTTGAAATCGCAAGAGCGCATATCTGACAGTAAAAAACAGGTTTGCCACTACATCATTATGAAGTTACTCTCCAAAAATTCAAGTTTTATGGCGTTACTGTAAACATAGGACTGCATGCGCAATGCGCATGCTCAATTATTAATCTATAATTATTGTATAAACCGACAAGATTTTCTTAGTTGTTACTTATTAATTGTTAGTTGTTAATCCTTAGTTGTTAATTGCTGTATAAACCAGGCATTTACATTACTTACTAATAGAATAGATAAATAGAATATTTAATAATAAAATTTGACAGTAAATATAAGTAAATATACAGTCTGTTTGATTTAATGCGCCCCGCGTTGTAGCAACTTTATTTTCGATCAGAAATGGTATAAACTGTATATATTATTAAATGGCATAGCATTCTATATGTTTAGAAAATGAACCTATCTCTGTCACCTAAACGTGGCAACATCGCATTCTCAAGGTCAACAATATGACAACAATGTTTTGACCTTGAACTCAAGGTCATCAATATGGCAACAATATTACTTCAAGGTCATCAAAATAACAGCTCAAGGTTATGTTTTCAAGGTTATGTGTGTAAAGTTGGTAGTACTCAAGGCCATTTGTTCACGTTAGAGAGAGATGAAAAGAGAGAGAGCGCAAATAAGTGTTGGTAACACTCAAGGTTATGTTTTTCAAGGTTATGGGTTCAAGGTTATGTGTGTAAGGTTGGCAGTACTCAAGGCCATTTGTTCACGTTAGAGAGAAATGAAAAGAGAGAGAGCGAAAGTAAATGTTCAAGGTTAAATATAATAATAATTTCTGAAGGTTTTTAGAAGTTGAAAACAATCTTAAGCAGACGTAAACGATATTATAATACAATCTTATGGTATATAATTCATTTTTTAATCTTATGGTATATAATGAGCTAGATAAACTACATGCGATCAGTATGAACATGGAACCAGATTGTTAACCTCAGAGGAACTGAAAGAATTACCAGTAGATTTCTTAAAGAGATATTGCGGCTCTGCAGTAGCCAGAAATTTTAATAAACTACCGAAGCAACTTCAAAAGCAGTTGTGGGGTTATCAGTACTGCAATCAACATTTTCCAAAGACGGGGGATGAGGTGCACGGTCCACCTGCTTTAAAAATAAACTGCCCAAGATGCCTGCAGTAGCAACAACGTTATTATAGGTAGACAATAATTCTTTATTGGTGACGTGTCCACACCAAGCGAGGGAGGCGTGGTTGTGTACTCATTTTACCACTGTAGGTAAACCTCCAGACTCACGAGATGTAGAGGCTTGGCCCGAGAAATGGACACATATGAGCGTAGATTTCGTAAACTACGAGCAGTGTGCTTTCACAGCGGATTTAAGTCTAAGAAACAAACAATCGATCTTTCTATATTATAAACTACGCTTCCTGTTCGCTAACAACCAGAAAGAAGATACAAGTTGGATTCCAATCTTATGGAATTTAGAAACTTATCATCATTATTATAACAGTTTTATAGTGATGGTTGTATTATCTTGCATATGTATATTATTTATTATATGCTTTTTATGCACTTATTATTTGTATTTCAAATGGAAATAAATATTTAACCTATGTAAGCTTTTTTATTTATAATTATAAAACTAAAGAGCTTATAAATGCTTTATTAAAAATACATATTACACATGTAACATTCTTATTCATCATCCACGTTAAGCGAGGAAAGTTTCTATAGTAAAGTATACAATTGTCTAAAACCCACTATTAAAAATCATTGAAATTTAAAAAAGAATATTTTTATTAATATGTAAACTATGTGGTCGACCTGTAACTCACGGTCATATTTTTTTCAGCTTCAAGCCTATTAACATCAATTAGACAAATCATGTAAATAAAACAAAACTATAGTAAACATTGTTTTAATTATTATCACATCTTATAAGTAATTTAATAAATTTACTAGGGGACTTATAATACATTTCTCTATATTTAATTTTAGATTCTAGCTTAGGTCTTAAAATAGTATCCAATTGGGAAATTCGTAGCTGGAAACGACTTCTGGTGATCGTCATTGACATCCATGGAGACTTACTATCTTCTTCAAGTGCTTCAAAGTATTGTACATTGTCGTTGGATCTTACAGCAGGGAACTTTTTGGAACCCATGAGTCGTGAGATTTATCTAAACCAAGCCACCTAACGTATAAATCCTTCTTACGTTTTTTAAGGATTTCTTCTATGAGAAAAACGTCCGGTTGGGTAGTTACCTGAAGCTCTTCCGCATAAAACTGGCCTTGTATAGCCTGACCCCTTGAATCTTCTAACAAATAAGTGACATATCTGTACCCACATGATCATCAAAGACATGTCTTAGGTTTAGGGAGTTTTGCTTAAACAACAACAATATATTAGCGTTGTCTCTTATTAGCTGTTTAGGTATGCGGGAATAGGCTTGACAAAGATAGAAATAGTCTATCGAGTTATGTCGCCCCATGCTGAAATATTCCCTCATCGCGTTGTGCTTATCACAGGCTATGTCGTCGAATATCACGATCGAATTGGGTCTAGCGTCGCTAGGAGCGATCACGTCCGAGGTTGAAGGAAAATATTTTAAAGGAGGTCCGAGTATCTGCTCTAAATAAATGTACTTAGACTGATTAAGCAATTTAGAATACACGTACACATTTTCGAATCTTAATCCGTTAGGATGTTCAATCAGACTTATTATTACATTAGTCTTACCACAATTACCAGGTCCACATATTATTGCTCTTATGGAGTTTGGTAGCAAAGATCCATGCTTGTTCTTCACTTCATGTTCTAGGAAACCATGATAGCTCACGGATAACGTATGCATCTGTTTATGGAACTTCATCTCTTTGATCTCTCAAAGCGGGAGACCCTATATATACCTCCGCACCCCCACTATATCTCACTAAATGTCCAGACGTTATAGAGGTAAAGGTGTTAACACCTTGATAAATAAATTGCCTTTCGAAGCTCACATACCCGGATACAGATTTTGTGGTCCGGGTACAAAGCTTCAAGAGAGATTGGCTAGAGGAGATCGTGGTATAAATCCCTTGGACGAAGCCTGCAGACAACCCGACATCGCTTATTCACAGCATAAAGACTTGTCGTCTCGACACGAGGCAGACCGTATTCTTCAGGAACGTGCTTGGCGGAGAGTCAAGTCTAAAGACGCTAGTTTTGGTGAAAAGGTTGCTGCCTGGGGTGTCACCACAACCATGCGAGCTAAACGAGCTATCGGAGCTGGAATGAGAAAAAAGAAATGTAATAGACGCATAACTTTTAAGGGAGGTTTACTAAAACACATAAAAGCAGCGGTAAAGTTCGGTAATAATCCGTTAGCTGACTCAATTAAGACAGCTTTGAGTGTAGCTAAAAAGTTTATTAAAAGTATCGGAGGAAAGAAAAACATTTTGCTTCCTAGAGTCATTCCTATACCGAAGCAAGGAGGGATCATACCTTTTCTCATTCCCTTATTTGCTGGCCTCTCTGCGGCTGGGTAAGTATAATAACGATAATAATTACAATCGTTATAAACTATATCTTCTTCATAGTGCACTTGCGGGAGGGGCCTCTGGTATCGCCAAAGCTGTAACAGATGCTAAAGCCGCTAGAAAACAGCTGCAAGAAAGCGAAAGACATAACAAAACTATGGAATCGATCGCCTTAGGAAAACGAGGCTCTACTGTCTACTTGAAACCTCACAAGTCGGGCACGGCTCTTTACTTAAAACCTTATTCAAAAAACCGATAAGGCTGCCTCGGAGAGCTCTGACAGATCAGGATTTAAGAAAACATGCTAAACGTGTTGCACACTTCAGAAACGTTTTCATGCGAGACAAGTTACCTAACAAGCCTTGGATTAACGAGAGTGGAATAGTAAACTTGGATAATGATAAAGGTGCGGGTACTCATTGGGTCGCATATACAATTATGATAGAGAACAAAACTATAACTACGTCATCTGCGGGCACCTGTGTCTAAAGTTCTTATATAAATAAGTGGTCTGTATCCTTAGAACTTAGTCATGTCGCGAACATTCACCTTGACAGGTGTAGGCAACGTGTTAAGCCGTAACTACTTTCCTGCGATCCACTTAAATCCAAGATATAAGTACGTCTTGGGACTGGTAGAGTTTTTTGGCTGTAATTCAATACGGAACATTTTCCCCGGCAACAACAGGCTTTATTATAAAGATAAAGCGATTACTATTCCTTCCGGCGCCTACGAAATTGAAGAAATCAACAAGTACATTCAGTCAGTCGTTTGCCCACAAAACTACAACTCCGTCATCTGCGGACACCTGTGTTTGAAGTTCCTTTATAAATAAGCTTACCTGTATCCTTCGAGCTTAATTATGTCTCGAACGTTCACCTTGACAGGTGTAGGTAACGTGTTGAGCCGTAACTACTTTCCTGTGATTCACTTAAATCCAAGATATAAGTACGTCTTGGGACTGGTAGGGTTTTTTGGCTGTAATTCAATACGGAACATTTTCCCCGGCAACAACAAACTTTATTACGAAGATAAAGTGGTCATCATTCCTTCGGGGGTGTACGAAGTGGAAGAAATCAACAAGTACATTCAGTCAGTCGTTTGCCCCAATAATCAGGTTGATTTTGTCTTGAAAGCTAACAACAATACTCTAAAATGTGAAATAAAATCCATATACAGCATTGATTTCACTAAACCTGATAGTATAGGACGCATGCTTGGTTTCTCACGGCGCATATTAGAGGCAAATCAAACGCATACATCGAATTTGGACGTTCGAATAATTAAAGCAAGAGACATACACGTAGAGTGTAACATTACTGGTGGAGCATACCGGAACAGTTCATTATCGCACACTATATACGAATTTGACATTTCCGTGGAGCCAGGCTACTGATTGATCAAGGAACCCTCACCCGTTATATATTTACCCATAAACGTATAAAGCATCGATAACATCACCCTTAGACTAGTGGATCAGAACGGTAAACTGGTAAACTTTGGCGACGAGCAAGTCACCATTAGATTACAGTTGAAGACATCTGTAGAAGAGTTGTTATTACAACTGTTAGATGAGATACCGAGCTTTATAAGATCACGGGGTTAACATGGGGTTGCAGATTTTCTATAAAAGCAGGCGTTGTGAACCCCTTAGAGATAGTAAGCCGATAGGCTGTACAGGAAGCATCACGCTCTCACAAGCGTATTTTCTGAAATCAATAGGCTTAAAAGTGTTAAGACATGGAAGAATCATTAACAGAAGTGTTTCATCGCGATCCATATACGAATCTAATAGTGGAAGCCAACCTGAGAACAGTACATCCTAAAGTTAGTACCTTCAACAATTCCGATAAAATAAGTTTGGTGATCGATAAAGGTGACCTAATTACCGCCACTTTCAATAGCATAACTATCCTAACCTAACCTAACCTGGAGTTTCCTACTCCACCGCTCAACCGAACGCTCTCACGAAAACAGGTTGACATCCTTTAGGCGAAAATTTACAGATATCATCCGACAACAAATCGTTTAGCGCTTCCATACCCCTAAGTCACATATTGGGATTCGCAGAGGGTTATCAAAGGGACATCATAAACATGCGTCAAGAGCTGGTTCTTGTTCGTGCCAAGTCGGATGTGGACTGCTACAGCAGCGGTGAGACTGATGTCACTATCAACTTAAGTAAAGTCGTATGGAAGGTGCCTCATGTAATTCCCAACGATGAAGAAAGACTTAAATTGTATCAGGGAATAAATCAGAATGTTTGGATACCCAATGGCCTTCCATGAACGTAACCTAAACATTTATCCTGGTCTCCTTCAAAGCAAAAACATTGTGTGGCCAGTAAGAAGCAATACCGGCTTCCAAAGACCTCAATGGATATTGTGTGCATTTCAAGTAAACAAGAAGAATAATCGAGCTGCTACCGCTACTGCTTTTGATGATATAGCTTTACAGAATTTAGCTGTCTACCTTAACGAGCGTAGATATCCTTACGAACAGCAAAACTATGACTTTGAAAACAACAGATATATGTCTGCTTATGATGAGTATTTAGACTTCCACTCGACGTATTATGGTAAGCGGGAAGCCGAACCCTTATTCGATTATGCCGAATACAAGAAGTGTCCCATCTTTGTCATGAACCTCACTAAACAAAACGAGTCTATTCAAAACATAGTACTTAACGTGAAGTTGGATATCGAGTCTCGTAAGAATATCCCCGTCGACACCATCGCTTATTACCTCATTCTCCATGACGTCATGGTTGAGTATCAACCTTTCACCGGTCTCATAAGAAAACTACAATGATTGCTCACGTTCAAGCCTTCTCCATCCATTCACCGGTCTCATAAGAAAACTATAATGTTTGCTGTAGTAGACGTTCCAGCCTTCTACACTCCTGAGTTCACTGCTAAAGAATTAACCGTGTGGGATGGTAGTAGGCTAAGTCACTACCTCTTCAAACCACCTTTCCCGTTTCGCTGTTTGAATGAAGAGTTAAGAAGGCAAGCGGTATGGTTAGAAAAGAATCATTAATGGACTCGAGGCTTCGTCGACCTAAAAGACCTGTCTGAAATCCTCTTATACGATACCGCTCATATACACACTAGGTACTGTAAAGGATTAGAAAAGGGTGAATACTTGAAGAAGTTCTTCAGGCATAAAGTTCACATCTTAGAAGACTACGAATTTAAATTAAAACTTTCGCAACCTTCTTGTTTTATTCATATGTTAGATTATTGTTATTGTACTATGAAATAATGCGAAATGAATTGTAATTATTATTAATAAAAATATTATTTTTTTAATTTCAGTGTTTTTATTATATTAACGATAAGTTTCTAAATTCCATAAGATTGCAATGAATAATATATACGAACCTGGAAATTGATGATCTTATAATCTCAATAAAGATTTTGAAATATTTGATTTAAAAATGTATCTTAAAATAAAATCACTTTATGGAGTTTGAAAAAAATTATAATGAAAGTGTTACACCAAATAAATTAGTTGTAATTATAATTATTTCAGAAAATGAGAAACACATAATAATGTTTTTTTCTGAATACATCTCTGTATTATTATATTGAAAAACTCACTTTACTTCATAAAACAGCTTACGTTATTTCCTGTTATAATAGAATTGCTGATAAAGGACTTTTCTCATGGAAGCATTTCAGACGTCTACATATTGTAACAAGAGAGAAAAAGAAAGAACCTCTTCTTCACACAACAAATGGAATATTCTACAGCATTCGAGAGAATGACGCATCGCACCAAGCATGTAAGCCAGACGCGGTTTATCTAGCGCCTTCCAGAAATACATAGTAGGTTCCAGCGGCTTCTGGTACGATTATATGAGGGTATAAAATCGACTTCGCGGATAAAAGAGGATCAGTCAACAGCGAGTCATTAACTGTGTATCACGAAATAAATAGTAAATGTAAAGATAAATGTTGTATTAGAAATGCATTATAGTTTTAGTGGTTTATAATCATAGCGTTAATTTATAGTGTATTCATTAGTGTTTGTAAATAAATATTTCTTATTAATAGACGATTTAAACAGCACTTTTGTTATTATTTTAAAAAGAACGTTACAATATTTTACTGTGTCAAAAGATATTCAGAACGCAATTTTTAATGTAGGCAGTCGTTCTATAGTTCTGGTAACAAAAAGACCACTTCTTGTTGTCAATACGTTTTATAGTTTTGAAGTTTTGGTGTCAGGTGTAAGGGGTGATTTTTCGGTTTTGTGAAAATTTGAAGGTAGTTTAATACAAAAACTGTGGGGAAATAATTAATCTTTTAAGAAAAACACGAAACCAAGAGAAAACCAATGCAAATAGGAAGTAACAACAACATACCATAATTAACAATACTTTATTGGCATCGAACCGCGCGCTTTTTCAACGGGGGTGTTCGACGTTTCTTCTGTTTGTTTGTGATTAACAAATATTGTGTGTGTTTAATTGTTTTAGTGAAAAGGGCAATTAATATTAATCGTGTATAAGTGAACATTGAACATCGTAATATCTTTCACTCATCATTAAAAAGAAATTCTACACATTCCTATCGTTATCAACATCTCCATTCATTTTTATCTTGAAAGGATTAAATATTTTTTACAATGCTTATGTTTCAAAAATCATTAATGTAAATTGTGAAAAGGTAAATAAGCGATCATCTTATCTTAAATCTCTAGAAAATGAAAATTTTGTTAGTTTACTATTAGTTTAACATGTCTTTATAGGGAACAATAATTAATAATAAATAAATGCTTTAAAGGTTTTATTCTTTCATTCTTTTAAATACCAGCCTGATACCTCGCTGAGACCTTGAGGGTACATCACGTTATATGAATGCAGTTTTCGTCTACATAGACAAGAATTGAAAAAAACATATTAATAATTCATTTCGTTCATTGTTCATCTTTGAACATTTTTTCTCTCCGCCAATGGAGCTGTAATGTAATAAAGATAATTGTTGTTTTTATAAATGTTAACAGGTATACCAAAAAGACGGAATTGCAAAGGTAGGTATATTTGTTTATAGAGCTTCGTTAACTATTATGAGCTGACAATGTCGGTCTTCTCTTACGGCCTTGACATATAAATGTAATTATATTATCATAAAAGATTAAAAATGAAATTTGTGCATTATACAGCGTAAATTTTATCCAGACTATCGTATCTTACAACGTATTGTTACGCTATATTGTTTACGCTTGTTTAAGATTGTTTTTAACTTTTAAAAACCTTCAGAAATTATTACGCAACCTTCTTGTTTTAATCATATGTTAGATTATTGTCATTCTACTATTAATAATTGTAAATATTTATAGATTTATACAATGCAATAATGCGAAATGAATTGTAATTATTATTAATAAAAGTATTCTTTTCTTAATTTCAGTTTTTATTATAATAATGATAAGTTTCTAAATTTGACAGCATTTTAAAGTTGATAAGATTGTATTATAATATCGTTTACGTCTGCTTAAGATTGTTTTCAACTTCTAAAAACCTTCACAAATTATTATTGTATTTAACCTTGAACATTTGCTTTCGCTCTCTCTCTTTTCATCTCTCTCTAACATGAACAAATGGCCTTGAGTACTGCCAACCTTACACACATAACCTTGAAAACATAACCTTGAGTGTTACCAACATTTATTTGCGCTCTCTCTAACGTGAACAAATGGCCTTGAGTACTACCAACATTTATTTACGAGCTCTCTCTTTTCATCTCTCTCTAACGTGAACAAATGGCCTTGAGTACTACCAACTTTACACACATAATCTTGAAAATATAACCTTGAAAACATAACCTTGAGTGTTACCAACATTTATTTGCGCTCTCTCTAACGTGAACAAATGGCCTTGAGTACTACCAACTTTACACACATAACCTTGAAAACATAACCTTGAGCTGTCATTTTGATGACCTTGAAGTTACATTGTTGCCATATTGATGACCTTGAGTTCAAGGTCAAAACATTGTTGTCATATTGTTGACCTTGAGAATGCGATGTTGCCACGTTTAGGTGACAGAGATAGGTTCAAGGTCACCATGTGTTAGAGAGAGATGGGTTCAAGGTTCAACCTTGAATACATTGTTGCCATTTTGATGACCTTGGGTTCAAGGTCAAGGTCAGGAGTGGGGGGTAGTTTCAGAACACCCAATTTTTTTCTACTCACCGGGATGCTACTTTGATGGGCTCTACAAAGTAGCGTCGAAACGAAGCTCTGCCGGGGGCACACCACGCCTATAACTGGGAGATCGGGGGGGTAAACCCATTTAAAAACCAAGTCTTGCCACACTTGAGGTTGGATTCGATCGGCCAGTGGCCCCAACTCTGGCTCGGTTGTACTGAACTGACTAAGTTGGGGGAATAGTCCTAATGCTGGATGAGGATACTTGCCCCGTATGAAAGAGGAGGGGTGCCGGCGGGTGAGCACTTGTTAAGTCAATCGCTTCGGTACTAACCTGGTTAGCTAGTAGAGGGTGGATAGGCAACCTCGCTTCGACCAGTGAGTAACTGGGAGCAATCTCAATTACTTCCTCCCAAGGGAAGGAACGTGGGGGTATGTTAACACGGGAACCCCACGTAAAACATGCATGTAATCATGTACCTTTGCTAGAGTCTGCTTTATATGATATTGATTCTAAACAATTATAAACCAAATTTAAAATTTATCACTTTTCAATCATCATCGATTTATTTGGGACTTTCCCAATTATTTATTTATTAGCCCCGTGTATAAAACCTCATATTACTATGTATACAATATACAACTAGATGAAATAAGTATCCATCTATGTCTCAAAAGGTGTTATTATTTAAACAAATGCAATCAGTTACAAAGGATATAGAGCACAGTGGAGGAAAGAAGCCTGCTAAATATAAAAACTTTAATATCAATTCTACGCAAGTTCTTTGAGATGAAATGTAAATTTTTATGGCTGAGAGGTTGTAATGCTTAGGCAACAGATACTTGTAAATATTTTATATCGAGCTTCATATAATAAAAATTTAAAACGAAATTTGACTTAGAATATATCTTCAAAAATCTATTATTATTTAAACAGTTAAATAGTCGACCGACACTTGAATTTGTGATACTAAAGACATTAATACTAAGAATTAATCGGTAACACAACATCTTATCTCAAATAGTTGATTTCCACAATAATGTATCCGTATTAAATTTAGATATATTTTCTAATCGAAGTGTTACTAAAAAAATATGGTCTTTCAAATCGCATTTGCTCCCATCGAGTAACATAAAGTGTTTGGTCTATGACCACAGCAGATTGAAATTCAGCAAAACACCAAGTAACTGCATAGAAGGTACCACTAAAACCGGACATAAATGAACCAATATCGAGGTAGAGATTTTCCACATCCAACATCTCTCAAAATTGTTGGACACGGACTTATCCAGAAATATATATAGCCACAGAAATTTTTTACTTAATTAGATTAATTAACACTTAAGCATTAATTAACACAAAAAAGAGAATTTTATTTAATTAAAAGTGCATTTGATTGACTTTTCCGAGATTCAAATGATAACCTCAGATGGTAGTGTAAAACAATAAAAGCATCCAATCATAATTATGTATATAGTTTGTCCAAAATAATAAGGCCATTGCAATTAATTGAAGATGCAATTTACAAAAGTATTAATTTTCATAAGTATTCAAAATTCTGCCTAGCCTAAATAAATAATATCGGATCACAATAAAAACCATTTGCTACACAATTAAACTTACAATCCAATGCTATTACACACTATAATAGTTCAAATAAAAAGTGCATAAAAATTAGATCTGATGACAAACCATTTTGTGTTAAATAAATCTTAATAATACTATACTTTATATTGAAACTTTTTTGATATTTAAATGATATAAATCTTCAAAAATTCTATTTAACATTAAACATTTTTTATTTAATTTGCAACTTTTAGATTCAACAAGCTGAATGTTTACCTGTGATTATTAATAACACTCGAGTGAGCTTGTTGTAGTTAAATTATATTATTATAAAATTAAATTAAATATAAAAAAGAATCAAAAAAATCAATTTTTCTTGTATAAACAAAAAGGTTTGACCTCTATGATTTCCAAGCAAGTATACACAAATTATTATTATCCTTTCCGTGTATCTATTCGCTTTTCGGATAATAGAATTTAATCGTTTAAGATCCCTGTCTCGCCGACTACGATGAAAAACATGAACTGTTACATCAGACATGCAAGCATATTAAGGATTAAAAATTAGACCAGTGATGCGATTACAACTTTTTATCGCGTGGCACAATTTGGTAGGAAAAACTCAAACCCGTGTTGATTACTCTCTTATTTGTGGCTGGTGATATGGGAAACAAGCAGGGAACAACAAAAATTAGTGTAGAGAACACGATTAAAATAAACCAGTCACGTTTGTGTATTTGCTGGCGTTTCCTTTTTTTGCATGCCAGGAATACTTTTTTAATTGAGTTTTTAATAGCAAACGATCTTGCTGATTGTTTGATAAAGAAAAAGTATAATAACATGTCTGGAAAAGGGTAGTGAGTCCGTACCTTTGTTACGGCTTAATTTTTGTTAGTATTTTTTATTTATAGAATTTTACACGCAAAAAATGTATAATGCCTATAATAATATAATAATTAAAAGCGAGGAGAGATATATTTTTTCCTTCAGCCTTCATGGAAACGGAATTCAAATTTACTTTGGCTATTACTTTCAGGGCCAACGTATGCATCTGTGTATGCTTTGCATGTATTTGGGGTAATAGCAGACAGCACATACGTGTATTGTTAGCAACATTGCTATTCATATACCCCGGATGGTTCTATCAGTTAGAGAGTACTATTTGCAATTCCATGGGTACTCAATTACACGAGATTTAAATTAATTTACTCCCTGCTATTTCAGACACACCGGTTTTTGTACAGTTGCTACCCTTATCTTGTTTATCCACGGTCTGGTTGTTTCTTTTTATCAATTTTAATTATTAATCGGAGAGTTACTAAATTTATAAAGATAATTCAAATTTATTTTATAACCATCATCTAATTTTAATTATATCCAAGTAATATAATTTCATTGTATGTTGGTATCGTTTCCTAGATTTTCCATTTTCAAGACAGTTAAGTAAGGTCTTGAATTTATTTTTACCTGTATAACTTCAGGGTGTCATTGAACTTGAACTTCCAATTTGTGAAAATGAATTAGTTGTTTGCTGCAATCAAATATCCTTTAATACTGCAGGGTATGTAATTTTTCAAAAACTTAATTGTAATTTATTAAAAGCCACATTTAATAGGCATTTAGATAGGAGTCAATACATTCTGAATCGAGGTTTCTAGCGCAAGAATTTTATTTATTTTAAAACTTAGAAGCAATCAGGCACTCAAATTCCCAAAAAAATTGTTTTGTGAAAAACCATATGAATTCTAAAAATTCATTTCCAGGAAGTGAAGGGGCCCTTGATTGGATAGAAGGGGTTTTGTCGTCTGTGGTAACAAATTAAGCAGGAAGTAGAGTTCTATAAAAATATAATATATCAAACATATGCAAATATAATACAAAAAGAAATTACCAACTGTTATCACACCAGAAATAGATTTGTTGTCTTTGAACAGAGGAATCCATCTGAACTATTACTAAAAAGAGGCAAATAGTTGCAAATTGTTATACTAGTTATTACATACCAGGAATAATTAATATTGCTGTGGTATTCTTATTGGTTAATAAGCATCGCATTTGTGCGACAATAAATTTATTTAAATTAAAGACCACTATCACTTATGTTTAATGCTAGCAAGGCAAACTGAAAAGTATACAAAAACAAACACCACTTACCTTTGTGATGAAAAGAAAATTTGCTCCGGCTATGATTTTAAAATCCAAAGACAAGCTCAGGAAAATTTTATTAATAAACAAAAAAAAATGAAAACTGAAAGTTTATGAAAGAGAAACGAAAACAAAAAAATTCTTACTATCTAAAATGGATTCAACTAATTATTGGTGCCAATTGGATTTAACAAAATAAGAATCAAGAGTCTAATTCTCTTTGTCTTAATTCATTTTTATTTTATCAATACCACGATCTTAAATTATAATTGAAGAAAGAAACGAAACAAAAAAAAGTTGAAGTTTGAAAATAAATTTTTAAATTCAAAAATTCTGCGCCACTCCTGGATTTTTAAAACACACTATATTATTTGGCAGTTCTCTGTAATAGTCAGTAAATTTAACTGCTTATTTGTTGCGTTGAACACACATTTTTTAATTGAATTTACCATTATTAAATACTAGACATTGTGGAGATGTTTTCTCCAAGTTGCGAGTACATCAAATCAGTTAGTGATTTCCAACAAGTTTCCATTATATCTAGTTTTTAAAATTCCTTCCATCCAGAAATAAAGTTCCAATACGTTTTACAGAAATTTTCTTATAAATAATTAGTCCAAAAACCAAATTAGCACTTCACTTTGCTGTTTATTTAAATCACTTTAATTGTTCAATGTTATTTTCATAATCTCACTTTTTTGACGTTTCATTGACGTTAAGTTCGACACACATAACCTCAGAATTTTAACAAATTATTGCATGATCTGACATGGCTTCTGCTTTGTATGAAAATCAAGAAGCAAGTCACCAGATTTTCAACCTGCTTTTATATTTTTTTCAAAAACAAACGACAATCGTCATTTTTCCACTAACAAAATTTGGTAAGTTACTAAAAACAATTGAACATCTAACTTAACAAGATCTACATTACCACACTATGGTTGAAAATTTAAATTAAATGTTTAAACAAATTTCATAATTGGAAAGAGGATAGTTTTTTCTATATTTTGGTATAGTACATGTCTAACAAAAATCAGATTTAACTCCAGGATTCAATGGCAACCATCTTGAATTTCCTGACCAACATGGTTTATACAAAATTAAGATAATAACATTTTCACACCTTATTACTTCCTTTTTTAATTATTAAATGAATCCACACATCCTATTTCACAATATTTACATAATTTTGGCACTAAAACTTTAAATATTAACTAGATTTTACCATTTTAACAAATCAGGTTCAAACGATAGAAATTTTAGGCTTCAACAGGCTAAACCTTCTCTATATATTGCTGCCCACTTGAAAATTCTATTCCTAAAGGTGCTCTAGAATCTAATTAACAATATTGCACCAAAACATTTTGGCTGCAAGAGCAGTGATTAATGAAAATTATACATTGATCATGAAATTTGATGAATCGTTAAGCCAGCATGGAATTCACTTGAAATTCAACAACAAAAACTGTAAGTACTGTGGTGATTGCTTGCATACACCTTTCCATCTATGCCTTTTATAATTTCCAGGTGAAACTACACCTTACAATGGCTTCAATTATGAAAAACCAAGTCCAACCACCTAACTATATGCAAATCGTAACTTGTCAAAATAATTTTTCAGTTTTAAGTGAGAAATCCGTTTAAGTTCTACTTCTTATTATTATCAAGTAATGTAAAGTGTATCTTTTACTTATTAAGTAACAAACTAATTTATTTAATTAATATTTGTTCAAGTTGAATCCAAATTACTAAATATATAGGCAACCCAAATGACATATTCAACTATGAGTGCTGAAATCACAGCAATATGTAGAACAAAATTACGAACACATCTCAACCAGACTCCATTATTGCTTTGTTTGGGTTTTATTTAGATATTTCAAATAAATTGGTTGGTCACAGACCGTTTTGGGAAATATAATTATTATCACCCGTACTTCTTTCCGGGCAGCAACGAACTGCCTAACTAATTTCTTTAATTAGGTAGATCTGTCACCTGCTTGTTGTTTTCTCATCGTTATATTTCGCGTTAATATTAAGTTCTTTGTTTACAAAAGAAATTGAAATAGCTTTTATTAATAACGATCCTAAAATAATCTAAAGCGTCTGAAATGGAAAATAATAATTTGAAGTTTAATAAAAAAATGTGTTGTTTCGATCGCTAAAGTAAATAGCTTGAGACACGGTTAACTATGAATTTATTATAGACACTCATATTAATGTAGAAAAATAATAGCGCTCAGCCTGATTCGATGGAGTTATACAGAGCATAAGTTATATTTAGACTAATAGTCCAGGCGACAGGGAAATTGGTATATGGGAAAAGTCACAAGACTTGATAACAGCAATTCTTTTTGTTTAGTATGTAGAGGGGTCTGTGTTAAGTCTACATTCAAGTTTTCGTATTAATCGAAGGCTGCGAAGTGTCCGCCATCTTGGAAAAAGAGGTTAAAGTGTTTTTTCAATTTATCTAGTTAACCTTAGGTCTGAGGAAAGAAGTAATTCATAACGTTTTTGTCGGAAATTCGATTATCTACAACTTCCTCAATTTACTTCTTTGAGAAATGTTTGTAATAAAAAAGTTATAAACAAATAACCGTAAAAATTTCGGGGTTGCAAATCTTTGTGGTGAAATAACCATTTCATTTTTGATCGTACGAGAAAAACTGTTCTTACCTTTATTGTAGACAATTTAAAAACGAGCAATTTAGTGTACTCACTTTCTTGGTTCCGTTCTTTGGTATAGTGGAAGGCAGCGGTCAAATGGAGGTAAGTCCAAAACGAAGCAGGTAAGCCGTATAACGTTTTTCCTACTGGCAAGTTATTTATCTCCTTAACCGTACGTCTGAGTAAAAACGTCGTCAGCAACTTCTGTTGGCAATACGATTCTCTACAACTTTCATACTACACTTTTTTGCGCCATTAAAGTAGTTACAAAGTTATTAAAAATAAACTGCTAAGATATAGGGGGTTGGTCATTTGTATTGAACGTATGGGATGAAATAAGTATTTCATTTTTTGTCGCACGGAAAAAATTATTCTTACCTTTCTTGTACACAATGTAAAGACGGGAATTTTGATATACTTACTTCTTTATCACGTTCTTTGGTATAATGGAAAGTTTACCCATGGCATATAATACCGAATTTGTTGAACATCTGCATTCTATACGCAATTAAACAATGATTCAATAATAATTACATAGAATGTACCCTAATTTGAAATATTTATATTTATTGGACTTGACCTTATAGTGAAATTGTGCTCTAGAATAAGCACAAGCTTTTATTAGCTTCATTGTCTGGCACAATGTATAATTAATTATTATCAAATAAATAAAGAAATAAATAAATAAATAAAATGTATTAGTAGATGTACTTCTCTAGCGATTCAAGTTTTGGTCGACGGGTGGGAGAATGGCCCGGTGCCTTTAACTACTCGAGGCGAACTGCACAGGCGCACGAAAGTCGTAGAATACAGAATGACTGCCATCCACTCAGGTTAATGCTTCTCTTAGAAATTCTTCGTGCTCATCATCTCCCCTTTCAATGCTTCTTTGGAGCAAACATTTTACTCCACTTTCCTTCACAACGCAAACTTCACCTTAACGTAAAGAAGTTTTGCACACGAAACAGACCCTCATCTCAGAGGCTTTCGACTAGGCTAGACAAAACCGACTGACCCATGGGACTTACCTGAGTGGATTGCACTCATGGTGTATTCTACGACTTTCATGCGTCTGTGCAGTTTGCCTCGAGTAATTAAAGACACAGGACCATTCTCCCACCCATCGACCAGAATTTGAATCGCTAGAGAAGTACACCTACTAATACATTCTATGTAATTATTATCGAATTATTGTTTAATTGCGTATAGAATGCATATGTTCAACAAATTCGGTATTATCTGCCATGGGTAAACTTTCAACTCCTGCCTTCCACTATACCAAAGAACGTGATAAAGAAGTAAGTATATCAAAATTCCCGTCTTTACATTGTGTACAAGAAAGGTAAGAATAATTTTTTCCGTGCGACAAAAAATGAAATACTTATTTCATCCCATACGTTCAATACAAATGACCAACCCCCTATATCTTAGCAGTTTATTTTTAATAACTTTGTAACTACTTACATGGCGCAAAAAAGTGTACTATGAAAGTTGTAGAGAATTGCCAACAGAAGTTGTGTTGATAACTCTCTTACTCAGACGTACGGTTAAGGAGATAAATAACACACCAGTAGGAAAAACGTTATACGGCTTACCTGCTTCGTTTTCGACTTACCTCCATTTAACCGCTGCCTTCCACTATACCAAAGAACGGAACCAAAAAAGTGAGTACTCTAAATTGTTCGTTTTTAAATTGTCTACAAGAAAGGTAAGAACAATTTTGCTCGTACGATCAGAAATGAAATAGTTATTTTACCCCAAAGATTTCAACCCCTAAACTTTTACGGTTATTTGTTTATAACTTTTTTATTACAAACATTTCTCAAAAAAGTGAATTGAGGAAGTTGTAGAGAATCGAATTTCCGACAGAAACGTTATGAATTACTTCTTTCCTCAGACCTACGGTTAACGAGATAAATTGAAAAAACACTTTAACCTCTTTTTCCAAGATGGCGGACACTTCGCAGCCTTCGATTAATACGAAAACTTGAATATAGACTTACCACACACCCCCCTAAATACTAAACAAAAAAATTGCTGTTATCAAGACTTGGGACTTTTTTTACCCTGTCGCCTGGACTAGAAGGCTTTCACTGAATCCGGCGACGTGTCAGTCTCACGGGCGCTGTAGTTTTCGTGATACCTTGACGTGGATCAAAATCAAATTTTCAATAAAACAAGTCGAAGCCCAACCAACGCCAGAGATCTGAGATACTTCGAAGATAGTAAGCAATATCTTGCAAAATGTATATACATTATTCATCAATCTAGCAAATTTTATTTTATTAATAAAATATTCTTAAAAATTCTTGTCTTCAATCAATAATAATATAAAAATCACTTTAAATCAGAAATCAGAAACTAAATATAAAACATCAGACTTGCAAACAATAGCGAGTCATTTTCCAATCATAACATTATAATATAGTATCTATGAGAATTGCAATTATTGGAGTTAAAAAAAGAACGTAAAACAAAAATTATTCTGTTGTTAAATAATATCTAGCAAATAAAGTAAACTATATCTTTTACTATTAGTCAAAATGTAGCTTAGAATACAATTTGTTACTATAAAGCTTTGCTAAGAAATAGTAATATTATATTATTTACGATATAAGATCAAAACAGAAAATGCCACTCCTGTTGTAACACAATGGAAAAAAATAAAATATTAAAAAGACATCCGTTGAGGTTTTCAGGAAAATCAATTAAAAAATAAACACATATCATACATTTTTAATAATCGGGCCGTATATTTCGTGTTTAATTTGTTGGTCTGTGATTATACGATAATAATTATTTTACAAGAATAAAACGTTTTTGTTATTCACGCTAGTGGCGCATAACTGAAGTAATCGATACGAAACGGGATTACGTTTACATTTTGGTTAAAATTTTCATTATTATCTTTATTAATTATTTATAGCAGGTTAAAGCTCTCAATTTTTTCATTTTTACCGTTGTTTTATTTAGCAATTTCCTTTCAACGCTTTTTTAAGTTTAAAAGCAATACGTTTTGCTTTTATTTTGCTGTTTGAAAACTGAAACGTATAAATAAACAATTTACAGTAGATTACCTCTGTTGGTGGTCATTTTAATCACAGTGCTTATATGTTTTTGTGTGAATGTGAATGTTATTGAGTTATTTTGCATGGCAAGTACAGAATATTGACAACATGAAATAAAGAAGAGGTAGAAATATAGTACAATTTTTAACAATACAGTAGTTACGTTTTTTACATAACTAAACGTTTTACAGCAAAAAAATAAAAATATGAGTTTGAACTGAAATGTGGTTATTGGATTGTTTACTATTCTACAAGGAAACTGCAAATCTAAAAATTTACAACTTAGCAATGTGCTATTATACAACCCCATACTCGTTAAACTATCGATATTAGCAGTTGTTATGTTTGTGCAAAACAAGACATCTCAGGTTAAATTATATTAACAATAACTAACTTCTAACTAATTAAAAACACAAACGATATACTATCGCTAAATGAACTTAAACTAATTTATTTAAACATGATTTATTTTATTAATTTTATTATTTATTTGGAATGCACAATTATTTATTTTCACTGTACGCCTGCTTTACATTACGCTAGGTACTAGGTACTATTAATTGATACTGTTCTTCTGCGATCGCCGTATTTATATGCAGCAGTGTTGAGTTCTTGAATGTTCCCGTCTTCGAAAGACCTGCCTCTCCCGATAGTCTAGATGCTTCGAAACACACGGTTGTCACTGTCGATTACACTATATTTATTAAAGAAATTCAGATATGTCACTAAAATGACATTATTAAGACCTACAAAGATAGATAAATGTGTTGCTTATCTTTAAATGCGGCTAAATCCGAGGATTTTAAATGAATTTAACCGCTTTTGGAACTAGGAAATGTGAAGATAAAACCAACTATCAATGTAATAATACCTGCATTAGCCAGAGAACTGACAATGCTTTTGCTTACTTTATTTCCGTAAGCGAACAATATGTGAGAAATACCCTTTTAAACTTATTTAAATTAAAAACATTGAAAAGGGGAGCGAAGGTCTGCCAACCTTTCATCGGCATATGTAAATTAAATAAAGTAAACAATTAATATCCGTGTCTGTCGAGGTTTTACAAATGAGCTCTCTCGCACTCGCGATACTGTACTTTTCCCACTTGCGGGGATTTTTTGAACTCAACTTTCTGGTTTTCTGGTAGCAGTCTAGTATGTAACTTAAATAATATATTAAAATAGTACAAATCATAAATCATATATTTCATTATATATTCAATTTATGATTTCGCGGAAATTCGATAAATACTTACCCCCTATCCTTAATGGTAGTCTAAATCCATAAAAATGTTCTGGCACTCGGAATTTAGTGTTATTGATGTTAAAAGTTTACCATTAAAACAAGTTTTAGATAACAATTCGTCGGGTAAATATCGAAAAACTTCTTTGACATAGACCTAGGTCCAGTAAGGCCTTCTGGTACTCTTTTATCGCCATTGTGGCAGAGGTTCATTATCTTTTCTGGTATGTTTTATGTAACTATTAAACAAGACTTTCTTTATTTTAAATTGGCCCTTGTGCGAATAGAGCCCAAGCTTTTGAGATATACAAATACTAACTCAGAGGACCTTTAATGAATGAACAAATTGAGCTCAGTAATTCTCCGTTACTGAAGTGTTAGATATTTAATTCTGTTTATTTTTATCTTGTTATCTAGTTACCTATTTTTTATATCTACCTTAGCGACGTGTTTCTTTATATTTTCACTACCTCTGATAATGATGACAGCTTAGCAGTTGAAACAGTATTGACAGGTTAAAATTTAATAAATACTGTGAAACTTTTTATTAATCTTTATTTATTTCATGATTGTGGAGTTCCACAACGTTTTTATTGTTTATTTTGATACTAGTGCATGACAGATTGGATTGTTATCAAATTAAATTTAAAATGCACAATAGCTTTTCAAAAAGAGAAAGGGACGTTTATTTAAACGTCGTTCTTAAATATAGAAATTCTCTAAGTCTCATATTTATTAAGAATTGCTTACGCTGGATTTCTACACAATACACTCAAAGTTAGTAAATATTGTTTTCTCCCACACAAAACTAGTTCAATGGTCTGTCACAATTTGAAGAGCCAGATCACAGTACTAATTTGTGTGAAATGTTTCATCACTACAGCATTAAATAACCCAAAAGGGCGATTATATTCCAGAAAGTTAATCGACCATATGTTGAGCCAGACATTATTACTACCAATAACAAAATTTGACCAAATTTCCTCTTATTTTTTTATCAAACAACTTAAGAATTTAGGACCAGCAAAGAGGTCCAACTTTATCCGAAGTATAATTGTCTCATGAAATGTAAAATATTGTTCAGAAAGCAATATGTTCTTTTGTAAACGTTTAACATCGAAGTTTGGCATAGGATAAACAATTTATTTGCCCGAAAAGGGATTATAAAATGTTATATGTTTTTGATAAAACAAATTTATTAGTACGCTTCGAATAATTAAATTTGGCTTTGGAAAATAATTTGGTTTAGTTTTTACAGCACAATAAACATAAATGGTTTAAATACGTGACCTAAAGGGGATTGCGATACTCGTAAAAGCGTAATGATGTTTACACTAGCGGTAATTTCGTCTAAATGAGTAACAAGGAATTAACATCGTGTTTAGCAATTTGAGGGAGTAAATAGACTAAAATTATCCGTGATCTAAAATTGGTTACATGAATCAATGCATAAAATGTTTTTCCATTATACCATATTTGAATTAAAAACGCAACGAATTAAATATTTAAAACAACGGGTTCCTTACATATTTTACGATAAATACATGGTGTAGTGTTGCTTTGGTAAAACCATCCTATGTATGTATCACAAGGATAAAAGTAACAAAAAAGTAGGGAGCTGAAACGTTCCTGTCTTTAATGCCTTTAGTAAGTTTTTAGTATTTTCACTAAAACAAACTTTAAAATCTCATGATCTGAGAAACTGTATCGAGCGCATAAGTTAATTCGCCTAATTAATTACACCTTACAAAAAGTATTCTCAATGTTCTATCGATCGTGTCTTGAATGCCCTAGAACTGATAGGTATCAGCTCCTAACATTTAAGCTTCTAGCTAGGAGCTAAGCACAGCGCCGTCCTTTGAATTTTGAGGCCCCGGGCACAAATATGGAGTGGGGCCCCCAGTAAATAAAAAACTGAATAAATAAATATACAGGGTGTAACTAATATAACTAGAAACCTCGTAACGGGGGGGGGGGGTAGCTCAATAATTTACCTGTAATAATTTAGAACATATTTTCCTTATCAACATGTGGTCGCTTCCAGCTAGGTTTTGAGAAAATCACATTTTAAATTTTAAGTACGCCCATTGTACTCACATTACATTAAAAATACGAAACAAGCAACCAGCCTGCTTATTATTTTTAATGTAATGTGAGTACAATGGGGATATTTAAAATTTACAATGCGATTTTCTCGAAAACTAGCAGCAAGCGACCACATGTTAATCAGGAAAATATGTTTTAAATCGTTACAGCTACCCTCTCCCCCATTACGAGGCTTTTAGTTATATTAGTTACATCCTGTATACAAAATGTTCTCGGCGGTGCAACGTTTAAGCACTACTAAGCAGTAGTGGTGGGTTATAAGATAACGCATACACTTGTCGAAGCTTCTCGAAGTGTTGCGCACGCAAATGTTATGACGTACTACTGTTTATCTTAAAGTCTCGAGAAGTGTTAAGACACCTTTCTATTTCCCGACGCTTTGGTGTTATTGATTAAAATAAGGTAGCTGGGTGTGGGACTCCACTAGCCCTCGGGGCCCCGGGAAAACGCCCGGCTGACCGACCTTAGGGACGCTTCTGGTTAAGCATGCTAAACTCCTAACATTTCGTTAGTATTGTCTCTACTCGGAACGATCAGTGATCTTCACAAGTTCTCTTGATTAATTATGATTTACACTAAATTTATTTTTAAGATTCTGACATGACTTTTGAATCACCACTTCTCTCAAGTTTAGCAAAACTATTTATGTTAAGAAGAATTTCTGAGTTATGATAATATGAAACATTGTATTAATCTTTTCTGACTGAGTATATACTTGATTGTATTGCTAGTACAAACAGGCTCACGACAGATGACATATCGATACATTAGTAGACACAAAGTAACTAATAATGTGTACTATGCTTTGAAATACGAACCAACGGATACGTACATCAAATGAACACATCGGAAACCATTTATGTACATGGTTTATTGCAAATTACAGTAGTTGCAAACTAGATAATCGGAATTCCAACTGGTATTTTCAATACACTTAAATCACGTTGCTGATAGATCAGAAATACACTGTGTCTCAATTCATGCGTAACGTTGAAAACATATTACTTAGTTATTCTACTATTCTAGTTATATCTTTTTTGGCAATATACAACATGCAGGTTGAATATAAAGACCAAAATTTGATTTTTAAAAATTACTTCATATCATTAAGATTAAAATGGGGCTTTTCGACAACCAATTATACATGTTTGCATTGGAAAACTATAGCGTATAGCCAAGTAACTGCAAAAATTGCGAGTGAGCGGCACATTTAATCGTATAACACATACTGCTATTCTTCCTGGGATTAAAAATTCTTTTTTACTATGATTAAAAGCATAACAACGCGTTATTGTCGTATTAGCAACAAAACTTAAAAGACTTTAGATTAAAAAACTTTTATTCCATTTAGAGGAAAATGTAATTTTAATTATTATTAACAATAAATGCATTATAGTTCATCTGTGAGTTACTTTGTTTTAAAATTTTGTATAATAATTTTCGGCTCTGGTAGGAAATCAACTCAAAACGTCTCGTTCCAACACACATACATACTCGTAAATATATCCATACACCATACACGACATATACGTACAGTTGTAACGCATTCTACTCCATCAGCCGATGAAAAATTCTGGTATATATTGCAATACCCGTCGGCTACCGGCAGGAATCTTGAGAGCTATAGTGGAAGAATTTTTCGTGACCTCCAGTGGTTTTAGATTATTTATTAATCTTTGGGCATTTGTTGGTTTTCTCGTTAGGCAAACCTACACATAAGTAGATGTACAACAAAAATGTTTATTTATATTGAGGTAATTTTTAATCTGCGCCACAATCAGGTTAACCCATAAAATATCTACGGTGAAATCTAAAAAAATAAAATAAAATACACCCCAATAGTTTTCCTTTTCCCAATCGGCTAACTCAGGTTTAATTTGATAGAGCATAAAATAGTTGAAATAATAAAATCTTATTGATTCTTATACCTGGAAGAATAAAAGAAAAACTTACAATGAAGACACTTGGACTTCCGCAACTGGACAACAGCAAGCTAAACTCTAAATATGAAAAGAGAAAGAAATGGATGCTCGTATACACATCAAATAAACACATAGATAAATTAAAAACACAGTCTTTATTTTATTAAAGAAAATAAATAATAATAATAATAATAATTACTACAACCCATAACCTAAACCAAGGCCCCAGAAGCTATAAGCTTGTGCGGAAGGGAGGGGGCGATTATTATTATTATGTAGACCCAATGTGCGGCTGCAGCCGACTTATAGATGGAACAGCGCAAATCCCACATTTGTGTTACAGCTAAGGAAAACTGCAGAAAACCTTAACCAGATTTGCCAGCGCCGGGAGTCGAACCCGAGCCGCTTGGGTGAAAGTCCGGCACGCCAGACATTACACTACCAAGGCTACCAAAATGAAAATCAAATTCAAAGAAAAATAAAAAGAAAATTATTTAGAACAAAGCAGTAAAGCAAAATAGGAAATTCTTTCTTGAGCTTGCTCAAGTGTGTTTAATTAGTCGTTAATAACCGAACATAGGGCTATAACAGTTCTCCACTTGAGCAAACTAACATCAATCAATGTACTCAAATGAAAATATTTACAAATGTTCAAATAAATTTAAATCATGATAATTAAATTTTAATAAAGAAATTTAATTTGTTTTATTGTTAAGAATTTAATTATTTAAAAACCTTTAAAGTAAGAAAAATGAATTCTGAAATTATTCAGATTGTCTTTATAATTTTTGTTATTGAAAAATTAAATCAAAACCTTTTATTTGACCAACCTTGTATATAAAGTAAATGAGATCTACTCCAATATTATTTTATATTGGCACAACTGCATTCAAATCTGTCAGATGATTTTATAAACGTAAATACGTCCATTCTTTAAATCAATAATGGAAATAAAATCTTCTTGAATTTATTCAATAAATAACTCGTTCACCATTCCATATAATTGTTGTTTAACGAATAAATCTTCTTTAATTCTTAAAATGTTCAGGTAAATATTCTTCAAACTTAGTTGAATTTCCTTTTGTTGACATAAACCATATCGTCAACACTTTTAACCTCACTTAATTTACAGATTTTGGGTCTCGAGCCGAGCATGAGTTCTCCAAGTGCTATTGATCGCCTGAATTTGTTAATTTTTTTGCTGGGGTTTATATATGATTTGACAAAACAAATGAAAATTCTGTCAATTTTTCCAAACAACCGCCTCGCGAATGTTTTATATGACGTCACTATTCAAACACAGCTGATTATAATTACCACTGTTCTTAATTCTACAAAGATAGGATTGTTGCTGGTAAAATAGCGATTAAAACAATATAGACACTCATATTCCAAAGTCTATCATAACTAAGATATTTAACAAAAACTATTGACGATGAACAAATCTCATTATAGCTTAATTATACACACAATTCAATTAATCCAGCTTTATCCTTTACAAAATGAATACATAATTACTCTATGTAACTGATATATATATATATATATATATAAAATTTACATAAGAACATCTTTACAATTTAAGAAAAACACAAATTAAAATTCCGCTCTACGATCATGATACACCCAACGATGCTTTTACAAGATCCATCTTCTAAATCAACTTAAATGAAGTAAAATTATAGTCAAATTGTCCAGCATACAGTCCTCCAATGCATTCAAACAATGGTTATAAATTTTGTATAAGAATCAATATTTGTAAAACACGAAGCATATCAACAAAGCCGAAACCTTCATTAAAATAAATATTCAGTATTATTATGTGAGAACTTGTAAGTTTATTGCGCTAGATTAGTCTTTACATGATTGACCTAATTTACATATTTTTAGTTAAATATCAGCCCAAAACTGAGTCAGTCTCATTCTTCCTACGTTATCAATCGTAGACCTAGAATTTAATCAGGGAAATTAAATCTTCCAGACAAATGGAAAAACTATCCTAATATGTGACTTGGGTTGCATATAACATGTATTATCAAGAAACAATCTAAATGATTGATATCCTTTTTAAAATCAGATCTTTTTACATATAAAAATTGAGATTATGTTGATTTCTATTTTAAAAATTGATAAATCTATCTGTGACCTAACCGCCTAATAGACCAAACATCCTAGCATGTCTATCCTTTATTTTATTTTATTGCATGAAATAATTATTTTTACGTTTACGATCATATCGTTCAATAGATTTTCAATGAGATGAATTCTAGACATCTCAATATATATCTAAATATTATCTTAGCAGTAAATAGTACATATGTAATAGTGCGCGACCACGAATGCACGCTTTAAAACCATTAAGAAAGATAAATAATAATCTTTCAAATTATCACCGAGATTTCCAGTTCAACCTTTCAATCCTAATCAATTCTTTAACTCCAACCAAATCTTCAGCCATAGCACTACCTACCATTCGTGTAATGCTTCAATTACTGCTAATTTCTTGTCAGGTACTATTGGAGGCGATTCAAGTCCTGCCACCGTCAACACGGCTTCCCAGAAATACAAGAAATTAAGCGAATTCTGCTATGCAGAAAGCATAAAGCATTCATTTGCCGAAAAAGTAGTCATTCATTATTCCTACAAATTATTTACTTATAGAAGGAGAGCAGATTTTTCAAATGCAAGCCTATTTGTTATTTCCCGAATTTAATAAAAATAGGCTACAATAACATTAACGAAAGCCTATTAGTAAAACCATTTGAAAAAGGCCAAATCAAATTTCTCTGCAAAACCGTAGATTGTAGCAAATAGGTGCTGCATATAATTCTCAGATAATGTTTAAGTTTGTTAAGGATATTGATACATGTAAAGATAACATAACTGTTGGTGTCATAAGGTATCGAATGAGATAATTTAAGCTGAATTGAAGCCTCAGAAAATAATATAATCACCCCTCTTCAAATTTTAAAAGGGAGATAAACATTTTAGATTGCGGGATGAGGGAGTTCCTTTTGATAGTGTGGGCTAACCGCTGCATAGTCCTTCGCTATGATATCTCGTTTTGTGCAATTTTAAATGGAGATTGGAGATTTTTTGCTTGATTTTGTGTTATAGAGTTTTAGCAATATTTGGTAAGTTTATTGTATAACTTTTATGAATAATTTAGCAATACCATAGTTACCTTAAAACTTTCAAGTTTATAATTTGGGTTAAATTAATTCCAAATGAATTAAGGTCCAAGTGTACTCAAAAAACGTGTGTTGTTTTTTCACAAATAATATAATAATGTGATGACTTTGGTTTAAAATTAATACTCTAGGAATTTTAAAAACTTGCTTATCGAACTTGTTTTGGAGTACGATCTTTATTAATTAAATTATTTTACATGTTTCACGTGAATAATAATTAATTTATTATCTTATTTATTCTTATTTTGTTTACCTTATTTGGTTGTGTTTCTTCCTAGACGATTTTATTGGGTAATCTATACCGCTCGTTTCATTCAACTAGATATATAGCACAGGAACCACGACAGCCTATCTACACACATTTACCCTCACCCTTCGATTTTCGATTGAATTACCATGCCATCCGTCTAGTTCGGTAAACTCAGCTGTATATAGCAATGTTTTAATTCAGGATTATGGATTGGTTGATCTTGCCTTATCACTGTTTTGCTAAAAAATAAACATGAAAGGTCAAAGATTAAGATAAAGATTAAAGATCTTAAATTCCAGATCGAAAATAGTACCGTTCCTAGAAGACCGATGATTATACTAGCCGAAGACCGATTATTCGGTAAGGCCATAATTTATTAAGAAAGCGTTTTAATTAATTCTATAATTTCCGGTTCTGGATTTTTCCTTTTAAAAGCAACGAAACGGATCATCTAAAACAACAAACTTTTTTACCAGTTCAAGTCTCAGGACAGTTAAGGTCTTCAGCTTCTCATTAATACTAACTTTCATACTGTAAAACGTTGTGAATTCCTTCCTCTCACTTTATATGGGTAATGTGTTTAATAAACAAAACTTCTACTTGCTGCTTAATCAAATATTTACATTGTTGCACGATTTAAATAAATGTTACCTTTTCTGCAGAAAAAAAATTGTAATATAATTTATATGTGCCGATTACTTTTAAAGTAAAATACAGCTTAATTTTGGTATATTTTCAGGTTATTATTTTGTTTTATAAATTTAAATACAGCAGTTACCCCTATTAGTACCGCAAGCTAGCCGTTCATGAAGTTCCCGTTATAAGTTTGTTACCCCGCAAGTTCCTACATACAAATCGGAGTAGCGCAGCTCAAATGCGGGTACTGCTTATATCTTTCGCTAAATGTTCGTATTTTAGATTAGAAAGAGGGGGGTTAAAGGGAGTGGAGGTAAAGATAGGAAAAGGAGGGGGATATGGATAACTTCATTACACTCTTCTGAAGGACCCCGATTTAACACGTTTTAAGAATACACCTAGCACTTGATACCTGTGAGACTTTTTTTTATTAATATTAATTTTAAGGCACTCAATCTGCAAAATAAAAAGCTTTTGGAGTTTCTTTTTCGGAGAAGAGCTAGATTTACCATGGCAAACATCCGACAATATGTATTGTTAGACGTATTTATTAGAGCTGATGTACTGAAGTACCTTAACTATGCGAGACAACAGTTCTTCGCAATTTCATGATAAGCAGGAATCATTGAAGGTAAAATTGAGTTAACATGTTTCTGTTTCTTCATGTCAAATGTTCATGGGCCGAATAAAACTTCTTACGGGATTCTTGAGCCCACAGGTTGCACTTTAGAACCTGGTCTGCATAGGCAAATATTGATATAACAGTGGTTGGAAAAACAGTTTATTTCTTGTAAAAATTTTGATTATCAGTTTTCTTACCTTACTTTATTTAGTATAATAAGCATTTATGAAAAGAATACTTACCTGTTTCGAAATAATGTGTGGGTGTGGATCATACACATATTATTCAAAGAAGGTAGGGAGGTAACTTAATAAATGTAGCGAATATATATCACTAACATGCTCATTAAACATTTAGTATATTTTGTAGACAGACTAACAGCATCAAAGAAGCTGTGCTATTGTATTCTCGCATGTGAAAAGCTCACCTAAAGCTGTTAAACAAGCATAAACAGTAAACATTTTCCATACTGTTATTCATACAAAGCTCTGTAATTACTTACTGCGACAGAATTATCCATATAAGAGTAAAAGCAAGTGTAATAACAACTTAAAATAATAATTTACAAAACAATTTTCCTGTTGCAAATTTATAATGCTACAACTCAATGCGATTTTTGCAGCTAAATACATTTATTTTAGTAGTGCTGCACTTATATAATTACAAATTTAAAATTGTCAGCCTCATTGGTTCAATTATCATCCTTCATAGAGTTCAAAAATTCTACCGGAGAGTGCTGCAGTGCAATATTTTCGATTAATGGCTCTTGATAGGGTGTGCCATTACTTAGTCAATAGTTGTCATTTATCCATTAACAAAATGAGAGACTCCATTTTAATCATTCATTCAAATGCTATACAAGAGTTTGTACTCGCATATAATGCACAATGTAAATTTAGTATCTAACATAATCTATGTAGACATCGAAACGTCCTCATGTTGCTTGCCACTTTTGGGTTAATAAAAAAAGAACGTATTCTATCCTAGCTTTGAAACTGTTATGTTTTTTTTAAGAAAAAATACATTCAACATACTATATCTTGTAAAAAGATTATTTAACATAAGCAAATAAAGTAAGAGAAATTCCTGTAGATTGAAGTTTGTACAATTATTATTAATTTGAAATAAATAAAGATTAGTAAAAGTTTTACAGTTTTATTAAAATATAACCTGACAATATTGTTTCGACAGCTACGCTGTCATTATCAAAGGTAATATAATTATAAAAATAGGTAACTAGATAAAATAATAATAATAATCAGAATTAAATATCTAATACTTCCAGTAACGGAGAATTACTGAGCTCAAGTTGTTCATTCATTAAAGGTACCCTGAGTTTGCGTTTGTATATCTCAAAGGGTTCTAAAATGTCTAATTTGCGTTTGTTATTACAAAAATGTAGGAATTTAATATTATTTTGAGGAGTCATTGTGTGATTTTGTTCTAAAAGGTGTTTGGCATGATTAGATTTTTCAGGATGTTTATTTTTGTAATGACGTACGTCTTCTTTATATCTTATGTCAAAATTTCGAAGTGTTTGTCCAATATATACCAAACTACAAAAAGAACAATTTAAACGGTAAATGCCCGATTTCATGATATGTGTTCGGTCTTTAGCATTAAATAAAAATGAAAAAGTGTTAGTGTTGGTTTTAAATGTTATTTTATAATTGTTGGTTTCTCTTAGTATATGTGCAATTTTTTCTGATATTTTGCCAAAATATGGTATAGATATGTAATTTGTGTCTTCTGTTTGATTGTCAATGGGATATATTCTTTTGATAGCTAACCTATAATCGTTTTGTTTAATTAAAGTGTCAATCATGTTCGGATTGTAATGATTTGTATGTGCTAGTTGTTTAATGGTTGATATATCTTTGCTAAAATCTGGTTTTGTTAGTGGAATAGTTAAAGCTCTGTGTACTAATGATCTGTAGGCTGCTATTTTATGTGTTTTATGGTGACAAGATTCATTTGGTATTGTTATGTCTGTTTGTGTTGGTTTTCTGTATATAGAAAATTCAAATAGATTGTGTGAGTTAATCTTGATATTTAAGTCTAGAAAGTTTATAGCCCTGTTTTGTTTTGTTTCTAGTGTAAAATTTATGTTAGGGTGGATCTATTAATAAGAATTAAAAATTCATTGATAACCTCAAAAGAACTGTCAAAACAAGCTAAAATGTCATCAACATAACGAAACCAGAAGATAATGTGTTTAGACAGGTTTAATTCAAATATTTGATCTTCGAACTTGTCCATAAATATGTTAGCTAATAGAGGACTTAGAGAATTACCCATAGGTGAACCATCTTTTTGTAAATAAATTATGTTATTAAAAGTGAAATAATTTTGACTTATACAAAGGTCAAATAATTGAATTAACTCTAACCTTTTAACTAATTCTATATTACTATTGATCAACACTTGGCAAACACTTCGAAATTTTAACATAAAATATAAAGAACACGTACGTCATTACAAAAATAAACATCCTGAAAAATCTAATCATGCCAAACACCTTTTAGAACAAAATCACACAATGACTCCTCAAAATAATATTAATTTCCTACATTTTTGTAATAACAAACGCAAATTAGACATTTTAGAAGCCTTTGAGATATACAAACACAAACTCAGGATACCTTTAATAAATGAACAACTTGAGCTCAGTAATTCTCCGTTACTGGAAATATTAGATATTTAATTCTGATTATTATTATTATTATTATTTTATCTAGGTACCTATTTTTATATCTACCATAGCGACGTGTTTGTTTATAATTATATTACCTTTGATAATGACAGCGTAGCTGTCGAAACAATATTGTCAGGTTATATTTTAATAAAACTGTGAAACTTTTACTAATCTTTATTTATTTCATGATTATGGAGTTCCACAAAGTAAGGCTGGAAACAATAAACAAGATTATTAATTTGGGTTTTCACCAGTTGCTATGTGAATGAAAATGTGCATAAATAACAACTTATGTTAGTTTCTTTTGGCTTACCAGGATTGCCAAAAGTATGTAATGACTCACGAAAATACAAACCCAACATATAAGTAGGCTTCAAAATATGTGTAAATAAAATTTAAAATAAATTAGGAAACTGTAATACTTTATAACGATGTTAAACACCCAAAGCGACTTACGCTTAAAAAACAGATATTCTTATTGCTTTTAAACAAATTAATTACGGGTAGGCGAAAAAGCTTACTCTGTTTTTAGAGTTAAGAAATTATAATTATAAAAAAAAAGAAAAAATATGATGAGCGCTACCAAATTGTATGTAAAAGATCGTGATTAAAATGATGTGAGAATTCATACCAGCTTGTAATTTGGAAAGAGTCGACATCAATCAATTTTTGAAATTAAATCAAGGTATGACAAGAAATAGTATAAAAGTGTCTCAAAGATTACCCGACATATAAACACCTTATTAAAAGGGTGATTTCTTAAGTAATCTACCTAGCATAATAGATATGCCTTTGTCCCACTGAATTTTTTAGTGCAGACATGAACAAGGCACCAATATCAAATCAGACCGGTTGTTCTTCTTAGCAGCAGGCCGAAGTCTCGCGTGAGATGAAAAATAACAAATTTGAATTTTGAACACCGTTTTGTCATATAGTTATTAACAAATACTTTTAAACTTAAAAAAACTTACACATATGTTACGAAAAACCAACAATTACAAAATAGCCTTTAAAACCAACATGAATACTTTTTCGTTCTTATTTAATGCTAAAGACGGAACACACGATATCATAAAATCGGGCATTTACCGTTTGGGTATATTGAGATGTCTAGAGTTCATCTCATTGAAAATTTAATAGACGATATGACCGTAAACATAAAAATAATTATTTCATGCAATAAAATATAATGAATGATAGACATGCTAGGATGTTAGGTCTAATTAATCTAATAGCTACATGTTAGGTCACAGATAGATTTATCAATTTTTAGAATAGAAATCAAGAAGGATAAAATCTCTTGCAAACATAAGCTAAATTTTTATATGTAAAAAGATCTGATTTTAAAAAAGATATCAATCATTTAGATTGTTTCTTGATAATACATGTTATATGCAAACCAAGTCACATATTAGGATGGTTTTCCATTTGTCTGGAAGATTTAATTTCCTTGATTAAATTTAAGTTTTACGATCAATAACGTAGGAAGAATTTTTCTGTTTTCCATGAGACTGACTCAGTTTCAGGCTAATATTTAACTAAAAATATGTAAATTAGGTCAATCTTGTAATGACTAATCTAGCACAATAAAATTACAAACTCTTATATAATAATCCTGAGCATTTATTGTAATGAAGGTTTCGGCTTTGTTGATATGCTTCGAGTTTTTACAAATATCTTATACAACATTTTTCACCATTGTTTGAATACAAACACTTGGAGGACTGTATGCTGGACAATTTGTCTATAATTTGACTTCATTTAAGTTGATTTAGAAGATGGATCTTGTAGAAGCATCGTTGGGTGTATCATGGTCGTAGAGAGGAATTTTAATTTGTATTTCTCTTAAATTGTAAAGATGTTTTTATGTAAATTTTATATGTATCAGTTATATAGCGTAATCATGTATTCAGATTGTAAAGGATGAAGCTGGATTTATTGAGCTTTGTGTATAATTAGGCTATAATGAGATTTGTTCATCGTCAATCGTTTTTGCTAATTATCTTCGTTAAGGTAGACTTTGGAATATGAGTGTCTATATTGTTTTAATCGTTATTTTACCAGCTACAATCCTATCTTTGTAGAATTAAGATCAGTGGTAATTATAGTCAGCTGTGTTTGAATAGTGACGTCATATAATACATTCGCGTGGCGGTTGTTTGGAAAAATTGACATAATTTTCATTTGTTTCGCCAATTCATATATAAACCCCAGCTAAAATTAACAAATTCAGTCGATCAAAAGCACTTGGAGAATCCATGCTGGGCTCGAGACCCAAAATCTAAAAAATAAGTGGTGTTATGTAATAATCATATGGTTGGATGTCAACAAAAGAAAATTCAACTAAGTTTAAAAAATAATTTGCCTGGATATTTTAAAATCAAAAAAAGATTTATTTGTTATCAACAATTATATGGAATTGTGAACGAGTTATTTTCAAAATAAATTCAAGAAGATTTATTTCCATTATCGTACTGAATAATAATCGATGGATTTACATTAATAAAATCATCTGACAGATTTGAATGCAGTAGTAGCAAGTTAAATAATATTGGAGAAGATCCATTTACTATCACAGTACTGAATAAGCCGTAGATTCTAGAAAATTTTAACGTAATTTCTACTCAATTTCTTACCAATTTTAGAAATGCAAACTTAACTAGCAATTGCTGAAATGCTAGTCCAAAACATATCTGCTGTTACATTTTTTACATTTAAATCCTAAATGCTTCAGTCATCTTGAAAGCGTTGCTCTACTTAAGTCACTTAACTGTCTATCCTGTTGTTTGTTTTATGTTTTATAACAAACAGTCCAACGTTAGGTGCTCCTTCGTGGAACACATGTAGTACACAAGATTTGACTGGGCATATTTTCGCACTTAAAACAATAGCTTTTTACAGATCAAATCTTTCATTTGATAACATTTTTCATGTTCACCGCTCTCTTCACACTGCTGGGTGATATTTGAAAGGCGTCAGCAGCCCGATGTTGCGCTTCCAAAACGGGACGTAACACTCCACCATTTTCTTTCTGGTGGATAAAATACTCCAAAGTTTTTAAAAGACACACGACCTTTTTTATGCAGACGCCTACCACTTGCCATGATAACATCCAAAATCGTCTGGAACTAAAGATAGTCTGTAGATTTATATAATTCAATAATAGCCTAATGTGCTCGTTTTTACTGATGGCATTTCAATAGCTAGTTAAAGATTGAATTGCACCTTAAACTGAAAATTGACAGTAAATATGTTTATTTAATAATAAAGGATTTGTTAATAATATTTATGAATAAAATCCTGTAAATATACATTTTAAAATAAAAATGAAAATCCAACGTGGTTATTGTTAATAAATGAGAACGGTTTAAAAATTAAAAAAGTAATTTACCTGATTGAAAGTGTTGTAGTCTATAGTAAGATTTACGCGTAGTAATAAATGTTGGTGTTCGTTTACTTGCTTCTTTTAGTTTTGAGTGTTGGACTTAAAGCTGTATTTGAAACTGTGTAATAGACAATGATACAATGACGTTCCGTCTTCGTTACACAATCTTGAGGTGGAACTAATAAGCATTATCACGTAGTACACCTAAATTATTCATACATAAATCTGTATCTTATTTTAGTTTTTAAAGATGGGAAATTTACTTTATACTCCCAACTCTATTTACAAAGTTGATACCGCCATTGCATATAAATACTACATATATGTTACTAATTTTACATCAAAAAACTACTGTCGTGCTGGCAATCAACCAACCAGGAACCAATAAATAATTTGATGGTTTAATAAATAATTCTCAAACATTTTCCTTCAGTTTTATGTAATCTGAAAAATTGTACTTGCTAATAAATTATTCAGAATAGCGGGTTTTCCCCTTGAAAACCTTCACATACTTAGAATTAACTAAATGAACCAAAACAGTGTAAAGTGTATCGACACGCTTCTTCCGGTTTCATTAAAGCTCAACTGTCTAAACAACTCGCTGGTGGTATTTTTAATCAAGCAATCGCTTTTAATTTAGGGTTAAAAGTGGAATTTAAACTTGATACGTCTGCAGCCATGTATTTTAGCCGGTTTTACCAAGTATGGAACGTGTTTGAAATACAAAATCAAATTTTGCATCTCGTAAGTTTGGCGAATTTATCCAACTTTATGACTTTTGACTTAGTTGTTCAAATATTGACAAGAATGTTTTTCGTCCGTAGCAGAAATTAGATACTTTTATTGATCTTGTGTACTTCCATCAACTTTTTCGATTTATCACGTTATTATTTTTCGATACCTAATCCGAATTGCAATTTATATTAAGGGATTGAACAATGTTCATAAATATTGAACAAGATATTTAATTTGAATTCTTAATAAATGTAATATTACATTGTTGGATGGTTTTGTTAATAAGTAGCTTGCAATTCTCATGCTGCATTAATAACATACTTTACCAATCCATAAAAGTAATAATTAATGCTGTTTAAGTGTTTAAAAACGTTTTATACTAATTATTAAAATTTAACTAGAAAATTCTTATGGACATTAATAATAAATTAATATAAATCCATTTTCATTAATTAGAAAACATAGTCAGAACTTCACTTGTTTTCATTTTTGCAATAAAATACTTTTAAGCACTATAAACACGTATATTCTAAGTGTAACTTACTTTTATTAGTTTTTTTTACAGTGTATTCAATTTAAACGAATACTAAACTCTACTTGACTCGACTTGACTACGTTCTAAACTAAACTAAAATCATTATCTAATCTACTATTTACATAACGATTATTGAACGTACTACACATGACAACGAACTAAGCAAAAAAAGATACTTGAACAAAAACACAAAAGGTATTACATCACCTATCGTACAACAAAAATTAACAATTATTATTTATCTCTATGCAAAATAATAATGCAATTATAAAATAATACTTTAAGGTACTAGTAGGATAGTTACAAGTAGTACAATGTATAAGTTAATTAAAAGATGAACTTTTATTTTTGCCATATTTTTACAAAGAAACAATGATGATTGTTAATTTTAATTTCCCTTACACTACTTTTTCTTCTTCTACGTTCCGTGTTCTGTTACAGAGCGTTGGCATTTCCCTCCTATACTTGTGTGTTGTGCGTGTTCAGTGATCACAAGTATAGGGGACCTACAGCTTAAGGTGGACTCCGAACCACTCCAAGTACATAGTACTTGGATTTTTTATTAATTTCAGGGAAATTTCCTGGGCAAATATACCTACATTACTATTATTTACTATTTACTTTATAAACTTCAAGTAGGTGCATTCCTTGACGATTAGGGATGGCAGGGTAACTTCTGTTATCTTCCCATTCAAGGTGATCTAATAACACTCCAGCAAAGAGGGCTGTGAAATTTCCATGATTTTCAATTATGTTAGAAAGATGTAATTCGTATTAAAATATTTAGCAGGCAGATTTCATACAAATTTTAGAAATCTCGTTCTATGAGTGACATAACCTCACTTTTTGAAATAAATGGGGAAAGCCATTTTCTTAACGTAAATAAGACTGGTCACTTAGGACTAGCATGCTCACTAAAACGCTTTAAAGAAAAAAAGGATATAGTGAAATCCAGCATTTTTTATCTTTAATATCTTTAAGAATTGTACAGTGTGCTGGACAAATTTCATTGTAAAAATTAGCCTTTACTGATAAATTTCATGATATTGAAATCGTTCACACTTTTTAAGACTTAATGAAGTTTTGGTGCTTTTTCCAACTTAAAATTTATTGGGAACAAGATAGAACAAGTAGGTTGTATTTAAGATGTATGCAAGTCTATAACTATTCACCTGTAGAAATTATTACAGAAATTCGAGTTTCATGCTAAAGAAGTATTTTGTTTGTGTAGTACCATTGAGTAACATTGAAGTTTGGTATTTTTAAAGCTTTTTGATACAGCTGTTCTATTGAAAATAAGTACAGTAGCATCTTAGTGATATAATTGATACAAATTATCATATAAAGATTGGTTCGTTCTGATGTAGGTGTAATTATAATTTTATAAACAAGGGGAGTTGGAAAATTGTATTTTTATAAATTTATGTTAGTAATAAAGTTTAATACCATGTTGTTTCATCGACAACAAAATTTAGATATAATCTATTATTCATGCCAAATGTTATAGATCAGCAGATTCGCAATTTTGTTATATCTACAAGATCAAATAAATAGTATTTTAATGTTTCATGTTGAAACTTCAATTTTTTCTTGAAATAGTATATAAAGGAAGCCATTCTTTAAACAAATTAGTAGCTGTATATCGTTGAAGGAACAAGACGCTTTCTTAGAGCGCTCCAAAACCTATTTTTATAAGGTTATGTTCAATAAATGCAATAGACGTTAGATAATATTTTGAGGTTATAATTTAAACGTCAAACATAAAAAGTGATTTAATATTTAAACAAGTGTTTAATTTAATTGTGAAAGTGGATAAACAAGAATTGGAGACGGAATTTGAATGTGGTCAAATATTTAATTCAAGTAAATAATAAACTATAAGTTGAATATATAAATATAAACTATATTGCTATTACTAAGAGCAAGATACAAATATAAAAGAATAATTATAAACAAATTATAATTGAGATAATTTTAATAAATTAATAATAATAATAAGTTATTTATCATATAAATCCTCAAATAGAGAATTTTAAGGAATTTTGGGATTGATTGACTTAAATAAGAAGCAAAAAGGCAGATTTTTGATTCATGTCAATAATAATTCAGTTTTATTTATAAGAAAGATCAATCTTTTTGAATCCAAAGAAAATGATTTCAGTTTGGTGTCAATTTTATTGTGTTGGTCTGTGTTGATGAAGATAAAGCATTTTGTTGTAATTATTACATGGACATTTATTGTATATTGATAAATTTTATAATTTATCTGTAAAATAAGAACTTAAAAATCTTCAAAGCGACCCAACCTGAGAGTCTCAATTTTGTGGATATAAAGATTATACTCACTACAATAAAGACAAACCGAGCAGAATAAGTTCAGACAAGATAAGGAGTTGTATCTTCCTCATTTGAATAAATAAATAATTAATTAAAAAAATTATTAACCCCCATATCGTAGCAATGTGTAATAATCGAATCTTAAATTCTAGATAAGTCTGGAGAACACATTAAGAGCAATCAAATAATTCATTCTATTTTTTAGTATTCAAATTGAAGATCGGGAAGGACTACGCGAAAATAAAAAATATTTGACTCCAGCTTACCTTTATTCTCTAATTTCGACCTTTTATATCCTAAACTGACTTAATTACTAGCATTATTTTTTTTGCTATCAACATTCTATGTTAACCTTTTCTTTTATTATAAACTAATAATAATGCAGATAAATTAACATAACTTTTATTTCAGAAATAGATTTTAACTATTTTTTAAGTATTTAGTATGCACATGAAATCTAATTGCGAGTACATTACAGAAGTTATAACAAGCGCTTACGATCTATTATTTTATTGTTTTTGAATTTGCAGATTTAACGATTTCATTTTATCTACTGATTTTGTATTTAACTTATTTGATTTAAATTATTTACGTGATATCGAGTTTACTCTACCTAGATAACTGCTTAATTATTGATTTGAATATACCCTGTACTTTTAGAAATTTTGCTTCTACTTGTTTTTATTTCAGAATGGACCGTAGCGGCGACAATGTATTTTCTTTATAGAACACTATAATTATTTTATTAATCGTTATTGTATTAATTTTCTTCAGTTAATTAATAAATTTAAATGTGGTGGTTCGACTTCTTGTGAAATGACTAGGGACCAAGAAAATTAATAATTGCTTTAAGGAGTACTTTCCTTTATACCGAATTGAATTACTGAACTGAACAAAATTAAAGACAGAGCAATAACAAAAACTAGTTTATACATGGTTTATTTATTATATACAATAATTATTGGTTGGCTTAATTGAATTTTTTGACAACAGACATTATTAATGAATTTTAGGAAATATCATTGAAATACAATTGAAAATTGTAGATTTCAAAGTGGCCAAGAAAAAAAATCACGTCCATCTCAACTATCGAAATTTCGTCTTGAATATTTGGTACGCTCGTGATGTGTTGCAAATTTAATACTTAAGCGTTTCGAAGTTTCTCAATTTCTATAAAAGCTCTGAATGTGCGTCCTCAAGAGACTGCCACGTTCAACTAAAGCGCTTCTCGGGTGGGCGCGTCTTGTCGGCAGATAATAGATTTACAACAGCCGCCCTGCTATTAAATTTATAAAATGCTGCTTCTTGTTCCATCCCCTACCTGAAAGCGGTGAATAAAGAAGAAAAAACGCGATACAACTTTCTTATATCTGATATAAAATCTCTCAATTCTGTCAATACTTGTTAAGTCCAGAAAATTACGCCGTTAAAACATTAGATCGTTTATCGCGAAATAAATAGTTGCGAGTGTGTTATTTAAACACACATATTAGGGGTGGTTGCGTGACAGCTTCGTAAATTAGCACTTATTATAGAGCAAGTTGGCAACTTTGTTGCTACCTTTCAGTAAATTTCATCAAGAATGCGCTTTCAAGGGAACGCTTGAATTTCTGAGGCATCTGCTGGGATTTCGGTTTGTAATATCACACAAGGTACTCCTTGACTTTACTAACCTGTGTAATTCGCGGTGTATTTAATTTAGTTAGGTATTCAAATGGAAATTTAATCCGGAAATTCAAATCTAGGTATGAAATTATAGTATGTATATGTATGCATTGGTAGAGAAAATCAAACCCCGGCGGGCGAATTTTCCTTATTGGATTAGAGTATTCGCATCTGCATTTTAGTTATTCATTCAAATTTTCTTTTTTCGCGGTGGATTTGTCAACATACCGTGGATTAAAAGAGGTCTGTATTCTATAGTCGTTGTATTAAACTGCATCAAAACCCTAAAAAATTTGTACACTTTCTTATTCAATTTATAAACATGTTCCTACCTAAGATTGCCGTTTTCTTCATTTCCGGTACATTGATTCCAAGATGTGGATGATTTGAACAGTGGTAAATTATTGGTGGCATAAATTCTCTTATGATAGTAACTTTCGCTACTTCGATTTGTATAAATTATCTCATTCTATACTGAAGAGTAAGAATACTGTAAGAGTTGGTTTTTCTCTCTTAAATTAAAATTCAGCAATGAAACCCGACGTCAACCCTTTCACTGATTTTTCCATAATATGCTATATTTTCATATTACGTAAACTTCCTTAATGATTTAGCAGTTAATGGCCATGAGGAAATTATTTGAAATATAAGTTTTTTCTAAATTATTGATTAATATTTCAACTGCTTATCAACTTTTAATTAGTTCTGATACTTCCTAATATGTAAATAATAAGTTTTAATGTATTTTTAAAAATTGCTTTAAATTAGTTGCTGTATAATTTAATAAAGAGGTTTTTTTGAAGATCAACTTTAATCTTAAATGTGTATTCATCGATATATGTTTTTTACATATGCATTTTCTATTTTCGTTTGAGTATTTTTACAAACAACAAAAATTGATATAACTTCCACAATAGCATTTTTGTGTATTAAGAGCGCAGTGATAGATTACCGATCGAAAAAGAAAGCATTAAACATACTTTAAACGATTTCTGAATTAGCTTAATTTATAAAAATGAAACATAATTAATTATTAAATTATATTTTGAATGCAAATTCATATAAAAATGTATATAGGTATATGAATTTGCATTCAAAATATAATTTAATGAAAGTCTTTAATTAAACAATAAAAATTAACCTGCATCTTAAATTCATAATTAATTATGGTAAGAGACTTATATAGAAGAGTAGGTAATCCTCTGAAGATGCAAAATAAATATACGATAGGAACGTTTAGAGAAAGGAGCATAAAAAATAATAATCGTCAGAGAGCTTCAAGATATATGTACTTTATCAGCTTCATAGCTTCTGGGGCTTAATTTTCAGATTGTGGGTAGTTGTTATTATAAATACACAAGAACAGTGAAGAACGTAGCGTTAATTAATTTATTATATTATTAGCATTATATTTAAGTAGTAACTAGGGAAACCTCGTCAAGACATGGCGGTCAAAAGCATTGAAGGACTTTCCCTATACATTGTAATCAACATTCTATGTGTGATTACAATCCTTTGGATTTTCATGAGTGATTATTTAAATAAACGCAACCCAAGCATAACCAGTTGCCTAGTCTCTCTCAGCTTACCCTCCTCTCTTCCGACATATATTCCTCTCTGGCTTACCTCTCCCCGACGGTTTATTCTACATAAATATATACATACGGAAATTCTACCTTACGAAATGATAAGAAAATCGATCTTGTTAAAACATTCTTGAAAACGTCTATTAACATCGACCTATCAGCATATTACCAATTTTATCTAAAGGTCTTGAAAAAGTTGTAAATCATCAACTGATCAATCATCTAAATACCCATAACATCTTACCATCACAACAATCGGGCTTCCGCACTGGTCATAGTTGTACTACAGCCCTGCTTAATATATTATATGACATATTTACTCAGTCGATAATAACGAAATGGTGGCTTTGGTATTACTGGACTTTTCGAAAGCTTTTGATACGATAAACCATGAACTGTTGCTTGCTATTCTTCATTTTGTTGGCGCCGATGACAATACCTGTAATTTTTTTTGCTAGCTATCTGAATAACAGATCCCAGAAAGTTAAAATCGGGAATCATATATCAACAAGTCTGCAGGTGGGTTCTGGTGTCCCGCAAGGATCAGTTCTGAGCTCTACACTCTATGCCATGTACACATCTCACTTCGGCAATTACATTAAAAATTGTAAATATCATTTTTATGCTGATGACACGCAGCTTTACCTAACTTTTAGACCAAAAGATGTACAATTGGCATCTGCCTTAATAAATGAAGACCTTAGTAAATTAGTCTCATTATCTCAAGATCACTGTTTAAAAATAAATCCTTCTAAATCATGCCTGATGCTTTTTGGGAATCGCAACTTACGTTCCGATATTGCTTCCCAAATAAATGTATCAATTAATGGAAGTCGTGTTAAATGTGTCGATGTTGCAAGAAATCTGGGTTTGCATTTAGACAATAATTTAAATTTTAAAAGCCACGTTAGTAAAATTATCCAAAAAGCTTATGGCAGCCTAAAAATATTGTATACTAATAAATCTGTGTTGGACACTAAACTAAAAATAATGTTGTGTGATTCACTGGTTCTTTCACATTTCAACTTTTGCGATCAAGTCTATGGAGCATGTCTCGACCAAATTGATGTTAATAGAATCCAAAGAGTGCAAAATGCATGTCTACGCTTTATCTATGGTATGAAGAAAAGAGATCGAATCAGTCGTAAACTGAAAGATGCTAACTGGCTGAATATGAATAATCGTCGTATACTGCATGCAGCTTGTTTGTATTATAATATTATTATTAAAAAAACTCCTATCTACTTATCTGAACGGTTAAAATTTCGCACTGACGTTCATAACTTAAATTTAAGAAATAAGGGATTGCTTACGCCACCATATCACAGGACGTCTTTATTCTAACGATCATATTCCTTTAATGTTGTCCAACTTTACAATAGATTAATGAAGGATATTGTAAATTATTCATTTAGTACGTTCAGATCAAAACTACGTCAGCGTTTACATCTCCAACAAGATAGTTAAGAAAACCACATATTTTCTTTCTTTTTCTTTCTTTTAATAAAATCTGGGTATTACATAACAATTATTAAATTATTTATTGTAATTATTAATCTGCTTATATTGTAAACCTGTATCAGATTCATCGATTGATCAGATTCATCAAATTTATCAAATTTTGTATGCTCACATTTTTGATCTTTCGATTTCTGTTTGTTGTGTTAATTTTTAATTAGCTATAAATGTATCATTTGTTACTTTAAATTTAAGGTATGTTAAAACATATCTAGAATGTTAGTTAGGATGTCTGCTTAAGGGTTCGCAAGGAAGAACAGAGGCTATTAGACCATCTGATTGCGATCCTTTTAGCCCAATAAAATCTATATTTTTTTATGTTATAACAATTGCCGCTTAATTAGAAAAACCTTATTGTAATAAATATTACGTTAATCATGTACCACAAATGAAATGGGCTAATAAATATTATTATTATTATTATTATTATTATTATTATTATTAGTACACATTTCAAAAACATGGAATAAACATAGTGTTGGCAAATTTCCTGCCTTTTATACAAACAATATAAAACTGCTCTGAATAAGCAATTGCATCAGCTATTATTTGTATAATTCGTTTGTTCATAATTTTCATTATGAATGAGCGGATTTTATCTATGCTTATTAATGATGAAAGTGGACGGCTGCATCCCCCATTCTATTTATAAGCGAAGAGTACTTACGAACTCACCACCGTGGAAGGTGAGAGGGCGCCCCTAGTGAATGTCCGATTCGCCCGTCTCAAATTAAACATTTTAGAGTTTTTCAAATTAAAAATATAAACATTAGAAAAATATAAAAATTAAGTAGTGTTGACTAATCTACACAGCGAAAGCTTTAATTTAAAAAAATAAACGCGTAAATCGGCCTGGTGGATCTCTCAAACGAACTGGAACAAAAATAAGCCTTGTGTTTTAAATATATAGATGAGTTAGTGTTTGTTTGTAGGCAGATATCTCCTCCTAAACGGCTGGATGAATTTTGATGGTGCGGTATCAGTAGACTGTTTTTTTTCTGGATACAACATGTAAAGGGGCTCAGGTTTTGATCGGACCCCACTATGACTTTTTAAATGGGATATTCGTCAATTTTATTTAACGGTTATTCCTTAGTCTAAAAGTAACTTTCCATTTCATCGAAAAGATTTATTTATATAAATAAATTTGAATTTATTTATATAATGTTCATTTATATAATGGTTCATTTGAATATATATTCAAATGAACATTTAGATATATTGCATAACATTAATTGAGCTTACCAAATATCAGTATAAATAATGTACTACTTGATATTGAGATGATATAAATCCATCTCGTTGAAAATTTAGTAGACGATATGATCGTAAACGTAAAAATAATTATTTCACGCAACAAATTAAAATAAAAGATAGATATGCTAGGATGTTAAGACTAATTAATCTAAAGGCTACACATTGGGTCACAGTTACATTCATCAATATTTAAAATAGAAATCAAGAATAAAATCTCATGCAAACTTAACCTCAATTTTCATATATAAAAAAAGGTTTGATTTTTAAAAAAGGATATCAATCATTTAGATTGTTTCATGATAATACATGTTTATGCAACCTAAGTTGCATATTGGGATGGTTTTTTCATTTGTCTGGAAGATTTAATCTTCTTGTTTAAATTTAGAGTCTACAATCTTTAACGCAGGATGAATTTTTCTGTTTCCCAAGAGACTAACTTAGTTTCGGGCTGCTAGTTAACTAAAAACATGTAAATTAGGTCAATCTTGTAATGACTAATATAGCACAATAAGCTTATCAACTCGTATTTAATAATCTTGAGCATTTTTATTCCTGAAGATTTTTATTTTGTGATATACTTCGTATTTCACACTTACTGATTCTTATACGCCTTTTCTCACCATTCTTTTAATGTACACACTTGGAGGATTGTATGGTGGACAATTTCATTATAATTTGACTTCATTAGAATAAATGTAAAAGATGGATTTTGTAGATACATCATTGGGTGTATAAGACCGTAGAATGGAATCTTAATTTATGCTTTTTTTAAATTGTAAAGATGTTCCTGTGCAAATTTTATATGTATTAGTTATATTATGTAATTATGCATCCATTTTGTAAAGGATAATGCTGGGTTTAATTTTGTGTGTAATTAAGTCATAATGAGATTTGTTCATTGTCAATCGTTTTTGTCTGATATCTTCATTACGATGCATTTTAGGATATGAGTGTATTATATTGTTTTGATCCTTCTTTTACTAGCTACAATCCTGTGTTTATAAAATTAAAATCTGTAAGAAAATTTAACAGCCGAGTGAAAATTGTGACGTCATAAACATCTTTCGTGACGCGTTTGTTTGGAAAAGTGTCAGCGTCGTGTTTTGTTTCTACTAAACCTATATAAGCTCCAGCCAAAATTAACAAAGTCAGTCGATCAAAAGCACTTGGCAAATCTATGCTCGACTCCGGATTGAAAATCTGTAAATTAAGTTGGGTTATGTTATAATCATATGGTTGACCTTGTGTTATGTCAACGAACAAATTATAAACAAGATTGAAATAAGTTCTAAGTATTTACCTGAACAATTTAAAATCAAAAGAAGATTTAATTGTTATCAACAAGTATAAGGAAGTGTGAACGAGTTATTATAAAATAAACTCAGGAGAATTTATTTTCCATTATCGATTTCTTGAATTGACGTTTTTACAATACGAAATCATCTGACAGATGTGAATGCAGTCATACCAATAATACAAAATTATATTTAAAGAAGTTCTATTTACATTATATACTAGGTTGGTCGAAACAAAAGGTTTTTAATTTGATTTATTTTTTATATTTATATTATATTTAACTTTATTGTTCTATTTTGAATAATTTTTGTTTAGTTTCTTTTAAATTTTGATTTCCATTTATTTTCATAAATTAAATAAAGATTGTGTTTTTCAATTTACTTATGTGTTTAATTGATGTACATACAAGCATCCATTTCTTTTTCTCTTCATATTTAGAGTTTAGCCTGTGGTTGTCCAGTTGCAGAAGCCCAAGTGTCTGCAATTTAAGTTTTTCTTTTCTTTCAGGTATAAGACTCAATAAGATTTTAATAATTCAAACAATTCATGCTTTAAAATATAAAACCTGAGTTAGGCGATTGGGAAAAGAAAATATTTGGGGTGTATTTTATTTTATTTTATTTTATTGTAGCATTTTTATCATTTAAATCACCGCATATAATTTTTTTGTTTGCCATGAATGTGGGGCATATTATACTCAAGTAAATGCATCGCAATATGTATTAATAGATAATGCATTTAGTTATTAGTTGGCTAGTGGTCGTTGCTATGATAAATAAATAAAAATAAATAACAAGCAGATGTATAAAATAAAATAATGAGGTATGTTTGTATAAAGTCTTCCTGAAAATAAAAAACCATATTTGTCTTGTACTATATTGTGTATTGTCTGGTTACATCTATTCAAATATATAGGAACACATATCACTACTGTGGATCTGATTTTATATACCTTGTATCCCAAAATGCTCTTTACACGCAATATTTCCCTTATTTGAAGAGATAAAAATTCAACCAAAAACTATTGTGAATGACTCAAAATGGTTCTTAAGAGATCTTCTCAAGTTGAATAATTTTTCAAATTGCACCCTTTGTTTTTTTAACGGAAAAAATTTATTTTTCACTTCATTCCGTATACCGTAGTATGCCTTATTTAATTATCTAATGTGCATTTAGGGGTTGAAATTTTTGTTTAAATTGTACACTTCATATTCACTAACTAAATAATTTATTCAAAAAATATGATTAGAGCCGTGTCTACAAGGAAACTACTGAAGCTCTTTGAAGTCTGTGTAGAGGGTATTTTGAACATTTGCTTTAAGTATAAGTTCGTACAATTTATAACAAATATTTTTAAACCCCTATATTATGCTCATTAGATAATTAAGTACGGCATACTACCATATGCGGAATGAAGTGAAGAATACATTTCCATGAAAAACCAGTTGAGAATGCGCAGAGCTAGCATTGCCATGACGAACGAAAACAACTGTATACTTAATAAACTAATTTATTTTTGAAAACTAATGTTGACCTAACACATTAGTTGTCATAAAAACTCCTAGGTTTTAAAAAAGTCCTAAGACTTTTCGTTAAAAAAAATTGGTGCTAAAAATGTTTATTTTTTCGTAAATTTTTAAAAACTACAAAATTTTTCATTTTTCAAAAATTTTCCGTGGTCAATTTGACAACTTTCCCGAAGAGATACAAAAAAATGTTTCAACTAAAAGTTTCTTCTAATTTGATGTACTATAAGATAAGAAAGATTCAAAAAAGTCAACATGGAAAAAGGCGACAGACCGACAGACAGACAGACTTCACGAATTCAGAGACGAACTTTTTGTTCGTCGAAAAAACAGAAAGTCCAATTTGAAAAAATAATAATCAACTTGGCATGATCTCTTAAACGTAGCTATGCAACCAGCAGTTAAGGATGTTTTCTGAAGGATCATCTTGAGTCATTCACAATAGTATTTAGTTGATTTCTTTATCTTTTCAAATAAGGGAAATATTGCGTGTAAAGAGCATTTTGGGACACCCGGTATATATGTAACTATTATTCTTCCGCAAGATGCTTTTTACGCCTAATATGTGGAAATCAATCAATTTCAACGATATTTCATAGATGACAGATTTTTGTAAGTCGTATATCACAACTTCAGAATATTTGAACAGATATTTTAATAATAACAGGAAATTCTAAATATACATGTACGCACCTTGCTTGAATAACGATTAATCATTACAACGTTGCTCTTAAAACTTTTTATGCAGATTCGCGTTGTCAATGAACTCTTTTAAACATTGATGTACTTTTAAAAATTTCATCGTAAGATTATCTACTCATAAAAGATTTCGTTTTATAAAAATCTTACGGGTTTAATTAATTCATATTCAATTTATACATTTTATAACTGTTTATATAGCAACTTTTTATTAAAAAAGCTATTATAATTTTTATCATTATAACTTGTCCATTGAACTACCTATACATTTAACCGACTGCTGTTTATATTGCATTGCTTGATATTTATTTTTTTTGCTATCCATTCAAATCTACACAATTTGCTAAACAATCAATTAATTAATATATACCTCATAAAGTTCAAGTTCAGTGATCTCCTGAAGATCCATAGGAAAAAGTTCAATATAAAAACAGTAAATTGTGAATTTAGTTAAAAATACTTAAATATAGTTTGCTTATTTGTAGTAATTATTTTTTCTTTTAAACACAGTTTTTTTACTTACTTACCAAATAAATCTATCTTCCTTATACTCTTTCTTGGATATAACCTTCTAACACCAAATGCACAACTTATAATTTTAAATTCAATAAGGCTAGTTTACAAATTACTTGTAACGTAAATTAAAACTTACTTAGGAAGTTTGTTGAGCGCCACTGGGTTTAAATTAATTATATTTTGACATTAAACATTAATTTAATGCAAAAAGATCTATTGTTAGTTTAGGCCTCGCGAAATGCAGAACGTAAAGTTTAGCAAACACTAAACATTTGTTAGTATTACACCGGGATAGATTCTGCTTGTTTACTGTAAATAAAAAAAATTTCGTAAAAAAATAGTTTCGCCGATATCAATAGAACCAACTGAATTCCTACATGTGACATCTTAAGGTACAATCATAAACTTAATTACCATAAAAAATCTTACTCAATGTAGTTTTGCATAATTGTAAACATCGGGAAGTATGATTTAATAATAATGTTTTTTCTTGATAACCGACAACGAAATTCTCACAATTTAATTTTCTCCAGTAACAATATACCAGCACACAAAAAAGAAATCTATTATATTAACGAGTTCTTTATTATCATATTAATTTATATTAACAAGAGTTCTCGAGGGTGAAAAAAACTGGAACCACCGTCACTTTAGGTTTTAGTACCTTCTAAGATCCGCTCTGTAATATTTTAAATATTTACTATTTTTTAATTCCAATTATGGTATAAAAAAAAGATATCCACATTGGTACGTGCAGCCAAATTTAAATCATACATGATATTAGTTTATTTAAATCCTCTAACTCCTAATTTATTAGTTATCCTCTAACTAAGTAACAGTCAATTCTTCGAAACATACTAAAAAATTTGTTTAATCAAAAACATGTAACATTTTACGACTCCTTTTCAGGAAAACAAATTGGTTATTTTGAGCCAAACCCTCTTCTGCATTAAATGTTTACAAAGGAATTGAACAATATTTTACATTTTATGAGACATAATGATACTACGGCTGAGATTACATTCTGATAAACATCTTTACTGGTCACGGAGATTTCTTAGTTGCCTGCACATTTAGATAAAAATATGAGCAGAAATTTAGTCTAATTTTGTTATTGGTAATAATTTTGTCATGATCAACGTGTGATGTGGTTGATTGTAACTTTTTAGAATATAATCGCCCCTCTTCAAATTTTAAAAGAGAGATGCGCATTTTCGATTGCGGGGGGGTGGTTTCTGTAGTGTGATTACACACTCTGCTGCGGGCACGTCACTTATCAGGCGCTTTGCAGCGCTATTTCGCGACTCGTTTAGTAAAATTCAAAAAGGCACCTTCCGATTTTCGGTTTAGTTTTGTGTTACAGAGTTTTTACTAACATTACCCTAACGGCGGGTTTATAGTTTATTTATTTATTTCAAGAAACAAACAGGTTAAAAAACCTTTATACCTTTATGTGAGAATTAACTGCTACTGTATTCAACTTGGCAGTTTCCAGTTTATTATTTGGGTTCATTTATTGAATTAATTTAATTTCAAGATAAAGGTCCCTTTTTCTATTTAAAAACAAAGCAATGAATAAGTACTTCAAATCTGTTTCGAAAACAATTCGATCCGTTATGCATTCGTATAATAAAATAAATAGTAAAAACATTAATAACTTAGAAAGCGGAACTAATCGAGAAGTTTGAAGGTTAATTTAATGTAAAAGTTCAGAGTTCAGCAATTACTGGCCTGTATTCTTCCAGCAGCAATGTCAATGTGTGAAGTTTTTCTGTGTTGTTTAAATAAAATCTATTAAGTGTTATATTGTCTTTCTGAATTAATGCGAGAAGCAAATTATCTTATTTCAAAAAACACTGACATCTTGATTTGTGTTCTATAATTACGTAGTAATAATGAAACTGTATTTTTTCTTTTTCAAATAATAAGAAAATGGGCATATTTGGCATACCTTAGATTGGCACTTTATTTACAGCTAAGTGGCATCTATGACCTTGATCAGATAAATAAAAATTAAAAATAAAAGTAAACAACCACCAGCTACAGGTTGATCCAATAAATTGTCTGTAGTCAATTAAAAAAAAACATTAATCCGACGGAGTGTTCTTTTCCTAAATTTAGATTCCCGTTGATACTTTTAACTACTGATTAATTAATAATAACTGCTAATAACAACAAACGTTTTGAGTGGCGTCCTTTATAATGTTTTTAATTGCCTAATCTGAAATTAGTTACCGTTGTGATTAACGCCCATGACATCTAAAAGTTATTTGATTAAGTAAGTAGTCTTAACCTGAGCTATACTACTTAAGTTTTTTTATGCTTTTATTTATTTATGAGAATCTTTTTTACCAAATTGATGCCTATTTGTGGGTCTTGATTGGATTGGAATCCTTTGGAACCTTTTGATTGGAATTTGTATTCCGTGCAGATGATATGCGAATAATCGGCAATAGACTAACAATTGCGCTAACCTAACAAAGTACACTTCATTTTTTACACAAGTGCGGAATAAGGACAGTCCTTTTCTAAGGTGACAATCCACATCGTGATGTTTGCAGAACTACATCAAGTACTTCACAAATTTACAGAAACATTAATTTACACACGTTTATATTTAGTGTGCAACGCAATATCTGCAGTTACACACGTTTTGAATTCTTAATTTTATTGATTACGCTAAATTGAAGCAAATGCTTTAATAATTTTATTTTTACGAGGATAAGTATACTTACAAAAACTTTAATGTGCAATACTTACAGGGGCCCATTTATTATCTCATCCTTTAAATTTGTGAAATGTTATATTAACCATATAAAAAAAACTTTATCACTTAACTCGCTTGACGTAACATGAATAAGATTATTGTAGATTTTTAACTTTTTTATCAAAAGATTTTTCAGATAAAAGAAAGATTTTTTAAAAAGATTTTATTCTTTATATTATTACTGTCACTACTGAACTACGTATAAATTTTTTCATTACTTTCTTTTATAAATAGGAATTCTAGCTACTGAAGAATTTCTAACTTAATGTGTAAAGGAAACAAGGTAGATCCTTTTTAACAAAGGAAATAAGAAAATTTGTCACTGTAGTAGTCAACTACTACAAATTCTTTAATGCTTTTCGAACCTTTAATTCCGCACACAATGCAATCAATGATTCACCTGAACCGTCTATGCTTGCAAGGTTTTTTGTCACATTATCAAATAGAATTGCTTGTTAGGGGTAATTTACTTATCATTGTAATATTAGACACGACAGTGTAGGATTTCATACGTTCGTTACCTATGTTCCTTTACAGAACGTTAGAGCGTTAAAAAGATAATGAGTTAAATATTATAGTTACTTCTAGCAAGTAAATATGTACGTTTAACATTGGAAAATGCATTTTTTGCATGTAAGATAATAGCATTCATAGTTTCTGAAAGCTTTGTTTTGTAAGGTTGCACATAGAGTTGCAAATAATTATATAGTTATATAATTATACTACGGCTCGATAAAGTAGCCTTTGTGTAAAGTAGAACATTGTACGGTAAAGTAACCTAAAAAAGAAAGTTTCTGTTTTATATTTATTTTAACGTGTTACATTTTAAACCTTCAGTTTGTGTGAGCATTGGTTACTGTGCATGAGTTTTTACTTATGAAATGATTTTTCTTTAAGTAAATGAAAATTTGCGCATTTCATCTTCAATATGGTACTATAAAAAAATTATGAAAAACGTGTACAGTCGTGTTTTGGCCCACGCGTACAAAGAGTTGTGCACTACTCACATTGCACGTTTACCTGCTAAGAACTGATAATCATTATTAGCATTATTCATTTTATAAACTAAGCAAAAATGCTTTTATTCTATTAACTTAATCGTATGAAGTATACAAGCGGTAATAGTAAATTCTGAGTGAATATAGCACAAAGTAAAAGGAAAGGAGTACTTTTTAAGCATATTATAGTAAGATTATTTTGAAAGTGCCGAAGAAAGGTGGGATTATTTTGGCAGGCGTATCTGCCGCCTAATTGAAAAATCTTCGGGAAAAGGGTCTCTGTAATAATTTATGATGCATATCACTGAGTCAATTCTTATTGATAATAATATGGCACCTTTCATCTATTGTATTATTAATCATATGTCCTACATGTTATTTTCTTTAATATTTAAAACTGTTTGAATGTGTTTGAAGATTACTCATTCTAAAGATCTCCGAAGGACCTATTTAAACAAATTTTAAATAGTAAAAAACACATTTTAAAGAAATTCTCATATCTGAAGAGTTTTAAAAATTAAAGGTTTTTTACTTCAAAAAATGATGTTATAATTTTTAATTTAACAAAACGTTTCTAATATTTATGAGTTAAAAGAATACACAGTTCACTTTGAATTTGTTAGTTCGCGCATTTAAAATTTAAAACTGAAACGTTATGGTTTTATTAATAAAGAAAGATTTGGAAAAAAATGTCTGAAAGAACGTAAATTTCATTATCCTTTCTCGGGTGCTTCCGAATTTTAAATTAAAACAGTTCGTTAAATATTAAAACCGTCCAAAATATTTATGAGTCACCTATAAAAGTCATCGTGTACGGCTACTCAGGGAAATATCCACACTTTCAACTTTCAACGTTTGCAACTTTAATCTTAAAAATCAAACGGGATGGCTATTAAGTATTTAAGAACATGAACAACGGAATTTCGAGCACACGAACAGCAACTTTTAAAGTTAACCATTCCGCATTAGATTAGGAGAACTTTTGGATTAATCGTTGGACTGATTGCAACGTCTGGTAATCAGATTATAGCTAACTTTACTCGTAATGTGAGTTTCCGATTGATCTGCCTGGAGCTGAGAGTGGATGGCAATCAGTCCACTAACAAACTGGGTTGTGCTGAAATACAAAAAATTACCTAGCCCTTTTCCATTTATTTTTAAGAGGCTCTGGTGAGCAGCGAAGCCCAATAAAGTACTACGCCCTGAGTGGATTATGCCAAAATCCATACGTGGAGAGCTTTTTGCTCATTCTCTGTTTGAGAGGATTTCGAATTTTGTAAATTCAGACAGCTGTTTTGCATACAAATTTCGACTCATTCACTTCATACTAATTCTCATGTATGTCATTTAAAAGTAACATGTAACCAACATCAACCTTTATTTTTTAAAAAGTTCATTTAAAGTGACCGCATCTTGTTTAATTAATTTGCAGCAATTGTACTTCTGGTTGTGACACATCAAATGTAATAACAACTGACTGATTTAAAAGCTTTAAAAGCCAGCCTCTGCAAAGCTGTTTATCGGTTTGAAAATTTTTAGTATTGGTAAACAATGCCAAAGCCTCTTGCTTAAAGAAACACGCATGACATCAGCTGAAAATACCAGAATGCTAGCATATAGAAAAAATAATTAAAAATAAACAGTCCACAATGCTATAAAAAATTATTTTCTTATCTTCATATCTCTAAGTAATTTTTTATTCATTTTACAGTACAGAATTATACAAACAACTTTCACAAAAAAATAATCACTTGGAGACTTAAAAACAACGGAAAATTGCTTTATAAAAACAATTCCTTAAAAGGTTTTACTATAACAAGTCTGATATCTTTTAAGGAACAAACGGATATATTCCATATCTTTAAATAAATAAAAGCCTGAAAATACAACTTATAAAGAAAATTTTCCTGCACGGCAAAAGAGAAAGAATACAAATTTTTATTCAATTAGAAAATATTCAACTGACACATTATTAATTTGTATTTTATATAACAGTTTAATTTTTATATCCACACCACTTTATGTACGTTGAAAGTAAAAATTCATTCAAAACAGCGTATCAAATTTGAGTTTTAATTAATATTTAACGAGAAATTGAATACTGAGTATAAAAACAAAGAAAACTGTTTTAAAGTTTAAAAACCTCCACATTATAATGATGATTCGTTCAGGTCCTAAACATTAAAGTTTCAGAGTATTCTACCTTTTTTTTTGTAGCTGCTACAACTCTTCGCAGGTGCAATTTGCTACAATCACCGAATGTTAATTTTCCGCTTACCGTTCCCACGACACGTCATGTTTCTGTTTTTTGCAAGAATTCCTCGATGTCCCGGTTCTTTTACTTTAACTATCTCGTTGTAAATTGCTTCGCAGCATTACCTGCACTTACCTGCAAAATTTAAAATATTCAAACGCAATTGGTGTATTCCTACTTCAAAATTCGAATATTACCTGGATATTTTAAAAATAACCACGGTTATGTTTTAATTAATATTGCTTACTTTTCATGAAGTCATAACTTTCTAATTAATAAACACATGGTAAAAGAATAATTTTCGTTATCCGTAAAAACTTTTAATTTTCACTTTTAAGAAATTTTAATTAACTTGTTATTCACCTTCGTTTTTAAGATTTTTCCACATCGTCAAAATGTTTTTCAAAATTTTCCAAAATATCTGAAATGGAAACTTGGGCCTTAAAGCAGTTAACGTGTTTACCTTGCTAATGTTTTTTTAATTTCCAACTCATTTCTATTTATATTAAATTTAAAAACTTTTAATAGTTTTAATTTCGTGCCGAATGTTAAAGTAGTTAAGCTGATATATTTTAATGGTATGTTTATTACTCGTATTTCTAAGAACAAATTGATTCCTCCGTGCAAAAGTGAAAAACAAAATAATTAAAACACAGCTGTAATTGTACACAAGTGTAGTTTTATTTAAATGTTTGGATCTTGCCGGTAAAAATAACGAATCATCATTAAGTATTCTTAAAATCTCGCAATGTTAAATTGAATTTACCAATGGTGTTTTAAATTTAGCGGGCAAATTTAAATAATGTTGTGACGAAACATCAAAAGGAACAAGAAAGTCTTAATAATTTTTTTCTAATTAGCTTTCGAGTGATTGAGAAAAAACAATCGCCATATCTGGCAAACTTGCTTAAAAACATTCACATTTTAAAGCTGAAAGCCTTGACGTTGTTTTAGAATTCAAATCGTTTAGTCTTAACAAACCGATCATCTATGTTGATTTTGTAGTACACTGTTCAATGACACTTTTTATGACAGAAGGTTTTTAAAAACATTAAATGAAGAATCTAGGTCAGGGCGTGATCAATATCTCTGTAAATATAAGATTAGATCAGATTATAAGCAGCCCTCATGTTATCTCTGCTGTTAAAAACTGCCAGAGACGGTGTACCGTAGGAGTTTTACTTCTGTAACATATTGTTTGTCATTGATGAATACATACACCCTAGTAACGGGTTATAATTAAAAATTTCATTATGTTTTAAAGGTCATAGTGTAATGAAGCCACTTAAAGAAAAGTAATTTCGCAAGTTTTAAGTTATAATTCATTAAAGTACAAAATATGAGGAATACAAATATTAATTTAATGAAAGCAATACCGCATCTATTTATGTAACCCTGGAATGCGTGAAATTTAGTAAATCAAATGTAACACTTAAGTAGAAGTTTGCAAAAGTTTGATTACAAAAAAAATAGTTGTCATTCTGGGTTTTTACCTGCATAAACAGGTTGCTTGAAATGTTTAAAAAACAATAAAATATTTTTCAAAAAGTATTTTTCCCGTAAAAGAAATTGGATGATAAATAAAATTCTTCTCAATATTTTTTATTTGTATCATTAGGTATTTAATTGGTGACAAAAGTGATAAAACATAAATATTTATGTTTTAACTATCTGAAATCACCACATGGTTAATAAAATAGATCAAATTATTTACGAATAAGTTTATGTATTGTATTAAAAGAATGTATTAGGTGAACTAGGTATAGCTATGAACCTTTGTTGCCTATGTTGCCATTGCAAAAAATTGGCTACGGTATTGCAATTCGTTAATTATTGTCTTTTAAAAACATTAATTAATTTAATACAACATCCAGTTAGTTCTATAAAGTTATTATTTCTTTGATTAATTTAATCAGCTAAAATATTCTGGACGCTTATGATTTAAAGAGCTTTTTGACAAATTGTTTATCTTATCTTACCCTAAAACGGTATTATTTATACAGCTGTGTACCAGGCGTTGACCCAGATTCTTCATTAACTTCTAATGTGTAGTAATAGCAGCATAGACAAAACGTGCTTTGTTGACAAATTATTTTAGGTTCAACAAACCACTTCCTCAGCATTATGCGACATAAAAAGAATGTCAAAAACTTTGCAGGGTTGCCACGTTTCTTAATTGAGTAAAATGAGTTTTTCAATGTAAAAAGAATTTTATGAGTAAACAATTGAGCATACAAAAAAAAGATGAGAGATGCATCTGCTGACAAAGCCCTACAATTAAACTACTATTATTAATGCGGTAAAATGATGTGAATGTTTCCAACTTTATTATTTTTTTTCTGAAAAAGTGCTACGTTCTAGAACAAAGGGTATAAGACTTTTTTGTTCCTTTTGATGTCTTCTATCACCCCTTAAAACGAATGCGTCGTATTCCCTTCTACCCTGTATAAAATCACTGAAAAATTGATATTTATAATATTGATATTTTCTTCCCAATTCAAACTTTATTCTTGGTACCTTCTCAAATCGTAAAGTATATAACTAATTATTAGATTTTATTTAACTAGTGATACCTAGCACTAATTAGGTTTCAGTTGACTATAGGTTTTTCATTATAACCTTTAATAAGCATAATTAAAAGTCGTAGTAATTTTAATTAGTAATTTCAAAGTTAATAATATTTATCTTTTGTATAATTGTATTAATAAAATTAAATACTGATGTGTTATTATTACCATTTTATAAAACGTTTAGGATTCAGTACAAACCACACCGATAGCTTTTGAAATATACAAACACAAACATAGGGCACCCTGAATGAACTAAGATAGTTGAATTACGCCAAACACCTTTTAGAACAAAATCACACAATGACTCCTCAAAATAATATTAAATTCCTACATTTTTGTAATAACAAACGCAAATTAGACATTTTAGAAGCCTTTGAGATATACAAACACAAACTCAGGGTACCTTTAATGAATGAACAACTTGAGCTCAGTAATTCTCCGTTACTGGAAGTATTAGATGTTTAATTATGATTTTTATTATTAATTTTTATTATTATTATTATTATTTTATCTAGTTACCTATTTTGTATCTACCTTAGCGACGTGTTTGTTTATAATTATATTACCTTTGATAATGACAGCATAGCTGTCGAAACAATATTGTCAGGTATATTTTAATAAAACTGTGAAGCTTTTAATAATCTTTATTTATTTCATAAGATAGTTGAGCTTAGTAATTATCCATAGGTGTATGGTATTTTGTTTTTCTTGCAAATTTTATGCACATTTTCTTGCAAGTACAGAAAAATTAATAAACAGTGTGAACCTTTTAATAATAACTTTATTTTATTTATAATACGCCAGAATAAAATTTAATGTTCAAATTAAATACACTAATTTAATTAATATATTCCACAATCTCTGCATTGAGAGGAGGTTGTGTCGTTTGTACTTTGATTAACCTAAAAAAAACATGCATTTTACTAATTTGAAAGAACAAAGTGAGGTTACAAATTTTAACAAATGAAATTTCGTGCAAAGAAATGCATATAACTTACCTTTTCGTCGTAATATCAAGAAGATAATAAATTTTTGAATTGATTTGGATAACTTCACAACATATAAAAGTTCTTGTTTATTGTTTCCAGCCTTATTTTGTGGAACTCTATAATCATGAAATAAATAAAGATTATTAAAAGCTTCACAGTTTTATTAAAATACAACCTGACAATATTGTTTCGACAGCTATGCTGTCATTATCAAAGGTAATATAATTATAAACAAACACGTCGCTAAGGTAGATACAAAATAGGTAACTAGATAAAATAATAATAATAATCAGAATTAAATATCTAATACTTCCAGTAACGGAGAATTACTAAGCTCAAGTTGTTCATTCATTAAAGGTACCCTGAGTTTGTATTTGTATATCTCAAAGGCTTCTAAAATTTCTAATTTGCGTTTGTTATTACAAAATCACAGAGAACAATCTAATTTCTGTTAAAGCAGATAAGGGTAACACTTTGGTAATTCTTTCAAAAGATATTTACATACAAAAAGTTAATGAATTTATTAATAAAGAAAATTTAGAAACTTTAAACAAAAACCCAACCACAAAATTCCAAAAAGAAATAAAACAAGGTTTAGAAAACTGCAATATCTGCTTTTCAGAATTAGAAAAGCAACAAATCATTAATAAAAACCCACAAATACCTAAACTATATGGATTAGTCAAGACGCACAAACAGAATATGCCAATAAGACCAGTTGTATCATACATCAATGCACCTAATCACATTTTATCCAAATAACTGAACCAGATTATTACCACGATAGGTTACAAATCGAAATACTCTGTTAGAAATTCATTAGAATTAGTAGATAAGCTGCAAAACATACATCTTCCACCACATTCAAAACTTGTTAGTTTTGATATTTGCAACATGTTCTCCAGAATACCCCCACAAGAATGTATTCCTTTATTAGATAGTTTCTTGATCAATAGTAATATAGAATTAGTTAAAAGGTTAGAGTTAATTCAATTATTTGACCTTTGTATAAGTCAAAATTATTTCACTTTTAATTACATAATTTATTTACAAAAGGCTGGTTTACCTATGGGTAATTCTCTAAGTCCTCTATTAGCTAACATATTTATGGACAAGTTTGAAGATCGAATATTTGAATTAAACCTCTCTAAATACATTATCTTCTGGTTTCGTTATGTTGATGACATTTTAGCTTGTTTCGACAGTTCTTTTGAGGTTATCAATGAATTTTTAATTCTTATAAACAGTATCCACCCTAATATAAAATTTACACTAGAAACAGAACAAAACAGGGCTATAAACTTTCTAGACTTAAATATCAAGATTAACGCAGACAATCTATTTGAATTTTCCATATACAGAAAACCAACACAAACAGACATAACAATACCAAATGAATCTTGTCACCATAATACACATAAAATAGCAGCCTACAGATCATTTAGTACACAGAGCTTTAAATATTCCACTAACAAAATCAGATTTTAGCTAAGAAATATCAACCATTAAACAACTAGCACATGCAAATCATTATAATCCGAACATGATTGACACTTTAATTAAACAAAAAGATTATAGGTTAGCTATTGTAACAAGAGAGAAAAAGAAAGAACCTCTTCTTCACACAACAAATGGAATATTCTACAGCATTCGAGATAGTGACGCATCGCACCAAGCATGTAAATCAGACGCGATTTATCTAGCGCCTTCCAGAAATACATAGTAGGTTCCAGCGGCTTCTGGTACGATTATATGAGGGTATAAAATCGACTTCGCGGATAAAAGAGATCAGTGAACAGCGAGTCATTAATCTGTATCACGAAATAAATAGTACATGTAAAGATAAATGTTGTATTAGAAATTCATAGTCTGTAAATAATAGTTTTAATGGTTTATAATCATAGCGTTAATTTATAGTGTATTCATTAGTGTTTGTAAATAAATATTTCTTATTAATAGACGATTTAAACAGCACTTTTGTTATTATTTTAAAAAGAACGTAACAGTGGTGTCAGGTGTGGGATTTTAAAATAAATAAAATCGCGTAATAATTAATTAAAGTGCTGTGAGAATAAAATTTTAGTGTTAAAAATAATTTCAACAAACAATTAAAATGGTGATGAAATTGTTAAAAGATCTCAAAGTAATAGACTTAAAACACTAACTTGAAGAACGAGATTTAGACACAAGGGGCCTTAAAAGCGTGTTAATAAATCGGCTAAGAGAATGGCTTTTGGAGCAGCAAGAAGACCCCGAAAGTTTCCTCTTCGAAATACCTGGACCCGCAATTGATATTAATTTGCTATTAAGTAAAATGGAAGAGAATTCTAGAAAGTCTGAAGAGAATTCTAGAATGTTAAAAGAGGAATTACTGGAAAAGTCTGAAGAGAATTCTAGAAAGTCCGAAGAAAATGTTAGAATTTTAAAAGAAGAGCTACTGGAAAAGTCCGAAGAGAATGCTAGAAAGTTAATGGAAAATACTAAAGTGCTGGAACAAAAAGTTTTTGAAAATTCTAAAATGCTTAAAGAAGAATTACTTGAAAATACTAAAGCACTGGAAGAAAAAGTACTGGAAAAACACGAAGAGAATTCTGGAAGGTTGGCAGAATTATTAGAAAAATCTGAAGAAAGTTCTAGAAGGCTTAAAGGAGAATTGCTGGAAAATGTCAAAGCGTTGGAAGATAAAGTTTTCGAAGAATTTTTTGAGAATGCCAGCGCGTTAGGACTGTTGGAAGGTAGATTGGCGGAACAAGATAGGGTAATAAAGATGGTAGAAGAGAAAATAGCTCAAATGCAATTACCACCAACAGCTAAGAAAGACGACGAAATGTTAGAAAATAGAATGAATCAACTACGGTTTCCCTCAACGTCTGAGTGGCCGTATAATGAAGGAAAGAAACAATTTAAAGAAGAGAAGGTTCCTACCGTAGGGATAAAAGTAAAATCACCCACGTTCGATGGAAAGATACCTTGGTCCACCTACTACAAACAATTTGAGGCAGCCGCTGGGGCCAACGGATGGACAGGCAAGGAAAAGGCCGTTTCTTTAACTGTGGCTTTGCGTGGAAACGCGTTGAACGTCCTGCAAACAATCCCAGCAGGACAGGAAAATGATTATCAATTGTTAGTGTCTAGATTGGAGATGAGATATGGAGACGCGCATCTTCAACAAGTGTATCACGCGCAAGTGAAGAATCGTATCCAGAAGAATGGAGAAAGCCTGCAGGAGTTTGAAGCCGATGTTGCGCGGCTTGTCCGATTGGCGTACCCTACAGCACCCGATTCATTTCTGGGACAGCTCGCTGTGCAGACCTTCATTGATGGGTTAAGAGACGGGGAAACACAACAATCATTGAGGCTGGCACGACCAAGAACAACTGATGATGCGCTTGCTCACGCCTTAGAATTTGAAGCTGCAAAGCAAGCGTCCCGAGGTCACGGGCGTGTTCGGGCCGTTGTGGAGGAAGAAGAAGGTTCTAAAGATCACCTAGAGGAGTTAGTACTGAGAGTTCTTCGGAAGGAAGAAAGCCGTAAGAAGAATCATCAAGAAGTTCGGGGGCCTCTTTGTTGGAATTGCCGCGAACAAGGTCACATACGACGTCGTTGCCCTAAAACGGGTTCAGCAGTCGGGAAACTAAAGAAGGTCGACGAGAGGGGGCGAATGTTGACCTTGAGTAGAGATGCCCCGAAGATCACCATTCATGCCGTAACATCAAAGAATAGTACCAGTAGTTTGTTCGTAGATGGAAAAATTGCTAATCGAACTGTTCCACTACTTATTGATACGGGGGCGACAAAATCCATCATACGCCCTAATGTTCTACGAACAAGTATGAAGCTGTTACAGACAACTACTCAACTCCGTACAGCAACAGGTGAAGTGATACCAACACGCGGAGTGGTGAAGATGAAGATTGGCATTGGAAGTGAAGAACGTGATCATGAGGTGCTGGTAGCCGACATCATTGACAAATTCATCTTGGGAATGGACCTCCTGAGAAAATTTGGTTTTACATTGGACTTGAAGGAGGGTGTTTTGAAGGTTGGTAACGAAGAACTTCCGTTGCACCCACGAGTAGATCCTGTCGTAAGGGTTTTGCTGGCAGAAGATGTGATATTGCCGGGTCAAAGCGAGATGGTTGTCGAGGCAGGTTTGGATGGAGATCTTCTTGTAGGATGTGTGCGAATGATGGAGCCTGTTTGTGATAAGAAGATCCATAGTGGCATACTGGTGGGAAAAGCGCTGATCAAGGTTGGAAAGACAGTACCGGTGAGGCTTATGAACGTTAATGTGGATCCGGTGACATTGAAGAAGAGTACCCTTGTGGGACAGTGTGTGCCAGTATTCCGAGTAGCCAGGTGTATGGCTGATGTTCCAAAACCAGCGTCCAAAGACCATGGTGGAAAATTAGTGGGTATGGTTACTAGTTCGTGCGAAGACCTTAACAGAACGGAAGTGAAAGAGGTACAGGGTTTGGTTCACCGATACCAAGATATCTTCGCTCTTGACGATAGCCAGAAGAGACGAACAAATATAGTAAAACATAAAATCAATACAGGCAACTCTATGCCTGTCCGTCAGCAGCCGAGGCGTCTACCCCTAGCAAGGCGAGCAGAAGCCGAAAAGATTATTACCGATATGGAAGAACAAGGGGTCATCGAGCCATCCAGCAGTCCATGGGCATCACCGGTGGTACTGGTCAGTAAGAAGGACGGGTCAACGAGATTTTGTGTGGACTATCGGCAGCTCAATAACGTGACCAAGAAAGACAGCTATCCCTTACCACGCATCGACGACACGTTAGATACCCTGTCTGGTTCGCGATGGTTTTCGACTTTGGACTTGAAGAGTGGAACCTGAAGACCGGGAGAAGACCGCGTTCACTATTGGTTCCGGACTATGGCAGTTTACAGTTATGGCTTTCGGTCTATGTAACGCTCCGGCCACCTTTGAGCGTCTAATGGAGACCATCCTGAGAGGGCTGTCGTGGAAGACCTGCCTGGTATACCTAGATGATGTGATTGTAGTTGGAAAATCATTCAAAGAACATTTTAAAAATCTAGAGGAAGTGTTCCGAAGACTACGTGGAGCAAATCTGAAACTGAGTTCGAAAAAGTGCCACATATTCAGAAAGGAAGTGAAATATCTCGGGCACGTCGTATCACAAAATGGAGTGGCAGCCGACCCCGATAAGATTCGTGCAGTTCAAGAGTGGCCAACACCGAAAGATAAACACCAAGTTCGTAGTTTTCTTGGGTTATGTACCTACTACAGGCGTTTCGTTCCTGGGTTTGCCAATGTAGCGAAACCTCTGACAAGGTTAACTGAAGATGGGCGCGAGTATGTTTGGAGCGGAGAGTGTGAAACAGCTTTCCAACAGTTGAAGCGTGCCCTGACAACAGCACCAATATTGAGCTATCCACGGACAGAAGGGAAATTCATACTTGACACAGATGCAAGTAATCTGGCCATTGGGGGGTGTACTTTCTCAGATACAGGATGGACAAGAAAAGGTCATCGGCTATTTTAGTAAGGTTTTGTCGAAAACCGAAAGGAATTATTGTGTGACCAGAAAAGAACTATTGGCCGTCGTGAAGTCCGTTGAGCACTTCTACAAATACTTGTACGGACGGAAGTTTTTATTGAGGACGGACCATGCTGCGTTGAAATGGCTTCTACAATTCCGTAGTCCTGAAGGCCAGGTCTCAAGGTGGATCGAGCGATTACAAGGATACGACTTTGACACAGAACATCGAGCGGGCACTAGTCATCGAAATGCCGATGCTCTTTCAAGAAGACCCTGTCCAACGGATTGCCGTCATTGCTCTCGCTTGGAAGAGAGTGTTTGCCAAATATTAAGAACTACCATCGTCAAAGACAATTGGTTGCCGGATGAATTGCAACGACAGCAGAAGGCTGATCCCGAACTAAAAATGGTACTGGAATGGAGGCGCGTGGGAGAAAGGCCTGCCTGGGAGGCCGTCAGCCCTTTCAACAGGCTCAACGCTCAAAGCATATTGGACCCAATGGGAGTCCTTGAAGGTGGAAGACGATCTCCTGAAGCGAGTACTGGAGAGTGAAGATGGCACCACCATTAGGTCTCAGTTCGTGGTTCCAAGAACCCGAGTGGCTACAGTGTTGCGACATCTCCATGACGGTGCCTCAGGAGGAAACTTCGGTGTGAAAAAGACGTTGGAGAAAGTTAGGGAGCGTTTTTATTGGGTCAACTGTAAAGAAGACGTGAAGGAGTGGTGCCGGAAATGTGAACTATGTGCCACTGGTAACGGACCCTTGGGGAAACGAAGAGCACCTATGAGGCAGTACAATGTGGGTAGTCCTCTGGAAAGAATAGCTATAGATATTGCCGGACCATTTCCCGAAACCGACGATGGGAATAAATACATATTAGTGGCAATGGACTACTTTACCAAATGGCCAGAAGCATAAGCCCTACCAAACCAGGAAGCTGCGACTGTTGCTGACGTACTAGTCAAACAGTTTTTCAGTCGCTTCGGAGTGCCCATGGAGCTGCATTCGGATTAAGGCCGCAACTTTGAGTCTGTACTATTTGGAGAAGTCTGTCGATTGTTGGGCATTTGCAAGACTCGGACCACACCGTTACATCCGCAGTCCGATGGAATGGTAGAACGCATGAATCGGACAATGGGCAAATATTTGGCCAAGGTCGTCTCCGATCATCAACGAGACTGGGACCAATACCTGCATCTGTTCCTGATGGCTTATCGTGCATCGGTCCACGAAACAACCGGTCAGTCACCAGCGTCTGTGATGTTTGGACGCGAGTTACGGTTACCGTGTGATCTGGAATTTGGGTCTCCACCTATAGAGCAGGAGGTAGCCGGGAATGATTATGTCATCAACTTAAAGAAGAAGTTGGAGGATATTCACGACCGAACCCGAAACAATAGTCGAATCGCGAGTGACCGGATGAAGGCTACGTACGATGTGAGAGCCCAAGAAGGAGGGTTTCAACCTGGAGAGATTGTCTGGTTATACAACCCGCAAAGACGTCGTGGCTATTCTCCAAAGTTACAGCGGAATTGGGAGGGCCCATACCAGGTGAAGGAACGAATAAATGACTTGATTTATCGCATCCAGAAATTGCCAAGAGGGAAACCAAAGGTGGTACACTCCAATCGTCTGGCGCACTATGAGGGGAATAATGACGCAGTCCCGGATCGGGAAGATGAGGCTGAGGTGGCTATCAATACCGTAAGGCCTGGAGATGGTCAGCCAACCTTCAGAGAATTTATGGCTGCGTTTTCTGGAACTAGAAAAGGCGATTCGGAGTCACGACTGAGATGCAACAAGATCTCTTCCGGGTCCCTGGTGATTATTCCATTGCCCACTATGTCTCCGAGGATCTCCGTATGTCCAGGGGGATCGCAGTAGTGTTTAGAAATAAATTTGGACGGCTGAATGAACTTCGAGAACAAAATCCCTCTGTTGGTAAATCCTTACGCTTGCCTGATCATGACCGATCCATTTACTACTTGGTAACCAAGCAGTTTTACTACCAGAAACCGAGTTACGCCGACTTGTGGAGGGCATTATGGAATTTGAGGATCGAGTTGCTTACCAGGGGAATTAACAAATTGGCAGTTCCCAAACTCGGCTGTGGGCGGGACCAGCTGGATTGGAGAATCGTTAGAAACATGCTGGAAGTTGTCTTTAAAGGTACGGACGTCAAGATCTTCGTCTGCAGTTTTGACCCACAGCCAGCATTAAGGCCAACGAAGAGTGTAGACTGTTACTTCTACCGTAATGGAACGTGTAGTCGAGGTGAAGACTGTCGATATCGTCATGACCCGTTCTACAGGAACCAGAGCATAAAACCTGTTCTGGGACAGAACAGACTTGAAGAGGGGGGCAGTGTAACGAGAGAGAAAAAGAAAGAACCTCTTTTCGAACAACAAATGGAATATTCTACAGCATTCGAGAGAATGACGCATATCACCAAGCAGGTAAATCAGACGCGGTTTATCTAGCGGCTTCCAGAAATACATAGTAGGTTCCAGCGGCTTCTGGTACGATTATATGAGGGTATAAAATCGACTTCGCGGATAAAAGGGATCAGTGAACAGCGAGTCATTAACTGTGTATCACGAAATAAATAGTACATGTAAAGATAAATGTTGTATTACAAATTCATAGTCTGTAAATAATAGTTTTAATGGTTTATAATCATAGCGTTAATTTATAGTGTATTCATTAGTGTTTGTAAATAAATATTTCTTATTAATAGACGATTTAAACAGCACTTGTGTTATTATTTTAAAAAGAACGTAACGCTATCAAAAGAATATATCCCATTGACAATCAAACAGAAGGCACAAATTACATATCTATACCATCTTTTGGCAAAATATCAGAAAAAATTGCACATATACTAAGAAAAACCAACAATTATAAAATAACATTTAAAACCAACATTAACACTTTTTCATTTTTATTTAATGCTAAAGACAGAACACATGATATCATGAAATCGGGCATGTACCGTTTAAATTGTTCTTTTTGTAGTTCGGTATATATTGGACAAACACTTCGAAATTTTGACATAAGATATAAAGAACACGTACGTCATTACAAAAATAAACATTCTGAAAAATCGAATTACGCCAAACACCTTTTAGAACAAAATCACACAATGACTCCTCAAAATAATATTAAATTCCTATATTTTTGTAATAACAAACGCAAATTAGACATTTTAGAAGCCTTTGAGATATACAAACACAAACTCAGGGTACCTTTAATGAATGAACAACTTGAGCTCAGTAATTCTCCGTTACTGGAAGTATTAGATATTTAATTATGATTATTATTATTAATTTTTATTATTATTATTTTATCTAGTTACCTATTTTGTATCTCCCTTAGCGACGTGTTTGTTTATAATTATATTACCTTTGATAATGACAGCATAGCTGTTGAAACAATATTGTCAGGTATATTTTAATAAAACTGTGAAACTTTTAATAATCTTTATTTATTTCATAAAAACAATCGTTTATAAGATCTCCCAAGTTAATAAAATTTTGTTTATTAGTTTTAACTTTAAGCAGTACTCATATCCTAAAAATACAATTAATTTCTTTAAAAATGAAATCATTTAAATTACTGCAACTTAAAATAAGTGTTATGTGCTCAAGAGCTGACATGATTCCATAGTTCAGTTAGCCGGAGCGGAGTAATAATAACCGTGATGATAATAAGTCGCTGTCGCCACAGCTTCGATTTCAGTTGGCAGTTGGCAGTAAAAACTTTTCGTTTTTATATATTTTTACAGAACATAAAACTTAAAATGACAAATTAAAATTATCATCTTCGGTGATATTCACTTTGTACATAATCTTAATAAATTGCATTTCAAAATCGGAATTCTGATTAACAGACGTGCACACGACTAAAAACAGTTAAGTAGAAATTGTGGTCTTTTTTGCATTGACAACCTAAATAGATAAGTATTAGATATTTAATTATGATTATTATTATTTTATCTAGTTACCTATTTTGTATCTACCTTAGCGACGTGTTTGTTTATAATTATATTACCTTTGATAATGACAGCTTAGCTGTCGAAACAATATTGTCAGGTTGTATTTTAATAAAACTGTGAAACTTTTAATATTCTTTATTTATTTCATATAAAATTTCTAATTTGGAAAGAAATTTAAGAAGAATTAGCTTTCTGCAAACTTGCATATTTTATGTCTGTGCCACCAGTCAAGAGGTTGATAGTGGATTTTATAGCAGTATTTCTTTTCCCGGGATCAGTTTTAGAGGAAGTATCGAGTGTGCGGCAAAATAGTAAGTGACATTAATTTTTCATTATACTGGCCAGTAAGAGAAATAATTTCGGACTAATATTTTATTAAAAAGAAATCTAAATATTTTACATTGGGACAATTAAGTATATAAATTTAAAAATTTAACATTTGAGAAAACTTAACCTAAATTTTATATATAAAAAGAAAATAGAAAATTTGCTTAATTAATATTATTAGAATACAAGAGTTTGATTTTTATTTAATGTTTTTGATTAGTAGTTTAGAGATAATATATAAAAAATTACGTAGAAATCCCCAACAATAATAAAAGGCTGATTTGTAGTTTTTGTTTTCTGTTTATTTTTTATTTATGTGTTATTTATTTGTGCTGAAATAAAAATTGTGTTTCTATTTATATGTCTGAATTTCGTTTATTGTTCATGTTTCCTCCTTGTGTGGAAATAATTTTGATTTGCAGCTTGTTACAATTTTCCCAGCCCTGGTGTTATCATTATAGGTGGACCCATTGTTATCAAAATTTGGTAAGGTAAGGTTGATTTATTAAAGATTAAAGAGATATTTGTCGATTGCTTTACTGAGACTAAAGTTTGAGCTATACTATAACCAAAAAATGAAGGATCTAAACCGAGTGAATCTAGCAGGCGCAGATTAGCAGTCGGAGTTGATTGTGAGCGAGCCTTGTTCCCAAATTGTCAAATTTAGACAGTTTGAAATTAAAAATTGTCATTGCAATCTGTCAAAGTTTTAAAAGGTTTTTCACAACTCCAATTGTTAATTATTAAACTACTATTAATAAATATTAATTGGAGTTGTAAAAAATCTTTTAAGCAGCAACTAATGTCGTACACACTTTTGCTATCAGAATGTTATTTATTAATAGTAGTTTAATAATTAGCAATTGGAGTTGTGAAAAACATTTTAAAACTTTGACAGATTGCAATGACAATTTTTAATTTCAAACTGTCTAAATTTGACAATTTGGGAACAAGGCTCGCTCACAATCAACTCCGACTGCTAATCTGCGCCTGCTAGATTCACTCGGTTTAGATCCTTCATTTTTTGGTTATAGTATAGTAACGGGGCAAAAATTTGTTATTTAAAAAATATTGTGGTGATATACGGTTGAACTAGTATTTTGTTTTATTATATGAGTATATCACCCCATTGCAATACCTTATCACTGCGCATTACAGTGATTCTTGTTCGAGTGTTCTTTTTATGTTTATTTATTTTGATTTCAATTAAATTCCTATAATATATTTAAATGAGTTTATAAGCTACGTGCAATGCAAACTCATTTATAAAAGTTTCTGGCTTTCTTTGAAAATGTATTCGTGTAAATAATAAATAAATAATAATAATAGGAAATTTAATAACTTCTTTTATATCTTTTTAATTTATTAATAATTTTTAAGGCGATTGTTTAGATTAAATTTATAGCAATAAAGGGATTTTTTTATAGGGCTTATCTTGTATATCCTGATTGAAAGACTACGTAGTATACATTGAATTGGATAACACTATTGAAAATTGTAATAAAGCTATACGTGTATATTATGTTAAAATGGGGAATACAAACTTTTCTAAGACACCCGAAAGCTTAGAAATAAACAGAAAATTAACACAAATAAACAGAAAATCACTCATGGGCAGCTGTAGAATAAAAAGAAAAAGGCATATTTAGATTTAACGAACGAACTAAAAAACTCGATAAATTAAACTAGTCTGTAAACATGTCTTTGATTTACTTTATATATATATATTAGGTATATAAATAAATACCAAGGTATTAACAAGCGAGCCACAAATATTTTGACAGAAATATATCCATGATGTCATCTTATTCAAAACTAAAAAAATTTTAAATAGATAATCCCCAGAATCTACAAAATATGTCATTTTAAATTTAAACAGTTTTTAAAAACATTAAAAAGAATGACCCACTTTTTGCCAATTCCCAACACATAAATTTCTTAGAATTCTCAATTCACCAATTTCTTTATTATTCCGCCAAGAAAGTTCTCAATCTTAATTTGGTGCAGTAATTAAGATATATACAATAATAATTAAAATTTATCGTGTCAGGGTGAGATAAAACGGAAGAAAATTTCCTTGTATTTCGAATTTATTGCTCCACAACACTTAAATTAATTTCTTTGTGTGGAAAAAAAATATCACAATTCCCTCACCTGCACACAACTCAAACTTTCCAACAAGTGAATCCGCAGTTAGTGCGGTAACAATTAGGAGTCCCTTAATTTCAAACTTAGGTAATCTAATGTACACTTCCAGTTGCCGGTAGTTACGATGCGCTACGTGCGTTTCAGAACAGATCCGGTTCCGGGAGCCCGGACCGCAACGTGCCACCGCAACCGCCGACTTTGCCGGTGTTACCTGTCAGCGCTTTCCATTCTAAAATATGATACCGAGAGCCCGTTACCGCACACCTAAGAAGCCTTAAACAACTTGACGAAAGTTAAGAATAACATAAATAAGGCGTTAACGTCTCGACGCACGCCGAGCAAAACCCGGAATTTGCGCTCAGGTAAAAACGAAGCGGAAAACATAATTTTCGGATGTAGGTCGTAGGCAAAAAAGGTCGCTTCAAGGTGATTGAAATTAAAAATTATCCTTTTTAAAAGCGCAATTGACCGTTCTAATCGAATTTCGACTGCGCGCCCTTTTCAAGTGCTGAAAAAAAAATCCTTAGCATAACAGAAACTAAGTTAGGTTATAGCTGAAGTAAAAATCATCCGCTTCTCAGGAGCGAATATTGGATTACCGGTTGTCAATTCCCAAACGGTATTAACAATTCACGCGGCGAAATATAACGACGTAATATACGATACATGGAGTTGTTGAAGAAAACGTAACTATAAGGATGGGAGAAATGAATCCTAGCTGGATATTTGGAGCTTATATGTGATATGGTATATTAGATAAGTGTCAGCGAGGATCAAGGACGTGATGTGCTGCAAAGCGCATTGCGTGACGGGGAAATAAACGAGACACAAGGATAACATTCTAGGACCTACTCGACCTTCACGTGCAATCCTCAAGAAAGGTCTTTATCCCCTGCTGTCGTTGTTTTTCTACACCCAACCGCTATTCTAGGTTTTTTTTATTGAATCTAAACCGGAACAACTTTATTACGATAATCTGGCAATTAATAGTGAATTTTTAGAATTTATTATCTCTAAAACGTTCTATCCAAAAATATATAGAGCACGCAGAACCCAATGATGATGACAGATTTTAAATTATTTCAGTAAATTAAATAAGCATACATTTCTTTTACGAATTTGAACACCATTTACATTGAAAATCGTTTTGAAAAGGGTCATTTTGATGTCAGTTAGTAAAATCCAGCCCTTTTTAATTAAACACGATCAGAAACACCGCCTACATTCTAAAACGCACATCAAACACGAATGCTAATTTTAACATTAGCATTTTCATGTGTGCAAGCTTTTCGATTCCACAAAGGAATGAAAGTAGTAGAGTAGGGGGGGGGGGCACGTTGATGTAATGGTATATCCATTTTTACATTAGAGTTCCTGAATTGCGAGAGGACATTTACTGCATACAGTCGGGTGACCCAAGTAATAAAGCGCAGCGGGTCAGCAAATGGAGAGCATGTGCACCGATATGGAGGAGGCCATTAGTTCTATGATGCTGAAGCCATTCCCGTCCCATTTATGAATATTGTGTCCACTACGTTTATCCAACTTAATCCAACTAAACAAACGGTCTTCCTTGTCCTAGGTAGTTATAGACGATACGGTTAAATTTGCGGAAACGTTAGTATGTTAGCTTTAGCAACTGGAACGGCAAAAATGGAGATAAAGTAAATTGGATTCATTATTGGAGGATACAATAATTGTGAAGGGTTGTTTCAGATGAAACAATTTATCAGTTTATCATAAATACAGGAACAATAAAGACCTAGGGCGTTCTATAAATTAATTTAAATAATTAGTGGCGTATCCAGATAACGGTTCAACAACCGGCTGGGTTAATATCACGACCTGAATGCTAATACTCAGCCTGGCACTGTCGATATCGACCCTGTTTAATGAAACACGTAAACAACAGCAGAAGAGTCCTTTAGGACCCTGAAAGGATAAGGAAACGTGGCCGTAACCGCATTATACAACCGTCAATTCATTCTTATTGAGCTCTATAAACAATTTCCTCTACAGAGCTTTTACACTTAGCCAACACTATGGCAACTGCCTTTAATTGAAAGACTATGCAAATTGTTCAATTTTAATATACCAGAGGGTATAGAAAAAATTACCTATTTATAAATAAAGAATTTAACGGAGGAGTATAATCAAGTTGTCTCAACCTCAGATGGGTTTGCGTGTTTATATGAAAAACAATTTTTCGGTAGACAGTTTTTTTATATAAATAGGATTTTCTGCTTTTATATTTGTGTTTTCTTGCTTGTTTCAGAAATACAACACCGACTAACAGGTATTATTTTATTCGGAGCCATATTAAATTAATAAAAATCCCTGATCGAGCTAGTTCATTCGACTATATATATTTTAAAATTGTTAAATGGATTTTCATTGTAGCCGGTATCAGAGAATAAATAAAAAAGCAAAAAGAGAGAACAGGAGTGGGGAATGAACGAAAACGCTCAGTGAGAGATTTATAATAGCAATGAAATAAGCTAATAGATATTTATTTAAGATGCAACTATAAAAAATCATTCTTTATTACGTGAACGGTTTACGGCACGAGCGAGGTACGAGTGAGTGTTTTAAAGACGTGAGTGCAATGAAGAGACTTTTTAAATGCGTATCTTACAACGTTTTATCTACCATCATAACGTTTTACTTAAAAGTTAACAGAGTATTCATTTTACTTAATTATGACATTATGACTTACGTCATGTGCATCAGCGTGCTTTGACTTTTACGTGCTAAGTTGTTTAACAACCAGTTTGTAAAATAAATTCATAAATCATTTATCATACATCTCGTGTTGACATTAGCGTGTATTAGTATATTATACAACTAGCTATGAAAGTCAAGTTTTTTTCACGAATGTGCAGTTTTAATCCACAAGGGCGAAGCCCGAGCATGTTAAAAGTTGAGAAATTTGTCCTAAAATTTATGCATTTATGCAAAATTTTAGAAAAATCAAAACAACAGAATATTCTTTGACAATGATCTCCGAGGAGATTGAAGTTTGTTTTTTACAAACATAATTAAAAGAATAATTTAAAAAAGTGCTACTTTCTTTACGATTTTTTGTTAAAAAAGTCCTTTCATAATCGATATGCAAAAAAATAATTATAACACTAGGTCGTTAAACGGTTATTTTTTAGCCACTTTTTATGTGATAGTAGATAATTGTATTTATTGTCTCCAGCCTCAATACGAGAAGCTCTACTTATAATCATGGAATAAAAAACAACTATTAAACAGTTTCACAGTTAAATATCTGTTGCCTGGCAATTGTTTCGATATAAAATATATTGTTATCAAAGATAAATGGCATAAACAAACAGGACGCTACAGTAAGTAATCAACAGAAATTCATAATTCATAATTTATACAAAAAAACTACATAAACTAGGCTGAATTAAATAATCACACTGCCAGTAACGGAGAATTACTAAACACAATTTGTTCGTTCATTAGAGGTAACCTATGTTTGTGTTTAACACACATCTCGTAAACCTCTAAAACGTGTAATTTGTGTTTGCTGTTACAAAAGTGTAGAAATTCGTACTAATTTGTAAACAATTTGTGCTAAAACTACAAATTTCAACAGATGTTTTCAAATCCCCGACCGGTGCGCTGCAAAAACTGAAAATGCTACTTTTTACCAAAGATGGAAAATTTCGGCTATCTAAACCCTAAAGTTGCAGGTAAAATTTTACAGTTTGCGATAACCAATGTTGTTGGGCTGTTTGCATAACACTTCATTTGTTCCGTCATTCCTGTTGCTAACTCTGGAAAGATTAAATGCAATATCCAGTGTCATTCTCTCTATCTGCACGCTTTTTCAGCTTGCACGTTCACTAAATATACTAAATATTTAGATTTCCACCTCCTGGAAATTAATGATATCATATTCAGTTTAGAAGTATTGAATTTAACATAGAACCATCGGAACAATCACTGATCCCATGCAGTCAGTTCGAGATGCGATAGTCATTTGTTTTTATTATCTCAACTGTTAGTTATTGGTGTCGTTGAAGACACCAATAAGTATCAAATAGGAATATATGTGATCGATCCACTATTTTGAAAACATGGTGGCAAGAATGGGACTAGTTGATATTTCGATGTTGTCAAAGTTTTATGGTTCTTTTTTGGCTTGTAATGATTGTGGGATAAAAAATCTTCATAAAGATAAGAAGGGCTATGTATGACGACGCGATGCGACGCCAAGAGCCTAAAGGTGACGTGGATTAGAACAATCTTACAGAGTATGCAATTACAAGTTCTTAATATACAAATATTTGCGACGTAACACAAAGTCCGCTAGTATATCTTTTTGATTTTACCTGAAAATAAGTTAATGAAGATTAGATTGATGAATTATTGTTTCATAAAGTGATAATCTTTTTGGTCTAAATTAATTAATTTACTTCAGGGTTTTAAAAGAATATGTTTATCGAAGAATTCTAGTTTTATCATTTTAATCTTGACTAGATATAAGATACTATTTCAAATCAGTTTAAATTAAATCGTTATGTAGTGATTCTTGCTATGTTTTGTAGAACTGGGCATTTAATTCTAAAGTGTAACAAGCGCATTAGAGCTGATATTTATTCCGCTTTGTTTCAAATCTATTATGGTGTGCAAAACATGAAATATTTTATTTTTTGGTGTGAAAAGCAGAAGCATTTAAGCAACCATTTACGAATGTATACAGTCTCATTTCTCACGGTAGAAATCTTGCTTTACGCACGTGTTCTGTAAAAGAGGCTTGCAGACAATCAGATTGGGTACAAACAAAACATAATCTATTTTATGATTTTATTTTTTTAGAATTTCACAGAAACAGACCCCTCTGTATGCCTTTACTTTTATTATTGGCAACGCCTGTAGTCATCTTTAAGTTTGAGTGGTCAGATTCACATAGCCCCTCTTAATTTTTAAAAAAGAATAGAAAGTTCACCATTATTGATGGAACTTTAGTATAGTCTGGTACAGACCAGTACAGGTTGAGTTTGCGTTAATTTGTAAGAACGTGATCTTGTAGCGTGAACTGATACACTGGTTGTATGGGCAGAAGAAGTCCACTTGTAGAATTTGTGTAGGAACGGATTTTTGTTTTTAAAAGAGCGAGTTTGGCTGATTTCCTGTTGGTCCTGTTTTATGGTATGAGTATTTTGTGAACAAAGAATACTATGATAAAGTGCCGTGAGTTTGTCGGTTTAATAAAATTAAATTAAGAAAATGGGAATAAACGCTTTAGTGAAACTGAAAATTGATCTTTATTGAGTTATTACAACACCTAACACGAAGTGCAAATTATAGTAAATATTAAACAATAATATCGAACAATTTGGGTGTCGCCCTCTATCTTCTTAATTATAGATGACGATGCTTCTGCAGATGGGAGTAATGGCGGTGTGTTACATAAGTTTAGTTATCTTTCTGAAATTAATTTTGAGATCAAAAATATCTGTTTGTTCTGATTGTCAATGTAGCAGCAATAAGTTGGACATGCTCAAAATCACAAACAATTCTGTGGTTCGTCCATAACTAAAGAACCAAAATCAGAAGACATTTGAATCTAATCTTGTGATTGTGGCCATCAAAGTGGGAAATGTAATGAAAACAATTCAATGACTGGAAGATTGAGCTTTTTAAGTTGCAAATCGCCGTATACTTAAAGATGTCTTCACAATAGGACATAACCAGTCCATGTATTACACTCTTTTTTTTTCATGGGCACAAATAGTGCGAATGGTAAACATCAACAACAAAGCAATATCTAATCAGCATTAAGAGCGTGTAAAAAATATCATATATTTAATATAGAGGAAGAACAAAGGGCACATATTACCTATAAACTTAACATTGGATGATGAAAAGATGAAGGTAATAACGAGCTATAATTACTAGATACATATTATCGGTCACCATTGTCTATTATGTTGCTTAGACTATTAGATACTTAGTTTCATTGTTGCATGATTTCAATTAGGTAAAATAACAATTTTTTATTGTATAGCACAGTGGCGTGCGGTCCATGGAAGCAATGGAAGCAATGCTTCCCTTGAGAATTTATTAAAAATAAAAACCAATGCTAACAAAAATATTTTTATAAAATTATGGTTATCGTTTATTTAAATTTGTAATATTTAATCAACTTAAAGCTCAATATCAATTCCGTACAGCAAAAAGTATAATTATTTAGAGTATTATTTTAAATTAGGCTCATTAGACTTGCACGGAAAGGTAATATCGATTCAAATGTGTTACATACACTGCCTATAAGCACTGATTTCGTTGCTTATAACCGCTCTTCTCCTAACCTTGGCGTGGATCAGCGGGCGTGGTGATACATACTGTAATGGTCATTTTTGCATTTTTGCGGGTAAATCAATATGAGAATATGCATTTGATTACATACTTTGGAGATTCAATATTAGTCTGAACAATGATTTCAATCACATGTCTGTGTTCTTGGATGTCATTAAATAAAATATAGATAATATCTTAACGTTATATTAAGATTAGAAAACTCAATATAATTAAAATACGATAAATCAAGTTAGAATAGCATAGCTTTATTAAAGTATAACATTTTACAATATTAAATACAAATTGGGATGATAAAAGAAAGGAGATCTTAGTCAAAGGTCAACCTAGAAAAGGAATTATGTATTAGTTAAGGATATTAATGAATCATATGAAAATCAAAACCTCACTTTCAATAATAATGCATCAATAATAATGTAAAATAAAGAAATTAGTTTTCCATATCTATAGTAATAAGCATTGTTATTGAAGGGAGGTAAGAATGATCATAGAAAGGTAGTATTTCTGAGAAAAATAAAGATAACAAGTAAAATAATTGAACTAATTGGTTTCTCAGAGAGATATAAATAATAACAAATTTTTGTTTAGAAAAAAGATGGTTGTAATTGTAATAGGTTCTGAAAAATAAATTCATAATTCAATAAATGTTAATTAGAAGTCCAGCGTTTTATTAAAGAAGAAGAGTAAAGTGTACTAGGTAAAGAATAAATATCAATAACTAAAATAATAAAGAAAAAGACACCGTGAAGAAAAGTTTGAGGTAAGAAGGAGGGGGAAATAAGTTACGTGATTTATATAACATGGAAGAAGAATATAGAGGAATAGAAGAATAGTTGTAAATAGTTTTTGGATAAGAAATCTACAAGAAGAGTAATACATTTAGAAGAGTCATCCACGATAACCAAGCTGAGGTGTGGAAGAGTGTTAGTTTACAGTAGATCAGGCATAGAGAGTATAAAAAGAGGGAGACCATTTGAAGGAGCCATAGAAGATACTTACGGAGTCCTAGAGAGCTATTGAGTCCTTCATCATAATCTTTGGCGGTAGTAAGCAGATCCTCCAACTTAGCCGTTGAGAGATCCATTGCAGATTTACTGAAGGAAGGAATAATTGTAAGTTGGCAAGGGTAAGATTTATTTCTTTTCAACATCCTAATAAAAGTGTTAAATAAAGAATTAAACAAAATTTTATTTTATATGCTATGCTCACTTGATCATATATAAATTTAATTTGAGAAATGTCAAACATGACATTAAAGGTATAAATGTCAATTGTTTTTGATAACCTAACTTATTTGATGACATTTAGGAACTGAAAATAAGGTAAAGTTTATTTAATCATTTAATGAAAGAACCCAAAGTTAAGTGATTGAGTAAAGAGTCTCATATTAAGAATAATAAATAAAAATTAAACATCTATATTATTATTTATACATATATATTTTGAGCGACCCTGAGATCAAAAGAAATTATTTTAAAACATAAAACAACTATAAATAAAATTCATCACATATCAAATCAAAACATTTTTTCATCATAATACGATGCTGTTAGCATTGTTTGGCAGTTAGTTTTAGTGTGCTTCATGCCCAAATGTTTATTTATTATAATTTGGTTATTTGTTAGATTTAGTGTTTGTTAAATTTAATGTTACTTAAATAATGTAAATCTGCGAATGAGACTGTATTTTGTCACATTTTATTATTTCAATTTATATAAGTTGAATTTTTTTAAGACAAATAATTCTATTTAGTTTGTCTGTACGCAAATTTAAAATTGCATTATCGTCACGACTGCAAATTCAACTGCTTCGGAGGAAGGTTCGAGTAACTCCGATACATCCGAATCGGGACGATTTTTTTTCAGTTTATAAATTATTAATAAAGAATTTTCTGCATACAGTTTTGGAGAGAAATTACAAATTATTAAGAAAGGCAGATCAAAACCAGAACTTTCAAATTTAACAACAAAAATTAAAACCTTCATCGGTATTTTGCTAAGAGAGACGAAAAATCGAGTTGCAGTATAAATACACAGTAGTAGTTTTTTAAAATAAAGAATAATAGTCAACAAATTCCATAAGTATAAAGTGTAAAAGTTCTTCTTTGAAAAACTTTTAAGCTTAATAATTATAACACTGTTTTTATTGTACCTAGCAGGGGCGGATCCAGAGAATTATTTTGTGGTGGAAAAATAGTTGTTTTAATAAATAATAATTAAACAAACATTATTTGTTTCTATTCTATGTATACTTATTTCTAAATTGGGGGGGAATTATCCCCCCCCGTGAATCCGCGCCTGTACCTAGGTATATTAAAATTAAAAATGTGGTTGCTTCCCTAGTCTAAATTCTCACCGCACGCCACTGGTATAGCATATTGTATATAAAAATTACATTATATGTCGCATAACATAGAAAGTATACGACATACTCTGATAGGAGGAGCAGAGTATCGGACCTGTTAAGTGGGAGTGATACTTGCAGATGTAGGCGGCAGTAATAATTTATTTTCTTGCTTTCTTTGCGGTGATAAATGAACATAATGATCCGTGAAATATCCAGTCAAAGTTAAAAATTATTATTTTTTGTTTCTTTTATGGAATCTTGTTCTATTCTGTTTAAAGATTAGCTCAGGTTTTCACCAATTAATTTTATTTCCTTTTGGTATGTTTAATTACCGTGAGAATAATATTGTTATTTATCATTATCTCAGAGATAATATTATATCAGTAATTTATTATACGAGTTTTATAATACGATCTATTATAGCACGCAAGTTACATATAGCTCTAATTTCCATACATTAGTTCACTTTTAATAATTAACCTACATATGCATTTTATGCAGAGATATGTTTTCTATTTTTAATATATTGTAATTTATTCTAATTATATTCCACCTAATGTAAATGTTATTTTATTAAATCACTTCTAGCGTGCCAAAGGATCGATCACTACTACAGTTCTTCTCAGAATAGTTTGGAAGTAAAACTAAAGGACGACATCAAACAATGAAACTATCATCCGGCCACACCCTGGAAGTACAAGCTATAAATACAGCATCGAGCTGCTACCTTGTCAGAGTTAATACAGCATCATGCAATAACATACTTGGCCACCGAGTTACGAAAGTGTAGTGTAGCTTGCGTCATTGAAATACCGTAGAATTCAGATTTGTCGATTTACACAAATTTATGTAGTTACCAATAAATACTTTATTAAGTTCTGAACTTCAAATCTTTTAAACTATATAATTCGCGTTGTGCAGTTGCATGATAATGAACAAGCACTACAAGACGTCTTATAAAAATAATAGTATACTATTTCTTCTTGAAGTCTTTTTTTTAATTTTGTAACTTAAGACTATTAAAAATGCTGCATCACAATCTAGCGCTTTTCCGTGTAATAAGTGGTAACGCTATCAAATGACATTTGACGATATCTGGTGTTTAAATGTGCCAATATTCAGTATAAGTATAAGTCCTTTTTGCTTACGCAAATCAGACAAAAAAACAACGTTGAGATCGCATGTTACGTGCTAATTTCGTAGCACCCTGTATAGCTTTGTATTTTATATTAAGTTGTATAGCGTTTAGGTATTTTTGCATTTTCTCTCCTTGTAGTTGCCATTTTGTTGTGGAACTATTTCCTATTCGATAAGAGATTGTCACTCTTGTTTGATCCGCTTGTGAAGCTAGAAGTTCCTTGAAGAACCTTTTCGTGGACATCGCCGTCTAATTAATCTTTTCCTTTTATGTTGAGTTATGGGAATTGTCTTAGTGCAGTTTTGATGATTGATTGTGGCGTTAGTTTTCCGATTTAGTTTATTGGAAGCCGTTTATGGGATATATTTCCACTTGTTCTTTTGAGGTTATGGAAGCACACCTTTTCGTAAGTTTATTGATTAACTTTTTTATCTCTCAATCTCTTACACTTAATTCTTTCGATAGGTTTTTATGTATAATCGTCGTTATATGGAGGCGATATAAATCTCTCTTAAGGTCAACTTCCATCGAAGGTATTTATAAAGTGTTGTGATGGTCATTCTGTTATTGCGATTTATTTGTTACAGACCTTTTTTTATCTTGGGTTTGTCCTTTACTCATTTTATTACTTGCTGTATAACAAGTATACGTTGAATGTTTGGATTGGTACAAGACCGTTACACGGACTTGGTTGCTGTTGTCGGGATCACGTTACGTTCAAGCTTTGGAGACGTTCCTCTTCAGCTCTAAGAACAGACACCGTATCGTGAGTTGGTTATAATTTAGCAACTGGTTACAACAACAATAACGTTTGACAACTCTTTATTGTATATAAAACATTTATGTATATTTGTATATTATGATTTTGTGTTAAATGGTTTTTCACCAGTGTGCGTGTAGCACTCATTACTAGATATCTGCTGCATATTTATAATTCTATCGCATACCATTTATTGTATGATATTGTCAAGACTATTTGCGAGTGTGTACGTAAGTCTTTGCTCCGTAATAGATGAATAGCTCACTACTGGAGCTGATGATTGCGCAATCTGATTGGTACCTGTAGACGTGTTAAATTTACCGTGCCCTTTGCTTATTGCTTTTGTGACTTTAAATCAACTTTAGAGTAAGTAATCGCGCTCGCATTAATCTTTTTCCCCTTGCAATTTGTGTATAGCATTCAATAACCGCTATTCAATTTTTGCCAAGGTTATTTCACATTAAATAATTTGCTTGCTAATTTGAATTAATTTATAATAAAGCACTGTATATAACTTACTTGAAGATCTATTATTTATATGTGTGGTATTTGGAGTTTATATTTTCAGCAATCGAGGAGTCATTATTGGGAAAAGTCGACCACATTGGTAGTAGTCGCAAATGTGTTGTTCTTTTCAGATTTTGTCGGTCAATACTGTAGCTATCTTAGACGATTCTTGGCGCCCATTACAGAAGACCTTTAGTGAGACCCACGACCTCCCACTAGTTAGCTGGCAGCCGACAGATTTAACTGCGGTTAAAGGTTGTTACCGTTTCCCAATAAGCAGTCCCCATTTTGTTGGTAACAACTCTTATTTTGGCGCCCAACGTGGGGCCGACTCTAATTTTGACACTCAACGTGCAGGGTCAACTGTTATTTTGGCATACAACGTGCAGAGCCAACTGGAATTTTGGCCCTCAATTTACAAGCAACTTATTTTTGGTTCCTGAAATCTTTGTCGTTGAATTCTTTGTTGAGTCATTTGTAGATTTAGTATTGATTTACTATTTGATTGAGTTATTATTGGTTGATTTATTATTGATTGGCTATAGTTTTAGTGGATTATTTTATTATCAATTTCTTATAAGGTTTATTTGTGTTGAAGGTTACTGATTATATATATGTATTATAGGTGTAGTTTGGGTTGCCTAACCTTGAGTTTATATTATTTATAGGTTGTTACTTTTGGGTAATTTATTTATTTACCTGTGCATTTATTGGTTATTATTATTTTGGGTTAAGGCTATTTATTATTTGCCTTTGATTATTTTCTTGTAAATATTTACTTCTTATTAATTGTTGTTATATGTCGTGGATCAGCATGGAGACTGACAGACTATTAATCGACGAAATTAATTATGAACTAGGAATCCGTGGTATTGCCCTTGAGGGTACTGTACACGATAAGAGGCGTTTGCTTCGTTCAGCCCTAGATACTGAGAAAACCTGCGGGTTGAATATTTCTGCTGTAAATGTGGACATTAATGAAGAGTTAATTACATGTAATGAAAAATTAATGGTACTTTCTCATCAAGTAAATAATTTGATAGTTCCTATTCGTGACACAGAATACCGCAAGATTAAAGCACGTTTACTTCATGTTTATGGTCGTTTATCTAGAATAAATCCGAGTGATGCTGAATTACAACATGAAAGAAGTCGTTTAATTAAGCAACATTTTAGGCTATCAGAAGAGCTTGAAGTTAAACTTTTAGGACATCCTCTTCGAGTTGTTCCTGAATCGCAGTTTCAACCTGATGAAGATTTGATCTCCTTTGTCGATGATGAAGTTAGTGGAACAAATCTTTCACAGCCACCCACAACTCAACCTATTATTTCTATTGTACCTGTGAGTGATCAAGATTTATTATTTTCTCGTGCACCTGTTACTTCAACGGTTCAATTTAGTCAACCACCTATTGCCTTTGGGAATGCACAATCTACTGCAAATTTTATTCCTTTTCAGAATTTAGATCCTTTTGCAGTAACTGGACATCCGATTCCAGCTAGCAGTACTAATACTGGAAGACATATTACTTCTTTTCAGCCTTATAGGGGAAGTTCTAATTACTTAGCCATCCACAAATGGAACTTGCAGTTTAATGGAGACTCTGGTCTTTCTTGTTTTCTAGAACGTGTAGAAGAGTTACGGTTAGCCCGTGGCATTACTAAAGAACAATTATTTACAGCTGCCATCGAATTGTTCGCCGATAAAGCTCTTGTTTGGTTCCGTTCAGTCCGAGACACCCTTAAGTCATGGGATGAACTTGTTATTGCTCTACGCAACGCTTTTCTTCCATGTGATTATGATGTGGCTCTTTGGGATGAAATACGTGGACGTTTTCAAGGTGTAGAAGAATCCGTCATCGTCTACATTGCTGTGATGGAGAATCTTTTTAGAAGATTAAGTGTCAGTCTACTTGAACTTCAGCGAGTTGGCTACATTCGCAACAACCTTCAGCCATATTTTCAGACTCAACTGGCTTTACATTCTGTTCCGTCTGTTGCAGAATTAACTAGATTATGCAAGTTTTTAGAAGACGCTCAAGTACGTTCATCTAAATATCGTCAACCACCTGGACCTTCTCATTATTTGCTAGAACCTGACCTAGCCTATCATAAACCTCATAGGACTCGTTTGTCTACCATTGAAGATAAATCTCCCGTATCAACTTGTGACACAAAAGTTGCTACCGTTAATGCTGTTCGTCCGAATACTAATTGTTGGAATTGTGGACAACAGGGACACCTTTCATCTACCTGTACTTTACCCAAGAAGATGCATTGTTATCGTTGTGGGAAGCCGAACTTCACTACGAAGACTTGTCCTCAGTGTTCGGGAAACTTAAACACGAGACGATTAGGAGGCCAACTAGCGTGCTCAACTCCACCTACTGTGGCCAATACCAATTTTAATTCTGAATTACCAACAAAGCAGAAAGCCATTCTTGATTTTATTTTAAATAGTGTTAATAATGACGAGCGACCTTATTTGCAGGTTAAGATTTTTGATAAGCCCTTTTTAGGATTATTAGATTCCGGAGCCAGCAGAACTTTTCTAGGTCAACCAGGCTGGGATGTTTTGAAGAATTTTTGCAAGCTTAACGTTGCTGATCGCCCAAGTTGCACTATTGCTGATGGTAGTTCTTGTTCAAGTCTAGGTACTGTCTCTCTACCTATTCAACTTCGTGACCGTATTCGGACTCTAGATGTTGTTGTCGTTCCTTCTTTGCCTCAACTTCTTATTTTAGGTGCTGACTTTTGGAAGCGCATGCAAATTGTGCCTGATCTTCGTCATGGGGAATGGAAATTTTCTAACGTCGTTTCTACAGAAGTAATTACTGCTCTTCACTCTGTTGAACATTTAACTATTTCTCAGAAAGAAGAATTGGATCATGTTATCGAAGATGCTTTTGGTAATATGGGTAGCAACATCGGCTGTACTCCTTTGGTGGAACATGTTATCAATACCAATTCACCTCCGATTAAGCAGCGTTACTATCCTATCTCGCCCGCACTTCAAAAAGTTGTTGATCGTGAACTTGACAAGATGTTAACTGAAGGTATTGTGGAGCCTTCTACTTCAGCATGGTCTTCGCCTATCGTGATGATAAAGAAGAAAGATAATACCTACCGATTTGCTGTGGACTATCGTAAACTTAATAAAGTTAGTCAACCGGATGCTTATCCTCTTCCGTACATCAGTAGTACTCTCGATAAACTTCGTGATGGTCGTTATTTGACTACTCTTGACATAAAGTCAGCTTATTGGCAAATCAAGATGTCAGAAGACAGCAAGCCGTACACCGCTTTTACTGTCCCTAATCGTGGACTTTTTCAGTTCCGGAGAATGCCGTTTGGACTTCACACTGCTCCCGCCACCTGGCAGCGTTTGATTGATCGTGTGATTGGTGCTGATCTTGAACCTTTTGTTTTCAGTTATCTTGATGACGTAATAATCTGTACTCCTACTTTTGAAAAACACCTTCAAGTATTAAAAGAGGTCATCAACCGTTTACATAGAGCTGGTCTTACTCTTAACAAAGAGAAATGTCATTTCTGTAAACCAGAGCTACGTTATTTAGGGTACATTGTAAACTCGCAAGGACTTCTTGTCGATCCTGAGAAGATTGAAGCCATTTTAAAGATACCTATACCTACTACTGTCACCGAGGTACGAAGAATTCTTGGTATGGCGTCATACTATCGACGTTTTGTTCCTGATTTTTCTAGCGTTGTTGCACCTTTGACTAATTTACTTAAGAAGAACAAAAAGTTTCAGTGGACTCCTGACTGTCAGACAGCCTTCGATACAATTAAAGATAGTTTGGTATCAGCTCCGATTTTATCGTGCCCTGATTTTAATCTTCCTTTCGTCATCCAAACAGATGCTTCAGGCTATGGAATTTCTGCTGTGTTAACCCAGTACTGCCCTGATGGTGAAAAAGTAATTTGTTACATCAGTCGCTCTCTGAATAAACATGAAAAGAAATTTAGTGCTGTGGAACGTGAGTGCTTAGCTGTACTCTTTGCCATCGAGAAACTCCGACCCTATATCGAGGGAACGAAATTTACTGTCATGACCGACTGTTATAGTTTGAAGTGGATCCATAGTATCAAAGATCCTATCGGACGTATCGCTCGTTGGGCCATCAGACTCCAACAATATGATTTTGATGTGGTTCATCGCAAGGGTAAAGAAAATATTGTACCTGATGCTCTTTCCCGTGCCGTAGCCAATGTTAATGTTATTGAAGTTACCAAAGATGATGCAACTGAAGATCGTTGGTATGCACGAATGTGCGATTTTGTGGAGAACCGCCCAAATGATTATTCTTCCTGGCGTATTGACAACCATCGATTATTTAAGTATGTTCCCACTCGTTTTCCTGATTTGACTTCTGAAGAAGATTCTTGGAAGATTGTCTTACCTAAAGCTAGAAGAAATGAAGTACTACGACAATGTCATGATTCTACGACCGCTTGTCATGCAGGCGTAAGTAAAACTTTTCACCGTGTAGCTCGTTATTACTACTGGCCGAAGATGCGCCATGACATCGCTAATTATGTTCGACGTTGTGAAACTTGCAATCGTATCAAGCCTCTCCGTCAAGCTTCTCCTGGTTTTATGGGTGGCCATACCTTAATTTCTAAGCCGTGGGAAGTCATCTGTCTAGATTTAGTTGGACCTTTACCTCGCTCGAAGCGTGGATATACTTACATCTTAACTATTGCAGATTGTTTTTCGAAGTTTTCGCTACTGTTTCCTTTGAGAAGCGCTACAGCCAAACTTGTATCTCGGCATGTCGAAGAACATGTGTTTCTTATGTTTGGGGTACCCAAACGCGTTATATGTGATAACGGAGTTCAATTTCGTAGTAAGGAATTCTCTGAATTGATGAATTCGTACAAATGCAAGATTTCTTTTACAGCTAACTACCATCCTCAAGCTAATCCTGCTGAACGTGTGAACCAAGTTTTAAAATGCATGCTCACAGCCTACGTTCAAGAAGATCAGCGTGACTGGGATAAATATTTACCTCATGTTGCTTGCGCTATGCGTACCGCAAAGCATGATGTTACTGGTTATACGCCATATTTTATTAATTTTGGCCGTGAAATGGTTCAGCATGGTACTTCTCATATTGTAAATTCTCAACCTAATGACAATTTGCAGTTCCAACGTACCGAAGATTTAACCACACGTGGTCATGCGTTACAAAAACTATATGGTAATATTAAAAAGAAATTACAACAAGCCTACGAAAAACCTAAAGCTCGTTATGATCTTCGCAAACGACCTGTTGAATACAAACCTGGTCAATCTGTTTGGCGTAAAAACTTCGTACTTTCTGATGCTTCGAAACATTTTACTTCGAAACTTGCACCCAAGTTTATTGGTCCGTTTATTATACACAAAAAGTTATCCAGATTTGTGTACCAACTTAAAGACCCTGATGGGACTCTTCTTGGCAATTGGCACGTCAAAGATTTAAAGCCTAACAACGCCTTATCTGATGACATCGATTCTTAGGTCTCTTTTTTGGGTAGGTTGGTAGGGCGTTTTGGTGGGCCGCTTTTTGGGATCGTTTTCATCGTGATTCCCCGACTGCTAGTCGTCGACGTCATCGATCCACGTACATCGTTTCACAATATTTTATATCCCATATAGCTATCGTTAGATTTTGCGGTTTGTTGGGTTTTCAATTTTGTGTAACTTTTTTTTTGGGTGGTTGGTTGGGTGTGTTTTGGTTGGCACATGTGTGGGGGTATGTCCACTTTTACTTTTCCGGGCATACTGCTCGACCTTTTCCATCTAGGTCTTGTGTTGGTTCTCTATCTTTTATCTTCCTATCTGTGCTAGTACTCTTTTGTGTCTTGCTGTGTAATTGTGTGTGAATGTCCCTTTTTCGCCTTTAGCTTTTCCGCTTTGCTATCTTCTATCCTATATTCTTCTTTTTCCTTTCGTTGATCTAATGCCCTTTGTGTTAGATTGACACCTGGCCGTTAGTTTGGGGGGTGGTTCAACTCCTTGCCGAGGAAGGTTTACTCTCGGGCATTCCTTTCGAAGCAAGGGTGGTTGTTCTATTCACCCTTTCTAATTGTGCTTCTATTGACGTCTGTACCGTGTTGTGACTATTGCCGTTGGCGCGAACCTGTGCTGCAGGAGAGCTACCTTGGCGTAGTTTGTCTTGTCTTTTGTGTTAGGGTTTGTGGGTTGGGTCCGTTGGCTTTGTGGGGGGTTGGTTTTTATTAGTTTTTAGGTGGGGTTTCTTTCTCTTGGGGTGGGTCAACTTGTTCAGATTTGTTGGTGATCAGGTTTGGGTTGGCTACAGCCTTTAAAGGTATGTTGCTACTGGTTGTGTTTTGGGCCTTAGGCTATAACGGGCGACGCGTGCACTTCCATCTGCTGCGACCGTGGCCAGTATTGAATGTACTCTTTAATTGCTGTTACCTACGCAACACTCTCCTGACAATCTTGACAGATTTATTAAGTGTCGTTTCAGTTAGTAAATTGGTTGTTGTGGGTTGGTTTGGTTTTTGGCTTCTTGGCGCCTTAGTCCAAGGTTGTGTTGTCCTTTTGTGAGGGTTTTCTTTTGGGGAGGGGTACTTGCTATGAACTTTGGTGAACAGGGTTTATGTGATTACAGTCTTAGGAGATACGTTGCTACTAATTGTGCTTTGGACCATTGGTGGTCATTACGGACGACGCAGCCCTTCCATTTCGGCATGCGACCGTGGTTGGTATTGAATGTATACTCCTATTACTGCTACCACTTGAACACTCTCCTATTGGTCTTTGGCAAATTTATTAGCTGTCTTTTCAACTAGTAAATTGTGTACATATTTTTGGGTTGGTTTGTGGTTTTTACCTTTTTGCCCTTTTGGCTTTTCGTCGTATATTGGCCTTATGCCTTTTCCTCTTTCGTTTTGCACTGGCAAGTATTTGCTTTCGTATAGTACCTTCTGATTTGGAGAAAATCTCTCCGTGTTCGATTTTCTTTTGGTGAGGGGGGGATTTGTTACGTGCTAATTTCGTAGCACCCTGTATAGCTTTGTATTTTATATTAAGTTGTATAGCGTTTAGGTATTTTTGCATTTTCTCTCCTTGTAGTTGCCATTTTGTTGTGGAACTATTTCCTATTCGATAAGAGATTGTCACTCTTGTTTGATCCGCTTGTGAAGCTAGAAGTTCCTTGAAGAACCTTTTCGTGGACATCGCCGTCTAATTAATCTTTTCCTTTTATGTTGAGTTATGGGAATTGTCTTAGTGCAGTTTTGATGATTGATTGTGGCGTTAGTTTTCCGATTTAGTTTATTGGAAGCCGTTTATGGGATATATTTCCACTTGTTCTTTTGAGGTTATGGAAGCACACCTTTTCGTAAGTTTATTGATTAACTTTTTTATCTCTCAATCTCTTACACTTAATTCTTTCGATAGGTTTTTATGTATAATCGTCGTTATATGGAGGCGATATAAATCTCTCTTAAGGTCAACTTCCATCGAAGGTATTTATAAAGTGTTGTGATGGTCATTCTGTTATTGCGATTTATTTGTTACAGACCTTTTTTTATCTTGGGTTTGTCCTTTACTCATTTTATTACTTGCTGTATAACAAGTATACGTTGAATGTTTGGATTGGTACAAGACCGTTACACGGACTTGGTTGCTGTTGTCGGGATCACGTTACGTTCAAGCTTTGGAGACGTTCCTCTTCAGCTCTAAGAACAGACACCGTATCGTGAGTTGGTTATAATTTAGCAACTGGTTACAACAACAATAACGTTTGACAACTCTTTATTGTATATAAAACATTTATGTATATTTGTATATTATGATTTTGTGTTAAATGGTTTTTCACCAGTGTGCGTGTAGCACTCATTACTAGATATCTGCTGCATATTTATAATTCTATCGCATACCATTTATTGTATGATATTGTCAAGACTATTTGCGAGTGTGTACGTAAGTCTTTGCTCCGTAATAGATGAATAGCTCACTACTGGAGCTGATGATTGCGCAATCTGATTGGTACCTGTAGACGTGTTAAATTTACCGTGCCCTTTGCTTATTGCTTTTGTGACTTTAAATCAACTTTAGAGTAAGTAATCGCGCTCGCATTAATCTTTTTCCCCTTGCAATTTGTGTATAGCATTCAATAACCGCTATTCAATTTTTGCCAAGGTTATTTCACATTAAATAATTTGCTTGCTAATTTGAATTAATTTATAATAAAGCACTGTATATAACTTACTTGAAGATCTATTATTTATATGTGTGGTATTTGGAGTTTATATTTTCAGCAATCGAGGAGTCATTATTGGGAAAAGTCGACCACATTGGTAGTAGTCGCAAATGTGTTGTTCTTTTCAGATTTTGTCGGTCAATACTGTAGCTATCTTAGACGATTCTTGGCGCCCATTACAGAAGACCTTTAGTGAGACCCACGACCTCCCACTAGTTAGCTGGCAGCCGACAGATTTAACTGCGGTTAAAGGTTGTTACCGTTTCCCAATAAGCAGTCCCCATTTTGTTGGTAACACGCATTAGTAGCATGTCTCTACTCACTCTACTTACTTCTGTATAGTGTATCCTAATCTCGTTACATCATACAATTTAATTTATACTTGAATCATTTTCCTCTAACCAAAAATACATGAGCTAAGATTAACTTTTCTTGCGGTATCAAGATGTTAAGAAATAAATCAGTTTGCTTACAGTTGTTGTCCAAGTCCTAAAAACTGATCTAAAAATCGATTAAATGTGAATATCATTTCGCCTTGTTCCAATCTTTAGAACCAAAAATCTTGAAACATCTAAAATGTTTCTGGTTAGTTTTGATCTAATCTCCTTGTCAATAAACTTAAAATATATACACCAACCAGGAGCTCTGAAACAAGTAATTTATGATTCAGGTACAGGCCCGATGGTATTTTGAAGTTTAGACACCTTGATTTATTTTTTAGAATATTATTATATTAAATTTAACCATCATGTTAGCTCATTCATCCTAAATAATTCGTACTAACATCCTGTACCTGATGTGCTGGATCCTTTATATATTAAATGATGAATTCTAATTTATAAAATAACCACTTTATACAATGAACTTCGCGTTTAAAAGCACCAGTACTGCCTGCAAACCCTACTTTTATTATAATAATCGCTTTTGTGTGGTATGAATCCTAAACTTTTCATCCGTGGGAGTAACATGAACTACGTAGAATTTAACTATGCTTTGATCATGTAAATACAATTTAGAAGATCTTTGAAGTTGTCTTTGTGTGTAATGAAATGTTTTGTTAAAAATGATTTTTTTCCGAATATTACACTAATAAATCTAACTATTTAGTACTAAACAGTAATAGAAAGTAATAAACAGTAACTATTTTATCACGTAAGTATTCTTTTACAACATTTACCATTACCCAGAACCACGCGATGTACCCTTTAGCGAATAAGAGGTCCACAATCTGTTCTCTCTCGCATGGATAAAGGGATATAGGTGAAAAGCAGATGTTTTGTAAAACTACTTTCTGAGAATTTGCCAGAGAACTGCCACTTCTACCTATTTATTAAATTTGAATATATAATCTGCTAAATAAGTCTATGGCACCCTGATTATTTCTCATTTATCATGTTACTGTTACAATACCATGTTACATTTCAGTAAAAAAGACTATATTTTCTTTTAACTGCACGTAATGTAGTGATAGTGACCCAAATCTGGAGGAGTTCAGGATTTTTATTGTGCCGTACATTATATTGACACGAGGCCTAAGTTTGACTTCCTTGTCCAGAAGAAACTACGTTTTTAATTTTTCTCCGCTATGGAAAATTACTAGCTAGGCCGGAGGTCGAACCTGCGACCTTTGGATTATGAGATTAACATGATATCCACCGAACAACATTGTAATAAACTGATAATTCATCCTAACAATTGATGTATATGTTTGGAATGAATAAGGCGAATGAAAATGACGCAACAAAAGTGGTCACACTATAAAATTTAAGAATAATAATTCTTATAAGAGAAATAATTCAGCGAAAATGTGAAAAACTGTTAATAGTATTTTAAACAAATAATATGGACAAGCAACTCATTACTTACATGTGCCAGCAACTTTAACAGGTTTGTGTTAGTTTGTGTGTGCATGGTAAAATTCAACCTTTTTCTGTGTGTGTGCCAAGGTAATTCAAAGGATTACTAGAATACTAAAACCAAAAGGTACCAGCATCTTGCCTGTAAAGTCATTTGAACAACATTAATTGTGGTTTTATTCTTTGTCACTCACATATGTTTTTATCTGCATAATAAGGAATTTGTTACAAATGTATTTAGAATGGCATCCCAAATTTATTATAATGTAGAAAATATAAATGCGAGTAAGTTTTTAGTTATCAATAACTGTGAGTGTTTTTATTGTTTAAACGATTTTTTATATACTTAACAGAATTCAAAATTAATAGGACACTAGTAACGGAATAGATCACAGATTTAAAATATTGACAGTTATAAATAATTAATTTAACGTACACTAAAAGAGAATCTTTTCCCGGATTGTAGATTCTCGCTTAAATATTAAACAATTGCATCGAAAAATTCGGGTGTCGACCTCTCCCTTCTTAATTATTCCTGATTCTTATCAAAAAACTTTTGCAATTAACTCCCACGACACCTGAAAGCAATTTGAATAAATAAGACGTCTCTGCTGGAGAATTTGTTAAAGTAAGTATAAGTGATTTAACTCATAATCTGTCATAACATTTAATGTGTAAGATTGGAATGAATAAGGCGAATAAAAATGACGAATCAAAAGTGCTCACACTCTAAAATTTATGAATAATAATTCTTATAGGAGGCATAATTCAGCTTAAATGTGGAAAACTGTTACTAGGTAGAATTTAAAAACAAGAAAATTGGAGAAGCAAGCAATGAAATATTATTTTGTGAGATATTAAGTAGTGAATATAAAGAGATACGTATTGTATTCTTTTTAAATAGTGTGCAGTGGATTGTTGACTTTATAGACAATACGTAAGATGAGTATACTGTATACTGCCGTGCAAAACTGCTAATTGTTTAACTTACTGTTAAACAATTAGAAACAAAAATAATCTAACTGACCGAATAACAGCAAAAAAAAATTAAAAACAGTGGTACATGTAGTAAGTAATAGACTTTTGGGATATCATAAATACCTCACTTATTTAAGGATTTGTGTCTAAAAAATGGAAACAATCCGTCATTGTGCCTATTGAGAAGGTTTCTAACACAAGCAAATGTGAGAAATTCAGTCCAATTAATACACTACCACCCTATGAGAAGATATTGGAAGTATTAGTTAGAACAGCTGATAGAACTTTTGGAAAGCAATAAGATCTTGAGCATACGTCAATCTGGATTTCGTAAATCGAATTCGCGTGAAACGGCAATACAACCAGTGTTAAGTAATTGAAAAAGTGCATTGTCGTTCTTGTAAAATTCCCTTGCCATTATGAAAGTGAACACGTAGTTTTGTGGTTGATTAAATTTTTGATTTTAATAGTGAAATTCCCTTTTGATAGGTAAATTTTAGTATAATTAATGCATAAAATGGTTCTGTGATTTATTAAAAGCATGAATCGTTGTCTGAAAGTTTGGAAGGTAACGAGATTAGAGTTTTCTTTGTCACGCTTTGTGGGCCGTCTTGAATTCCTTTTGAAAAGATAATAAAAAATGTTTATTTTCACAATAACCTGGTTCACCTGGTTGTCATCTTAAACAAGTTATTTGAAGTAACTTTTGTAAACCAAATTGTAAGTTTATAGAAATAACCAGGTGAGTTCTTTGTATCCTATATTTTGCGGAAGAGTTAATTAGTTCATTTGATCAAAATTTAAGAGTGGATTATTATATTGATGGGTAGAAATCTTAAAGGAAATTTTTGATATTAATTTAATTTAATTGTAATATTACTATAATCCATGTTAAGATATTATTTAAATAACAACTGAAGGCCTTCCAGTACTTTTTTTACTATCCAATGATTTTTTTATGTGAAATAAATAAACAATGGTATTATTTGTTTTATTTCTTGTTTACTTTTTATTATGTGCTATTTTTGTATAATAACAGAGTGCGGAATTCGATCTTTGCATAAGTGAGACGGATTCAGTTTAAATTTTGTATGTTAAAGTGATTTATTTGTTGCTAATATCATTCACAATCAAAAACATATTCCTGTAATCACTAATAATTATTTGTTGAATGGTAAATATTAATTACAGAAACATGCAGTGGTCCAATTCATGTGACATAGGGCTCGTATCTGCATTTAATCAAACAAGAGTAAAACTAGGGAAGTAGGGGAAAGTAAAAACAAAATTAACAGTTACAGGTTGGAGCAAGTATTAGAAATCTTGATTTCTTGCTATTTAGCTTGAGTTTGCAAACCTAACGAAATCTTAAGCTAAAGAATGGTTTAACTAAGAAATTTGGTGTAATACACATTCCTAGATTTATTGCTTATTATAAATAGTTTCGACAAATTTTAGATCAATGTTAATAAACAAACAATTTCATTTAACAACGCTGATGGCTCTAATAGAAGCAGTCTTATCTTATTTACCCATAGCTTATACTTCACGAACTTTAAACAATAGTGATCAAAATTATTCCACAATAGAAAAAGAACTCTTATCAAAATCACAAGGAAAACTAAATATCTCAAGCCTTATCTTTTTGACAGAAAACACACAATTAAATCTCTGATTTGGCTACATTAAAGAACTAAATTTAAAATTAAAGTTATAAAAAGGTAGGATAATCATAAAATCATCAATCATAAAAGTCAATCCGATGGATACTCAGTTGATAGTCAGTTTTTGTAGAATCTGATAAAGGGTTAGATAAATTATTACACGACTTAATGAATTATGAAACACAACTACAACTACAAACCTTAAATGTAAAGGAGGTCAATCCCGCAATTCAACATTTACAAGCAGAATCTACAGAAACAATCTCCATTTCAAAATCAGGTATTTATTGAATTTAATAGAAAAACGTAAACAAAGAAAGCCGATTAATACGAAATTACAGATGAAAATAAAATACACACAGTATATTTAAAGGGAAATTCTAAATTAGAAATTATTTATTTTATTATGGACTTTGCAGCACTAATATTTCCCCACGAAAATATGTATACATTACTTTGCAAAATTAAGATAAGAATATAATCAACTAGAATTTATACAATGCAAGAAAACCGATCCTCAAATACAATTAAAAATTATTATGGAGGAAAAACCGGGCCTAGGAGCATCACCACATCGTTAGCCATAAAACGTAATTATTTCACTTTGCGAATCACCTGAAGTAATAATTTTTTTATTCTTTTTATTTAATTTCACTGGTTTATAGCAACTGCACAGACTATAAAACCAACTCTTCAGATAATTTTATTATAAATCTGTAATGCAATCCTGGTTGCTTAAGATCTTAAATGTAATCCTTGTCCAAACATTCACCTACCATAAATATTGTAATGTAAGTCCGAGGTGTTTGTTAAATAACATGTCCAGAAGTTCGTCTGATAATGCATTTTCGTCAAGTTTTGGTTGGTTGCATTTATTTAAATAATTACTCATAGAAACCTGAAGGATGGTAATTACACAATGAACATTGTATACAGTGTGCCCAGGGATTGAGTTCACAAGAGGGGAAAAATTTTTATTTTTAGTTTTATCGAAAAATGTCATTCTTGATAAAATATTTTGCTTGTTGTAAGACCCCAGAAAATTAAAACAAATTCACGTTTTATTTTACCTGCTTCATTTTATAGTCAGTTTTCTGTGAAACCATATGAAATTTTGCACTAAGTTAAAAACCTTAACAATAATCTAGTGGGTAAACCAAATACGGAATGAATAGCTAAGGCAGTAGCTGCATCATCGTCTTTACGGTATGCCTTTTTCGCCTTCTTTTTATCTTCAACAGACCCCGTCTCATTGAATTTCATTATGCATTTTAGCATTTTAGAAGGGAAATTCTTTGTTGAAGAGTTAACATTAACACAATGACAGTTTGAAAGAATTATTGCTTAATAATGACATAAACGTCACCCAGTAGATTATTGCAACGTTCTTTTTAAATAATAACAAAATGCTGTTTAAATCATCTATTAATAAAGAGAAAGCATTCACACGTAACACACAGTAATTCAATCTTAACTAATTTACAAAACACAATTATAAACTAACTATTAACTATTATTTACCGAACCACACCGTGCGAACCACACCGGCAGATGTTGATGAGTCACGCAATCTCGAACATTCGACGGCGGAGTTCAGAGTGCTGACCGCGCTCATTACACTGCCCCCCTCTTCAAGTCTGTTCTGTCCCAGAACAGGCACCACTCTCCGCTTCCTGTAGAAAGGGTCGTGACGATATCGGCAGTCTTCACCTAGACTACACGTTCTATTACGGTAGAAGTAACAGTCTACATTCTTCGTTGGCCTTGATGCGGGCTGTGGGTCAAAACCACAGACCCAGATTTTAACGTCCGTACCTCTAAAGACAACTTCCAGCATGTTTCTAACGATCCTCCAGTCCAACTGGTCCCGCCGACACCCGAGTCTGGGAACTGCCAATTTGTTAATGCCCTTGGTAAGTAGCTCGGTCCTCAAATCCCATAACGCCCTCCACAGGTTCGCGTAACTGGGCTTCTGATAGTAAGCCTGTTTCGTTACTAGGTAGTAAATAGAGCGTCCATGATCCGGCAAGTGTAAGGCTTTACCAACAGAGGGATTCTGATCTCGAAGTTCGTCCAAATTTATTTTAAACACTACTGCGATCCCCCTGGACATGCGGAGATCCTCGGAGACACAGTGGGCAATGGAATAATCACCAGGAACCCGGAAAAGATCCTGTTGCATCTCAGTCGTGACTCCCAATCGCGCTTTTCTAGTTCCGGAAAATGCAGCCATAAATTCTCCAAAGGTTGGCTGGTCACCTTCAGGTCTTACGGTATTGACAGCCACTTCAGGCTCATCTTCCCGATCCAGGACTGCGCATTCTTTCCCTCATAGGGCGCTAGACGATTGAAGTGTACCACTTTTGGTTTCCCTCTTGGCAATTTCTGGATGCGATAAATCATTTATCATATATAAGATATATATTTATCGGATAGATCAAGTCATTTATTCGTTTCTTCACCTGGTATGGGCCCTCCCAATTTCGCTGGAACTTTGGAGAAAAGCCCCGACGTCTTTGCAGGTTGTATAACCAAACAAACTGTGCAGGTTGAAACCCTCCTTCTTGGGCTCTAACATCGTACATAGTCTTCATCCGGTCACTCGCGATTCGACTATGGTTTCGGGTTCGGTCATGAATCTTCTCCAACTTCTTCTTTAGGTTGATGACATAATCATTCCCAGCTACCTCCTGCTCTGCAGGTGAAGATCCAAATTCCAGATCACACGGTAACCGTAACTCACGTCCAAACATCACAGACGCTGGTGATTGGCCGGTTGTTTCGTGGACCGATGCACGATAAACCATCAGGAACAGATGCAGGTATTGATCCCAGTCTCGTTGATGATTGGAGACTACCTTGGCCAAATATTTGCCCATTGTGCTATTCATGCGTTCTACCATTATCGGACTGCGGATGTAACGGTGTGGTCCGAGTCTTGCGAATGACCAACAATCGATAGACTTCCCCAAAGAGTACAGACTCAAAATTGCGGCCTTGATCCGAACGCAGCTCCATGGGCACTCCGAAACGACTGAAAACTCTTTGACTAGTACGTCAGCAACAGTCGCGGCTTCCTGGTTTGGTAGGGCATATGCTTCTGGCCATTTGGTAAAATAGTCCATTGCCACTAAGATGTGTTTATTCCCATCGGTTTCGGGAAATAGTCCGGCAATATCTATACCTATTCTTTCCAGAGGACTGCCCACATTGTACTGCCTCATAGGTGCTCTTCGTTTCCCCAAGGGTCCGTTACCAGTGGTACATAGTTCGCATTTCCGGCACCACTCCTTCACGTCTGCTTTACAGTTGACTCAATAAAAACGCTCCCTAACTTTCTCCAAAGTCTTCTTCACACCAAAGTGTCCTCCTGAGGCACCGTCATGTAAATGTCGCAATACTGTAGCCACCCGGCTCCTTGGAACCACGAACTGAGACCTAATGGTGGTGCCATCTTCACTCTTTAGCACTCGCTTCAGGAGATCATTCTCCACCTTCAAGGACTCCCATTGGGCCCAATACGCTTTTAGAGTTCTGTTGAGAGGGCTGACGGCTTCCCAGGCAGACATTTTGCCCACACGCTTCCATACCAATACCATTTTTAATTCGGGATCAGCTTCCTGTTTCGATGCAATTCTTCCGGCAACCAATTGTCGTTGACGATGATAGTTCTTAATACTTGGCAAACCCTCTCCTCCAAACGAGAACAATGACGGCAATCCGCTGGACAGGGTCTTCTTGAAAGAGCATCGGCATTTCGATGACTAGTGCTCAATCCACCTTGCGACCTGGCCTTCAGGATTTCGGAATTGTAGAAGCCATTTCAACGCTGCATGGTCCGTCCTCAATAAAAACTTCCGTCCATTCAAGTATTTGTAGAAGTGCTCAACGGACTTCACGACAGCCAATAATTCTTTTCTGGTCACACAATAATTCCTTTCGGCTTTCGACGAAACCTTACTAAAATAGCCGATGACCTTTTCTTGTCCATCCTGTGTCGGAAAAAGTACACCCCCAATGGCCAGATTACTTGCATCTGTGTCCAGTATGAATTTTCCTTCGGTCTTTGGGCACTGGTTTTGGAACATCAGCCGTACACCTGGCTACTCGGAATACTGGCACACACTGTCCCACAAGGGTGCTCTTCTTTAACGTTTTTAATCCTCACCGGTACTGTCTTTCCAACCTTGATCAGTGCTTTTCCCACCAGTATGCCACTATGGATCTTCTTATCACAGACAGGCTCCATCATTCGCACACATCCTACCCGAAGATCTCCATCCAAACCTGCCTCAACAATTAGCTCGCTCCGACCTGGTAATATCACGTATTCTGTCAGCAACACCCCTACGACAGGGTCTTCTCGTGGGTGCAAAGGTACAAAATGCTGTTTAAATCATCTATTAATAAAGAGAAAACATCCACACTTAACACACACAAATTCAATCTTAACTAATTTACAAAACACAATTATAAACTAACTATTAACTATTATTTATATTTAACCACAATATTTATTTCATATACATTTATATTCTACTCAGATATTTATCTATTACCACTTGCGACTACTAACACGTCTAATTGCTCGCGGTTCACTAATTGATTCCCTTCCCTGCCAGCCGGCGTTTATATACCGTACAATCTTCTAGAACTTGCACTAGATTCTTCTAGAAGGTCTATTGATTTTTCGCGCCGTCTATGACTCACGCTGATA